>CM030325.1:1017785120-1017888205 GCA_002915635.3 Ambystoma mexicanum
GAATCACTGCTATGCCCTGCTGGACCCCTAGTGTGGAATCACTGCTATGCCCTGCTGGACCCCTAGTGTGGAATCACTGCTATGCCCTGCTGGACCCCTAGTGTGGAATCACTGCTATGCCTGCTGGACCCTAGTGTGGAATCACTGCTATGCCCTGCTGGACCCCTAGTGTGGAATCACTGCTATGCCCTGCTGGACCCCTAGTGTGGAATCACTGCTATGCCCTGCTGGACCCCTAGTGTGGAATCACTGCTATGCCCTGCTGGACCCCTAGTGTGGAATCACTGCTATGCCCTGCTGGACCCTAGTGTGGAATCACTGCTATGCCCTGCTGGACCCCTAGTGTGGAATCACTGCTATGCCCTGCTGGACCCCTAGTGTGGAATCACTGCTATGCCCTGCTGGACCCTAGTGTGGAATCACTGCTATGCCCTGCTGGACCCCTAGTGTGGAATCACTGCTATGCCCTGCTGGACCCTAGTGTGGAATCACTGCTATGCCCTGCTGGACCCTAGTGTGGAATCACTGCTATGCCCTGCTGGACCCCTAGTGTGGAATCACTGCTATGCCCTGCTGGACCCTAGTGTGGAATCACTGCTATGCCCTGCTGGACCCTGTGTGGAATCACTGCTATGCCCTGCTGGACCCTAGTGTGGAATCACTGCTATGCCCTGCTGGACCCTAGTGTGAATCACTGCTATGCCCTGCTGGACCCCTAGTGTGGAAATCACTGCTATGCCCTGCTGGACCCTTTGTGTGGAATCACTGCTATGCCCTGCTGACCCCTAGTGTGGAATCACTGCTATGCCCTGCTGGACCCCTAGTGTGGAATCACTGCTATGCCCTGCTGGACCCCTAGTGTGGAATCACTGCTATGCCCTGCTGGACCCCTAGTGTGGAATCACTGCTATGCCCTGCTGGACCCCTAGTGTGGAATCACTGCTATGCCCTGCTGGACCCCTAGTGTGGAATCACTGCTATGCCCTGCTGGACCCCTAGTGTGGAATCACTGCTATGCCCTGCTGGACCCTAGTGTGGAATCACTGCTATGCCCTGCTGGACCCCTAGTGTGGAATCACTGCTATGCCCTGCTGGACCCCTAGTGTGGAATCACTGCTATGCCCTGCTGGACACTTAGTGTGGAATCACTGCTATGCCCTGCTGGACCCCTAGTGTGGAATCACTGCTATGCCCTGCTGGACCCTAGTGTGGAATCACACTGCTATGCCCTGTGGACCCCTAGTGTGGAATCACTGCTATGCCCTGCTGGACCCCTAGTGTGGAATCACTGCTATGCCCTGCTGGACCCCTAGTGTGGAATCACTGCTATGCCCTGCTGGACCCCTAGTGTGGAATCACTGCTATGCCCTGCTGGACCCCTAGTGTGGAATCACTGCTATGCCCTGCTGGACCCTAGTGTGGAATCACTGCTATGCCCTGCTGGACCCTAGTGTGGAATCACTGCTATGCCCTGCTGGACCCTTAGTGTGGAATCACTGCTATGCCCTGCTGGACCCCTAGTGTGGAATCACTGCTATGCCCTGCTGGACCCCTAGTGTGGAATCACTGCTATGCCCTGCTGGACCCCTAGTGTGGAATCACTGCTATGCCCTGCTGGACCCTTAGTGTGGAATCACTGCTATGCCCTGCTGGACCCTAGTGTGGAATCACTGCTATGCCCTGCTGGACCCTAGTGTGGAATCACTGCTATGCCCTGCTGGACCCCTAGTGTGGAATCACTGCTATGCCCTGCTGGACCCTAGTGTGGAGTCACTGCTATGCCCTGCTGGACACCTAGTGTGGAATCAATGCTATGCCCTGCTGGACCCCTAGTGTGGAATCACTGCTATGCCCTGCTGGACCCCTAGTGTGGAATCACTGCTATGCCCTGCTGGACCCTAGTGTGGAATCACTGCTATGCCCTGCTGGACCCCTAGTGTGGAATCACTGCTATGCCCTGCTGGACCCTAGTGTGGAATCACTGCTATGCCCTGCTGGACCCCTAGTGTGGAATCACTGCTATGCCCTGCTGGACCCCTAGTGTGGAATCACTGCTATGCCCTGCTGGACCCTTAGTGTGGAATCACTGCTATGCCCTGCTGGACCCCTAGTGTGGAATCACTGCTATGCCCTGCTGGACCCCTAGTGTGGAATCACTGCTATGCCCTGCTGGACCCCTAGTGTGGAATCACTGCTATGCCCTGCTGGACCCCTAGTGTGGAATCACTGCTATGCCCTGCTGGACCCCTAGTGTGGAATCACTGCTATGCCCTGCTGGACCCCTAGTGTGAAATCGCTGCTATGCCCTGCTGGACCCCTAGTGTGGAATCGCTGTTATGCCCTGCTGGACCCCTACTGTGGAATCACTGCTATGCCCTGCTGCACCCCTAGTGTGAAATCGCAGCTATGCCCTGCTGCACCCCTAGTGTGGAATCACTGCTATGCCCTGCTGCTCCCTAGTGTGGAATCGCTGCTATGCCTGCCTGCAGCACCCTAGTGTGGAATCACTGCTATGCCCTGCTGCACCCCTAGTGTGGAATCACTGCTATGCCCTGCTGGACCCCTAGTGTGGATATCACTGCTATGCCCTTCTGGACACTTAGTGTGGAATTACTGCTATGCCCTTGCTGGACACCTTAGTGTGGAGTCACTGCCTATGCCCTGCTGGACCCCTAGTGTGGAATCACTGCTATGCCCTGCTGGACCCCTAGTGTGGAGTCACTGCTATGCCCTGCTGGACCCCTAGTGTGGAATCACTGCTAGGCCCTGCTGGACCCCTTGTGTGGAATCACTGCTATGCCCTGCTGGATCCCTAGTGTGGAATCACTGCTATGCCCTGCTGGACTCCTAGTGTGAAATCACTGCTATGCCCTGCTGGTCCCCTTGTGTGGAGTCACTGCTATGCCCTGCTGGACCCCTAGTGTGGAATCACTGCTATGCCCTGCTGGACCATTTAGTGTGGAATCACTGCTATGCCTGCTGGACCCTTAGTGTGGAATCACTGCTATGCCCTGCTGGACCCCTTGTGTGGAATCACTGCTATGGCCCTGCTGGACTCCTAGTGTGAAATCACTGCTATGCCCTGCTGGTCCCCTTGTGTGGAGTCACTGCTATGCCCTGCTGGACCCCTAGTGTGGAATCACTGCTATGCCCTGCTGGACACTTAGTGTGGAATCACTGCTATGCCCTGCTGGACCCCTAGTGTGGAATCACTGCTATGCCCTGCTGGACCCCTTGTGTGGAATCACTGCTATGCCCTGCTGGACCCCTAGTGTGGAATCACTGCTATGCCCTGCTGGACGCCTAGTGTGGAATCACTGCCATGCCCTGCTGGACCCCTTGTGTGGAGTCACTGCTATGCCCTGCTGGACCCCTAGTGTGGAATCACTGCTATGCCCTGCTGGACTCCTAGTGTGGAATCACTGTTCTGCCCTGCTGGACCCCTTGTGTGGAGTCACTGCCATGCCCTGCTGGACTCCTAGTGTGGAATCAGTGCTCTGCCCTGCTGGACCCCTTGTGTGGAGTCACTGCTATGCCCTGCTGGACCCCTTGTGTGGATTCACTGCTATGCCCTTCTGGACCCCTTGTGTGGAATCACTGCTATGCCCTGCTGGACCCCTAGTGTGGAATCACTGCTATGCCCTGCTGGACCCCTAGTGAGGAATCACTGCTATGCCCTGCTGGACCCCTAGTGTGGAATCACTGCTATGCCCTGCTGGACTCCTAGTGTGAAATCACGGCTATGCCCAGATGGACCTCTAGTTTGGAATCACTGCTATGCCCCGCTGGACCCCTAGTGTGGAATCACTGCTATGCCCCGTTGGACCCCTAGTGTGGAATCACTGCTATGCCCTGCTGGACCCTAGTGTGGAATCACTGCTGTGCCCTGCTGGTCCCCTAGTGTGGAATCACTGCTATTCCCTGCTGGACCCCTAGTGTGGAATCACTGCTATGCCCTGCTGGACATTTAGTGTGAAATCACTGCTATGCCCAGATGGACCCTGAGTGTGGAATCACTGCTATGCCCAGCTGGGCCCATGGTGTGGAATCACTGCTATGCCCTGCTGGACATTTAGTGTGGAAACACTGCTATGCCCAGCTGGACCCCTAGTGTGGAATCACTGCTATGCCCTGCTGGACCCCTAGTGTGGAATCACTGCTATGCCCCGCTGGACCCCTAGTCTGGAATCACTGCTATGCCCTGCTGGACCCCTAGTGTGGAATCACTGCGATGCCCTGCTGGACCCCTTGTGTGGAATCACTGCCATGCCCTGCTGGACCCCTACTGTGGAATCACTGCTATGCCCTGTTGGACCCCTGGTGTGGAATCACTGCTATGCCCAGCTGGACACCTAGTGTGGAATCACTACTATGCCCAGCTGGACCCCTAGTGTGGAATCACTGCTATGCCCTGCTGGACCCCTCGTTTGGAATCACTGCTATGCCCTGCTGGACCCCTACTGTGGAATCACTGCTATGTCCTGTTGGACCCTTAGTGTGGAGTCACTTCTATACCCTTCCGGACCCCTAGTGTGGAATCACTGCTATGCCTTGCTGGACCCCTAGTGTGGAATCACTGCTATGCCCTGCTGGACCCCTAGTGTGGAATCACGGCTACGCCCTGCTGGACATTTAGTGTGGAATCACTGCTATGCCCTTCTGGACTCCTAGTGTGGGATCGCTGCCATGCCCTGCTGGACCCCTAGTGTGGTATCACTGCTATGCCCAGCTGGACCCCTAGTGTGGAATCACTGCTATGCCCTGCTGGACCCCTAGTGTGGAATCACTGCTATGCCCTTCTGGACACCTAGTGTGGAATCACTGCTATGCCCTGCTGGACCCTAGTGTGGAATCACTGCTATGCCCTGCTGGACATTTAGTGTGGAATCACTGCTATGCCCTTCTGGACCCCTAGTGTGGAATTACTGCTATGCCCTGCTGGACATTTAGTGTGGAATCACTGCTATGCCCAGCTGGACCCCTAGTGTGGAATCACTGCTATGCCTTTCTGGACCCCTAGTGTGGAATCACTGCTATGCCCTGCTGGACCCCTAGTGTGGAATCACTGCTATGCCCTGCTGGACCCCTAGTGTGGAATCACTGCTATGCCCTGCTGGACCCCTTGTGTGGAGTCACTGCTATGCCCTGCTGGACCCCTAGTGTGGAATCACTGCTATGCCCTGCTGGACCCCTAGTGTGGAGTCACTGCTATGCCCAGCTGGACCCCTAGTGTGGAATCACTGCTATGCCCTGCTGGACCCCTAGTGTGGAATCACTGCTATGCCCTGCTGGACCCCTAGTGTGGAATCACTGCTATGCCCTGCTGGACCCCTAGTGTGGAATCACTGCTATGCCCTGCTGGACATTTAGTGTGGAATCACAGCTATGCCCAGCTGGACCCCTAGTGTGGAATCACTGCTATGCCCTTCTGGACCCCTAGTGTGGAATCACTGCTATGCCCTGCTGGACCCCTAGTGTGGAATCACTGCTATGCCCTGCTGGACACCTTCTGTGGAGTCACTGCTATGCCCTGCTGGACCCCTAGTGTGAAATCGCTGATATGCCCTGCTGGACCCCTAGTGTGGAATCAGTGTTATGCCCTGCTGGACACCTTCTGTGGAGTCACTGCTATGCCCTGCTGGACCCCTAGTGTGAAATCGCTGATATGCCCTGCTGGACCCCTAGTGTGGAATCAGTGTTATGCACTGCTGGACCCCTAGTGTGGAATCACTGCTATGCCCTGCTGCACCCCTAGTGTGGAATCGCTGCTATGCCCTGCTGCACCCCTAGTGTGGAATCACTGCTATGCCCTGCTGCACCCCTAGTGTGGAATCGCTGCTATGCCCTGCTGCACCCCTAGTGTGGAATCACTGCTATGCCCTGCTGCACCCCTAGTGTGGAATCACTGCTATGCCCTGCTGGACCCCTAGTGTGGAATCACTGCTATGCCCTGCTGGACCCCTAGTGTGGAGTCACTGCTATGCCCTGCTGGACCCCTAGTGTGGAATCACTGCTAGGCCCTGCTGGACCCCTTGTGTGGAATCACTGCTATGCCCTGCTGGACCCCTAGTGTGGAATCACTGCTATGCCCTGCTGGACTCCTAGTGTGGAATCACTGCTATGCCCTGCTGGACCCCTTGTGTGGAGTACTGCTATGCCCTGCTGGATCCCTAGTGTGGAATCACTGCTATGCCCTGCTGGACATTTAGTGTGGAATCACTGCTATGCCCTGCTGGACCCCTAGTGTGGAATCACTGCTATGCCCTGCTGGACCCCTAGTGTGGAGTCACTGCTATGCCCTGCTGGACCCTAGTGTGTGGAATCACTGCTATGCCCTGCTGGACCCCTTTGTGTGGAATCACTGCTATGCCCTGCTGGACCCTAGTGTGGAATCACTGCTATGCCCTGCTGAATCCTAGTGTGGAATCACTGCTATGCCTGCTGGACCCCTTGTGTGGAGTCACTGCTATGCCCTGCTGGACCCCTAGTGTGGGAATCACTGCTATGCCCTGCTGGACTCTAGTGTGGAATCACTGCTATGCCCTGCTGGACCCCTTGTGTGGAGTCACTGCTATGCCCTGCTGGACTCCTAGTGTGGAATCACTGCTATGCCCTGCTGGACCCCTTGTGTGGAGTCACTGCTATGCCCTGCTGGACCCCTAGTGTGGAATCACTGCTATGCCCTTCTGGACCCCTTGTGTGGAATCACTGCTATGCCCTGCTGGACCCCTAGTGTGGAATCACTGCTATGCCCTGCTGGACCCCTAGTGTGGAATCACTGCTATGCCCTGCTGGACCCCTAGTGTTGAATCACTGCTATGCCCTGCTGGACCCCTAGTGTAGAATCACTGCTATGCCCTGTCGGACATTAAGTGTGGAATCACTACTATGCCCAGCAGGACCCCTACTGTGGAATCACTGCTATGCCCCTCTGGACCCCTAGTGTGGAATCACTGATATGCCCCGTTGGAACCCTAGTGTGGAATCACTGCTATGCCCTGCTGGACCCTAGTGTGGAATCACTGCTATGCCCTGCTGGTCCCCTAGTGTGGAATCACTGCTATGCCCTGCTGGACCCCTAGTGTGGAATCACTGCTATGCCCTTCTGGACATTTAGTGTGAAATCACTGCTATGCCCAGATGGACCCCTAGTGTGGAATCACTGCTATGCCCAGCTGGACCCATGGTGTGGAATCACTGCTATGCCCTGCTGGACCCCTGGTGTGGAATCACTGCTATGCCCAGCTGGACACCTAGTGTGGAATCACTGCTATGCCCAGCTGGACCCCTAGTGTGGAATCACTGCTATGCCCTGCTGGACCCCTAGTGTGGAATCACTGCGATGCCCTGCTGGACACCTTGTGTGGAATCACTGCCATGCACTGCTGGACCCCTACTGTGGAATCACTGCTATGCCCTGTTGGACCCCTGGTGTGGAATCACTGCTATGCCCAGCTGGACACCTAGTGTGGAATCACTGCTATGCCCAGCTGGACCCCTAGTGTGGAATCACTGCTATGCCCTGCTGGACCCCTAGTTTGGAATCACTGCTATGACCTGCTGGACCCCTTGTGTGGAATCACTGCCATGCCCTGCTGGACCCCTACTGTGGAATCACTGCTATGCCCTGTTGGACCCTTAGTGTGGAGTCACTTCTATGCCCTTCTGGACCCCTAGTGTGGAATCACTGCTATGCCTTGCTGGACCCCTAGTGTGGAATCACTGCTATGCCCTGCTGGACCCCTAGTGTGGAATCACTGCTACGCCCTGCTGGACATTTAGTGTGGAATCACTGCTATGCCCTTCTGGACCCCTAGTGTGGAATCACTGCTATGCCCTGCTGGACCCCTAGTGTGGAATCACTGCTATGCCCTGCTGGACCCCTAGTGTAGAATCACTGCTATGCCCTTCTGGACCCCTAGTGTGGAATCACTGCTATGCCCAGCTGGACCCCTAGTGTGGAATCACTGCTATGCCCTGCTGGACCCCTCTTGTGGAATCACTGCTATGTCCTGCTGGACATTTAGTGTGGAATCACTGCTATGCCCTTTTGGACCCCTAGTGTGGAATTACTGCTATGCCCTGCTGGACATTTAGTGTGGAATCACTGCTATGCCCAGCTGGACCCCTAGTGTGGAATCACTGCTATGCCTTTCTGGACCCCTAGTGTGGAATCACTGCTATGCCCTGCTGGAACCCTAGTGTGGAATCACTGCTATGCCCTGCTGGACCCTAGTGTGAAATCACTGCTATGCCCTGCTGGACCCCTTGTGTGGAGTCACTGCTATGCCCTGCTGGACCCCTAGTGTGGAATCACTGCTATGCCCTGCTGGTCCCTAGTGTGGAGTCACTGCTATGCCCAGCTGGACCCCTAGTGTGGAATCACTGCTATGCCCTGCTGGACCCCTAGTGTGGAATCACTGCTATGCCCTGCTGCACCCCTAGTGTGGAATCACTGCTATGCCCTGCTGGACCCCTAGTGTGGAATCACTGCTATGCCCTGCTGCAACCCTAGTGTGGAATCACTGCTATGCCCTGCTGGACCTCTAGTGTGGAATCACTGCTATGCCCTGCTGGACCCCTAGTGTGGAATCACTGCTATTGCCCTGCTGGACCCCTAGTGTGGAATCACTGCTATGCCCTGTTTGGCCCCTAGTGTGTTATCACTGCTATGCCCTGCTGGACCCCTAGTGTGGAATCACTGCTATGCCTTGCTGGACCCCTAGTGTGGAATCACTGCTATGCCCTGCTGGACCCCTACTGTGGAATCACTGCTATGCCCTGCTGGACCCCTAGTGTGGAATAACTGCTATGCCCTGTTTGGCCCCCTAGTGTGTTATCACTGCTATGCCCTGCTGGACCCCTAGTGTGGAATCACTGCTATGCCCTGCTGGACCCCTTGTGTGGAATCACTGCAATGCCCTGTTGGATCCCTAGTGTGGAATCACTGCTATGCCCTGCTGGACCCCTAGTGTGGAATCACTGCTATGCCCTGCTGGACCCCTAGTGTGGAATCACTGCTATGCCCAGCTGGACCCCTAGTGTGGAATCACTGCTATGCCCTTCTGGATCCCTAGATTGGAATCACTGCTATGTCCAGCTGGACCCCTAGTGTGGAATCACTGCTATGCCCTTCTGGACCCCTAGTGTGTAATCACAGCTATGCCCTGCTGGACATTTAGTCTGGAATCACTGCTATGCTCCCCTTCTGGACCACTAGTGTGGAATCACTGCTATGCCCTTCTGGATCCCTAGATTGGAATCACTGCTATGTCCAGCTGGACCCCTAGTGTGGAATCACTGCTATGCCCTTCTGGACCCCTAGTGTGTAATCACAGCTATGCCCTGCTGGACATTTAGTCTGGAATCACTGCTATGCTCCCCTTCTGGACCACTAGTGTGGAATCACTGCTATGCCCTTCTGGACCCCTAGTGTGGAATCACTGTTATGCCCCGTTGGACCCCTAGTGTGGAATCACTGCTATGCCCTGTTTGACCCCTAGTGTGGAATCACTGCTATGCCCTGTTTGACCCCTAGTGTGTAATCACAGCTATGCCCTGCTGGACATTTAGTGTGGAATCACTGCTATGCCTTGCTGGACCCCTAGTGTGGAATCACTGCTATGATCCCCTTCTGGACCACTAGTGTGGAATCACTGCTATGCCCTGCTGGACCCCTAGTGTGGAATCACTGCTATGCCCTGCTGGACCCCTAGTGTGGAGTCACTGCTATGCCCTGCTGGACCCCTAGTGTGGAATCACTGCTATGCCCTTCTGGACCCCTAGTGTGGAATCACTGCTATGACCTGCTGGACCCCTAGTGTGGAATCACTGCTATGCCCTGCTGGATCCCTAGTGTGGAATCACTGCAATGCCCTGCTGCACCCCTAGTGTGGAATCACTGCTATGCCCTGCTGCACACCTTGTGTGGAATCACTGCTATGCCCTGCTGGACCCCATAGTGTGGAATCATTGCTATGCCCTGCTGGACCCCTAGTGTGGAATCAATGCTATGCCCTGCTGGACATTTAGTGTGGAATCACTGCTATGCCCTGCTGGACCCCTAGTGTGGAATCACTGCTATGCCCTGCTGGACCCCTAGTGTGGAATCACTGCTATGCCCTGCTGGACATTTAGTGTGGTGTTGGAATTGAAATAATATTATGCCTCCTATCGCAGTATTTGAATGTGTGTTGGCCTACGCCAAGTTGTCTAAAATATCTTGTAAATAGATTCTGCGACAAGGTCTTGACCTTAACGAAAACTGTGTAAATCGCCATCTTAGATTTAGCCGCCATTTTAGGTTCTCTTGTAATGTGGAAGTCACCCTGAACATCAAAATCTAGGCCGAATGACATTCTGAGTGAGATTCTGGCCATTGTGACCTCCGCACACATGAATAAGTAATATGCCTGCAGGCCACTTGTCGGGGTCGCAAACTGAGACCTTGTCCTATCCCTGACCTATGTGTAAATGAACAACTGTATCAGCGGAACTGATCAAAAATGCATACATTATGGGATTGACCTGGCAAGGAACCCTAGGCCTGGTCTTAAGAATGGTTAACCCGCGAGGGGTTGGCCAGAGCTGGATAAAGAGTATAAAAGCACAAATATTCCAATGTACGCTCTCTCTACTAATGCATCAAACCTTTGTTGAAGTTCGTTACGTTACTCTGAGAGCCGACTAGCTATCCGTTTGCAATTGACTTTTTGGTAACTGTTGTAGCTTTTAAATAAAGCACTTTGTATGTCCTTTGTAACCTGTGTTGGTGTGTTTCCTTTGGGCTTCCCAGCCTCATATCAATTTCTTTGTTTTCACAGTGGAATCACTGCTATGCACTGCTGGACCCCTAGTGTGGAATCACTGCTATGCCCTGCTGGACCCCTAGTGTGGAATCACTGCTATGCCCTGCTGGACTCCTAGTGTGGAATCACTGCTATGCCCTGCTGGACTCCTAGTGTGGAATCACTGCTATGCCCTGCTGGTCCCCTAGTGTGGAATCACTGCTATGCCCTGATGGACCCCTAGTGTGGAATCACTGATATGCCCTGCTGGACTCCTAGTGTGGAATCACTGCTATGCCCTGCTGGACCCCTAGTGAGGAATCACTGCTATGCCCTGCTGGACCCCTAGTGTGGAATCACTGCTATGCCCTGCTGGACATTTAGTGTGGAATCACTGTTATGCCCTGCTGGACCCCTAGTGTGGAATCACTGCTATGCCCTGCTGGACCTCTAGTGTCGAATCAAGCCTATGCCCAGCTGGACCGCTAGTGAGGAATCACTGCTATGCCCTGCTGGACCCCTAGTGTGGAATCACTGCTATACCCTGCTGGACCCCTAGTGTGGAATCACTGCTATGCCCTGCTGGACTCCTAGTGTGGAATCACTGCTATGCCCTGCTGGACCCCTAGTGTCGAATCACTGCTATGCCCAGCTTGACCCCTAGTGTGGAATCACTGCTATGCCCTGCTGGACCCCTAGTGTGGACTCACTGCTTTGCCCTGCTGGACCCCTAGTGTGGACTCACTGCTATGCCCTGCTGGACCCCTAGTGTGGAATCACTTCTATGCCCTGCTGGACCCCTAGTGTGGAATCACTGCTATGCCCTGCTGGACCCCTAGTGTGGAATCACTGCTATGCCCTGCTGGACCCCTAGTGTGGAATCACTGCTATGCCCTGCTGGACCCCTAGTGTGAAATCACTGCTATGCCCTGCTGGACCCTAGTGTGGAGTCACTGCTATGCCCTGATGGACCCCTAGTGTGGAATCACGGCTATGCCCTGCTGGACCCCTAGTGTGGAATCACGGCTATGCCCAGCTGGACCCCTAGTGTGGAATCACTGCTATGCCCTGCTGGACCCCTGTGTGGAATCACTGCTATGCCCCGGACCCTAGTGTGGATTCACTGCTATGCCCCGCAGGACCCTAGTCTGGAATCACTGCTATGCCCTGCTGGACCCCTAGTGTGGAATCACTGCTATGCCCGGCTGGACCCCAATCACTGCTATGCCCTGCTGGACCCCTAGTGTGGAATCACTGCTATGCCCTGCTGGTCCCCTAGTGCGGAATCACTGCTATGCCCTGCTGGACCCCTAGTGTGGAATCGCTGCTATGCCTTGCTGGACCCCTTGTGTGGAGTCAATACTAGCTGTGGTTGGACCACTTGTGTGAAATCACTATTAGGCGCTGTCAGTGGTGTTGCTAGGTCTGGAAGAGATTCAGAATATTCTAATGTCGGGACTGGTGGGACTTGGGGCTAGCTGTAGCCTTTTGGTTGTAGCCCCTGATCTTCTATTCAGGGCTGCAACCGAAAGACCCCTGAACCCCCATTAGCACCCCCTCTGGGTGCTGTTGCACTTACTAGGTGCAGGTGGTCCCCTTGTGTTTAATCGCTACTGGGTGCTGTTGGATCCTTTGTGTGGAATTACTATTGGCTGCTGTTGTACTAGACAGCATAGTCAGTGGTGTGGGACCCTGGGGGTCGGGGTACATAACAATTGGAGAGCCGCAGGTTGCAGACCTATGGTTTGGACCTGTCCAGAGATCTGTAACCATCTTCTATTAAGCCATTACTGTTTCAATAAATTGGGTGAGGCACCAAAGAGAACCTTCTTGCCCAAGAGAGGACTCCTTCTGTCTTGGTGGCATTTGGCTGATGCCATCTGGATGCAAGTGATCTTGTGTGCCATCATATGCTATTAGCAGAAGTGCCCGCTTTAGCTAATGAGATTTAGCGATTGACACTTGGGGCAGAGTGGACGTTTTACCGCAGGTTGCCATAGCTGTATGCATGCTGTGGTGTGTGGAGTGTCATGGAAGGTGGAACACGTATGTGGCTTATTTTATTATTAATATTATTATTGTGATAGTTAATGAGCGTGGACCTACTTCGAAAAGCAATGGGGTGCTTTACAGAAGTTTACACCAGTACCACTACCGATGCATAACGGAGTGCTTTACAGAGGTATACACCAGTACTGATGCATGAAGGAGCACTTTACAGAGGTTTACACCAGTACCGATGCATAACAGAGCGCTTTACAGAGGTATACACCAGTACTGATGCATAAAGGAGCACTTTACAGAGGTTTACACCAGTACTGATGCATAAAGGAGCACTTTACAGAGGTTTACACCAGTACTGATGCAGAATGGAGCACTTTACAGAGGCATACACCAGTACTGATGCATAAAGGAGCACTTTACAGAGGTTTACACCAGTACTGATGCATAGTGGAGCACTTTACAGAGGCATACACCAGTACTGATGCATAATGGAGCACTTTACAGAGGCATACACCAGTACTGATGCATAAAGGAGCACTTTACAGAGGCTTACACCAGTACTGATGCATAATGGAACACTTTACAGAGGCATACACCAGTACTGATGCATAAAGGAGCACTTTACAGAGGTTTACACCAGTACTGTTGCATAATGGAGCACTTTACAGAGGCATACACCAGTACTGATGCATAATGGAGCACTTTACAGAGGCATACACCAGTACCGATGCATAATGGAGCACTTTACAGAAGTGACAACAAAACAGGTGAACGGCACCGAGAATGATGGAGAATATGAAAGAGGGAACTGTGGGTAAAGGGAGTGTGGGGGACCCACAGCGGGAAACAAGGATGAGGAAAGCTATGGACGAATATGGGTTGCAGGGAATTCGCTGCATTCTTGAGGATGCAGTGGCCTGGCCCAGGGGCTGTGGGACATTAGAGAGGGTCTCCCCCTTTGGGTGAGGATATAAGGGGGAACTTGGGGCTGCAGGAAGCACAAGGGGACAATGCAGGCAAGGGTGGCTGCTGGCAGAGCAGGAAACAGGAGGAGGTACATATGCCAGTATAACATTAACACAGTAGCCTGGGAGTGAAAGTGAGCTTCTATCCAGGGGCATAAACACTATCAAGAATGTGGGGGAAGGGGGCTGACCCTGCAAATGAACAGAACACAGCAGTGGGCCTGCATGTAAAGTTCGTAACATTACTTACTGAAACTTAGTTCCATAAAACTACAAGCCCTGCATCTGGCATCTGGGTGATTGTGTTCATGTCTGGTACACAGCTTTATAGGATGCGTAAGCACTGTCTCAAGAAGCACCGCAGGTCCAAGAGGACTGGCAGGCAGGTGGTCCCCTGGTTTGACACCATTAGGCTTGCTTTCTTGACACCCATAAGCCTGATCCGGTGCCACTGGCCAGTCTAGGTCCAGACATAGGGCAGGAGTGATCCGCCTGTCTACTGATGGCCTCCACAGGTGCGTTCTAATCATATGCGTTTAATTCCTTCAATTGCTTTCACATCTAAATGCATACAGACATTCCTGTAGATCAGGGTGTCATTAGGCTTGACTTCTTCAATATTCATGAGAAAAAGCATTTGCATTGCAAGGTGAATTGGAATGTGGTCTCCCATTCCTAACCAGTCAGAAATTATGCTAAAAAAGATTGTACATAGAAATACCCATGATATGAATTCTCAAAATTCCCATATTGCATCTACATAATGAAAGACCTATGGAATGCACATTCAAATACATGTAAAGAAAACATAGCAGTATGCTTTGGGAGGCTACTGATACCCCTTAAAGAGATATCCCGGTTCCTTTGGACTCAAGTGTGATTCTTAAACTGAGGAAGCGCTCCAATCTATTTATTTATTTATTTTTTATAACGCGCTTAATACTTTAGGTTCTTAAGCACGGATCCGGGTTTCGAAATTATGTTGCTCTGTGTTCTTGCTTCCAAGATCAGCACGTTGGCCCTGTGCTATCCTGCGTCCTCTAAGAGGAAGTAATGGCACTTCTTAGGCGATGAATTATGCACATGAAATGGTCTTATAAAGGGGTACTTTAAATGAAATCTTAGTATGCCCTCCTTAATTTGAATATTTAGACGGAGGAATTTGATGAGTGAAAGGGTGTCCCCAAGTTCTACATAGGACTGGTGTTCAGGAGCTGCTTTTTTCATATTCTCCTGCTTTTGATTGGCTACAGTGGGCTGCAGTTTAGCAACGAAAAGGTCAGGGGCTGTGGTGTAGATGCTACAGAGTAGCCGTGGCCCAGCGATATTTAGTAAGTTGGAGTCTTAATAATGCTGTTTTTCAAGCATTAGACCGTCTGCTTTATTTGAGAGATTGAATGTGGATGCCAAAAAAATGGGAGAACTGGATTCTGCAAATTCCGATTGACCAGTGCTTCTGTGGATGTGTTGTAAATACAACTAACAAGGTGTGGGACCTCTTTTTCGAGAAAGGGAGATCATCCAAAGCTGAGCTATCCTCTGATCAGAGAAATAGTCCACAGCCTTTTGGCTTGAGGAGTATTCAATAGCAATAGCTCATTTGTCCATCATTTTGAAAGAAATAACTCGCCAACATACTGGAAGCCATCCTGCAATGCAAAACTGCAGTTTAGAAGGTGTGTGGGCAGATCAGTGCCTGTTTAATTGAACATTGAGTTGCGGTTACATGGTGGGTGGTCATAATTTTGAAAAAAAAATGTCGACAGACAAAATGTCGACAAAAAAAGTGAAAAAAAAGTCGACTTTCGTTTTTTTTAATTATATATTTATTTTAGGGGTTCGGGAGTTAAAAAAAAGGGAAAATTTAAAAAAATTAAAAAGGGGGTGGGGGGGAACCCCCCCCATTTAAAAAAAATGCATTGAAAAAAAAAGTCGACATTTTTTTTTTCGACATTTTTATTTCGAAATTTTGACTGTCGACATTTTTGTTGTCGATATTATGACTATAAACCCGGTTACATATACAGAAAGCTGAGGTTGTTTTCATCAAAGGGGATAAACTATGTCTTGTGGCAATTGTACAGCTACTTAAAGGCTATAGTTTCTGATATGGATCTCTGTTGTTTCCTACCATATGCATTTAAGGCAAAGGTTGAGTGATTTTGATTATCCACAGATATATGATATGATATGGCATTTATAACACACCTATACACAAGTGTTTCAAGGCACGACGAGTCAAGGGAGGGGGAACAGAGGGCGGACAGAGACAACGATCCTACTAGGCCAGGTATCATGCCGATCGTACAAGTGCATAGGAAGGGGAAAGTGCAAGGGGCAAGGAGGAAGGACAAGTGCAGACATAGATGGGATAAAAGAATAAATAACAATAAGTAAAGTACGGCAGCTGGTGGCAAATGCAGGGTAAGTGTAGACAGCAGGTGTCAAGTGCTGGTGTGGGACTGAAGGGATACAGAAAACAGTCCCCAGTGCAGGGGTTGCCAGGAAGGCAGTGAATGTGTGGGACTGGCGGGGAGGGACCTGGGCCAGAGATCAGAAGGTGGCCAGGTAACTAGTGCAGTTTCAGTATCAGCAGGAAATTCTGCAGGGGAGAGGAGGAGAGAAGCAGAAGCAAGAGAACGTTTTCAAGGAGCTTCCTGAACCGGAGATGATTCTCCTCAAGTTACAGGCAGGCAGGGAACTGTTCCAGAGGGAGGCCCCAGCAGAAGAAAGATATCTACCACCAACTCGTTGCTTGGAGAAGCGACTGATCCTGAGGGAGTTGGAGGCAGATGAGCGGAGAGCTCGAGAAGGAAGATATTTAGGAAGAGAGAGTTGAAGGTATTGAGGTCTCAGGCCCTGAAGGCCTTGTGGACTATGCAGAGGGTTTTGAACTTAATGCTCACAGCCACTGGGAGCCAGTGCAGAGATTTCAGTCTTGGAGGGATACGATCCTTGAGCTTAAGGCCAAGGACAATTCTCACAGTCCTGTTCTGGATGAGTTGCAGAGAGTAGAAGCAGGCAGATTAGAAAGAGGCTGTTGCAATACTCCAGCCTGGAGAGAACCAGAGCTCTATAGACAGTGAGCTTCTGGGGGAAGGAGAGGAGAGGAAGAATAACTCTGAGGAGGTGCAGCTGGTAGTGTGACTTCTTAGAGACGTTACAGATGTGAGGAGAGAAGGAGAGTGTGGAGTCGAAGATGACCCCAAGGTTTTAGCCTCACAGGTGGGAGCAGGAAGAGGGCCAAGAGAGGCCGGCCAGAGAGTGACAGGAAAGGAGGGAGTGCAGATGAGGAGATATCACAAAGGGGGTCTGCTCTGCGTTTATGTTTAAAAGTAAGATGAGCATCACTGTGCATACTGTACTGACATAAAGGTAGATGTAGGGTACAACAACTTAGGGTCAGGGTAGGATTGGCCCACCGGCCAATCGGCCCGTGGCTGGGCCAAAATCATATGTATTCCCTGCGGGCTGGTTTCTGCCCACACCTGCGCCTGTTTGAGCGAGACTGCTCTCCCTCAAACAGGCCCAGGCGTGGTTTGGGCACTGACAGAAACCATCCCCCAGGGACTCGAAGAAACTAAAAAAATAAATTAAAAAAAAGCGCCAGCAGCAGCATGGAGTAGGGGGTTGGAGCTGCTCATTGCCAGCATGAGCACTCTTCTGGCTCAACCCTGTACATGTGGGCTGGGAGGGGTCCGGTGAGTGATTGTCCTGACTTGCTCACATGCTGTAAGAGCTCTGTCTAGGGCGGGCACTTCCTGGTGCTAGATTTTCTTCCCTAGGCTGGAAGAGCTCTGGCATTGATCAGGATCATGTTTCCAGGGGGCACTTTCGTGTGAAACATGACAGAACTCACCTTATTTCCACTGGTTGTAATTCAAAGGATCGAATCAAAAGGATCGAAATGCAATAGGGTCGAATCAAAAGGACCGAAAACAAAAAGGGTGAATGTTTTTTTTTGGGGGGTCCCTCCCAAACCCCCGTTTTTGGTGTAAAAAACATTTTTTTTTCCTATATGAAAACCCCCAAAAAAATATACATTTAAAAAAAGGCATTCAACCTTTTTTTTTGGTCCTATTGACTCGACCCTATTGCATTCGATCCTTTTGTTTTAGATCCTTTGACTAGACACCATTTCCACTGCCACCTGCTTTCTTTTTTGCTGCCAGCTTCGTCCTATTCCCATGGGCCCGCTGCTTTTATCGCCCCTCCTCATACCGCCACGAATGTCGCCTCCCGCCCTGCAACTGTCCAATTTAACGACTTTTGGAAATGGCTAGCTCACAAGGGAAGTACAGGAAAGTGATATCAATTCCTGTGAAGCGCAGACCTTTCCATGCCCATCAACTCATATGTTGGCTCGGCCCACGAGTGCAGATAGCTGCGTTTCCGGTGTGAGTAGCTGAAAACAATACGAGAGTGAGTGGGGAGAGCCACTAATAGAAGGTTAAATAACCGGTAGAAGGAAACAGAGAGCGAGCAGCGGATCCTGGGGTCAAAAGTTGAGTGAGACCGGAGGGGTGTATAGGGGCAGTACTTTGAATTATAGCCGCTTGTTTCCCACTCATGTGTCACTCCTGCTCTACACGACTTCCAGATGACTTAATTTGGCTCTATACACCTGTCTCTGTATATTTCACTGGTTCTCTGTCTGGCCCATATGTTAGGGTCGGCATCCAATCACAAACGATTTACCTACATTAGCTGACAAGAAGTGCTGTCATGGGGAAGCATACTTCAGAGACTGTCTGATAAACAAATGTATATTTTAGTCACTTTTCACACATACTTCTCATGCATGCCTGACATGTAATATTCGTATCATTTTTAGCACTTACCTTTTAACTGGATTCCTTGTAGGTAGACCAAATGCCTCATGGTTGAGATGTGAAGGATTCCAATTGGGCTTCACACACCGGACCAGGACCCTTGGTCTCACCCTAGTATGGAGCGCTCAATGAGAATACTTTTTCTTTATTTTCTATGAATTCGAATTGCGCTGATAGCCAACCCATTTCACACCACCTTTTACAAATACCCCGGGTCACAAAGGACCATGAACCCGGCCAGGGGGTGGTAATACAATATTTATTTTAAGTTCAAAGAAAATCACACAGTTTGAATATTGTGCAGCAATCACCAATGGGGTGATAATTACAATGTAAACTACTGAAATACGCTTGGTTGATATTCTACAAGAACCTATCCAAAGCACACATGAATAGGAGCACTTTTTCTATTCGAGTAGATAGCAACCGAGTTAAGGTTTCCCCCTGCAATGTTCCCTCAAACCCCAATTAATCGAATTTGAGTGGATAGAAAGAAGCAGCAGGAAGTCAGGGATATGAGGCAGCAAACGGAATCTAAAACCCTTTGTAATTACATAAAATGACACTCAGAATTTGACAAATAATTATTTATATGTGTGGTTAAATAATGATTGTACATATGTTTTATCACAGTATCAGGGATGTTATATCACCAGCAACTATAAGGTAAGGTATCACAAAAGGCATACAGTTCAAAAGCAACTGGAAATTGAGACACACAGTGCAGTCAAAATCACACGTAGAAAAGTTGAATTTATACTTTTTTAGTTTTAAATGTTCAAAGTTATTTATTTTTTTTAAATGGGTGAAATATAGAGAATCGGAATGCGTTTTTTAGGCTGAGTGATAGATGCACATCACAGGGAGCATATAGAAGTGAAAGAGTGACTATAGCTGAATAATTATGAGATTTTCAAGGTGAAGGAGGTTCGTTTTGGGAAAATAGCAGTTAAAAGAGAAATCGATTTGGAAAGGAAAGAGTACAAGTATTCATGAAACAGTTTAAGCAGCCATTTTAACCCCCTTCACGCCAGGTGTCTCTTTATGTGGAAATTAATTAAATTATTCAAAATATGACTAAGGAATTATGATCTATGCAAGACAGAATGAATGGCAGGATGGAGCTAACACTATGAAATCAAGGACAGGCTGCACAGAGAATCCAAACAGTTGTAGACAAGCTACCAGGGCATGAATAGGATTACTTAGAAAATAGACCAAGGACAAAGTATCAAGATGGGGTAGGCTATGTGTTGGTATGGGATGGGGAAGTACTCCCAATCCACACTTGAGTTTGGGATTTGGGACAGCCAACTGGGTTCTGAACTCAGAGCGCTCTGGTCACAACACGGCGGGTGCCCCTTACAGCAAACAGCTGGGCAAGTCTGGTTACTGGATGGCAAGGGTACAGTGGGCATGCAGGTAGTGGGCAAAAAGCCGGTCTGGTCACAGGATTGTCCCAAAAGGGTACCACAGCTTTTCCCCCTTTGTTATTGGGATTTTTTGTGTGGTTTCTGAATCAATGGCCTTGCTGGGATAGGATCAGACATGCTTTGGCCTTGCTGGGATAGGGTCCGCTATGCTTTGGCCTTGCTGGGATAGGGTCAGCTATGCTTTGGCCTTGCTGGGATAGGGTCAGCTATGCTTTGGCCTTGCTGGGATAGGGTCAGCTATGCTTTGGCCTTGCTGGGATAGGGTCAGACATGCTTTGGCCTTGCTGGGATAGGGTCAGCTATGCTTTGGCCTTGCTGGGATAGGTCAGACATGCTTTGCCTTGCTGGGATAGGGTCAGCTATGCTTTGGGCCTTGCTGGGATAGGGTCAGCTATGCTTTGGCCTTGCTGGGATAGGGTCAGCTATGCTTTGGCCTTGCTGGGATAGGGTCAGCCATGCTTTGGCCTTGCTGGGATAGGGTCAGACATGCTTTGGCCTTGCTGGGATAGGGTCAGCTATGCTTTGGCCTTGCTGGGATAGGGTCAGCTATGCTTTGGCCTTGCTGGGATAGGGTCAGCTATGCTTTGGCCTTGCTGGGATAGGGTCAGCTATGCTTTGGCCTTGCTGGGATAGGGTCAGCTATGCTTTGGCCTTGCTGGGATAGGGTCAGCTATGCTTTGGCCTTGCTGGGATAGGGTCAGCTATGCTTTGGCCTTGCTGGGATAGGGTCAGACATGCTTTGGCCTTGCTGGGATAGGGTCAGACATGCTTTGGCCTTGCTGGGATAGGGTCAGCTATGCTTTCGCCTGGCAGTAGAGTCTGGAATCTTGCAAAGGTGGATCTGGAATGTCTGGATACGCAGGCACTGAAAATTCAGGAGAGAGTGTCCTGTCCTGTGAGCTCCCATCCCTTATATAAATCAGGTGACATCACCGGCTTTATAGTTGGGCAGAACTAAGCTAGACCTACCCACAAGAACTGGATAGGTCAGCCTATGTTGGTCACTTTCTGTAGGAGGGGACTCAGTTCATGGGTTTGTATTTTATGAGGTGCAAAGCCATCCCACAGTCCTTTTTGCCAAAAATCTATCTTAACATAAATCACACATTTGTACAGTTGTGGCACTTCTGCAAATTACATAGGCAGATTGCATATTTCACACAAAGCATTGCAGTCCAATTCTCACGTTTGTAGCCTTTGTTTTGTCCGTCTAATAATCTTTCATCATTTTGAATGAAATTATTTTACCTAAAATTCTATAACTTTATACATGTATATATTATCATAAGGCATGTGAGTATTGCATTTTAAAGTGGCACCATATACACTTTCCTCAGAATATCTAATTCTCTGCCATTTCTGTCCACAATATGCCAGTGAAGGCAACCACATCTTAAATTAAAGCCACCAAAATTGCATCTAGATTGTGAAACCTTCGCATTACTGTGTTGTTCAATTTTGGAGATAAAAAGTCTTGAAATGTATTAATAAAATGGCCTTTGAAGCCAGATGGCCAGCATTGTCTACCAAATAAGGGCATAACTTCCAAGGCTGCCTGAAGTTGGCTTTGAAGCTCAACAGTAGAAGTTGAGAGAAGGTGATTTTCCAAAAGTCACACGTAGGTGTCCCAGAATCTATTGTGTCAACCTGGAGCACAGACAGAAGTCTGACAAGCATGTGATATTCTGCCTCTTGGTCCATTCAGAGTTTCAAAGGGCACAATTAACACATAGGTGTCCCAGAAATCCATTGTGCCTTCTCTTGGGGGTACGCCACTCCTGTTGTCAGCATTGGCAGAAAACCTGTTTGGGCTGATTCCCCAGTCCCACCAATATATTTATTTCTTTATTTTATTTTATTTTATTTTGTTCTGAATCAGACGCAAGCCTGTTGAAATAAAACATCCCATATATATTTCCCAGCAAAACCCCTTTCACATTGCTAGGCAAGGACAGGGCCTTATTCAACATTACACTTTTAAAACCAGTATTTTTCTTATTTGCAAAAGAACATTTTAACACGTGGTGAAGTCTGCTGGGATGTCCCTTTCAAAAGGTTTTGTCTTCCATCTGAATTCCCAACATTGTTTTGCAGCCCTAGTCAGTTTTTCTTATACAGCAGCTTGTTCCAGACACAGGTCCACTGAAATCGACATATGCCCATAGAGCTAGGGTTTCTTTTGAAGCATTGATGTTTGGCATTTGGTAGCCCAAAAGGCAATAATTTATCCGTGCGGTTGAAAGTAAAGTTTCTGTGGATTTCCCAGATCTGGTCTGACACAGCTTGTCATTCAGGGATAATGCTCTTTCTGCTGGAGCACAATCTGAATATGGATGGGCAGGACAGGGTCTCACTGATAAAAGCAGTGTGATGTTGAACATATGAAAAGAACATCAGGGCAGCATCCTTTTCAATGTAAAACATTCCCTTTTCAATGGGAACTCTTTAGCAAGCAGCAGAGCAGCGCTGCTTTTCAATTAGCTTCTTTGGTGCAAGAACAACACTAGCAGCCTTTCTCAGTGTGCTCCCTGTTCCAACTTGCGAGGCAACAGTGCTCAAAGGAGCCAGCACAGCCATTTTGCTGTTAGCTGCTGATGTGCAGCTTGTTTATGGATGGGAATTCTGCTGTGTGGTCAATGTATCCCACAGAGATGTCTGCTTTACATCTGCATGTGTACTGCTGGTGTGTGCCGGCGTAATAGAGCCGGGGTGATGGAAGGATGAAACACAAGGGATCAGCAATTGGGTGTATTACGGATTCAAGGCATGCTGTGTACTAACTAGCTCATTGTCCCACCAGCGCAGCAACTCTGTTTCTTGCCATTTGCAAGTGACATTCATAGAGAAGAAGTGAGAAGAAAGCCCACACTTTATACCACTAATACCCCAGATAACAACCATAAATACAGTCTGACATGTTTGTTAGCCATTAATTAACCATTATTGCAAAGGACGTGCACCAAAATCATCACTCTACACACCGTCATTATATTATGCAATCTGTTTCTTAATGTTATGCTTCGCTTGCAAGTTGCCACCTTCTTTTGTTGCATTTGAGCAGGTATTCTGCTTACAATTGTAACCATTACATAGCTTTATTAACAGTATAACTGTTACGAATCAACTTCCGGGGCTCCAGTGATCCAGGGATAAATATTGGTTTCTAAACCATCAATAACCCCACACCACTAGTACATCATAAGGGATCCAAACAGCTTGGACACACAAGCACTTTATAAATCTCCTTGTCCAATTTTGGTAACGTGGCCAGAAAGGCAGTCTTATCTCCCCAAGTCGTGATCGTTGGTTAGTTGCAACACAGCGAAAATACAATCAACTGTCTCATTTTGGCCAAAAAACGGGCCAAGAATGAGTATGTTGCACCCGCACTTTGTGCATTGAGATTGCACGAAGGGCAATCCGAACAGGGGGTGAGGCTGCAAGGGAGCACTTGGTGGTCACTTCTAGGCACTATTTAACCCGCCGCCCAAACCACTACTCTAATGCTTCCTACCTATAGCGGCCTTGGTTCACCTTTGCAGGAGAGGCAGGTGCTCTGCAAGAGGTAAGGGGGGCGGGAAGCGAGTGCAAGATTCAGAGTAACAGAGAGCAACTTCTTGTCAATCAAAGTACACTAGCGCCCCACGGTGCATCTTGTTAGTTTCTAACGTGCTTAATACCAGGAGTTGTTTTGAAGCGCAGGGCAGCATCCTTTTCAATGTAAAATATTCCCTTTTCAATGGTTGGCTGCGTTGTTTTGCTTAAATGTGTTGCCCATGAGGTATCCTTCCTTCCTCCACTATGCGTTGCCCCTGAGCTATCCTTCCTTCCTCCACTATGCGTTGCCCCTGAGCAATCCTTCCTTCCTCCACTGTGCGTTGCCCCTGAGCTATCCTTCCTTCCTCCACTGTGCGTTGCACCTGAGCTATCCTTACTTCCTTCACTGTTCTGTCTCTTGACTGTAAAATACAGAGACACCCCATCCCTCTTTCTCTGGAAAGATCCTGCCACTCCAAACACTGAAAACAGCACTGGCATTTTGACTGCTCGCTGACCCTGTCACAGAACTGTATGTAAAGTTGTGTTATTTTATGAGTTGTCTTGTAAGGTAACAGACGCATGAACCCTACATAAGTAGCATTTTCTGGAAAGTCGTGACGCGATTCGCAGATGATTTTTGAGGGCCACTTATTTTGAGGTGAGGAGTGGGCAACTTTTTGAGGCGAGGGCTGGGCCACTTTTGTTTGGGTATCCGGCCTATTTCTTGTGGGCAGTCGTAGTAGGGGTCAAAATGCAATTACAAAAAAACGTATAGTCCACGCTGCAAACCTCACCATTCATTGTTCAAATTCACATTATTCGGGAAGCAAAACGTGCAAAATATCACTTATAGTATCTCAAAATAACACAAGGAACTGTGACATAAAGTTAATAACCATGCACAATGATTCATATAAAAAAAAACAATGTGTGCCTTTATTGTGCATGAAAGTTTAGGAAAATATTGGCGTAACCATGAAGGCATAAAAAATAATCAAGTTTTCAAAGCAAAAAAATACAGTAAATAACAGTTGTTCAAAGTACAGAATGAGATACAGAAAACAAAATACGTGAATTCAAAGATCAAAACAGGTGTGAATGTACACATTTAGAAGTATTAATAGTTACCCCTATTTGACATGACATACAATATTTTCATGCATTAACAAAGGTTGCTATTCTTTGTACGGATCCAATTCGTTTCGGACGAGCTGTCCTTCTTCGGGGATATGCCTGTATTGTGTCTCCTGTTTAATCTCTGACCCACCAAGTGCCCACACGAGGATCTCGCCTTGTGAGCACTAGCAGGGTCTCTGCTCCTCTGTTGTACAAACAGGAATCCAACAGAAGGAAGAACAGACTAATATGTTTGATAACACACTGCACTTGAACATATCAAGGATTAACCAGGAGACAAAATACAGGAAGATCCCTGAAGAAGGACAGCTCGTCCAAAACACGTGTGTCTCAATTAGTATTGACTGGTACTCACTCAATACCAATTTCTTAAAAGTAAAAGTGGAACAACAATGACAGGGGCACCCCGCAAGGTGGACACCGGTCTGGTATTGGGACGCACACATTGTCATTGCATGTGTCCAGCAGGAATTATGTCCTGCATAAACGAGCAGGACACCCTGATTGCCGCTCCTTGGCGAATCTCGTGCCCTGCTGGTCAATAAGAAAAATGAGGTAAGCCTTCGTTCTCTCGATGACAGAAACTTGACTGATGTTGTGTCTATGAGCTTTTGGGCTTCCAGTTCACAAATGAAGGCACATATTGAATGTAGCAAATATGTAATCATACAGGTATTCGAGCAAGACCTCCAGAATTTACTAAACCAGCAGACATTAAGGTATGATATGTATGTGTGCATTGTACCATGAAACTGTAATCACATTCTTAGAACCCAAGGGGTTTCGTAGAAACCAGATAATTAGAAATGCATTCATATATTGCAGAAACACTGAGGGAATCAGATTGAAGGACACTCAATCTTTGGTAAATGCGAGGAGAAGATTTCAAGAAGCCTGGTAAATATGAATAGAGCATACACATCTGTCTCAAACATGCAATGCAATTTAAACTAGCACAGCTTTGGAAACATATAACATTTTTGTATATGTTTATTCCTATATAGCAAATGTCCCTGAATATGGTCACTACTGACCGAAATGCATTGGACGTGATTTGCAACAGACCTATTTTTTTTTAACCCTATCCTTACTTGGAATACATAATAATTTGTGAGAACATATTTCAACCTTTTGGTGGACTATTCGGATATCTAAATCTATAAAGACTACCATACCAGGAAGTGCAAAACTGAGTACGTGGATTCCTCACACAGGTCCTTCCAGGGGCCTTGGACCACACACCCAGATAAAAACTTGGCAGATCCACCAGGCGTGTTGCCCTCACACTGAGGACCCATTGTCGGTTCTGTGGGAGGTGAGGCAGGCTCTAATAGAGCCTGTATGTGGCTGCAGTACCAGCAGACAGAACCTACAACTGCAGGTGCTGTTTTCATTTTTTGTTGATTGTTAGTGGTAACACATGTGTAGGTTGTGCGGCAACACCTATCAATCAGTGGCAAGCACATTACTCCACCTCTCTCATGATGCTATCTCTCCAAACCACCCCCACAAGGGACTCCTCTCTTCTACTGATATCACCTCCCGCCATCTCCTTTATGCAATCCTCTTCTTCCCCCTTGATGTTGCCCCTTTATACCACTTCCGCCTGCCTCTCCTTTATTAGCTTTCCTTCCAACCACCCCCCACCCCCATCTTCCTTCATTGTCACCTCTGCTCTCAACCCCATTCCTCCTCTCCCGCCTTCTGGCCATCATTCTCTATGCTCTACTCACTTGCCTACTCCCACATCTTTCTCCTTCTACCACCGATTCTCGCCAGAACACTTTCCCATCCTAACCGCCCACCCCCCCCCCCGAACCTTCCCAAGAAACATGAGTTTTGCAGGGCTTGGCACCTCCTCTGCATAAGCGTTCCCAGGTGTGGGCCATGGGTATGTCTTAGGTCTGACTGGTTTAACAGCGATGGGTCGCAGCCTTTCCACCGCTCTGACCCACCAGCCACCTCTAAGTCCTCCTGAAGGCTAGAGCCAGACCAGCTGCTTTCTTGGATTCCTGTACTGCTGCAGTCATGGGTGGTTTAGGTCTACGCACTGCATTGTGGGTCTCTGCACGGCAATGCTCTGCTGTCCATGAAGTCTTCAGGGAATACGAGTTTCCTTGTGTGCTGTCACCCACATATGCTGTATGACTGCGGGGAGCACACTTTCCTGCACACATCATTTACTTCTCGAGATTTTAGCATTCTCCTGGCAGTTCCTTGGTGTTCCAGATGTGGTTGACCTTTCTTCTGTGGTGGCCAGAGGCATTGCTAAGGAGCAGAGGGGGGGGGGGTAGCCCTGCGTCTTTTGGTTGTAGCCCTGGATAGAAGCTCAGGCCGAGTCCCGACATCAGCGTAGCCCCAGATCTCTTATCAGTCCCAGCAACACTCCTGGTGGTGGCTCTAATAATACACCCTCTTGGGTGGTAAGTGCCATACAGGAATGTCTCCAGGGAGGTGGAGACACCTGCAACCACTTCAGGGGGCAGACAGCGGGAGCAATGGTGCAGTAGTGTGGCATGTGGGTTGGTGCTCACTCACAGGGCTATCTTCAGAACCAAGAGAGTCGGAGCAAGTGGAGCCAGCTTCCCCTACCCTGCAGCCCAGCATTGGAACGCTCTTCCTGCATCCCTTAGAGCGGAAACTCACACTCCACCTTCCGCAAAGCGGTCAAGACGCTGCTATTCGTCTAATCACCAGTGCTTGGCACCACCTGAGGCATATATTGCTTTTCTAAATTGTTTCATCTTGATAACTAACCTGTATTGACTCCTAGGCATCCCTGACGCACCTTGTAACTAAGCTCTTCGTATGTAACAGTGCCTCGATGCCCTTGGGTTTTTTGCGCGCTATATACATCTAAACAAATAAATATCTTCCTAAGCAATGTGACACGCCCTGGCAGGTGGCTGGGTCATGGTGAGTGTGGGCAAGGGGTTCGCCCACACACCACCCAAAGCCCAACATCACATAAAAGGCAGTGGTACCTCACCCACTACCCCAAGCGAGTGATAAGGGACCTTTTCAAGTCACCCTGACTTGTTTACTTATGTAACGTCCTGGACACGTAGTCCTAATTGTGCAGTACTCCGGTACTCCTGAAAGGGAGAGGGGTTGGGGGGGTTACAATGTAGGAGCACAGGGATCACAATCATAGAGTAACTACCTGCCTTAAACGTTGCATTTTGCACTTTTCACATGAATGCAGATGCAGTCCCACAGTCTCCTTGCATTCCTATAGTAGTATAATATTCATGTTGTCCACAGTGGGGCAGAACTCATTATTTTCAAGATCACATCTCATGTTTTTTTTTTTTCTCTGTAGGCCCTTATTTTTCTCGCTGTTCCCAGATTCGCTGGAGGTCCCTAGTTCCCTGGTATTTTGTCTGGACCAGGCTGGATCTGGCGGTAACGGTTTGGTCATGTGGCCGCTCAGTGACACCCATGCTGCAGTGTAATTATTCTCGCTCTCTGGTTACAGAATCCCACTCTTATAGTATACCTCCGAGCCCGGTGGCAGGCAAAATACCCCACTAACGGCCACAGCATGAACCTGAGGGTAAGCGCACACAATGTGGCAGCTGACTGAATACGTGTTATTATCGACCAGATCACCAGGTGACATACTCATGTAGACTTTCTGCTGGCCGATTAAAAACAAAAAAATGTAGGCGCTATTTCAAACACTCCACATCCAAAAATTCTGCAGATGGATTTTCCGAAAAATCAATAGACATCATTTTCTGCCTGAATAGAAGTAAAATTGTTTGAAACCTCCCAAAAAGATCTCAATAACTTTACTTAAAGGTTGTGGTGAAGCTTGCAGGTGGGCAACATTGTTCCAAGGACAATGAGAGTGCAAAAATAGCGGTATTTTGGAGCACCCATCAATACAAAACATTGTGTGGCACCAACAATGGCAACACACATTATACAGGACAACATGACACCCTCACAAAACGCATCTTTAGACGAATGGCATACAATCAAAGAAAGCAAAGTCAGAAGCAGAAAGCAACAGGACACCTGTGTGGCCAATGAGTGATACGTGAACACAAGCCAGGCCCAGGTGCAGAGAATGTCATTAAGAAAAGAGAATAAAAGGCCAAGAGCAGCATGAGTAGGGGCTGGCGGCGAGGACTGCATGTGTAGCAGCCGACGGTGGCCTGTGAGGGGCAGACTGGGAAGAGTAGGGGAGCAGACAGTGGGTCCGGGTGAGAAGGAAGAGGAGGTTTGAGCACATCTGGTCCGATTTGTGGGCAACTTCTTTTGAGCACACTTGGACACACTACTTGAGAAGTGACTTTATTGTATTCACGCCGGCCTTCCGCCCTCGCATTCTGCAAATGCAATCAATGGCAATAGATTTTTGGCAACTTTTTTGCAGAACTTCCCACCTCCCCAGACCGCCCAACACGCACCTTCTACCTGCATAATTCCCAACACACCAAAACGTACCTCCTACATCCCCAAACACCAACACACACCTTTCACCTCCCCATCACCCACACACACCTCCCCAAACACCAATACACACCTCCCACACCCTGAATCCCTAACACACACCTTCCAATTCAAATCCATGCCACACACACCTTACATCGCCCCAACCCACAAAACACCTAACCATACCAAACACTAATCGCTTCAATGCATTCACCACAAGACCCACTGGTAAATCCAGACATCCTAAATGTCCAAAGTAGTCTACAGGCTACACAGGTGGTGTGATAACCATAACAAATGTGGTGCTGCCCATTTAAGGGTTTTCACTCCGCCGCTTGCACTATAAATAAAAGGGGCGTTCACGACCGCGACGGAGCGACCGGGGAGCCAAAACCGAACACACCAGTGTCTGACCGTGTCTGTGGCTGGGAGGGGGCTGACAGTGATACCTATGACCGCTGCAGACCTACAACAAAGGTCTCAGGGGGGAACTAGGAATGTTGAGGGGTTGTCTGGACAGAGAGTGGGTGGACCTATCCAGGGCATGTTTCATGTGGGGACACCCCAGCCTGTCTAGAAAGCCTGATTAGAGGAACATTCTAGTCTGGGTGTCCTCAGTGGCCATCCTGATGCACAGACACATGTGTTTCAGGGTTGCCATTGCGTCGCGCCGTGCGTCACGCCGCGGCCCGCATTGTTTTGCTGCTACTCTTTCCTGCTTCCTCTGGTTCCTCCACATTACCGCCGCTTCTCCATGACGCAGAACCTTAGCAGACCAACTCGGGGTTGGCATTACGGGACGAGGCCCTTCTCCGCATCAGCGTGTTTCCCTGCACCAGATGCAGGTGGTGGTGATGTTCTGGGGGATGGCTGCATTAGCAGTATCTTCAGGGTAGACCCGAATCATCATCAGGGGCGTGACGAGTCTCATGGTGGTGTCTGGGTTCATTCTGGGGGCACACTGGATTGCTCAGGGCGCCAGTCTTTCCTCCTTCACATCTCCCTCCACTGGGACAGCCTCCCCGGTCTAAGTACAGCACAGCGCCTTCTATCATATTGCCAGCCCTGGTGTAGGACCGGATACAGGAGTAGGCGTGGGTGGTACCCCATTGGCAGAAGTCTTTGGGGTGGCAGCCGGTTGTACTGCGGTTTCTGACGACCTGCCGTGGATGCTGCTGAAAGGATGGGGCAGAGGCAGGAGAGGAGTGGAGGCAGCACAGAGGATCTCCTCTGCAGAACGGGTGACAGTGGAGAGGGGGTGTTTGCAGTGCCAGTGTCAGTGATAACAGAGGAGGAACCAGCAGTGCTAGTTTAGGCAGCAAAGGAACTCTTAAGTTTGTTTGTTTGTTTGTTTATTTATTTATTAATGCGCTCCAAGCCCGTGGGCAGTCGGGCGCAGCAAAACAAGTAGATTCGAAACTTAGTTACAGAGGCCTGAACACAGCCTATTACAAAAACAGTGGTAATTTACAGCAAGTGATACTTTACAGCAGGTGATACAGGTGAGGCAGTACATGTAGGATCAGCAGGAGGAAGCGCAGAGGAATGTTGTCTTAACAGGTGTTGCAATCGTTGTTGTGCAGCCATTTGATGGCATTAGATCTAAATCTAGTGTAAGGTAGGGGGCGTCTAAGGTCAAGTGGGAGTGTGTTCCATGCTTGGGCAGCTCTGACTGGGAAGCTAGATCCACCCGCCGTGGTGAGTTTAAATCTAGGGACTTCAAGTAAGTAGGTGTTGGCAGATCTTGTCGATCGGTTAGAGGACCTCCATAGGATTCTTTCAGCTAGGTATGGGGGTGCTTGGTTGTTAAGGCATTTGGCTGTGAGAGAGATGGTTTTGAGGAAGATTCTGTCCTTGATCTTGAGCCAGTGTGCCTCGGTCCGATGTTTGGAAATGTGCTCTCTACGTGGGATATTCAGGGCTGCTCTAAGAGCATTATTCTGTAATCTTTGTAGTTTGTCTGTGACCGCCTTGTTTGCACCTGAATATAGGGCGTTGCAATAGTCCAGTCTGGACATGACAAGAGCATTGGCCAAGGTGAGGCAGCTGGCACTTGACAGGAAGGGTCTGGCAGCACGGATAAGTTTACACGTGTAAGTGGTTGTGGGGCTAGGGAGTTCACTTGCTTTTTGAGGGAGAGAGCTGAATCGAGGTAAAAGCCTAGAGTTTTAACCTCGCGCATAACCTTAATAGTATTATTGTCGATGTTGAATGAGGCATAGTCCGGGGTGAGTTTAGAAAGGTTATGGTCTGAGCCGAGGAGCAATATTTCAGTTTTATCGTCGTTCAGGCAGAGGCCATGGGTGGCCATCCATGCCTGAATGAGGATGTAGATTTTATTCACCAAAGCCAGGTCCGCTCCATAGTTGCCCGAAAGGGGTATGAGGATCTGGGTGTCATCTGCGTAATTTGTATAGGTGACACCCAGTCTGTCCAACTTGTCAAACAGTGGCTTGGTGAAGATATTGTACATGGTGGGTGAGACACAAGAGCCCTGAGGGACTCCACATGTAATTTGGATGGGGTCGGCACAGGTGGATGTGGAAAACACTCTCATGGTGCGGTTGGCTAGAAAGGATTGTACCCATGCTATAGCTTCTCCTGTGAAGTTGGCAGCGAGCTTGAGGTGGTTGCATAGGACTGCATGATCCACCAGATCAAAAGCTGCTGACAGGTCCAGTAGGAGCAGCAGCGCTGTTTTACCACTATCCTTAAATTCATCCATTTTAGTTTTAAGATCTATTAAGGCTGTTTCGGTGCCATGGAGGGGCGGAAGCCCGATTGGCGTGAGCCAAGTAGATGGTTGAATTCTAAGTAATCTTGAATTTGGAGATAGGCCACTCTATCGATGATTTTTAGTAGAAAGGGTACAGTGGTGATAGGCCTATAGTTAGTCGGGATGGAAGGGTCAAGGGTTTGTTTTTTAGAAGGGGGAGGACCCACGATTCTTTTAGGTTGGCTGGCACTGTGTTGGATTTGAAGGAGGAGTTAATGAGCTTCGAGATAAATGGGGCTAAATCTCTAGCTGCGTCCTTTATTATTTGGGCAGGGCAACTGTCACCCTTGCAGTTGGAAGGCTTCAGTGAGAGTATAACCTTCTCAGTGTCGATGATAGAGATAGGTTTAAAGCTAAAAGGGGGGATAGTATTGGGTTCAGTCACTAGTGGTACTTGTTGAACAGTGGGAGAGAGGGTGTCCTTTTTATTAGTTATTTTAAGTTGGAGGGTGGCAATTTTATTTGATAGGGCATTCTGGATATTCGTGCACCATATCTTGTCTTTGGAATTGTATCAGTAGGTTGGATGGGAGATTCCATTTCCCTGAGGATGGCAAAGAGTTCCTTAGTATTAGATTTGGCATTGGTAATTCTGTTATTGAATACATTTTTTTTAGTGTTGATAATTTCAGACTTGTAAAGTTTAGTAAATTGGGTTAAGTTAGCCTTGTTGTCGTCGGTGGGCGAGTTACGCCAGATAGTTTGGAGTTTTCGTTTCTGATTTCTCAGGTCTTTAAGCTGGGGGGTGAACCAAGCATTAAGGTGGGCTTCTTGTTTAGCTTTACGTAGTTTTGGGGGTGCAATCGTGTCTAGAGCATGAGACATGGCTTTATTAAAGGTGTCTACTAAGGTGTCTGGGTCAGTGTTGTCTTTCAGGCCATTGATAGTGGGGAGGAGAAGGGGATAAGTTTTTCTGTGGTAATGTCTTTTTTACTTCTAGTGGGAAGTGGTGGTATCATTTTGATAATTTTAGGGCTGAGCAGGTCAAGTGTGGCAGTGAAGTTTATTAGGTGGTGGTCGGTCCATAGTTGAGGGGTGATGTCAGTAATGACTATGTTGCAGTTAAGTTCAGATACCCAGTCAAGGGTCCGTCCTTTAGTATGTGTGGGGGAGAGGACTTTTTGTGTAAGGCCGTGGTCATTTAGAATAGCTGTTATGGCGAGGGCATTTTTGTTGTCTGGCTCATTAAAGCCGATGTTGAAGTCGCCCAGCATCAGCATTTGCGAATGATTTTGGTTATTGTTTGCTATGAGGGTAGTGAGATCGTCTTCAAAGGTTCCCATGGGGCCAGGGGGCCTATAGATCAGGTGAATGGATAGCGTACGGTTATTGGAAAGTTGCACTTTAGCTGATAGTACTTCACAGGAAGTACATGGGGGAGAGGTGGTGAGTCTGATGGGCAGAGTAGTTTTGGTAATGATGGCTAAGCCACCGCCTTTAGCGTTAGGTCTGTCTACTCTATGGATCTGGTAATTCTCAGGTATGGCTAGCATCAGGGAGGGTCCTGCTGCCTCGTGGAGCCATGTTTCTGTTACGGCAAGGAGGTCAATGCTACTAGTGTTTAGTATGTCAGCGATCTCAGTTGCATGGGCTACCATGGATCTTGCATTAATCAAGGATCCTGTAAGAGGTAAGGTGTTCTTAGTGGTGGGATAGCTTACCGGTTTATCAGTGAGCTTGTTATGACTCAAGTGTTTTTTTTTTTTGTGATACCGCGTGGGGTTTGGGGTCGGAACTAAAGGTGTTGTAGTTTGAGTTTGCTTGTCCAAGTGCGTCTGTGTGGTTAAGGGTCTGGCAGTATAGTTGGTGCTGTTTCTTTTAGGTTCGTATATGCAAGGTAGTCTTGCCCTAAGTCTTAAGTTTCTGTCTGGGGGGGGGCTAGTGCTGTAGGTAGCAAAGGCCATGGTTATAGTTATGAAGGTCAGGGAGGTCAGGTTACTACGCATGGTAGTTAGTATGGTTAGCTGGTACCGTTAATAACTTCCCTTACTTTGCTAGGATGTCTAGCTAGAGTAGGACAGTGTAGATAGCAGGTGGCTAGTTGTTAGTCAGGTTTACCAAGTAAAATAGAGCATGATATTTAAGAATCACAATGTGGCATAAGAATGCATAGTCCGTAAGCGACCATAGGGCACAACACAGTAGCAATGGTCCATTAACGACCATAAGGCACAACACAATAGCAATGGCCCATTAACGACCATAGGGCACAACACAGTAGCAATGGTCCATTAACGACCATAGGGCACAACACAATAGCAATGGTCCATTAACGACCATAGGGCACAACACAATAGCAGTGGTCCATTAACGACCATAGGGCACAACACAATAGCAGTGGTCTGTTAGCGACCATAGGGAATGACAGGGCAGGGTAGCATAATTAGGAACCAACTGAGAGCAATGGGTCCGGGTGGTAGTTCAGAGTTTAGCAGATGCTAGATTTGAAGATCAGTCAGGTTATAGTGCTGAATATGGAGGTGCACCATGATGATTGTTTGCTGTGTGAATAGAAATTAGCAGCACATATGTACTCACGGGTTTTGTTGGGCGATTGCAGAATGTGAGCTACTTCTCTGAGTTAGCAAGAAGCTCCAGACTGCCGGGCTAGTGGCACAAGTGGCGAACAGGAGGCAAACAGGGCCTTTCTCCTGGCCTTCCTCCGACGGCTTCCGCCTGCCGGCGGTGCTTGCTGGGCAAAAGCGGGCTGGTCGCTTAGCAACCTGGTCGAGCCTCGATATGGGCCCGATTCGGCCGGCCATTTTGGAATGGGCCGCGCTTTGGAAATGATCGAAGAACAGCTGATTCTTCCGACGATCAGCTGTGCAGGCAGCAGAATCTCCTGGTGTTGGGAGGGGGGGCTCCAGCCCACTCCTCCTCACGGGTGCTGGTGATGCCTGATGTTGGGAGGGGGGGCTCCAGCCCACTCCTCCTCACGGGTGCTGGTGATGCCTGATGTTGGGAGGGGGGGCTCCAGCCCACTCCTCCTCACGGGTGCTGGTGATGTCTAAGTGTTCCCATTCCATGCAGAAAGTCATCAGATTTGTCCCCTCCCCCACACCCCTTGAATTCTGCAACTTGTAGGCCTAAATGTCAAATCTGGAGAGACAAAATCAGAAATGAAAGGTAAAAAAAAATCAGGACCGGATAACCGGTATTACCCAAATTGACCTTTTGCACAATTGACCCAATTATAGTGGTCTTAATTGACCTTCTGCACAATTGACCTTTATATTATTTTAGTTATTTTATATATGTATTGGGTTGGCGTTGGATTATAAATAATATAAATGAATTGGGTGGTGGGTTCCGGGGGGTTTTGGATTGGGTGGGGGGTGCGTAAGGTTCCCCTCCGCATATATGTCCTAATTGACCTTCTAAATTAGGTCATTTCTCCCGAGGTCCATTCTCCCGAGGTCAATTAGTATACAACCTGATAACCTGCTCACGCCTGGCAAGGGGAAACTGGAGAGCTTTGTTGTTTGTTGAGCAGATGCCGGTGTCACGCTCCTGGTGGCTGCAGGGTGCTGCGGGCCCCCAAAGCATCAACGACAGTGTGTTTGACGGCACCTGTGGAAAATATAAACCGCTCAAAATGGGGGCACGGCAATGGCTCTGCTCATGACTCACAGACATGGCCTTTGGAGGCATCTCAGCATGTCGGAGAACATGTACATGCTAGTGATACATGTCTGTTTTGTGCACGCCATATGTTGCCGCCATGCTGTTTTTCGTGTCAACATGTGGGTGATGATGTTTTTCTATCGATTTCATTTTATGACCTGCGCCCTCGTTGGTTACATACTTGTGCCATGTATATGTATGATGCGATACATTTGCTGGTACTGTACAAGAGCAGGAGGCGTGGGAGGACTTGAAAGTACAGCCTTCCCTCGGCCCACGTTCCACACACGGCAAAGGCGGTATATCTTTTATTTGTGCCCGTTTTACCTTTCTGATTGTGTTGGATCTCTGTGTGTAGCATTGTGAGAGCTGAGTGGGCAATGTATCCCCTACTCATCGTTGTACTTCATCTGGGCAGAATAACATTGATCACACTATCTATATGTATCTACATTACCCACCTAGATTGTCTATCTAACCATCTATTATCTCTATCCATCTATATATCGGACATTCTATACCTATCTATCTATCTTATCTATCTCCCACTCTACATCAGCTATTATCTACCTCTGTTTCATCCATCCATCTAACTCCCACTGTAGTTATCCATCCATCCACCCATCCACCACTCTACTTATCCATCCACACACCAACCCATCCATCCATCCACCCATGTACTGACCCATGCACCCACCCCCAATTCTACTTATCCATCCATCCATCCACCCATCCATCCATCCATCCATCCATCCATCCATCCATCCATCCATCCATCCATCCATCCATCCATCCATCCATCACTCTACTTATCCATCCACACAGCAACCCATGCCCCGACCCATGCACCCACGACCAATTCTACTTATCCTTCCATCCATCCATCCATCCATCCATCCATCCATCCACCCATCCATCCATCCATCCATCCATCCATCCATCCATCCACCCACCCACCCACCCACCCATCCATCCATCCATCCATCCATCCATCCATCCATCCACCCATCCACCACTCTACTTATCCATCCACACACCAACCCATGCCCCGACCCATGCACCCATGCACCCATCCATGCACCCATCTCTATCTGCATTACCTACCTAGATTGTCTATATAACCCTCTATCTCTATCCATCTATATATCGGACAGTATATCTATCTATCTAGCTATTCATCTATCTTATCTATCTCACACTCTACATTAGCTATTACCCATCGCTCTATCATCCATCTCTTCATCCATCCATCCATCTATCTCCCACTGTAGTCATCCATTCATCCATCTCTCTCCCACTCTACTTATCATCCATACATTCATTACTCCCTCCCCCACTCTACTTATCCACCCATCCACCCATCCATCAATCCATCTCCAACTCTACCCATCCATCCATCCATCCATCCATCCATCCATCCATCCATCCATCCATCCATCCATCCATCCATCCATCCATCCATCCATCCACCTCTACCTACATTACCTACCTTGATTGTGTATCTCTTTCTATTTATCCCTCTCTATATCTATATATCCATCAATCTATCTATCTATCTATCTATCTATCTATCTATCTATCTATCTATCTATCTGGCTATCTATCTATCTATCTATCTATCTATCTATCTATCTATCTATCTATCTATCTATCTATCTATCTATCTATCTATACATCCATCTGTATTTTTTATCTATCTGTTTGTTTATCTCTGTATCCCTATATCTATCGATCTATCTTCTTATTTATCTCTCTAACTATCTACCATTGTTATGCTAATAAGGAAACTCGCCTTAAAAAAGAACTAGGAAATAAAATCAAGTGCACAGGAGTGAGGGATGCAATCGTTTTAAGTGCCATAACTACACCAGCTGCTGAATTATTTACAAAGACCTTTCCTCTGGGGCTAAGTTAAATGAAAATCTCTTCTGGAGGCACTATTTTTTCGCAGGCAGGGTTGTTTCGGTGCCAGGTTGCGGCTCGCGCCCCCGGACTGCCTCGCTTGTTCTCTGCCTTGAATCACCGCCTGTGCTCCTAACACCGCCGGGTTCTCGCCGCGCGCAGTCCCCGAGCCGGGTGGAATTTGTTTTTCTTTAATTTCATTTTTATGCCCTTCATGTCTCTTCATCTGAATTTGGCTGATAATAAAGACAGGGAAGTTAGCTTGGCATTATACCCCCCTGCATATGAGTTTTACAACCTCAAGGAAACCTGGAACCTTAACCTCCTTCTGCCTCTGAGCTCGAGATACCACTTCTGCATTTCATTTCAGAGACCGTACTCTGTCTCTCTCTCTTTCTTTGTCTCTCTCTTTCTGTAACCGGGCTAGTATATTGCAAACATGGCAGACATGTGTGGGCGGGCGGAATAAAACACTTTGGGGCTCATTTTTAGTTTGGTGTTAGTCTCGGCGGTATACCACTTTGGTCCGGCAGTATTATCGCTGGATTTCAAGTGGCGGTAGGTGGTGTAAATCCCCATTGATTTAGAGCACATAGGACTCAATGGGGCATTTTGGTGGCATTACCGCAGCAGTAATTCCACTGAAATTCTGTGGAAAGGGGGCAGATTTTCCTCCAGCTCAAAGCTGGAGGTGCATCCTCCAAACTTCCTCCCAAATCCTAGTTGGGTGTTGCGGTAATGTGACGGTATATGGTAATACCGCTGTATTTTACCCGCACCACCCAACTTATAATGAGGCCCTTTATCTCAGTTGTATCTAGGACCTTACCCCAACCCTTACCTGCTGTCAGCGTCTCTGCTTCTCCTGGGTCCTACAATCACCCTCGGCGTGCCACACAGGATAAAAGGTAGGTTAGGAAAGGAAGATGAAGATTAAGGGAACGACGTAAACTCCAATGGAAAAGAAGAAGACTAGGGTTAAAATAGATACAGAGTAACGCAATGATCGGCAGCGGCGGAAGGTAAATCACTGCAAAAAAGCTTTAGTTCAGACATGGAGATTTATCGTAACAAAACACTTAGAATTCAGCTGCTGTCGCAAGTGATGACCATCTTAACTCGAAGCTCCCCCTTGGTGTTCATCAGGATGTATTTTTATATCCCATGGTGAGTAGGGGTGGGCGAAAATCCTGCCGTCAAAATTGGCTGTTTCTTTTTTTTTTTTCCTGTGGATATTTAATTTTCCCCCAGAATTCTGTTTTTGTTGTGGTCCGAAACACACAAAAATTATATTCAAAGGTGGTTAACACCCCTTTTCTGCCCAAAATTAAATTTTTATTAAAAACAAAACATTGAAAAAGCCCAATTTTAAGCAGGAAAATGCCCCAAACTGCCAATTCTGCTCCACATGTGAAATTGGTGCATTGGGTGAATTTTGCCTGAATCTGCCAATTTTCCCTAATGGTGAATCTCTTCTGTGATGTAATTTATGTCCTTATATCATTTCCTTCTACTAACTTTTAAGCCGTATGTCACAGCAATTATGGGTCGCCTCATCCATACACTCCCTCCACACATACATGCATCGGCTGCTGTTAGGAATGGAGGCGTACCATCTCGCATGAGTACCTGCAACTCTACCTCTCTGCCTTGAACTCTCTGAAGTCCACTCTTAATAGAGCGAAAAGGGAATTCTACCTTACCCTCATTGACTGTCACCCTAACCATCCTCGCCGGCTACAGGGCACCCTAAACTCACTCCTCCTAAACCTACGACTATCAACTCCACTCTAACAGCTAATAACCCAGCTGAATAATTTGCTGCAGCATTTTCTGAAATGAGAGCCACTCTCCTGACCCTCTTCACACTCCTTTCTCCCTACGTTCTACACTCGGCCTACTTTCTAGACTCGGCCTACTCTACCATTCTCCTCTGCCTCCATCTCCTGTGTTAGTCACACTATTAATGAAGAAGTCCTATCTCTACTGATGAAGACAAGCCCTCCTGTGCCCCATCATGCTGTCTTGCACCCCAGCTAGACAATCCTGTTGCCCCACTAGTGACCTCTCACCACCCTGAACTCTTCAACCTGTCCTGCTACTTGGTTTGCTTTCCCGCTAGTTTTAAAACCGCTGTGGTCATCCCTCTTCTAAAAAGGCAAGGGCTGACCCGCAGTTAGCACCTTATGTTTGTCCTGTGTCTCTCGTTCGATAAAACTGTAAAGTGCTTGAAAGTGTTGTGTTCAACCATCTAACACACATTTGTAGACCTCCACAACCCTCAAAGCCCACTACAAGTAGGTTTCCACTCCTGTCATTCCACAGAAACCGCTTTCATGAATGTCTTCAACATCATCGCCTCTGCTAAGCACTCCAACCTATCCTCTATCCCAATTCTCCTTGACCTGTCTGCTGCCTTTGACCCTGTCAATCACTCTGATCTCCTTAATAATCTCTTTCTTCTTGGGATTTAGCACTCAAGCCCTTGCCTGGATTGAATCCTACCTGGCACCTTGCCAACACTCTGCCTGCTGGAGCAACAACACCTCTCACTCACTCCTCTAACTGTTGGTGTTCCACAAGGCTCTGTAAGCCCTTTCCTCTTTAACTCTAACCCTCAACTCTTGGGGCACTAATCTCCTTATTTGGTTTCTCATACCAACTCTACACGGATGCCAACTAAATCATCTTCACTTTTCCTGAACTCTCCTCTGTTCTCTCATATCGAAAATGTCCATATTGTTTCTCTGTCATTAACTATTGGATGGCTTCACACTCTCTGATGTAAAAATCTAAATAAACAGAAGTGTTCTTCTTTCCCGCTAAATATCTTTTCCCTTGCCTATCCAGTTTCCTCCTACACTCTCCCCTACTCTTTTTCAGCCTGAAACCTCTGTGTCATCTATAACCCTTCTCACCCCTTCTCTACTTTCTTCGTCCAAACTGGAACAGCAACTTGCCTTAACATCCTAACTATTAGGAACATTGGGCACCTCCTTCCCATCAACACCACCAAGCATATCTTAACCACACTTCTCTTCTTGAAACTGGACTACTGTGCCAGCATCCTCTTTGGTCTCCCCAGCTACACTTTCTGTCCTCTCAACAAGGTCATTAACGTCGCTACCAGGACTCTCTTTGAACTCCCTCACTTCATACCTACTTCATCCATCATGGTCACATTCCTAACACAGTGGGCCGTGCCGCCTACCTGCGCTTAAAAATGTATAGTGTTGATTGTCCTCAGACTATGTATGTCACTCACGTATTGTCCCCAGTGAGTGTTCCACTTGTTCTCCTCCACCACCTGGTCAGAATGTCACTGAAACTCACCCAATTGAATGCTTTCTATCAATTCTGATATGTTATTTTTTGATGAAAAGAGCATTGTTTTCCCTGTAGATACAAATAAATATACATATTTTCATGGGCTTTGCAATGAACAGGAGCAACTAAATAAGATGGCTGTTACTTCCCATAACAGCTGAATTTAAAGTGTTTTTTGCACTCAAAAAATCTGATCACCTTAAATCTGTCTGAACGAAAGGTTTTTCAGTGAATTTCAAGGCTTTTGTCATACTATAATTTGTTTCAGGGTGCTTCAACCGATGGTCTCAGGGTGCGCTGGTCATGTCCGTGTCTATTATATTCCAGTGGCAATGGCTGTGTCCACAGTATTTGTTGCACCAATGCCCCCTGCCCAGTAATTAGTGAGGTTTGAAGCACTGTTCCAGTGAAACCCTCCCACCCTCTTCTTATTCCTGTAATCTTTTTCCAGTAATCATCCAGACTGTGCCGTTTCCCACAGAAATGTAACATTTGCATATTCCCACAGCAATGAAAACAACTATCAAAATGTAAAACTCGTCCCTGTCCACAATGGCACTCACCATGTGCTCCTCCCCTCTGCCCTTGGTCCCCCCACTCCTCTCCATGCCGTTTACCCTATCCCAATACCCCCTTTAACCCTTCAGTACGTGTGATGCATTTTCTTTTCAGAGCGGGCCTTGCAACATTTTCCCAATGTGCCAAAAATGTGGCTTCCCAAACTCTTCATATATTGTTCTCCTCCTGTCTCCCCCCTACCCCCCCCCCATTTCCAGCCTGAGGTAAATACATCAGTTTTCATCCCCCAAAAAGCATTTTGAGCACTTTAATTTTCAACTTCCCTTGGTATTACGCCAGGAATCGCTTACATCGAACAAAAAAAAATGTTATTTCATTTCTGAAATTCCTCTCGGTCTCGCTGGGAGATATATAAAAATGTTTTGGGGGATCAGCGGTACCCCCTTCTCTGTCGAATATTTCAAAAACTACTGGGTGGATAAACCCCAAACTAGCAAAACGTACAACTGTGGCGCTTTCTCTCAAAGTTGTTTTGTCATTTAATCCAAATCCGTCCAGCGCTTTATGTGCTACGGGTCTTCATTCAATGCACTTTTTTTCTATGGGAAATGAAGAAACAGGCCACAGAGAGGTTTTTTTTTGTTTTCGTACTAACTTAACAATGTTCACCGTTATACACACTTTTCACCACATTTCCCGTTCGCGTGTCCACCACTGATGACATCACTGCGGGCATGCCGTATTGGTACTGGCACACATGGGATACATTGGGACAATGCCATTTGGGCACTTCTTACGGGAATGCGCTCGGTGTAGTCGCACTGCCCACAGGGCGTGGACTCGGGACATCCAAAGAGCATGGCCACGGCTCATTTTTAGTTTTGGCTATTAGAGTGCAGGTAAGAGGCAGATGACAAGTGCACATGGTCCGTGAGTGTTTTTTGGTTTCTAACCCACCCATTTCCAGCCTATGTGTGTGTTCATTTCTGTGGCCATACCCACCCACTACCTGCCCATACCCGCCCGGAACACATCCACCTGGGAACCTCTGAGCCAGCTCTGTCAAGCAGTAACATTGAACTTAGTGACGCATAGAGAACGCTAGTGCTATTACCAACTAACCTCCTGGGAGTTAATGGCTTAAGCTGTAAATTTGCTACTGGGGAAAGAAATGTCTTAAGAAAGCTGCCTTCAGCCACTACATTTATAAGCAGTATGTGTGTCTTCACATATGCGCCTTACACTGAAGTTCTGTTACAAACAAACATTCACAAAGGCAACCTTTCTTTTCATATGCTTCAGTGTAAGAAAGGCATTTGCAAGCGGTGCTATTTCATACTCACTCATACCCTTGCCCTGCTATTGCCCGCTTATGACCATTTGCAGGGATATGATGTGCTGGTATCAACAATGTGACCCTTGCGGTTCTCTCCATTGTCAGTAATCCAATATCACTGGGATGCCTGCTGGAAATCATCTGGGTGAAACCTGAGACTGCTTGGCTCATAGACCCTCATTACGAGTTTGGTGGTATCTGAACGCTAAATCCACTGAGATACCAACAAACTGAATTACTGTTACCGCTACTTGGTCTGGTGGAATGACAGCTGAATTACAAGTGGTGGTATGCAGTGTCAATCCTCATTAATTGAGGTTCATAGGACTCCAAGGGGATTTCAGCAGAATTACCAGCGGCGGTAATTCCACTGGCGACAATTCTGACGATTTTGCAGTTTTTTGGGGGGAAAGGTGGCGGATTTACCTCTACCTCTAAGCTGGAGGTGATTCCTCCACCTCCCCGCCAAACTCATAGTATGGCAGTGGGGTAATTCGACTGTAATGTGACAGTAACAGAATGTATGTAATGTTACCACCGAATGTTACCACACCACCATACTGAGCTCCAATTTCAATACGTTTAGGGTCCAGGGTGAGGTTCTCCAGGGCCCCCCGAGCAGAGTTTGTCTGTCAGGCAAGGGGGAGGGAGGACGGCGTTCAAGCTAGATGACATCACAGACCAGGAAGCAGACACTGAAGACAACTTTTAATTCAAATGGAAACCAAAAGTTTGATTAAGAGACGCCATGTATCCTGGTTCCTTGCACCTTTGATGAGCAGAAGATGGCCTTAATGGGAGGCAGGCTGTATTTAAGGAGGCCTTGGATTGGAGAATTTCTCCTGTCCACGTGGGTTAGTACATCTAATGAACAGACGCCTGCAGGCCTCCTGTGGGATAAGGGGCATGACATTTCTTAGCGGGTGAGCTTGAAATGAGAGTGCGCCTTGACATTATTGACATTAGGATGGAACGACAGATGGAATAAACCAAAGACCTTGGTGCAGGGGTTGGATACTTTTAGTTCTCCAGATGTTTGGTACTGAAACCCCCATCAGCCGTATCCAGTAGAGTCAATGATGAGGAATCGAGGGGGCTGTAGATCAAAACATCTGCATAGCTGGAGATTGCAGACCACTGCCTCTCTATGTGGCAGGAGCAATGGGATATTACTCGGACCAGAGAGTGTGTTTGGCCAGGATTAGATTATGTTAGACGGTAAGAGGAGAAAAAACAGGTTTTTTACTGTGTTGGGCAGAGGGTGAGAATGGACATATATTTTTCCTGGGCATCAAAGAGAAGTGGTGCCCACCATAGACACAAGCCACTGATAGATCTTTGTGTGGTCTGATTACTGATTGATGGAGTTGAAGATATTATAGCTCCCAGAGGCCAACTCATGCCCACCTGGTGCTCTAGGCAAGTCTAATCGCCAGTGTGTATCCAGTACATGGGAACTAGTCAGTAACCATGCCCCATGGGCAATACCTCTGACGGAAGCACCCAAAAGGCCTAGCCTTTGACCATGACCAGTGGGCACTGTCTCTACAGTACCTCTGGACATAGTTTTGTTTTGTTTGTTTTATTCTTATTTATATAGCACACAACAGCCCGAGGACATTGTGGCACTTGTTACAGTACAAAGCTTAGGTACTTAGTTACATGGTAATTAACAATATATATACAGGTTGCAATATAGTTACATAGTCATTAGCAGTATATATACTGGTTATAATATAGTTATATTACATTTGTGTTATATTACAATATACATGGCAGAAGTGGAGGGGGCAGCCCTCCACTTGCTAGTTGAGGAGAGTGGCCTTGAGGTTGTTGCGGAAGACAGAGATGGAAGTTTCAGCTCTAAGGGTGGCTGGGAGTAAGTTCCAGAGTTTTGGTGCAATATAGGAGAAGCCTAGACCTCCCCCTGTGGCTCTCTTTATGCGTGGTATGTATAGCTGGTTGGTGTACTGAGCTCTGGTGGGGCGAGTGGGTGTGGTCCTTGATATTGCTTCAGATAGTTATGCTGGAGCGGTTTTGTTGATGCATCTGTGAGTGATGGTGAGGATTTTCAGAGTAATACAGTCTTTGACCTGGAGCCACCGGACTTCGCGTCTGGCGTGGGATATATGGTCTCTTCTACGGATGCTCATGGCGGCTCTGAGGGAATTGTTTTTGTGTGTTTGCAGTCTTGTGAATGTTTTTGGCAGAGGTGCAAGCTAGGAGGGAATTGCAATAATCGAGTTTGGCTCCTATAGTTGCTCTAGCTATGGCCAAAGCGGTTGGGGGTGGATAAGTAGGGTTTAATGGCATTGATGAGTTTAGTGCTGAACGCTGATGCAGAGGCTTATGGCGCTGACTTGTTTGGTTCATCGATAGATATGCCATCAATGTGAACCACCTAGAGTCTTGACAAGAGGATGATACAGAGATGGTTGAGTTGTCTATGTTGAAGTTGTTGTATTGGGGGGCTTAGTTTCGATAATGTGTTTGTCTGGCCCAGGATGAGAATTTCAGTCTTCTTCCTGTTAAGACAGAGGCCATTGATTGCCATCCAAGCTTGGATAGTGGCATAGATGTTGTGAAGGACCGTGGCGTCTTGGTGATAGAGTCCAGATAGGGGTAAAAGTACTTGAGTCTCGTCTGCATAGTTTGTATATACAAACACCCAGGGAGTCAAGTAGGTCGAAGAGGTGTTTTGCGAAGAGGTTATAGAGGGTGGGGGCTGTACAAGATCCTTGGGGGACACCGCAGTTTATAGTGGTAGGATCTGCGTTAGCTGTGTCAGAGTAGACCTTCATGGCTCTTCCTTCAAGGAAAGAAGTGATCCAGGATGCTGCTTGATTAGAGCAATGGCCTGCATGGGTGAGATGGGTGGTGAGTGTTTGGTGATCTACCAGGTCAAAAGCAGCTGATAGATCGAAAAGGAGGAGCAAGGCAGGTTTGCCTTTGTCCATGATCTGTGAGATTTGATTTTTTAGGTCTAATAAGGTGAATTCTGTTCCATGACCAACATGGAAGCCAGATTGTCTTTTGCCTAGTATGGAGTTAGCTTCTATGTATGATTGTATCTGGATGTGAGCTGCTTTGTCCAGGATTTTTAGGAGGAACGGGACTGTTGTTATTAGTCTGTAGTTATTGGGTTGTGCTGGGTTATGTGTGACCTTTTTTAGAAGTGGCCTCACCCAGAGGTTGTTTGGGACAGCTCCTGTTTGGAAAGATGCGTTAATGAAGGCAGTAATCAGGGTTGTTAGGTCATTGGCGCATTCCTTGATGATTTTGGGAGGGCAAATGTCTGCTTTGCAGAGGGATAGTTTGAGGTTTTTTATGAGATTAAGGACCTCAGGTTCAGTGACGTCTCTGAAGGAGAATTGAGCGTGATTGAGGGTACTCCGCTTGTCTTGTGTAGGGCGGTTGTTTTTTTGGTTTGGGAGGGCTTTGCAGTGGTTTTGGATTTTGTTCTGGAGGAGTTTTATTTTGTTGAGCATGGCGGACTGAATGCTGGCACACCAGGCTTTGGGCCTCATTACACGGTAGGCGGTAAGGGCACCGGTACCGGTAAACCCATACCGCCTTACTACGAGTTCCCTTTGCGGGACCCGACCTTAACGGTACCGTAATTAGTGCCTTCCGCATTCCCATTGAGCCCTATGGGGCAAAAATGGGAATGGGGAAGTGCCTTGGTGAATGGGGAATTACCGCCCCCGCTCACCTTGGAGTCGGGCGGTAATTCCGCCATCCACCAAGGCAGACACAGTAAAATACTGGCGGCAACCATGGCGCTAATAGCGCCATGGTTACTGTAAGAGGATTCAATTCAACACTACAGCTAAGTCAATGCCTAGTCTGGGATACTGAATGGAAACCCTTATTGATATATCTTTATGTCCAGTTCATGAGTTCTGGATGACTACCCCTATATAACACCCCCCTCTTAGAATCCCCCTGACCCCACTGAGCCAAGAAGTAGGTTTGTTTTGCAAATTAAAAGGTTTATTTGAGAATTTAAACAATATATATATATATATCACACTTTATAATAAATTAATATCTGATAGTACACTTAGACATATGATGTTGATCAACAATGGGTAATCTGGCACTAGCACACTTCTTTACAATCAATGAGGAGTTAGTATAGGATGGATAAAGTAGCAAAAATACTTTAATGATTTCAAGGGAAAAGCAATGAGGAATAAAATGCAGTACAGAAATACTTGATATGATTTTAGCAAAAGATAAGATAATCACTTTTTCTCTGGCAATTCACCCCCCTCCCCTATGCAATGTAAGAAATGGAAGGAGATGGAAAGAGGAGCACACAGTTCTCAGGAATGCAATCAAATACAATACGAAATTCAGTTCCCCACCAGCAAGCTTTGAATGTGGTGGCAGTGAAGTGAGAAATATGCTGAAAATGCTTTTAATTCCCTTTAGGAGGTTCAGGGTGAGTGAGAGATACTTGGGATGAGCTCAGGCTCACTTTAGCAATGATTTAGGGATGGTTATTAAGAGGCAAATGATTTTTTTAGCAAAGGAAAGCAAAAGCTGCTATCTTTTTACAGGTAAGAAATCAGGCCAAATCGCAAATCGCGGCAAAATTCGCGGGTGCGTGAATCGTGTTTGCCGACAAATTATAAGGGGAAGGAAGTCGGTTTTAGGCTTGTTGGAAAGCTTAGATTTCAGAGGAAAGTTAAACCACGTTCCTAGCCCAAACGGTTCCAGAGATACGGACAATTAAATAAAGGTCAGTTTTTCAGATTTAAAGTAAACTCAAAATGACAGGTGACAGCTTGCAGCTGCAGAATTGACAGGTGACAGTTGTGCAGTTTTACAAATGACAGATGACACGATTTCTAGGAGGCTGTTCTACTTAGGTTAAAATAGTTTGGATTAGATTATTTTAACTAAGAGATTGGTTCTGCACAGTTCTGCTAGGTACTCACAATATAAATTTGAAATAGGTCTCGCCTCGGATCTGGTCAGGTTTTGGACTGGACTCTGGTTCTGGTCTCGGCACTTCACAGTGATCTGGGTCAGCTCTCTGGTTCTGCTCACAGTGGTCTGGGTCACTCTGGATCTCTGGTCTGGTCTCTGGCAATTGTTCTTGGCAAAAGAATTCAAACAGCTCGCCCAGCTGTGGAATAGTTCGCAAATGATTTTAAGGTTGCTGAGGCCTGCTGAGAAGAGTTCTCAGTTTGTGGGTTTAGGCCCTTGCTTTAAGTTCTGAAGTAAAGTTCTGGTCTTTGGAGATTGATGGATTTGAAGTCTGGATCTCTGGATGTGAAGTCGTCGGTCAGCATGCTCCACAGCAAATGGAATTGAATCTCTACCTGTCCCAGCAGTCTCTTTTTATGTGTTTTGGAAAGTGGGTGTGTGCCTGGGCCTAGCTAAGCCTGCCCCTCTCTACTTGTCATTGGCCAATTCCTCCTCTCTCCCTTGATTGGGGGAAGGACATGTGAGTCAGAGTGATGCTGTAGGTTTTATGGTCAGAGGAACCTCCCCTTGTCAGATTGCACACAAATCTATTTCTGACCCAAATACATATTTATCTATGTACCATTTTTCTAATATTGTAGGTCCAGTTAAGATATTTTCTGTAGCACCAAACCATCCGATCCCTGTCTTTGTACGATGTCGTGTCCACTGATGACAGAATTCTCCCCTTTTCATCCAGATAACGACCTCTAAACCTTTCCAGATTTTACACAAATGTGCACCAGGGATATGGGTTACAGATGATAAAGTGTCAGATTTTTAACATGCATACATTTGGAGTGAGACCCTATTTTCCGCTAGCAACCCCCCAGAATACACCACAGGGTCCTAACGCCTCTCAAAATGTTCACAGAAAAATCACAAAAATAATGATATTACTTATATAATTCTGACAAGTCCGCACTATGAGTTATCTATCTTTTTAAAATTATGCTCTGGTCAAAAAGGGGTGTGGCTTCCCACATCACAGTGTGGAAAAACTGGTTTATCCACTTCCCCCAAGCTCAGCTGGCTTGCAGAGGCACTGCCCCTCCCAGTTTCCCCTAAGAGGAAGCCACTTTACGGCCCCCCAATATAACATTTGCCTGAGTCCAGGACAGGCCTTTGTTCAACTCACTGTAGTCCCCAGCTGCCACTCCCCTTTCAATCAACAGGGCCATGTGACCTCAGGATGCAGCCAGGCCTGGCAGGGAACACAGCTGTTAATCCAGTTTCAACTCCTGTCGGGGGTAGTTGTCAGGCAGAATCCAGTTTCATTAAGCCAGGTTTCAGCTAAATGTCACTTTTTGTTCCCAGTTTTCTACATTCAAATCAAACTGACAATTTTTACCTATACATTAAATAATTACTTCCTTCAAGTCATTTCAGAATATAGTTTTACACTGTATCCACCTCTTAGCAAGTCTTTCCTTGGTTTGGTTTTGTTTCCTTTGTTCAGTTTTACACAAAAGTCTGGTGGTTTTAAAACGCCGGCTTTCTGATAGTGGTGAGTACTGGTAATGCAACCATTTTTGGGATTAAGAAAATGAATTCCCCACAGTTCTGAGTTGCTTTTTTGGCAATCAGCATTGCCATTCCCAATGGTTTCTGGCTACTGTGTGTGTTGCCAATGGTGGTTTTAGGCAGTGCCCTCCTGTGCTCACAACATAGGCAAAAATGGGTGGCAGCCTATTCTTCATGTTTTCCCTGTGCACTCTCTGAGGAGTTCTGGCCATCATGAAGTTTTCCATGCCAGTACTGCACAGTTTTATTGTAGGGCTTGGATGCATGGGTAAAAACATCCCACATTACCGCCTACCGTGTAATGAGGCCCTTTGTCTCGTCAACGGTAGCCGGAGGAGTGACTAATTCATTAAAGATTGCGAATAGTTCTTTAGCTTGTGAGTTGGCCTTTGAGATCCTATCATTGAAGGAGTTGGATATTGCTGCTAAAATGGCTTTTTTATATTGGAGGGCTATCTGTTTGAAGAAGCTCTTATTCAGATCACTCTGATCCGTTTGTCAGTTTTTAAGCGACTGACGCTTTTGAGCTCAGAGGGTTTGGAGTTCTTCTGAGAACCAAGAGTTGCAGTGAAATGATTTTTTTTTCCTTCTTGCTTTCAAGTGGGGCTATAGAGTTTATGACATTGGTGAGAGTATCATTGAAGATAGCTGATAGTATATTTGGGTCCTGAGAGAAATGTGGTGCTAGGCAGGGGCTTTTAAGGTGGGGACGAAAGTTGTCTGTGTTGAGTTTTTTAGAACTTCTTAATGTGGCAGGTGGTGCGTGGGTGAGAGTCTTAGGTTTAGGGTTGGTGGGGATGAGGAATTCGATGCATGTGTGGTCTGTCCATGGAATGGCGATGTTTGAGGTAATGTTGGATGCACAGTTGTGATCCATGACCCAGTCAAGGGTGCGGCCTTTGGAGTGAGTAGGGGTGAGAACTCCTTGGGAGAAACCTAAATCTGCGAGTTCTTTAGCTAGGGTTGCGGTGGATTTATCCTTAGGATCATTGTATCCTAAATTTAAGTCTCCTAAAAGAAGGATTTTGGAGGACTTTTTAATGTTGTTGTTGAGTCGATGGGAGAGGTGCTCTTGGAAGTCAGCTGGGAGTCCGGGAGGTCTGTATAGGATGTGGATGTTGATTAGATTATTGGGAGAGAGCGTAAGCTTGGCTGTTAGGATATCAGCATCACCACCCCATGTACTATGGTCTGCTAATCTCATGGATAGTGAGTCTTTGTGGATAAGGGCGACTCCCCCTCCAATCTTATCACATCTATCTTGCCTAAGGATGGTGTAGCCTGTGGGTACGGCTAGTGCGATGGCTGGCGCAGGAGCATCATTGAGCCAGGATTCAGTGATGCAAAGTAAGTCCAGATTAAGTGTGGATAGTAGATCATTTATCTTGAGGGCATGTGCAGGTAGGGAGCGTATTTCAGAGGTGGGTGTTGTGTGCCTTTGATGTTTTTGTTTGTACTAGTATGGGGTGAAGTGTGCTTGTTGTGGTGTGTGGTGGGAGGGGCTTAGTGCGAAGTAGTGTAGAGGCATGTTGGGGTGGTGGGGAGAGGGGCAGTGCCTATGCTCATCTTAGTATAGGGTAGTGGTGCAGTGCGGGTGCCTAATCTGGTGTTTCTAGTCGTGATGGGTGTGGGTGAGCAGAGTAATACCTAGGAAGTGATCGATTTCTGAGATTGCGGAGTCTGGTGGCTAGGCTAGGTGGCCGAGACTGTGTGCTGTTTTAGTCTGTTGTAGATGTATAGTATCTTCATGGCATGGCCAAACACCATCCCCTTTACACATTGCATATTGGACATGGTGGCCTATGAACAGCATCCATAGTAGGTTCCGATATGTCTTGTTTGGGTCCCAACCAAGGCAGGGTATGAGGCCAGGCCATGTGCATTACTCCTTTAGCCCCAATTGCCCAGTGCACTTCTCATGCCCCAGCTTGTCTGCCAACCATATACAGTAAAAACGTCATTAAACCCATGTCTGCTGCTTTGTTTGCCTTTGCTCCCAAGCATGGTCAGAATGCAATGTTAGTGATGGGGCCTGCATACACACTTTATCCAGCGCTGGTGTTAGATTGAATTACTGGTTTCCCAGCACAGCAAAAAACATCATCACTCCATCACTACTATCTCAAAACACAGGTGACTTCTGTTCGTGTCAGGTTCACTTATGGGAGCAGGGACTTGGATCAAACGCCTCACCTGAAATGACGGGGGAGTCAGGGTGCTGTCGTCTTCCTCCTTTGTCTTGTCTGCAAAACGACACCACAGTTATCTGCCTCAGAACCAGAGGACCTGTGGCCCCGGTTCCCCAGACACCAAGAGGGGTAAAAAAGATGGAGGCACAGAAAAACCCCTGTGATGAGTTGTTTCTGAGTTGCCGGATGGTGTCCAAGCAGAGGTATTGTTCAGAATTTGAGGTACCAGTTCTTGGGCTCCAATTCCGGTAATATTGCGGAGAAGGTGGAATAGCAGGTGATTGATATTCACAGAGTCCGGGAAAGACAAGTTGGTAAGACTACAGCTTGTGACAATGAGGTGTCTGGGTTGGAAAGGAATTGCCCTGGTAAGACCGCAGCTTGTAGGAAGGAAGCGTCTTGGCCAGGAATGGATTGCCAGGTGCCGTTGGGAAGAAAGATAGAGAGACCTCAGAAATAACGACACATAAGCCAGGAGAGCCAAAGAGTGGCAAAATCAGAGAAATGGAAGTGTACGGAAAGAAGGGCAGGAGGGCAGATTGCCACATAGGAAACTGGGCAAGCGGGAGAGATAAGAGCAGTGAGAATGCAGAAAAGAACCGACAGAGCGAAGGCCACCGGAGGGCAGCAAGCAAGCGAAAGGGAGAGAGGGAGAAAAAAGAGGCAAGGCGAGGGCTACGAAGTAGGAGGAAAGGGTGCCAGAAATGGGTATAACGAGCAAAGCAGAAAGTCAGGAAAGTCGGCAAAATGCAGATAAGCGGAAAACATACCAGCGTATAGCAACAAATGTGGAAGCCAAGGAGAACAGTTGCAACGCGTTGACCCTGGGGAGTGGGAGGTACTTAAGCTCCCGGCGGTCACATGTACAAACAGACTAGACAGCGTGAACGTAGGAGCAAAGAAAGAGAGAGAGCGTGATGGAACCATCAATGTCTACAGTGTTTCCAATGATCCCACAAGCGCCACTGATGCAGGCGCATGACAGTATGCCCCCTTCGAGCCCTGGGAGAAGCCAGGCTTGCCTGGGTGAGCTTGGTGAAACTTGCGAACCAGGTCAGGAGCTCGAACATGAAAGCTGGGTTCCCAGGAATCTTCGGAAGCAGAATAGTCCTTCCAAGACACCACGTATTCTAGTCTGCCCTTTCGATATCGGGAGTCCCTTATTGCTGATACCTCATATTCTTCTGGGCTTGTTACCGTCTTGGGCAGGGCCCGTCCGATTTATGTGGTGGTTGCTCTATTGTCTGCAGGACAAAGCAGAGAGGAATAGAATACAGGGTGAATGCGTCCGAGGGCTTTGCGTAACTTCAGACGAAAGGCCACCAAGTTAATCTTATCCAGGATGTCGTATGGCCCTATGTAACGAGGAGACAGTTTAGAAGGGTTGACCCATCTAGGGAGGTATCGGGTAGAGAGCCAGACCTTAGTTCCCACCCTTAATGAAGGTTCTTCCGTCCTTCTTTTGTCTGCATACTTCTGTAGGTCTTTTGAGCTTCAATAAAACCGATCTTGGCGCTTCTGTGAGCTTCTGCAATTTCCTGGAGTCTATCTTCAATAGAAGGGTAGTTGGTGTTAGGCCACAGGAAGTATACCTTTGGGATGCAAGCCATAAGTATAGAAAAACAGGCTCATACCTAGAGCGGTATGGATGGTATTAGTATACGCAAATTCAGCCATAGGAAGTAGGGTTACTCAAATGTCTTGTTGGCTGTTAGTATAGCATCACAGATATTGTTCTATAGTGGTGTTGAGTCTTTCTGTCTGACCATTTGTTTGGGGATGAAAGCCTGATGCTAAAGCTCTTTCGATACTCAATGTTGTACACAAAGCAGTCCAAAAACGAGATGTGAATTGGCTGCCTCTGTCAGACAGAATCTTAGTGGGTAAGCCATGGAGACGAAAAATATCCCTCATGAATACTTCTGCCATTTCAGAAGCAGACGGAACTCCCTGAAGAGGTGAGAAATGTGCTAGTTTGGAGAAGGAGTCTATCATTGTGACCATGATACAGGTGTACCCTTTTGACAAAAGAAGATCCACCACGAAATCTGGCACTCTGGTATGGGTGGTTGTTCCAGCAATCCTATGGGCTTTTGTGTACGATGCTTGCAGATAGCACAAGTAAAGCACTTAGCAACGTAGTCCTTGATGTCGGTCTTAGAACCCGGCCAGAAATAAGAACGTTTGACAAGTTCCTCTGTGCTCTTCAAACCTCAATGTCCGGCGGTATTATGGTTATGACACCAAGTCAAAATTTTATGATGGAGATCCTTCTGAGGTATGTACAGTCTCTTATTGATGAATAGAAGACCCTCCTTCTCTTCAATATCTGCTGTGGTCATGAGAGGTTTTAACGGTTCTTCCGCTGCTGTGGTATCTTTTACTTGTTGAAGAAAAGAGGATGCCACTGCAATCATCTTGGTGTCTGGAGTAAACAGTTTCTCTGGCAGTCCTTCTGAAAACTTTTCAGAATGGCTTCATCAAGAAAGAGCATCAGCAATGATGTTCTGACTGCCAGGAATTTACATGATCTCAAAATAAAACTGCAGGAAAAAATTCAGTCACCGGACTTGCCGTGAGTTGACACATTCCAATGAGCGCAGGACCTTCAGTTTCTTGTGGGCTGTCCCGATGGGAAGGATTGTGAGCCCCCCTGCAGGAGATGTCTTCATTCCTCGCATGCTGCCTTCATATATAGTAACTCTCATTCGATGACAGAGTAATTTCTTTGGCTAGGCATAAGAGTTCTAGAAGGTAAGCCACTGGATATTCAGTACTGTTGTGGTCTTGCAGGATGAAAGCACCGATGGCCCCGGCGGAGACATCAATCTCAACAATTAATCTCTTTGTCTGATCTGGCTGCCGAAGTATAGGTGTGGAGCTGAATAGTCCTTTCAGAGACGGAAAAGCCAGCTCTGCCTCTTCTGTCCAAAGGAATGGTTTGTTGGTTTTCTTGAGAAGACTTGTTATGGGTAATACTGTGTTAGAGAAATGAGAGGTGCATTTACGATAGAAATTAGCGAGACCCAAAAACTGTTGTACCTCCTTAACTGACATGGGAGAAGGCCAGCTTAGTATGGCCTCCACCTTTTTTGGATCCATCTTGACTCCTTCCCCGGAGAGAATGAAGCCTAAATAAGGAACAGACGAGACCTGGAATAGACATTTCCCACATTTAACCAATAGTTGACTATCTTGTATACGGTGGAAAACCTTTCGTAGATGTTCCTTGTGTTCTTGTGCTGAAGAGGAATAGACCAATATGTCATCCAAATATATAATTACAAATTGGAACAGGTACTCTGAGAAAGTGCGATCCATGATTCGCTGGAAAATTGCCAGGGCGTTGACCAGCCCAAAGGCCATTACCCTATATTCATAGTGTCCATATGGTGTCCTAAAAGCGGTCTTCCACTTGTCCCCTTTGCGGATATGGAGTACATGATACGCATTCCGAAGGTCAAGTTTGGCGAAGACTGAGGCACCTTGTATGGCTTCCAGTACATAAGAAATCAGAGGCATGGGGGTACCTGTCTCTTATAGTGAGGTGTAAGACTGACTAGTCCGGATATAAGACTGACTAGTCTTATACCCGGTTCTCAATACAGGGCCCGGTAGTCAATACATGGCCGTAGCTCCGTGGTATCCCGTTTGGCTATGAAAAACGAGGACGCTCCAGCTGGAGATCAGAAAGTTTGTATGAGGCTGTTCCCTAAATTGGCATCCAGGTACCTATGCGGTGCCTCCTTTTCATGAAGCGATAAGGAAAACATCCATCCGAAGGGCACTAATGCAAATCAATAGCACAATCCTCCGGACGATGTGGAGGGAGATCATGAATTTCTTTTTCCACAAACACCTGTTCATATTCTTGGATCTCCGCTGGTAGACAATGGACCATTTGTGGTTTTGGAATCCTCAGAGAAGAGGACAGCTGATTCATAATGTGGATGACGTAAGCAGTTCCGTTTGAAATAGAGTGACCAGAAATTCAAAATGTTTTGGGACCAATCAATAGACGGGTTATGCCTTCTTAACCAGGCTATGCCCAGGATAACAGGGAAGTGGGCAGCTCTGATGAAGTCAAAAGACATTTCTTCTGTATGTTGTTGTATCTTGACCAGTAGGGTTTCAGTTGAGTGGGTGATGGGCCTGGAACTTAGAGGGGTACCATCCACTCCTTTGACCTTTTGATCTTCTTCTGAATAGCCACTTTGGCAGCCCAAAGGGTATCAATGAAGTTCCCAGCTGCCCCACAATCTATGAGTGCCAGTGTTTCTACATTATTATCCTTCCATGCCAGGGTGAGGGACAGGACCATGAGGCGAGAATCATTGGTGGCATGGGAAGGCGCCACTGTCAGGGTAACGTAGGGACTTCCAATTTTACCTCAGACCTTCATCCCTGCTAGTTCCGAAGTCGCTCATTTCCCGAAAGTCGGGGTGTTACCTCCGGACAATTCTGTAATAAATGTATTGCGGACCCGCAATACATACATAGGCCGGACTCCCTACATCTTTTGGTTTCTTCAGGCATAAGTGGAGCTCGGGTAGTACCGATCTGCATTGGTTCCTCTTTAATTTGTGGAGAAGTAGAGGATTGCCCACCAACCAATGAGGGAAAGACCCATGGACTTCCTCTTCCCTTCTTTTTCTCCTGTTTGCGTTCAGTCATACAGAACTCTGTTTGTAGAACTGTAGACCAGAGTTCCGATAATGATGAGGGTCAAGGAACCCGGGCCAACTCATCCTTCAGTTCTTCTTTAAGGCCTCTTTGGAAAATGGCAAGCTGAGCTTGTTCAGCCAGCCTGCTTCTGTGGCCAACCTCTTGAAGGTGGAGATATATGAGAGGACATCCTGAGTACCTTGTTGTACATCTAGTAGATCCTCGCAAGCACTGAATGTGATTTAAGGACGTTCAAACGTTTGTCTTAGTAGGGCCAGAAATGCCCCAAATTCCCTTAATACAGGATTGTCGTTGGTAACTAAAAGAGTGCCCATGCCAGGGCGTTACCATCCAAGTTGGAGATTAAAAAAAAACACTTTACTCAGATCAGAAGCATAGGTATTGGGACGGAAAGCAAAATAGACCTTGCTGGCTTCGATAAACTCCTTCAGTCATTTCCGGGATCCGTCATACACTCCGGAGGAGAGAACCATGGGAGGTAAGTCCATACTATGGGAATCCCGGGCAGACACCATTTGGCGCAATACCGAGTTCTCGGTTTTCAAGTTCTGGACTTCCACTGACAAGGCCTGTACAGCAGCCCATAGTTCCTGCACCTGTTCCACTGATGCCATCTTGTGGGTAAATGGGCGTTGCAATCTGTCAGGTTCACTATCGGAGCAGGGACTTAGATCATACCCCTCACCTGAAATGACGGGGGATTTAGGGCACTGTCGTCTTCTTCCTTTGTCTTTAACCACCTTCTTCTTTTTCAGAAGAAAAGGCCATCAGCGAAACGGCGCCACAGTTATCGGCCTCAGAACCATATGACCTGTGACCCCGGTTCCGCAGACGCCAAGAGGGAAAAAAGCCGGAGGCACAAAAAAATCCCTGTGATGAGTTGTTTCTGAGTTGCCAGAAGGTGTCCAAAGGGAGGTATTGCACAGAATTCGAGGTACCAGTTCTTGAGTTCAAATTCCGGTAATATTGCGGAGAAGGTTTAATAGCAGGTGATTGATATTTACAGAGTCCGGGAAACGCAAGTTGGTAAGACTACAGCTTGTGAGAATGAGATGTCTGTGTCGGAAAGGATTGCCTTGGTAAGACCGCAGCTTGTAGGAAGGTAGTGGCTTGGCCAGGAAAGGACCTCAGACATAACAACAGATAAGCCAGGAGAGCCAAAGAGTGGCAAAATCAGAGAAATAGAAGTGTACGGAAAGAAGGGCAGTAGAGGGCAGACTGCTGCGGAGGAATCCGGGCAAGCGGGAGAGACACGAGCAGTGATAACGTGAAAAAGAACCGACAGAGCGAAAGCCGACGGAGGGGAGTGGGCAAGAGAAAGGGAGAGAGGGAGAAAAAAGAGGCAAGGCGAGGTCTACAAAGTAGGAGGAAAGGATGCCAGAAATGGGTATAACGAGCAAAGCAGAAAGACAGGAAAGTCGTCAAAATGCCGATAAGCGGAAAATGATCCAGCGTATGGCAACAAAAGCGGAAGCCGAGGAGAACAGTTGCAACGCGGCGACCGTCGGGAGTGGGAGGTACTTTAGCTCCCGATGGTCACCATGTGCAAAAAGACTTGACAGCGTGAATGGAGGAACAAAGAAAGAGAGAGAGCGTGACGGCAACGTCAATGGCTACAGTGTTTCCAATGATCCCACAAGCGCCACTGATGCGGGAGCATGACAGTTCGCCATAAGCAACTTTTTCCTTTACTTGAACAATCCCCAGCACTGCTCCTGCTGCTCCCCTCCGAAAGCAGTTGGGTGGCTGCATCGTGTGTGATGTGAATAGGGGTATTTATGTATGCAATGTTTACAAGATCCCTGTATATTTATTTATTTATGCAATGTTTGTCGAATACAGGTATCCGACAAACATTGCATAACTAAATAAACCGGGTCATGTCTGAGCACCGGGTCGTGGCCGAGGACTGTAACTTCCTCTTGTGACCTCATGCATGGGTCACCAGAGGAAGTTAGTTTGCTCGAAGGAGCTTTTTTCTTTTTTTCTTCTCCCCAGCGCAGAGCAAGGGTTTGGGGCGGCTTACTCTGGCCAGATCGCGAGATCCGGATTGACATCTGGAGCCGGATCTCAGATCCGGCGAGAGCTGGCCCAATGACCAGCCCTACTTGGGAGGATAGCTAGGGCAAAGTGATCGCCTTGGAAACAAAACGATGTAGAGCAACTCAAGTTCGATCCCCTGGTCCGCGCTTGGAAAACTCTGGGTATTAAGCATGCTATAAATGACCTATTATATCCACGCAAATCCTAATTTTGCTAATGCTGGTTGTTTTATCCATTTTCTCCATCTCACCCTACATCGCTGTCTTTCATGTACTGCTTTTCTCTGTACGTTTTTTAATTCATTCTTTCAATTAACACTTTCCACGGTTCTTCTCCGTTTCCTTTGTTTTGCTGTTTAATTCTCCCTCTTCTCTACAGTATTCTCCCTCCCTCTTTCCACTGCCTCGTGGACAACCAATCAAGAAAGAGTGTTGTGCTAGCGCCCGGTTACAGTTCACCCTCGTTTGTTTCATCTCACGTTCATTGTTCTAGTTAATGTCAACTCTGTAATGGGTTTGTCAATATTAAATCACATCTCCTTTGTCCAGCTGATCATAGACTAGGCCGGAGTCTTGCCATTTGCCACCACGGGGCACATTGAAACTCTGACTGCGTGATGTTACCTCAGACATCCACGTGATGGTTGGCCTGCACACGCGGGACACTTTAGCAGATGAGTGAGGGATATCCTCACGCTCTTTCTCTCCCTTGCAACCTCAATGTATGCCTCTGCTGCAAGGGTGGCTTCACCAGAAGCAGAAAAGATCCAGGGTTGTCCAAATCCAAGCCACCAGGGTGGGTTTTCAGGATACCCCTCATTAATATTCATGAGGTACCTTTGCATACAATGATTCAGAATGTATGCATATTATTTCTGTGTGAATATGAATGAGGGATATCTTGAAAACTAGTCGAGAATACCGGTCCTCGAGGCCCAGGAATCAGACAAACCGGTGTAGCACCGAGCTCTAAGCCTCACTTTTACCCTGGTCCAAAATTGCGTGTTCCTACAGCACTCACTACCACAGCTTTGTTTCATAGCACTTTAGAAACTGATGCTATTATTACTCAATGTAATGGTGCCACTCCCATTCCCCACTGTCCCTCCTCCGCAGTCAATCCAATCCTCTTACAAGAGACCCCCCCCTATTCTCTGAAAAGAGGCTTGGTATGACTGCTTCTCATAAGATCGAACCTATACGCATACAATATGCAAATCTACAGGGCAAATTACCCCTCTCCTGTTTCTGGGTACGATGATAACAAATCTACATGAAACAAGCATTGGCAATGCCAATAGTATTAAAGTATTCTATTGTTCTTTGCTTTTTACATGTATAGGCACCAGGGTGCAAGGAGGAGAGAGCAGAGTTTCACAGGAGGATGTGATAAGGGGTGCAAGTGTGCAATGGAATGTGAAGGGGAATAGAGCAACGGTGGAAGGCATTGATAGAGGGTGCCGATGAAGAGCAAGAGGAAATATGAGCGAGAAAGTGTAGAAATACTCCTGATTGGGAGAAAAGATGTTAAACAAGCCACTACTGGATAACATTGCGTTGTACAACAGAAATGTACACTTAGTGCATTGGCAATTGTATGACAAAGCATTTCCAGTTGTCATGTCAGCCACCTAGACTGTTTCTTAGAACCCCTTTCTTTACTGTAGCAATATTATGTTGGCTTGTGCCACCAAAGAGTCCCAAAATCAAAATTAAAGTGAAAGGGAAATGCAGTAGAAAATAAAGAGAGAGGGGTGAGAGAGAGGATAGAGACACAAAGGGAACAGAAGAGAAGTAGAGAGAGGGGAGGTGGAGAGAGAGGAGACATACTGACAACCATACAGGCTGTGTTGGGAAAATGTGAAAGTGAGATGTGCTAGAGAAAAGTAAGGAAAAATAAGAGATAGGGAAAGACAGTAGGACATAAAGAGAGCGAGAGGGGAGAGAGAAAGAGGGGAATAAGAAATAGAGAGAGCAAGCAAAGTAGAGAGAGGGGGGGAGAGGAGACATGCTGGCAACCAAACATGCTGTGAATGGGAAACATGAGATATGTTAGAGCAAAGTAAGGAAAAGAAAGAGACATAGCAACAAAGTAAAGAGAGCGAGAGAGGGCTCTGAGGAAGGGAGGCAGAGGGGACATAGGAAGGATAGAAAGGGAGAGGAGGGAGAGAGAAAATGCTCTGAATTATAAAGGGAAAGGTGAAAGAGAAGGATAGTGGTAGGGGGAAGGGAAAAGCGGACATTGAAAAGATAGAGGGAAAATGACGAGATGAACTGAGAGTGAGCGAGAGACTGCCTTGGTGTAGATAACAGAAACAAGGGGCGTGGGGGCTTCTAAGAGAGCGCGGAACACAGGAACACCAAGATATTTGCAGTGAATGTGGAGATGGAATGGGTGAAGGAGTGGCACAAGGAAAGAAAAAAACTAAACGGGCAGAAACACTAATGGTGGCAAAGATAGAGGGTGAAAGAGTGAAAGGAGTGAGAGAGTGTGTGTGTGTGTGGTAGAGCAAGGGAGTGCGAGGGGCAGAGGAAGATGAAAGGGAGACTAAGTTGAACACAGGAGAGAGAAAGGGAGAGAGAGAACATGTGAAGAAAAGCAAAAAGGGGTGTACGTGAGGTTAAGGGCACGGAGGCAAGGAGAGTGGAGAAGGGGTAAAGACCAGGGTGGGACACTGAAGAGATGCAGAGGGGGCGTCACTCATGAAGAAAGAAAGACGGGCAGAGGGTAGAATAGGAAAGAAAAGGAAACAACGAAGTGAGAAAGGCCATCATTATGACATGGAAACAAGGCAAAATAGTCAGAGAATACTTCAGCTACTGTCCTGTTTGCCGCCAGCTGTAATTCTCTTTGTTATCGGCAGATGCCAGCGAAAAACTTTTTTAAAAAAAATAAATCACTGCATTCTACAATGAATAGCTGCTTTCTGGGCGACTAACAGAGCTTTCAAATTTTGTTTAGAACCGTTTGGCTTTTTGCCAGGAAGCGCAACCCTTGAAAGCACTCATGTAACATGTAAGCAATCACGGTGCGAAACATCTACATCTAAAAGCAGGCACAGGGTCGACTTTTGACATCGCAATTTTCCAAACAGGTCTTTTTTTACAAATGCGTTTGCACCACATTGCAAAACGCGTTGTAAATCAGGCCCGGGGGTCTATTCACAGTTCACGTTCTCCTGACTGATACATAAACGACGAATTCAAATAAAACTATTCGGATCTCATTTGCAGACTCTAGTTTCAGTTATTACTGCATGGGCAAATGAAACAATCATTGGGCCTCACCAGGTGTTGGGTGTATGGCAAAAATCCGGCAGTAATGGTGTACCGCCCTGGGCTTAATTTTAGGGAGGAGGCAGGGGTGTTTGTCCCCCCCAACTTTCATGGCACACCTTTTCTTCAGATGTCATGTCCCCCCCCCAACGTTTTCAATAAAGTTACTCCACTGGTTACCACTGCATTACCGCTCTGCCCAATCCTGAGTTTGGGCGGAAAGATGGAGATTTACCACTAGCTCGCTGGGGGTAAAATCTAAATTTTATGCCCATTTTCTGTGCTATTCCCGCCGGAGATATTACCGCCGGCGGCAATAGCGCTGAAAATCTCAGAGACCTATGGACAATCAAAACAATGGGGAATTACTGCCTTACCACTACTCATGATCCGGCGCAAATTACACCAGACCGAGTAGTGGCAATTGTAATAGCGTTGGTGGAAACCCGGTGCAATTACCGCTGGGATGCCACCAAGGTTCTGATGAGGCCCAGTAATATTAAGCTGGGGGGCTTGTCTCTTTAGCTTTATCAGTGTATCTTTTGCACATGAGAATGATTAAATCACATTCAAAATACGGAGGCACCTTCAAGCAGCCACCATAATGCTAATAACATGGCACTGAGGCATTCAGAATGCAGCCTCGGCCTGCGGCTGGCGGCACCTGCTGCGCCTTCCCAAGGCATGCGTGTGAGCGCGAGCGGGAGCTGCACTGCTGCACACCTACTGCCACGTAACCATAGGCTTGGCAGCAGAGCATGCAGAAGTCCTGAAGGCGTGCAGAACCATTCAAATATTTAAGACAGTACATACTTACTCCAAGGTCAGAGCTCAGAAATAAAAGGGTTGACCGGGGGAGCTGCCGACTGCGAGGCGCACAAAAGGAGGTAAGCAGTGCATCAAGCAGGGCAAAGGAAGGAAAAGGGGGAGGCTGGGTACACGGGGCCCAGCCTGCTGTGGCGTGCGGGCCATGTGAAATGGTTCTCCCCACCCACCTCCATACTTACCCTGGCTGTCTTAGCGGCCACAGAAAGCAGGACCAAAGGGAGGGGGGGGCCGTGCCGTGATTGCGCTCTCAGTCCTCACGGCAGCAGGAATGGGCAGAGGCTCCCCCATGCAAAGTGCTGTAGCTTCGGATCAGCTTGAAGACATATCACTCTGCGATGGACTTCAAGCATGGCCCATCAGAAATTCAACCAGCCTTGGTGCATAGAAATCAAAATATAACAGGCATATAGTTAAGTGCCCTCATTTGCTCCTACTTCAGACTGGATATCTGCCATATCTTAATGGCTATCTGCCATATTTGACTGGCTATCTGCCTTGTCTTACTGGTTATCTATGATATTTGAGTGGCTATCTACCATATCTTGCTGGCTATTTGTCAAATCCTACTGGCTAGCTACCATATCTTACTGGTTATTATCCTTATCTTACTGGCTATCTACCATATCTGACGGGCTCTTTCTAAATCTACCTGCCTCTACTCTCTGCTCTCTGCAACTAATCCAGAACTGGACTGCAAGACTTGTCTTTGGCCTCATGTCCTTGGATCGTATCTATCCAGCTATGAAATCTCTCAATTGGCTCACAGTGGATGCAAGGATTAAATTCAAAACCCTCTGCATTGTCCACAAGGCTTTCTGGGGCCTGGGTCCAAAATACCTTCAGCTAACCCTCTTTAAATACCTCTCCTATCAAGCTCTTTGCTCCTCTACCTCTAAAGTCAACACGACAGCCTCAGCCACTGCATACACATGCAAGCTTATCCATGCCTGTAAACCATACCTCTCTACTAACAGCTGCATCATATTAGCGAGATCACTAATCTTGTCTAATCTTGAATACTGTAACACACTCTATACAGGTGCAAATAAACTAGTATTGAACAAACTCCAAACCTTACAAAATAATGTCCTGAGAACAGCCCTGAGCATCCCAAGGAGAGCTCAAATCTCAGAAACGAGAAGGAATCACAATGGCTCTCTGTTAAAGACAAGATCTACTACAAATGAGTTTCCATTACCTACAAATGCCTCACTAATGCTGCACCGCAGTATTTGAAAGATCAAATCTCCATGGAAACCTCATCTAGACCAACGAGGTCAGTCAACTCATTCTGCATCACAGTTCCGCACTAACCAGGCCTTCCAAAACGTCATGTCTAATGCTAAACAATGGTTTTACATGAAGGACACCACTAACCTGACGGCTTAGAGTAATAGAATCTAACAACCTCTGCTCATACTTAGGTAAGCACTTATTCTTGAAGTCTGTAAACCCCTCACCCCATCCTCCCCACCCCATTGTCGTATTGCCTTTGTGAACTTACCTATACCCTAAACTCCATTTGCTGATGTATGCTCATATGTAATGTATACACTTACTGTTGCCCTTAACTGATTGTATCTATCATGTATTATCACCTGTATGTAACTATCGTGTTCCTAAACTGTCCTGTAATGCGCCCAGATACCCTAGGGTGTGGTGTGCTTTATAAATCAATAAAACAAACAAACTCCCCCAGGGTCAGTCGTTTTACAAAGAAATGAGCTGGGGGTAGATCTCCGTCTTCGGCTGCGGCCTCCCTGTGGAACAGCCTTACTTGAGGAGAACCATCTCCGGTTCCGGAAGCAACTCAAGACCTTCCTCTTTGCTTCTGTCTTCACCCCCTCTCCCCTGCTAATCTGTTCTCTCTTGACACTGTGCACCTGGCCACCCTCTGTCCTCTGGCCCAGGTACCTGCTAACCCTGCCACCTTCCTGCACTGCCTGCGGGCCACCCCTTGCACTGGGGTTTGTATCTGTACCCATACAGTACCCCCTTTTTCTTCCTGCACTTATCAGACCTACCCTGTCTGCTGCCATAAACCCAGCACTTGCCACTTGCAGGCTGCACTATCACTGTTTGGTGCCTTCATTATTTATTTAGTTATTATTATTTATCAGTTTCTCTTTTGCTCGCAGTTTCCACTTCCCACCCTCCATGCACTTTCCCCCTCCCCCTCTCCCATGCACTTGCACGTTCTCAATGTCACTGGGCCTAGTAAGATCAATGTTTTGTTCTCACCTATTCCCCTCCCTTGCCTTGTTATGCTCTGAAACACCTGTGTACGAGCGCAGTAGAAATAAAATATCATTATCAATATCTGACTGGATATCTGTCATATCCTACTGGCTATCTATCATATTTGACTGTCAATCTACCTTATTTTACTGGCTATCTGCCATATCTGACTGGCATTCTATCATATCTGACTGGATATTTGCCATATCGTACTGCCATCTACCCTCTTGGACTGGCTATCTACCTTATCTTATGGCTATCTACCATATCTGACTGGCTATCTACCATATTTCATTGGCTATCTACCTTATCTTGCTGGCTATATATCATTTGTTACTGGCTATCAACCATCTCTGTCTGCCTATCTACCATATCTGACTTTCTAGCTACCATATCCAACCCCTATCTACCATATCTGGCAAAATACCATACTTGAGCAGCTAGATACCATGGGGATAATTCATAGAATTTAGCGCACAAGTGGTGCACGCGGCTGGCGCACAGTGTGCGCGTGCGAATCCCAAAGCCAGCCGCGTGCGCCAAAACCCATTTCCGCGCACAGCGTATTCATGGATACCAGCTACCAAAACCAGCCGTGGTGCACAGTGGCGCAGCAACCCTGCAGCAGCGCCAGTTACGCCCCCAAGAACGCCTCTCGCCCAGGGAAAAGCCATCAAAATCCCCAATCCAGCGCAAAGGGCTGCGCTAACCCTGTACCAGCACGGCAAGCGGGCTACGTGTATCACTGGGGTACGCGGGAAGTACCTCACGTCATTTCAGCAGGGTACGTGTATTTCAGGGGTGCGCGGGATGTTCCACACTCGATTTCAGCAGGGTACGTGTATTTCAGGGTGCGCGGGAAGTTCCACACGCGATTTCAGCAGGGTACGTGTATTTCAGGGGTGCGTGGGAAGTTCCACATGCATTTCAGCAGGGTACGTGTATTTCAGGGTGTGTGCGGGAAGTTCCACACGCGATTTCAGCAAGGTTACGTGTATTTCAGGGGTGCGCGGGAAGTTCCACACGCGATTTCAGCAGGGTACGTGTATTTCAGGGGTGCGCGGGAAGTTCCACACGCGATTTCAGCAGGGTACGTGTATTTCAGGGGTGCGCGGGAAGTTCCACACGTGATTTCAGCAGGGTACGTGTATTTCAGGGGTGCGCGGGAAGTTCCACACGCGAATTCAGCAGGGTATGTGTATTTCAGGGGTGCGCGGGAAGTTCCAGACGCGATTTCAGCAGGGATACGTGTATTACAGGGGTGCGCGGGAAGTTCCACACGCGATTCCAGCAGGGTACGTGTATTTCAGGGGTGCGCGGGAAGTTCCACACGCAAATTCTCCAGGGTACGTGTATATCAGGGGTTCTGGGGAGTACTACACGTGAATTGGCCGTGTGGGTCCTCCCAGGTGTTCGCTCTACAACCTCCACGGCCTCTGCAGGCAGCCCACACCACAGGGGACTACCCTGCACCCCTGCTCATGTCCCGCAGGCAGCCCATCCACCATGGGCATGCCCCCCAGCCAAGCCACATGTCACCCTGCACTACTGATCAACAATGCATGTCTCCCAGCACCCCCAGCCCCCACCAGTCAGGGGCCCCCTCCACCAGGCCCCCACTCCTGTCTCCCTGCACCCCACCCCCCACCAGTCAGGGGCACCCTCCACCAGGCCCCCACTCATGTCTCCCTCACCCCCACCCCCAGCAGCAGGGGCACCCTCCACCAGGCCCCCACTCTGTCTCCCTGCACCCCCACCCCCCACCAGTCAGGGGCACCCTCCACCAGGCCCCCACTCCTGTCTCCCTGCACCCCCACCAGTCAGGGGCACCCTCCACCAGGTCCCACACATGTCTCCCTGCTCCCCCACCCCCAGCAGTCAGGGGCACCCTCCACCAGGCCCCACTCCTGTTCTCCCTGACACCCCACCCCCAGCAGTCAGGGGCACCCTCCACCAGGCCCCCACTCCTGTCTCCCTGCACCCCCACCCCCAGCAGTCAGGGGCACCCTCCACCAGGCCCCCACTCCTGTCGCCCTGCACCCCCATCCCCCACCAGTCAGGGGCACCCTCCACCAGGCCCCCACTCCTGTCTCCCTGCACCCCCACCCCCCACCAGTCAGGGGCACCCTCCACCAGGCACCCACTCCTGTCTCCCTGCACCCCCACCCCCAGCAGTGCGGGGCACCCTCCACCAGGCCCCCACACATGTCTCCCAGCACCCCCCCCCCCAGCTCTGTGGGGCACCTGCCAGCAGGCCCCCACTCATGTCCAACTCATGTTCCCCTGCACCCCACCCCCAGCACTGTGGGGCACCTGCCAGCAGGCCCCACTCATGTCCAACTCATGTTCCCCTGCACCCCCACCCCCCAGCACTGTGGGGCACCTGCCAGCAGGCACCCAGTCATGTCCAACTCATGTTCCCCAGCCAACATGTCATCACAATTCTAGATACCTGGTCCCTATGGTCAGGCTTCAAATGCAAAAACACCACCCGAGTATTGCATCCACCCACTTAGAAATGGCAATAACATGATAGAACACCAATTGCAAGTGTTTGGAAACGAACACATTCCCTCACATACACCCAATGGGTGTCAGTGAATCTCCAAACCCAGTATCATGATATGCATGGAACCAATGAGATGATACTACACATGAAGTTCGATCAAAAAATATGTATTAAGGAAACATGAATTGAATCAAAATAAACTAACAGAAATGGGAATGTAAAAAAAGTAAAAAGAAGCATGTCCGTTGAAAAAATGCAAAACCAAAAACCATAATCAAGGAATGGTGTCCAAAGTCACAGTCCAGAAAGAAAATCCAATGGGAAATATAATTGAAAGCCATTGCTCCATGGGTAAATTGTAAATGAAAGAAAATCCAACAGTGAACTATGTACAGGTGAACAAGCCAGGGTCCATGATCCAACAAAGAAATGAAACCTATCTAACAACACTACCTAATAAAAAAACTATATACAAAAATGTGGCCCATTGTCCAAAAGGTCCAAAGAAAATGCACAAAAACAAAGGAAACCTAACACTAACTACATAACTATTTACAAGCGGGCTAGTCCAACGGCCTCACTGGATGTTGTCATGGGCCAGGGCATCATCGAACTCCTGTTCAATGGCTTGGAGGCGGGCATGTTCCCTGGCCCCGAGGTCTCACAGGGATAAAGCAGTGTCCAGCTCCAATCCCTGCGAAGACCCTCGAGGCACTCAGCCCGCCTCAGCGCCCTCCGCATGGAGTTCTCCGCCCTGACCATTGTGAGCCGTTCCTCCTCTGCCGCTGCCGCTCCGCACCTATCTGCTGGCCCAACCGCTCCACACGGGAGCCACTCCCATTCCAGGGTTCTCCTGCCCTCCGGCCGATGCCTGCACCCTGATGTTGATGGCCCCGAGCCATGATGCCTCCCACGTCGAGCCTGCCGCTTGCCTCCGACGCAACTGCCTGTGCCAGCACGCGGCATCCAGGCTGATGGAATCCACCGACGCCGTCGTGCAGTGCCCATGCCCGATGATGCCGTCACATCCTCCATCTGCTAGGGTCCAGTTGCTGGTGTGTCCACCCCTGCTGGACCTCCGACTCCCGACTGTGGCAGGGATGGGATCCCACAAGCCGGCTGCATTGGTCGGGGCAGGTCCACAGGGGGGCCCTGGTGGCATCTGGGCGGAAGACGGGCATGGAGAACGACTGGTGCATAGTCTCACAGAGGAGGAGAGGGTCGCCAGATTGGCCGATACATGTAGGAAACCCCCGACCATGGCCGATCCCAACTGGGCCACGTCGGCACAGGGCTCTCCGTGATGACGTGCATGCTCCTCCCGGGAAGCACTCACCTCATCACGAATTGCACCTTGTGCGCAACGCCAACACCAATCAGGACCTTCTGCATACGACCAGGGTCCCCTTCGTCCGCAGGTGGAGGGGAGTCAGATGACATGGACATCCCCCTACCTGCGGACGTGGCTGGGATGGGGCATCCGCTGCTGCGTGCATGGTGGTGCAGTCACAGTGTCAGGACAGTGACATGCACAGGCCCCTCCACGTGGTGACCTGTGCTGCCTCCTGCCCCTGCCCTGGACTGCAACACTTGGCACCAGGCAGGGATGCCCCCACCAGCCCCATGTGCGCGCCTCAGTAGCGGCCTCCTCCTCCTCTGTGGAACCACCAACCTGGATGGCTCCACCCCGGTCTTCCGCTGTTGCAAGCCCCGTGGTGGCTCACCCACCCCTTCCCGCTGCAGGCCGTGGGGCATCCCGCCGCTTTGCTCCACAGAGCCATCTCCGCCCTCTTCTTCACGTGGCGCTGTGTAGAGGGAGACATAGAACACAAGCATCAGGGACTGTTACAATGCGTCCCCTAGACAGGAAGCAATAGCAGAATGAGTGGCACTGTCAAAGATCGCTTCCATCATGTCCCTCCACAACACATGGCTCAGTGCAGGTAAAACACATGCGGTTAACAGGCATGGCGCATGCTATGGACATTAGATACATGTCCAAGGGATTCATGAACATACAATGTTGTTTTGGAACTTCACATGCATTCATGGGCCATGCCTATCACATGCACACACTTCACCCTAGTTTCATCCATCTGGCCTCGTACACCACGAGACCACAGTGGATAGAAGGATGACTAGGTGCATCAGTGAACCTGAACATTTGCGCAGACATGTGTCATGCATCCCTGGCATTCACAGTCACAGACACGCAGGTCAGACACACAGACATGGGACCAGCATACATGTACATGGCATCAGCACCCATCCTCACCCCCACCCCATATCCAGGAACAGAGACTGGCATGCTTTCATGTGTGCCATTCCGCACTAGGGCAACCCATGTTGCATTTGAACACATGCAACCAACCGTTGTGTTCACACATTACTGGTCTCACATGCATGACGTCCCCTGCACACACACACATGCATACATGGCCTATGTCACACATACAGGCAAGTATCAGACAACCAGCACACTTGCGACATGCCCTGTCTCACACAGCAATGCTTGGCCACTTACCGCTCAACTCAGACGGGTCTGCCTCTCAAGGATCTGGGCGTGGAGCGCTGGCCTACACGTTGCAGGACCCTCATCTGGATGGTACTCATGCGGCCCGGCCCCCTCCACGAGGTGCCGGGCCTTCAAGAGGGTCCTGGACCTGGCAGTCATCCCAGCCGCTTCTTGACATGTTGGTAGTCGTGGACTGCCACCCCCTCCGCCGTTGATGGCCAGTCACGATGTCCGTCCAGATCCGAGTCCGTCCTCCCTTGTTGGCGCGCTTACTTCCGAAGAGGGCATCATACTGCCCCAGGACTTACTCCACCAGCGACACCAACTTCCGGTGGCAGTGAAGCTGGGTTGCCCCTCTGCCTCTCTGCGGCGGGGTTTGGCCAGTGGTGCCAGATGTTGCAGTGACCGACATGGCAACCCCAGAGGCAGGAGTGGGGTGGGCAACTGGGTTCTGGGGCTGGGCTGTGGAGCAATGGTTTCCCAGTCGGGAGTCTTCTGTTCCCAGCAGGGGTGGACACAGCAAATGGACCCTGCAGATGGCTGATGTGCAGGCACCAAATGGCAGGGCACGGTGGCAGCAGGCAGGCAGGCAGCAGCAGCTGGCTCGTGGAGGCTGCTCGGGGCTCTGGGGGCAGTAATTCGGCCTTTTGGGCAGGAGCGTGGTCTTTCCGTGTGCTTACGCGTGGCCAGCTTGATACGGGTTGATTTGGCACGTGAAAATCTTGCACGTCTGGCGTGTAAATCGAGGAAAGGCCCTTAGCGCGTAAAGCGCGTCAGCACGCATACGCGATTTCATTTGGACAAAGGCCCTTAGTGCGTAAGCGCGTCTGTGACGTTTCGCGCACGGGCGTTTCCCTGGCAGGGCTTGTAGATCCCACGTGCCTTTACATTGCTCTGTACGTTGCTTTTCGTGGGGTGCGGTGCGTGTGTTTTCCAGCCGTTGGGTTCACACGCTATTACTTCACAGCTGGTGTTGGCTACGCGTTCTTCTACACGCAAGGCAGACGGTGAGTGGTAGCCTGCTCCCCCAGGCCCGATCGCGTGAGAAACTTCACGCGAAGCCCTGTAATACACGTCCCCCAGGCCCGATCGCGTGAGAAACTTCACGCGAACCCCTGTAATACACGTAGCCCGCTCCCCCAGCCCCGATCGCGTGAAAAACTTCACGCGAACCCCAGGCACAATTAGCAGTATGGGACATTCATCATTGCTGTATATTGGCGCTTTTGTGAATGCGCAGGACGCTTACGCCTGCCTTCGTGTGGCGGATGTGTTTTAGGCCTGTGCGTGTCTTTGGCCCTGTGCGCGGCTTTGCCCTATTCGATTCCAATGAATACGTGTGGTTCGCGAGTGCGTGTTGGCCGTTCCGTCTGGCTTCCCAGCAGTACATCCCAGTTACGCCCTTGTTTTCGCGCGTTGTTCCCCATTCCGCGCGGTTTCCGCCCCGTGTTCCGCCCCTTTTTGGTGTGTGCGCCGAGGTTGTGCGCTTTCACTGTGCGCGTCGCGCACGCCGTTTCGGGATGTTTCAGTGACGTGTGCGCCATGCACGGGTTTGGCGCACATCCCGAGGAGAACACGCGCAGGGACTTCCATGAATCGCACGTGTGCGCGTGCGCCTGTATTTTCACGTTTGTTCCATGAATCGGCCCCCATATGTGATTGGCTACCTATCCTACCTACCAAAATGTGGAGGACCTCAAAAGAGGCCAGTAATATGTGTTATCCAAACATTTGACATTTGCCTTTTTCTCTTTGTACAAAAAACTGGCACATATGCTGTGTATTTTTTAATTGGAACTTTGTGCAAAATAATAGTATATTTGGGATATTCCAAACATGAAATGATTGTGTTTGCGGGTTTGCGGGTTATCTAATCATTTTGTTCACTTGTTTTAAGATCTACAGAACCCAAAGCAATCAAGAGTAAACAAGATACATTTGCATTGTGAAAAACAGAAATAAAAATTCGAGGCTGAGTACCCCAAAGGGAAATACACGGAACAGCCCCACTTTTGGGTTAATATTCTACTTTATACATCACCAATTCTAGGGTTCGTAATACATAAACATAAATACAATGTAGTAAGACAGATGTGCTTCATTCAATATGCAAACACATTATCTTCAATATATTCTCATGGATTAGTTTCATCGCGCGAGTGGTCCTTTTACACATAGGTCAACGAAGGGCGAGGTCTCAGTTCATGACCTCAACAAGTGGCCTGCAGGCAGATTACACATTAGCTATGTACAGAGGTCAAGATGTTGTATTTTGCAATGACATCATCCACCATTTTAGCTCACAGGGTGACTTTTCCACAACAAATCCTAAAATGGCGGTTTGACCTAAAATGGCGGCCTACATAGATTAAAGGTCAGGACCTTGTAACACAGATCTCGCAAGTGACTTTCGAGCAGCTTGGCGTAGGCCAATATTAATATAATTATTACAATAGGAGGCACGATATACTTTCTATTCTGACAAACCCTCCTTTTGGCCTATGCCAAGTGCCAAACATTACTTTGGGTCTCCTTGCAAAAACTGGTGGTAAATCAAATACACGTTTAGTCAATTGGCTACAATAATCTGAAAGTAGTACATTTTCAACGTTCTTCAAATTTCGACATTTTGGAAGATTCCATATGTTGGCAGTTCTCCCCATTACCACCTCAAATGGAGAGAGCCCAGTCTTAGTTTGAGGGGTTGTACGCATTGCTAGTAACACGATCAGTAAGGCGTCCGGGCATTTTAATTTGGTGCCAGCACACGTTTTAGCTAGCTTGTTCTTGATGATACCGTTGTGTCTTTCTACTAGTCCGGCACTCTGAGGATGTCTGGCCGAATGGAACCGTTTGTCAATTCGTTACGCTGTACATATCTGTAGGATTACAGCAGCGACAAAATGTGGACCATTGTCAACCAGATAACTCTCGGCAAACTGAACCGGGGAAAGTACTCCTTTAACATGGTTTTTGCAGTGGTCATGGCTGTAGCATCTTTAACAGGGAAAGCATCAACCCACTTACTAAAGGCACACATGACCACAAGGAAATATTTTAGATTGTTGCATCGTTCCATTTCAATAAAATCAAAGTGGATTACTTCAAATGGGACAGAGGGTCACCCAAAACTTCCCCTTGCGGTTGCTGTCCCCTTTCCCACATTACGTTGTAGGCAAATCATACAGTTCTGGATGTAATGCTGAGCAATTTTTTAAATTTTGTCATTTACCCAAACCTTTTCTAACATTTTCGTCATCTGTTGGGCACACACATGCATAGGACTGTGTGCCATTACAGCCATCATCATCACATAAGCATCAGGAAGTAGCCATTTTCCATCAACCGTGTCCACCCAACACCCATCATCATCAAGTTTTCCCAAGCCTTAAGCCCACCTCTTGGATTCTTTTAATGTGGCATCGGCTTGGATACCCCATACAGACCCAACGCCCTCATCCATTACGTAGTCATTTTCAGTTTCCCTTAAAACATACATCTCCGTAAAGAGATCAGTGGCAGTTTGTCTAGCTATTTGATCAGCGAAAGCATTCCCTTTCCCAATATTATCTACAATCTTTCGATGTGCTGCACATTTTACAACTGCTAACTGAGTAGGGAGCGCAAGCGCTGAGAGTACTTGCACTATTAGGGAGCCATGTTGAATCTTAGTGCCATGCGAGGTTAGAAACCCTCTTTCCGACCAAAGTCTCCCAAAGTTGTGAACCACCCCAAAGGCATACTGACTATACGTATATATGTTTACTACAAGCCCTTCAGAAAGTTCACAAGCTCGGGGTTAATGCTATAATCTCTGTGGCCTGCGCAGAATTATGCGTAATTCTCTTCGTTTCCACAACCGTGCCCAATGTAGTGATTGCATAAGCGGCTGTGGATGTACCATCCAGAAGTTTAAAGCAGGAACCATCACAAAACAGCTCTCCTTGCGGATTATCCAAAGAGGTATCTTTCAAATCAATCCTGCCCTTTGTTTCTTGTTCGGTCGTATACAAACAATCATGTGATTCTTCATCGCCGCAAGTAGTATCTTGCTAAAAAGGTAGGAGTTCAGCCGGATTAAGGACACAACACCTCCTAATTTGAATGTGAGGGGCAAATAAGATCAATTCGTATCTCGTCAACCATGCGGAAGTGAGGTGTTACGTTTGAGTTCGGTTCAATAGAACATCTACAGAGTGAGGCACCATCAGGATCAGATCATGGCCTAGGACCATTCCCACACCCTGTTTTACAGACGCGGCAGCAGCAGCGACAGCGCGCAAACATCTTGGCAAAGTGCATGCTACAGAATCAAGGGCGGAGGAATAGTAACCGCACGGCCTATTCTTCCCTCCATGCTCCTGCGTTAATACAGCCAAAGCACATCCATCACATTCATGCAAAAACAATACAAAGGCCTTTTCATAGTTTGGTGTGCCCAAAACTGGTGCAGAGCATAATGCAGTCTTAAGCAAGTCAAACGATTGCTGGTGTTCCAAGGTCCATGGCAACAGCGAAGAAATGTCCTTCTTCGTCAAGGCCAGCATCGTTTTTATCACTAGTGAAAAATGTGGGATCCACAACCTACAGTAAGAAGCCATACCTATCAAGGCCCTAACTTCCTTCTGCATATTTGGGACAGACATGCCAGAAATGTGTTTTATTCTTTCAGGTGTCAATCTTCTTCTCTCTTTTGACAGGAGATAGCCTAAATAGGCGACCTCCTGGCAACAATATTGAAATTTTTTAAGTGAAGCTTTGTGACCATGCTTAGCTAGATGAATAAGTAATAACACAGTGCCCTCCTTACAGGCACTCTCAGAGTCAGCAGCCAGAAGCAAATCGTCAACGTACTGAAGCAAAGTACAGGTAGAGGGCAATTCAAGGGTATCAAGTTGTTCTTTCAAAGCCCTACTATGAATACTAGGACTCTCTGTGTACCCTTTAGGTGCACGAGTAAAGGTAAACGAGCGTCCCCCTAAGGTGAACGTGAACACAAATATCTACTATCCTTGGTGTATAGGAATACTAAACAACGCATTCTTTAAGTCCACAACACTAAAGTTAAGTAGCTGTAGCTGGAATTCATGGTTAGGATTGTCATCACGTCAGGCACAATTGGAAATTGCGGTGCCACAACTTTATTAATGGCACGTAAATCAATTATAAAACGGAATAGGATTACATTTCTTTCTTTCTTGTACACGGGTACAATCGGACTATTACACAAACTTCCTGAAATTTCTTCAATCACACCGCGATGCACAAAATCGGAAACAATACATTTCAAAGCTTGCTCGCCCTCAACCGAACTCATATATTGGGGAATGCGTGGCAGCTCAATTCCATGTTTCAAAACTATCTTAACAGGCTCAATCTGTAAAACACTGACATCATTGTCGTCGACAGCCCACAAGCTCTCTGGTACATCAATGAATTCTGGAGGCAAAGGTCTAGTAAAAAATTGCGAGGCAGAAGATTGCTGTGGTGAAATCGTCAAGCGCACTCCATCAGAAGAACAATAAATCACTGCATTCAATTCTTTTAACAAATTCAACCCCAGCAAGTTCTCCCCACAATCCGAGGTCAACAGAAAAGGACACTGGTCCGTAAAGGGACACAAAGAAATAGGTAACAGCATAGAAACCGGACAAACAACTGGTGTACCGGAAAACCCTACAGAAACATTGGTTTACCCTGACAGTGGAACGTCTGGAACCCGTGAACGATCAATGGAACACTTCTGTGCTTCAGTGTCTATCAAAAACTGATGTTTCCTATTTCCCACCATCATTTCAATGTAGGGACCTTTCTGATTGACGGGAATAGCTGTAGGTTCCAAACACTGCTTAGGGCAATCCTAACAAAACATAATATTATCAAAAGGAAGCTCTTCAGATAAATATGCAGCGGAAGGATGATCAAATATGTTCCTAGTGTCCGCACTCAGAGTCTGATGTCCTGCGAAAAAGGTTGTTGAGGGTCCAGTGAAAACTGACCTCTACCAGGGCCCCCTACGCCCGGGCGACCTCTGGATCGCCTACTCATATTACCAAATGTATTATTTGACCTTTGTTGAAGGATGGGGCATTGTGCTCGCCAATGACCCTCTCGACGACAATAAGCACATTGATTAATATTCACAGGACCCAAGGGCACATTCCCCTGTGGGACATACTGACCTCTAACCTGAGAGTTACCCCCTCTGGGGCCCCTTAACAATTTGCTGCAATAGCACCTTAGTTTTTAAATCACCTTTTTGTTTTTAAATCCTATCCTTTTCATTATTGACACAGTTCTCATAGTACTGAGCCATGTGCAGTACTTCTGATTGCAATTTCGCATGCCAAGCGCTCTCAGAAGACATAATTTGTGACTGGATGTCAGGCAGTAATCCACGTACAAGTTTGTCCACAAATAATCTTTTCCCAGACTCTGTGCCTAAGTCTTGTCCACTGAAATACGAGAATACCTGTTTGAATCGATTAAAGAACTCGGTAGCACCTTCAGATTTTCCTTGGACACAGGCTGTAAGTTTGTCCCAAATAATTTTTTCTCGGGAATTATGGTTTTTAATTTAGCAATTATTCTATCAGGCAGAGTTAATATCACCTGTTGTGGTCTTTTGCCAGCTGGCCTCTCCCCATCGAGTCTAGTTATATTCGCCCCAACCCGGGTACATCGTCAATAGTTCTAACTTGTTTCCATAAATCTACGGGCAGGAGCACAGGAAACAACAAATCAATGTCACCTAAGGTGAACACTGAGGATTGCAAAACATATTCCATCTCTTTATAAAATCCTGTCGGATTTTTTCTAATATCAGGAATAGACTGTCTAATGGTGTTCACTTCCTGTCGTGAAAACGGGACGTGAACAAACTGTGATACATAATGTGCGGGAAGGTTCACAGCGACTATACCCTGTGCAGCATCCGGCCGCACCTCAACTTTCGGGACAAATGTCGGAGGAACCTCTCTCATAGGAAACTGAGATGTAGGCAACTCCGAACTCTTAACTAAGGCAACAGAGCCAAGTCGAGCGCTAAAGCAGTCGAAGAAGTGTCAAGTGAAAAAGCTCTCTTATAAATGTTCAATAACTCTGTGGGACAACTAATCTTCTTTTTACACATTCATCTGCAGGTACTCTACCATTACCTGTATCATTTTTCCTCTGCATTTCCAACGTATATTGACTATATGTGTCATACACCTGAACTGGAGTTATCGATATGTCTGAAATCCATCTGATCGCATCTTTCTTACAATTTCACATTTCCTCCAATATCGGTTTACGACACGGAAGGAACCGTTTCTGTACATACATATTTCCCTCTTCATCATCCTCATTCTGTATCCTTTCTAACTCCTTCCTATACTCAAATAACCTCTCGACATGCTCATTTACCTTCTCCACAGTGTCTCTGCAAAGTGCTAAAATATTTAGATCCCTTAACCCTTGAGGAACATCCGCATTATTTAATCTTCCCCACATTATACATAACTGAATCCCTAAACCTTCAATAAAAACATTTTTCTCATGAAAATTATCCGTATTAAAAAGTGTGGAAAAAACGCTAGCTTGATCATTCTTCTCCATACAATGCTTAGCCCATGCAATTAACTCACGTTTCTTCTCCGGTGGTACAGTACTGCGAGTGACAACCTTTGACCCTGCACCACGGTCGATTACAAGCGGTCCAGAACCACTTGGAAGAGAGGGAGCAGGCAAATTCGATGGAGGTGCTATAACTGGTGCGATAAAAAGAGGCACAGGAGCAGGTGGAGGGCCAAAAACCGGAGGAGTCGGAACAGCAGGTTGAGTAGGAAGAGTAGGAATAACAGCAGGAAGAGGTACAGCAGCAGGAAAAGGATCATACGGAGGTGGCGCAGAGGAACCAGGCCTTCGTTCATTTAATATTTTATCAATAAACTCATCCGAAACATGAAGGTCTTTGGAAGGATAGATTTTCTGAATACCAAGTGAAAAAGCCCTTTCCATATTTTTAGCCGACTCAGACTGTTTATCCTGGTCATATAACAACGCTTTTTTGGCATTCATTTTATGACGGCGCACATGTTTCTCTCTACCCTTAAGCTGTTGTTATGCTTCTTTTTTCCAATTCTGCAAAACATCAAATGCTGCAGGTCTAGCCTTTTTCTTTAACAAGACTGAATCCAAATATTCAATGTGAGGGATCTCAAAACTACCATTGATTGCCACTGAAGTTCGGAGGCATGTCTGGTTTGTCTGTGCCAAATATCATTAAATACCATACTTCCAATGCCATGCTTACAGTACATAGCACATGCCGGCGACCCCTCCTGTGGTGCGGGACGGCTAAATTCCAATGATTGTCTATCACTGCGGAATAATGCCCTAAAGCATGTAGACAGTTTCCCAGGCATATCTCAAATTTTTGGTGTTATCTGGTCAATAATTGTGTCTGCAGATACAATGCGCCAAAATTCAAATTGTCAGGGTTGAATTAAGAATCGGGTCACGACTCACCTGACCAAACCTAAGGAGGACCGATGGGTACTTCTAAGAATCTTACCTAACTAATCTTACCTCGTGTATGGTGATTTCGGCAAATCTGCCCGCCTCGATAAGTGGACCCTCGTCAAGATGCCGTTTCAGACCACAGGCTAATCATCCAGGGATCGGGTCGTGCTGCGCTGCTGAGGTGTCGCGTCTCATCCAGGGGCCCCTTTTTTGTCACACCGTCCGATCCCGGTCCGATAGCGTGTGTCAACCTTCAACAATCCGGCATCAATCTTGAGGGTCCCTATTTGGGCGCCAACTGTGAAAAACAGAAATAAAATATCGAGGCTGAGTACCCCAAAAGGAAATACACCAAACACATGTTACAAAGGAACATACAAAGTACTTTATTCTCTACTGAATTCAATTACAAAAACAGTGCAAAGTCAGATAGCTATCGGCCCTCAGTACAACACAACAAACTCCAGCGTAGTTCAGTGTGTTCAGTGAGAGACTGTACATTAGAATGCATTCGCTTTTTATACATTTTGTGGGCACTATGTCCAGTCCCACTTTGGGTTAATATTCTACTTTATACATCACCAATTCTAGGGTTCGTGCCGAGTCTCAAATAACCGCATTTAACTGGTTTTCTTTAATACGTGTAACAACAAGCGTATGCATTAACTGATTATTCGAAAGTTTCGCATGCAGGCCTTCTTAATCATAAATACAATGTAGTAAGACAGATGTTCTACCTTCAGCATGCAAACACATTATCTTCAATATATGCTCGTGGATTAGTTTCATCGCGCGAGTGGTCCTTTTACACATAGGTCAACGAAGGACGAGGTCTCAGTTCATGACCTCAACAAGTGGCCTGCAGGCAGATTACACATTAGCTATGTACAGAGGTCAAGACGGCCATGTTGTATTTTGCAATGACATCGTCCACCATTTTAGCTCACAGGGTGACTTTTCCACAACGAATCCTAAAATGGCAGTTTGACCTAAAATGGCGGCCTACGTAGATTAAAGGTCAGGACCTTGTAACACAGATCTCGCAAGTGACTTTCGAGCAGCTTGGCGTAGGCCAATATTAATATAATTATTACAATAGCAGGCACAATATACTTTCTATTCCGACAGCATAATGTGGGTTAATTACTTGAATCTCAATCTTCACCACTGATCAAGTCCCCTCCACTCCCTCAGATGTGGCGAAGCACAGATAGTCCTTTCTCTGCTCCTCGTGTCGATAAGTCCATTGAACCAGCGAGACATTAACTAGAAAAACTTGTGTACAGGTGCGTTATAAATTATTTATCATATCATATCATTGGTCTTGGGGTAATGATTTGTATTCCAAGATTCATCAAATAAGATTTCAAGATTCTTAATTGTGCCATGTTATTGTAGGTCAGAGAGCACAGTGGGTGCTGCTACTGCTGCCATGATCCGTCTGCAAATTAAAAGTCTGAAGTCCAAATTACAGTTGAGAGCCTTTCTTTTGAGTTGGGTGTACTTTAATGTCTTTGTCTCAAGTCAAGGTCGGAATAATTGAAATAATGGCCCTTGTTGATTATATGATATGATAGTTTTATTTATATAGCCCCTATACACAATGTGTTTCACCGCGCTTCAAGGCAAGGGAGGGAACAAGGGAAAATACAATGGCATTCTTACAGGCCATGAATGATAAGAATGTGAAATTAACTATCGTACTCGGTCTGGCGACTTTTCAGATAGTGCAAGATCTTAGACACTGATAAGGAAAGGAGGGGGTGGAAGGATATGGGAACAGACAGGTGACTACCGTACTAGGCCTGATGACATTTCTAGTAGAGCCGGAGATTGACAGGAGGTGAGGGACAAGGGGAGGAGAAAGGATGGATGGGAACAAAACAAGCGACTATCGTTCTAGGTCTGACGACATTTCAGATAGTGCTGGAGGGGGTCATGGGGGGACAAGTAAGGGAAGGGAGACAAAGAATTGTTGCTATCATACTAGGTCTAAAGATGGGATTGTTATGGAATTTCATGTAAGGAAAGAGAAGCAGGGCATGGCTACCTAATATGTAGGAAGAAGGAATGGGTACTATGGCATTATGAGGGGCGCTATGTGAAGGTATTTGGGTGTTAGAGGTCCCCTCACGACTCGCAAAATGCAATGCAATACAGAAGGGTACCCTAGTTGAATGAAGGCTTAGCGATTTATGTACATTATTTGTTGTCAAGTTTATGAAAGTATGTGGTATTAAGATTCTAACAATGAACAACATTGGATGAAAAGTGATGTTTTTATTTTGTGATGGTCAAAAGCCAGCATGAGTTTCACCCCGCCGGGCACTTTCTCAAGTGAGAATGGTCGTATCTGACATGTGTGACTTCACGTCTATGCGGCAGGTGCCCATGGTGGACCGTCATTTAGATATATCTGGTCAGCGAGGGGTACCATATGCTAACCGCAGGCAATCTCCTTGGTACCCCGGCGACTGCCCCTGCCACCCACGGCTTACTAGTCCTCCAGTTAGAAAGCAAAGAGGGATTTATGCTCAGTGAGAAAAGAAACCTTGTTGGCCTAAAATAAATCAGTTCGGTTCCATTCACCTCACCAAATAATGACATTGTTTAAAATTGCAGCTACAACTAAAAGGACGTCTTGAAAGTAGTGGATACCTTGTGCACTTGCATAAAGACATTATGTTTCCCCCAATCATATTTGCCATGGTGTCGTCAGAATTATTATTGTGTAAGGAGGTGCATTCCTCTGAGTGTGTGGGTGTGAGCTTGTGCGCGCGGGCGCGCGCCACACACATATCTCTCTATGCATTTTGATTTAGTGTGCCTTATTTGATGTATTATATTTTATTTATGACTCTACATTGTGAACTGTGCAAATCACTATGCACATATGGACATTGGGGACATTCAGTTGTTTCTACAATGTGCAGAAAGAAATTGGATAGTTCAGAGAATTGAGCGTTTTGCTGTCAGGTGCTGCTTTCCTCCTGCATCCCGTCACAATTAATCATACTTAATTTCACAAAAATAGTTTTCAATAACTCTTCTTTTCTACTTTCAGATTGATTCAGAAAGTGGTTTGGTTCCCTCCATATCTGCTTTATTAAACACTAACCACTGTTCCTGCTCAGGAAAGGAGACAATGCTGACCTTGTAGCACATTGATGCAGCATTGAAGAAAAGGAGGCGTGGGAGATGTGGTCTACTGGCTAAATTGGAAACAGTTAAACAGGCACACATCACAACTAGCATACATATGATTAATATCCATGGTGTGTGAGGGTTAGCCTAGGGTACAATTTCACCTATCGAGTATATGTGGTTGCTTTTAGCAGAGCAAAATAAAAGCAACACATTATCACCAAAGTTGGCACAAGGGAATTAGAACCTTGCATTTAAATGCTCAAACTGCCTTGTAATGACTTCTAACTATGGAATATATCTACATTTCTAATGTTTCGTTATTGCTACTGAGAAATATCCCCCCATCTAATACCCCCACAACATCAAGCAAAATAAAAGCAACACATTATCACCAAAGTTGGCACAAGGGAATTAGAACCTTGCATTTAAATGCTCAAACTGCCTTGTAATGACTACTAACTATGGAATATATCTACATTTCTAATGTTTCGTTATTACTACTGAGAAATATCCCCCCATCTAATACCCCCCACAACATCAATCCCACCCACAAAACAGGGACAAGAAATAGGCTGCGTTTAATATGCGTTTTCTGTTTGATTTAAAATGATACATCAATAAATTAAAAGTGGTTCCATAACTTTCAATACTGAAACATGTGTCTGCTTAAGTACAGGCAGATGTCTACAGAAAATACACATAACCTTCTGGCTGTTAGCTTGGTAATGTTTACTTTCACAATGCACACAAACATCCATTCGTATCAAAGCAAATCTGAATCACTACAACATCCTCTCAATTCTAAATATACAAATTGTCATCTGTAGGTTTAAAACAAAATACATTCTTGAGAAGAAATACTCCGATAATACAATTCATTTAGCTTTCTCTGAGACCATCGACAAGTGTTGGCATCACAGGAAAATATTGACTTCCCTCTTCTAAGGCTGATTCAACTCTACAATGTTTGACACCATTGGGGTCTAGCTTGGACATATATGTATAAGCATGTTTGGTATGGTTGACTTGGTTACATGTGTTCTAAAAGCTCACATTCAGGGTAGAATCTTTTATTATGGAGAGAGAAATATCTTGGTGCATTTCAGGGCCATCCATCACAATATTGAGATAGAAAGGAAATGAGCAAATTCAATTTTATTTGCATTAGGAGTCTTCTTAAGGCAGAGTCTTTCATGTTATGTGGACATGGTGTACACCATGCTTGTAAACCCAGTTATGATGTGCTCCTCTGAATCCTCAGGGCAATGTATCAGTCATTGGTTACTGTCAGAGATAAATGCGCCTGGTGTAATGTTTTAATTAAGTGTTGAATTACTGTTTTTTTAGTGGTTTGGTTAATTGTTTTTATCTCCCCGATATGCGAATGAATTGAGGATGGTGGCATTGTACATGTTGATGTATTGATGTTTCTGATGTATTTGATCTTTTGAGATATTTGAAATGTTTTGAGGTATAGTTTTCTTTAGTGTGTGTTTCCTGGGGCAAAAAATGTATGTTTAAAAACTATGACACAACAATAAATGAATAAATACAACATTTGCCTTGCATATTTTAATTATATTCCATACATTTTCAAATACAGAGAGACACACTTTTCAAAATACTGCTTTTACCTAGGTCTTCTAGACCCGCAAGATTGTTGGGCTGCAATTTTAAACTCTTTGTGCACAGCAATCAAATAGCTACTGTTATTTTTTTTGAATTGTTTATTGTGAGACTCTGTGCATTGCTAAGCCCTCTGTTTACTTGCTCATTTGTTTATTTTATATTTGCATTTCTTGTGAATTGTGTTCTGTTACCTTCTGTTTTTACTCATTTCAAATTTGTTGTTAATGTTTTATATTTGAAAGGTTGATTAATTTCAACCAACCAAAAAAAAAGAAAAAAATACAGGCTTGTTCCTTAGTGACTTAGCCTGTAAAGAGAGATTCCGCCTAAAGCAATTTTTAGTTGTTTTCTGGGATTTAATTAATTCTTTTGATATTTATTTGAATTCTCTGGGATTATGGTACTCACTTAAAGTGTGTCTTTCAAAGGCTCAAGACAAGTAGGGACATCAACAGCTCAAGGCAGATCAGCCAGGTACGTTCTTCCTTTCAGTCTGCCCTCCCACTTCAAATCCCTCTCAAGTACTCTGGTTCTGTCTTTGGAAAGGCTTCCGAATGTAGCTCCCTCAGGAAAAGGCTGTATTAAGGAGACTTTCCACCAGTTACATTCAGTTGAATACCACTCAAATGTTCTCCTATCAGACACACTCTCTCCCTTTGCGATGTCCCCAAAACCTCTCTCATCTTCCTATGTGTTTAACTTTAAATACCCATTATACTACATCCAAGCAGCAGCATTTGACATCTTTTGAGTTGCAAATAACATGCAATTGGTTCTTTTCACTTACACTCAGTAGAATTCTCCTTTTTGTTTTGATTGGCCCACTGTATTTGAACATGCCATAAGGGGATGTGTGTAGCTGTGAGATAGCCTTCCTCTCAGGAATTATGATCAAGTTAGACCATGTGCCATTAATGAGACCTATATATTCAGAATCCCTGAAGTCAGAAACTTCATTCATGTTTCTGTGGCTGCACAAATAACAAAATCTTGTAACTGTATTAATAATTTATACATTTCAATTATCATTTTTATATGCATATGCTTGGGGCTGCTCCACTGAATTCAAATATATGTTCAGTTTTTAAATAGGAACAATTGTTAAACATGCAGAGCCAATAATACATTTGATTATTTGTCACTTTACATTTGTTTTGTTACCAGTGATGCTACTTGCATGCTTTGTTGTGGTCTTAATATTAACAGAACACATTGGCTGAAACAAATATCCTGCAAAGCAAAGGAATCATTTTAAAAGGTACCTTAATGGACAATTGCATATTTTGCAAGATGCTTCATTGCCTGCTATGCCAAGTCAGGGTTCAGGGTGTGTGCAAAAATTGCCCTTCCTGGAAGGAATCCATCAATGTTATTCCAGAGAGGCCATCTAGCTAAAATTAAAAAAGTAGGGCCAGAATTTGAAATGTAATTCTTTCTTGTATTGTCTTTTATGTACCATCCTTTTGTGCTGGATTGACAGAGGTATGTATATTCATCTGGGAATACCTAACAAGAAGAAATGTTGTTATTCCAGCAACATCAGGGACCAACAACTGATTTACTAGTTAATCAGGTGACAAAAGTGTGTGACTTTGCTTCTGTTTTGTGGCTTCACTCCTCTTTATGACTTCACTCAATGTCCGTGACATCACTTCTTGTCCGTGACAACACTTCCTGTGGCTTTCTTAATTTGGTGCAGCTGAAGACCACAGCTGAAGGCAACAAGAGACTCCCCTGGGAACACCAAACAAGTGGAAATCAGCTCAACCCAACAACACCAGGGACCCCTAGGGGCATCCAACTCAGAGCACCCAGTTAAGGGCGGAACAGTAAAGAGCAAGAACCAGCTGTTAACCAGCCTATGAGCCTTTGCTTTTGCCTTCCTTCCTGCTGCACATCTGAGTACCTGTACCTTGGTAATGAATGTGCTGTCTCTACACAACTCAGTACTCCCTTGTATTGGCTCATGCTGCTCCTCCTGACCTTCCTACTCGCTGCTACCCACACTTTCTCCAATCACTCTACAACTTCGTCCTTTCATATCCCTATCATAAAACTCACGTCTCAAAAATCTCACTATTCCATCTCTATTGAACCTCCTACTTCCAACAAACAAAGCCAACGAGCAAACCACAACTCCCCATAAACCTATCCACCTTGCTTCTCTTCCTCTGAAACTATATGTCTCTAATCCTCCTTACTGCATTAACTGAAAGTTTCACTCTGGAATGCTCATGTCTCTATGCCAGACGTCTTCCTTTATCACTGACTAACTTCATGCCAGCTCTCCTCCCCTAGATCTACTTGCTATTACTGAAACCTGGATTTCTCCATCTGACACTGCCACCCAAGTTTTTTTTTATTCTTGTTGGAGTTTTCCCTTGGGTTTTTTCCTCCCATTTTTCCAGGGCCGTCTTTTCTATCAGGACAACTATGGCATTGTTAGAGGAGAGACCTTATCTTCATCACCGAAAATCTGATGTGAAAGAGTCGGGTAAGCACAGGGCTAAAAGCATGCAATGCCCACTTACTGAGCCTAACATGGCTGAACTCCAGGAACTAGTGGCAGCAGTGCTTACCCTTTCTGTGCAAGTGTAGACATGAAAAGACGACAATCTTGTTTTAAGGCAGGCTTTACAGTTAAGGGGCGCTGTTCCTATTCATTTGAGTACAGCTCCTATGGTGGACAAGTTTAATGTGGTCCCAAAAGGGTTCAAAGAGTTCTTGGACGCTTTTACAGTTCACTTCACTTTTCCCAGCTTCATTCCAGATGGATAGGGTCAAAGTGGGCTTCTTGGTAACCCACCTATATGGAAGCACTTTAGCTTGGGCTGCCCATCTGGTGGCCCATGATGACCTAGTTCTGAACTCTCTGGATTCTTTCCTACATGCCCTCAAGATACCGTTTGACAGAACGGATCTAGCTTATACCGTACAAGAAAACCTTTTGGATTTCCAACAAGGTACGATGGATATCCTGGCCTAAATTACCAAATGTTGCTGTTTGGCTAATCAAGCTACATGGTTAAACAAAGCCTGTATGATGCTTAATCGACATGGCCTTTTGGAAAAATTAAAAGAAGTATCCAGGGTTCCAAGACCACCTACATTGGAGGCTTTGATTCAGTTGTTCAACTTTCACCTCCAGGAATGCAAGGCTGAAAGGAGGAAAGCCCAAATGGGCAACCACCGGCCGATACTGCCATCACCACCAACCCATGAACCTATCCATGAGTCCACAGAACTCATGCAAATAGGCGCTGCCAGGAGTCAACTGAGTCCTGAAGAAAGAACTTGTCATTGTACAAAGGGTTTACGTATGTACTGTGGTTCACCATTACATCTTGTCAGGAACAGTCTCCTGCTCCTCCAGGAAAAAGGAAATCATAACATCCTAGGTGAGACTCAGAGCTGGGAGCAATTGACCAGTCCCAAACAGTCAGAACACAATTCTATATGTTCAACCAAAATTGATCTAATTTCTTTGTTAGTCCAGAGAGTATCCCTACAACTGCCTGAAGATCGATACATCCTGGGTCTGGCTCGTATAGATTCAGGAGCAGCAGGTCTCTTTCTGGACACTACTTGGGCGATAAAACAACGGATACCTTTTCACCAACTCACCGCCTGTACATGTGAAAGGTGTCGATAGCAGAGAATTGGCAGGTGGGCCCATTGTACACAATTCTTCCCCCTTCATCATGTGGATAAACCATCATTCTGTAGACCATGGTCTTTGACATAATACAGGCTGCGAACTTTCCTCTCATGCTTGTCATACCTTGGCCTACTACACATAATCCCTATATCGACTGGAGGGCTCATACAGTATTTCTAGACTCAGAACAATGCATGACAAATTGTACTAGAGACAGAGGACCGTTCTCAATTGTTGCAGTACCTACCTTGTTACCTGAGAAGACTCCCCAGACGATACTCACCACCATACCCATGCATTACAGTGACTTTGATGAAGTTTCTTCTTAAAGACCTAGTGCAAACCTTACCTCCTCATCGACCGATGGAGTGTGCCATTTCACTTCTTCCCAACACCTCCGTGCCATTCAATTGGATGTTCTGACTTGCCCCTCTGGAAAAAGATGCCTTAAAGGAATATTTATGACAGAATCTGGCTAACAGCCACATCTGGGAATCTGTGTCACCTGGAGGTGCTTCACTTTTTTTCCCTTTCCTTTTTGTTCCCAAAAAAAACACAAAAGAATTATGACCATGTTTGGATTACAGGGGTCTTAATGCAGTAACAGTTAAGCCAGTACCCACTTCCTTTGATTCCGGATATCATAGATGCATTGCTGTCCATTAAAATCTTCACAAAACTTGACCTCAGTGGAGATTATCATTTAATCCCATATAAAAAGCATGTACAAGAGGAAGACCGCTTTCAGGATGCCTTACGACATTTTGAGTTTGCTCTGATGACCTTTGGTCTTGCCGAACATACCAGCGGAATTACAACGTTACATGTGCCATCTGTTTTCTGATCTTCTTTTCTACACTGTTATTGCTTATTTAGATGATATATATATTATATATATATAATATATATATATATATATATATATATATATATATATATGTTTTTTTTTATCCCAGACACCAAAGGAACACATTTATCATGTAAGGTCAGTCCTGCAGCGTCTCCAAGAAAATCATCTACAGGTAAAATTCAAGAAGTATATCTTTGATTCTCCAACAGAACCCTATTTAAGGTACATATTATCTCAGGAAGGTATTTCAGTAGATCCACAGGAAGGATCTGCAATTTTGCACTCGAAAACCCCATAACGTAAAGACATTCAAATGATTTTGGGATTAGCAAATTTGTATAGGAAATTCATCCCTTCTTTTTCACACATGGTTCTTCCTATTACATCCCTTCTAAAAAGAACACCATGTTCCATTGGAGCCAGGAAGCAGAGAAGGCATTTCACCTTCTTAAACACAAATTCACATAAGCCCCTATCTTAATACCTCCAGATCCTCACAAAATGTCTTTAGTAGAAGCAGACACTTCTGACAGGGCCATCAGGGCAGTACGCAAACAAAAATCATCAGACAGAGAGGAACATATATTAGCATATTTTCGTCCTTCAGTGAGACATTATTTTGGGCCTAGAGAAAGGACTATAAGCCCTTAAGATGGCCTGCAAGAAATGGCGGCATCACCTTTTAGGTGCTGAACAAGAGACGAAATTGAGGACAGATCACTGCAATCTGGTCCTTCTTCAGTCATTCGACTGTAGAAACAGCGACAAGCCTGTTGTACATATTTCTTTTTCAATTCAATTTCATCTTACTTTCATTCCCTGTTCAGACAACATTTTAATGGACTCACTGTCCCGCACGGAAGCAACCTTTGGTAAAGAAACGGCACTCAATGAGAAGATGTTGCCAGAAACTACATTCATTGTCCAGGTACAAATCTTCGTAGAAGAAGTCTGTCAGCCTTATTCTGCTACTGACCTTCCTTGTCTACTCTAAAGAAACAATGCAGATTGTGGTTTTCAGATTCTACCCTATACTTACCTTCGGAAGAACTAAGAAGAGTGGCAATGCAGATGTGCCATAGCTCTAGAATAGCAGGTCCCAGAGGAATTTCTGGTTGGCACACATGGGAAACCAAATAGAGCAGTTCTGTGAATCCTGCCTTGTATGCACACAGATTAAGATGCCCCGGCAGAAATCATCAGGCAAACTCCTTCAGCCAATAATATACTCAAGACGTTGGAAAATGCATGCCACAGATTTTAATCATGGACTGCCTCCTTCTAAAGGATGCACAGTGATTATGGTAACTGTGTATACCTTCTCCAAGATGGCCCATTTCTCACCATGTTCAAAGATTCCATCAGCGATCAAAATGAGCACACTTTTCTTTAAAGAGGTCTTCAGACGTCACGGTTTACTCTGTTTTTTGGAAATCGCTTTGCAAGACCTAGATATGTCTTCTGGCTAAAACTCCCAATCAAACGCGATTACGGAATTCACAAATCAGACTCTCGAACAGTATCTTCCATCCTTCATATCTGCAGCCCAAGACAACTGGGTGTAATTGTTACCAGCTGCTGAGTTTTCTCACTTCATTCATCCATTTTGATGACTCTGTCTTTTTGCAATTATGCGTATCGCTCTACCAGGATTCCATCAATAACTAAACACCGCACTCAGGTAACTGTGACTAAAGAAACATTATCTCTCTTGCTCGAGACTCAGAAACATGCTTTCTCAATCATTGCAGCTGCTCAAAGGAACGCCAAACGATATGCTGGTCTTCATCGCAACCCTCATCCTTATCTCATATAGGAGACAGTGGGTCTCATTACGATTATGGAGGTAGCCACGCCGCTTTTAGTGGCATGGCTACCCCGATACCAGGTAGCGGGTCCGGGTTCCTTGAATGGGGAATACCGGGCCATTCCGACCTCGGAGGGCCCGGTATTTCCTCCTTCAAGGAACCTGGACCCATAAATTGGGCTCAATGGGAATGGGGAGGATGCTAACAAAAGGCCCGTTAATGACAGGCCCTTGTTAGCATCCTGGTCTGCTCGCGTGACCCGCTAAGGAGCTCGTAATGAGGCATTAGGGGGTTAACGGCACCGGCAGCTCTACCGGCGCCATTAACCCCCTACCGCCTTCCTCGTAATGAGGCCCAGTGTCTAGTTGTCCAGAAAATATTTACCAGCTCATCTCCATTAAGGCAAGTTTTCACTCAAGTATTTTGTACCTTTTAAAATAAAAAATAAAATCAAACCACTGGCTTTCCAACTACCTCCAACATGGCATTGCATCCATCCGGTCTTTAACACTTGCTTGATCAAACCGGTGTCACCAGATACTGCATCATATCATCATGTTACTCCTCCACCTCCCTTCATCCCTAATCAACAGCAGGAGTTGGAAGTAGAACAGATTTGTGACTCAAGATGTCATCGGGGTACTCTGCAATACCTGATCAATGCAAGGGATACCTTGCTTTTGAACGTACTTGGGAACCGGGCCGTCATGTCAATGCATCAGCCTTGATCCATCGTTTTGACATATATTATCCCTGGAAACCAGGCATGACCTGGCTTGGCAGGGGGCATGATGTATGAAAGTCCTACCGCTCTTGGTCCTTGTATGATTCTTGCCCGTCATTACACCAACCACAACATGGTGCCCAATCCAGTATACACTTATGCCAACCTCGACATGGCACATTCCGCATCTGGCCAAGCAACAAACCGGAATTGCCAATCAAGCTGGGACGTAACTTACCTCACACAGCATTACGAACGGGGGAAGAGCTCTCACACACCCAGCCATCAAAAAGAACTGGAGGAACTCAATGCATCGGGTTAAAACTTCCTTCTTGCCGATATTGCTCCCACTCCAGTTCCCTGCTTGCTCGCTAACCATTCTTGGGGGCATTCCTTTTGGTTATGCCCGGCCCTCTCATACCTTCCTCCTCTGATCCTTTCTGCAGCCAGTTTCTGTCTGCTAGAGCCTAGTTTAAATTTACCATAATCCGTGGGATACTGGTTTTCTCTTGGCCTATGTTGGTACTGCCAACAGCTGATTACTCGGAACAACTCACCTGCTCCAGACTGCAATCCTCCACCAAGGTGTTTTTCACTCCTCAGGGTTTTTTCTCCTTTGACTCAGCTTGCTGTCCCTCTTTTTCTTTTTTCAAAAAAGACACAAACAGCTCTCTCCTAAAGAAGCAAGGGGGTGACCCAAACCTGCTGCTATTCATCGCATTGTGGGTCTCCTTCTGCACTACTCTAAAGTGCTAAAAAGTGTTGTGTTCAACTGTCATACCAATTTCTTTGGCGTCCTCAACCTTCGAGAGCCCCTACAAGCAGGTTCCTGCTCCTGACACTCTACAGAAACTGCTCTCAAACTTCATCACCTCTGCTAAGCACGCCAGCATATCCTCTATCGTAATTCTCCTTGTTATGTCCACTGCCTTTGAAACTGTCGATCATTCTGATCTCCCTAATACTCCCTCTCTTCTTGGGATTTGCACTTAAGCCCTTCTGGGTTGTATCTACCTACCACCTTGTCAATTCTCTGTCTCCTGGAGCAACAAAACCTCTCAACTCATTCCTATAATGTTGGTGTTCCACAAAGCTCTGTCTTGGGTTCTTTCCACTTTACAACTCTGTTTTTGAGGCACTAATCTCTTCCTTTGGGTTCTCGTACCAACTCTTTGTGAACTACACCCACATCATATGTGTAAAGGCACATTATAAATACCATATCATATCATATCTTTTACTGAACTCTCCTCTGATCTCACTTTCAAACTTCTCTGCCATTAAAATGTAGAGGAGAAGCTGCATACGTCTCAGGGAATCCGGCCACCCTACCTCCTTTATGTTAAAAGCATGAGATTGTGCCATGCTTGAAACGAGCAGTTGTGACCATACCCAAAATATTCGAAAAAAGGTACTCTCTGAGAAAGCCCTACCAAATGTATTCCTGAAGAGACGACAATCTGAGGGAGGAACTACCCAAAGGAATATGAAAAAGAGCAAAAAAGGAGCTGGTGTCGTCACAAAAGACGAGCATGACGGCCTAAGAATATTGGCTGAAAAGAATGCATGGACCTAACAGAAACTGATGACGAAGTTAAGAATCAAGTAAACTTTCACATGCAAAATGAAGATTGCATGTGTGTGACACACTGCAGAAAATGCAAGCTGTTTAGTAATTGTACAGATGATGTAACACAAGTAGACTAAGTGATCAAAGAAGCTGGCTATAGATAGTGAATAGACTGCAGGTGAAAGCTAGCATTGTATAGAAACTGGACATCTGTGTCATGAATTTAGTAAGCCAGGACAAATGAATAGGAAAGGCCGAGAAATGTGTTGCAGTAAGAATAAAGCAGAGATCGTGAAAATGAATGGCAAGGCTGTTTGGCCTGATGTCAAAGCTGAAGGCGGGCAAGGCCAGTTATCTATTTTTGAAGGCAGTGAACTTGAGAAGCTGTATCATCCCTTGCTAAGGCGCAAAGAAAGAGAACCAAGCATGCAAAGTTTTATTAATTTAAGACATTTAAATGCTGCAAAATGGACCAAATCGTGGTCTCCTGTCATATGAGCCAAGGATGGACCTAGAGTTGAGCTTGGAACCCTAGAACAAAGATAGTGCATGCTTGCACTCCCTTACATTCCCAGAGACAAGAATACACTGCAAGGCCAAGTTCAAAGACTATCTTCATGGCAGAAGGCATGGATGATGAGAGATGTTGGGCTAATTGGGTGGGGAAGTAAAATCATGTCCACCTCCTGGCACCTGGGTATGAGCTTATGTGCTGCTAAATGAACCAAATGTCCAAGACAGGGCACGAGCGTGCCAACCAATTGTAGATGGCCATATAATGAATGGCCTTATAGTTTAAGAGCCAATGATACACTGTGTACTTAACAATGTTGAAGATGACTTTCACTAAAAGTGGGCACAAGTTGTCCACCTGACGGTAAACACCCAATCGCAATCCCACCCACTATAGAAAGTATACTTATATGTTCCCATTGAGCGTATCACAATCCCTCTTTGATTTTTCTTATTTGCCATGTAGTATGACGTCACATATGATGAGTTTTTACAATATAACTGTGATTTTTTTATGAAATGTACGAGAGACTTGAGTAAACATCAGTTGATGTCCCTTGTAACTCCCTGTTTTAGAAACCTTTTGCCATCTTCTTGAGTTGGTTTGATTATTTGGTGTCATAATTATTCTGCATCCCACCCATTGCATGCCTGCTATCTTAAGGGCTCTAAGTGCACATGGTAGCACTGCGGATGGTTAAAAGATACAGTCCCTAGTCATTCAGATGATAGAGTATCTTCCGCCACATCTAGCCAGAAGATAGCAGGATTTCCTGTGTAGAGCGGCCAAATAGAAATAATCTTGCAGGAAGAACCGAAAGGGTGGGCAGGTCCCCCTTTGACGAAATCCCTGCCCGTTTTCCATGGTTGCTGTGCGGATGGAAGGCAAAGTGGTCGATTGGAGGAGGAATCGGTACAGAAAGCCTTGAGTCAAAAAATAAACAAATGGTGAGTAGACCAAGGGCAATGGCAAATTAAGGGGATGGGATTGTGATAATTTTTGAGTAACAGGACATATTGTGTAAAGAAGAGATAAGCGCCTAGAGTCCTAAACGCAAGAGAGTTTCAGAAGGAGACGTCTCAAATACCAACGGGGTAGAGCAGAAAAAATATAACGCATGGGCAGGTCTGTGTAAGGTGACATCTCTAACTCTGTATAGGGCATAACAAAAAAAGGTGAGAGAAAGGAAAGTGTGATAACAGTGTTTATTAATGTGTACAGTTGACCAGTTTGTCTGTTTGTTTATTGAGTAAGAATATTGAAGATCGATAGAAATTGAGAAGTCATTGAGAAAAGTTGAGGAGCTATAGTAACTACCTAGTGAAGAGGTTGGTACCAATACAGAGGTAGAAATAGTTCATTGAGAAATTAGAGGCTTGGGTTGCGATTGATGGTGCGCATTCATATTTGTTGTTTTAAAGTGGTGAAAAGAAGGTGATTTAAAGGTTATTTTTATAAATCTGGTAAGTTTTGACAGTCAATTGAGATTTGTCACCATGGGAGACACTCCTCTTAAGCACTTATGTAAGACACTGCCTAAGAACATACCGAAGCTCAAACAGTATAGTGCGGATTGGTTGAAAGTCACAGCAGAAAAGGTTCATGCGATGGCCACAAGGGGATCGCTGTCAAATTCAGTGTTGCAATATATGACCACATACTTGCATGCTGTGTACACAGGGAAGAAATTAGAGAAAAGCTTAGCTATTCTAGAGCTCTGGAAAATGTACCAGGAAGAGAGAGAGAGATCCGCCACCTGAGGAGTGGATGCTTAGTCAGCGAAAGAGGAAGGTGTTGCCCTTATCTCACTTAAACTAAAAGATGTTAGTATGGAAGAAATTGGGTTTTATCCTTTTAAGGGATTGAAAGCAGCGACAGCGTATAGTAATCCGATATACGAATCACCCGCTTATAGCAGTGATGATAGTCCAGAGGAGAATAAGAGAAAAGGAGAGATCTGTAAGATCATGCAAGACACAGTGGAAAAGAGACAGAAATAGAAATAGAAATCAAGGGATGGAAAGGAGAGAATGATAATGCTGACGATATAGCACTTGTGCAAAATGAATGGATGGTTGGACAGATGTTACTTAAAATTGATGGGAAAAGCATTGAGGAAGTTAGCCAAAGAGAAGATAGAAGGGACAAGGAATGAGAGAACAGATTGAAAGAGGATGAGCAAAAAAGAAAGAACAGGGTGAGGCTTGATGTATCAAGAAGAGCAACAGAAAAAGGAGTAAAGGGAAGAAGAGCAAAGAAAGTATGAAAATAAGCAGAGAGCAATGGACGACAGGGATAGAAGAGAAAGGAAGAGAGAAGAGGAGGAAGCAAAGAAATTAAGAGACAAAAGAATACAAAGACAAAGGGAAGAAGAGGAAAGAAGGGAAGGAGTAAGGAGGGAAGAGCAAAGGCAAGAGGAAGACAGAATTAGATGGGAGGCGAGAAAACAAAGAGAATTGGATGAAGAAATAGAATAGGAGAGAAGACAGCAGGGTCTTCACACCAGTGTGTTTGTAAAGAACCAGTGAGGCTGAGCCCAGCAATACGATGGGATAGAACAGAAGAGTTCCTTCCGATAAAGGAAGCAACATCAGGGTCATCTAGACTAGTATTGGGAGATGACAACTTTGATATAGGAAGCATTGGAGATAGGATCAATAAGGCCTATCAAGAATTAAAAGATGGGAGCGAGTATGAAAGTCAAGGGAGGAGGGCTCAATCCCTAGCATTTCGGTCATGAAGTGAAGAAGAAAATGTGTTCCGTCTCAAACATAGACATTGTCTTTAAGCAGACTGAACCTAGACAAAGGTGAAGGGAAGCATAGTCACACTTCTTGGGGACAAGAAATGTCAGATGAGGAAAGGGAGTCCATCTTTAAGGCAGGAGGAGGGAGCGTGTGCGGCCCCGAAGGAAGCTTGTAATTAGATAAAGAAGTAAGATGGTCAGATATGGAATTACCTAAGGATAGGATGCCAGATCCCACACCGTATCCAGAACGTCCCTGAGGACAATCGTATAGCGAGAAGCGAGAATCGCTGCCATATGTGAGTAGATTAAGGCCACTACTGGCAAGGAGACGGTCAGGGACGATCGTCCCCGCCGTAGATAGACTAACGATGGGCACTGACTCTGGGTTGGGGTTCACGCAGTTTCCCTTATTGGAAAAGGGGGGGAGCAAGGCCACAATATATTCCATGGTCGCAGATGGATAAGGATAATTCAAGGTGTATGCTCCCGAGTTTGTCTTTGTGTGCTGGGAAACGGATATACGAGTATGAAAAAAATGACAGGAATAAACATGCTGGCCATAGGGGATATTAAGGGTCTCCTAGCATCTATTCTTGGGGAGAGAGCAGATGACATATGGAGGAAAGCGGGGTACTCAAGTGTGACAGCACAAAACAAAACGCATGACGGAGTGCCATTTAATAATTGTAGAGCAGATGTGTGGAGGGCTTTCAAGTACAATATCCTTATCCATCAGATAAGGGTACAATTATGACACGTAAGATGAAGGAAGATGAATACCCCATTGCTTACATTCAGGATATTCAAGAGAAATGACAGCTTGAAACTCGAGGGCCGTGGGAAAAGACGGTGGCAATATTTTACCACATTTTCAAGCCGATTCATGGAATAAATGTGCGCCGAAAATTCCGGCGCAGAGGGGCCAATGCGTGCGCTGCGCCGAAAATCAGCGCAAAGCGCAGGGAAACCAGCGCACGTCGATTCATGGAAGTCCCTGCGCAAGAAAAGCAGAGGACGTGCGCGGAAATAACGCGCGGCGCAGGCCGGCGCACAGGTCAACCAACGTCGTGCGCCACGGCCACTGCGCCATCACTCCGAGCGCAGCGCACAGCTCTAAAGTAGGCGGAACACAGGGCGGGACACTCGGATGGGGAATAAAATGGGCACAACACTCGGAATGGGGAAGAATGTGGGCGGCACGGGGAAAGTTCAGGAGGCAAGTGCGCGGAACGCCCACACGCTCGCATACAACACGTATTCATGGAATAGAATAGGGCAAAAAAGCGCACGCTCAAAGCAGCGCACAGGCACAAACAGGCACAAACACGACCGCCACAAGAAAAGCAGGCGGTAGCGTGTCTGCGCCTGCAAGAAATGTGCGCTAAAAGGCGCGCCAACAAATAGCACCTATAGACAGACATGACCAATGTACAATACTGTTGCCCTCCTGGACAAATGACGTACAAAGGGGTACCCACAAACACAGACACGCGCAGAGAGAAAAAATAAACGTGTGCGTGCATACCTGTCAAGCTCACTCTTGATTTCCGTCAATTCCACTCCACCTTCCTGAGTACCCCTCGTGCCCTTCTCCTCACCTGTAGTATCCTGGTCTGACGCAACTCCGAATCTCCGGATTCTCAATGCTTCTTCCCTGGATAGTCGATGTGGTCTGCCTCGAGAGGAAGCCACCCTGCCCTCTAACTCGGGGCCAAGGGGCCCCCGTACCGGGGCAGACCGGTTTAGGGGAAAAAGCCAGCGGGCATAAAAAACCCTCGTAGCGGAACCAGGTAGCCGGTTAGCTGACACAAGAAACTAAATGCAGACCAGCAGGTAACCGGAAAAGGACTGACTGCTCGGAGGAGTGTGAAAAGACAGTCGAGGTAAAGGGAAAAACCAGGAAGCGCTACCATAGATAGCAAGGTACGCCAAGAGAGTGCAATCTCGTAGAAAGGAGAAAGAAAAGAGCGGCAGGGCGCCGCGGAGGAAAGACCTACAGCGTTCAACCCGAAAGCCTGACGCGGAAGGTTGCAACGCATCTGCTTCCGGGTTGGAGCCGGCTAAAAGGAACTCGTCGGTCCGAAGACTAGACCGCTGCGGACAAGAACGTAATGCGTAACGGCAAGGTTAATGGCCGCTCCATCGCCAGCGTTTCCACAATCGCAGGGACAGCGGTGTGTGACAGTATATCCCCCTCCCAGTCGAACCCTCCAGGTTTCCCTGGATGTGTCCGGTGAAAGCGCCCGATGAGTCTAGATGCATGTATGTACGACCTGGGCTCCCAGGAGTCCTCAGTACTAGGATAGTTCTTCCATGACACCAGGTATTCTAGCCTGCCCTTGTGGTATCTAGAATCAAGGATGGCAGACACCTCATACTCTTCTGGTCTGAATCGAAATTGCTCAAACGCCAGTAGTCTTGCCCATCGGGGTGTTCGGATCAACAGGGCTGAGAAGGATGAGTGAAAAACCGGATGTACCCGGCCAAGGACTTAGGTAGTTGCAATCTAAATGCCACTGGATTAATCTTCCGGATAATCTTGAAGGGACCTATATTTCTGGGGGTCAGTTTGGTAGGATGAACCCACCTAGGCAAGTATCTAGTTGACAGCCAGACCCAATCGCCCCTCCTTCCATTCCGGACAGGGCAATCGAGCCCGATCAGAATGGTCTTTGTATCTGCGCCTGGCCAAAGCTAAACTCTGTAATGCAGTATCGTGGGCTTTGGTGATTTGATCAAGAGTGGATTCGATGGTGGGTATGTTAGTATGAGAAGAAAAACAGGAAGTATGCTGTGAGGGTGATGTCCATAGGAACTAAAAAAAGGACTCAGTCCTGTGGCCGAATGTACAGTGTTGTTATATGCAAATTCAGCAGTGGACAGAAGGTTAACCCAATCGTCCTGGTTCTTGTTTACATAACACCTGAGGTATTGTTCCAGAGTGGCATTAAGCCGCTCTGTTTGTCCGTTGGTCTGAGGGTGAAAACCTGATGATAAAGCCCTCTCGATTCCTAACCGTGTACACAGGGCGTCCAGAACCTTGAAGTATATTGACTTCCTCGGTCTGAGATAATCTTATCGGAAGGCCGTGGAGCCTAAAAATATCCAGAAACACCTCAGCCATCTCGGAGGCTGACGGCACACCCTGTAGTGCGGAAAAATGTGCTAACTTGGTGAATGTATCAATGGTTACCATAACGCAAGTCTTCCCTGAGATTTGGGCAAATCTACAATGAAATCAGTGGAAATCTGGGACCATGGCTGGTTTGGCAAGTCTGGCTGCGTAAGCAACCCATAGGGCTTATGCGTGGAGTTCTTGTTTTGGGCACAGACTACACACGTTTTACAGTGTTGCTTAACATCAATGCGAGAGTCGAGGCAAAAGAAAGATCGAGAGATTAGCTCAAGGGTGCCTCGAACTCCCTGTGTCCAGCAGTTAACATGATTATGACCCCATTCTAGGACTTTAGATTGTAAGGACCTAGAGGGAACGTACAAACGTTGTCCTACCAATAGAAGTCCTTCAGACCAATGGATCTTGGATTGCAAGTCACCGGGAACGTGATTGCCAAATAGGGTTTGGTTACCGATCTTATCTCCTGCAGAAATGCCGAAACCATTCCACAATCTTGTTTCGAGGAAACATTGGTTGGCTAACTGAGGGGGAATGATTGTCCGCAGACGGCTTCTAGACAGAGGCATCCGCCAAGCTGTTTGGGTGCCAGGAATGTACGTGATGATAAAGTCATACTGACTAAAGAAATGTGCCCAGCGGGCTTGCCTTGAATTGACACATTCCATGTTACGGAGAATCTTCAGGTTCTTATGGTCTGTGCGTAACGTGAACGGATGCCTTCCGCTTGAACAGGTGTCTCCACTCCTCGCAGGCCACCTTGAGAGCCAAAAGTTCTTTTTCTATCACTGAATAGTTCAGTTGCTGGAGGAAAGAGTCTTCGAAAGATATGCTACAGGATGTTCCTTCCCGTCCTTCTGCTGGAGTAGTACAGCACCCAAAGCGCTTGCAGAGGCGTAGCCTCTACCATAAAAGTTGGGTTTGATCCGGTTGAGTCAGGATGGGTGCAGAACAGAATCTCTTCTTGAGGTCAACAAAAGCTTGATCCGCTGATTCTGACCAGAAAAACGGTTTAGCGTCCTTCTTAAGTAATGAGGTTAATTGGTAACACAATCAGTGAAAAATGACTGATGAATTTTCTGTAGAAATTGGCCAGGCCCAGAAACCGTTGGACCTCTTTCACCGAGGTGGGATGGGCCAGTCCAAGATGGCAGGATACCTTCCTTGGATCCATAATGATACCATCAGGGGAAAGAATGTATCCCAATACGGAACGGATGACTTCTTGAAGACACACTTCTCTGGTTTAACTAATAGATGTTGTAATTGCAAGCGATGCAAAACCGTCTGGAGATGTATCAATATGTTCAGATGGGGATTTTGAGAAAACCAGAATGTCATCCAAGTATAACTATGACACTGAGTATAGCAGGTCAGAGAAAAGACGATCCATAAAGCGCTGGAATATGGCAGGAGCGTTAACCAGCCAAAAGGCATCACTCGGTACTCAAAGAGACCAAACGGAGTACGAAATGCGGTCTTCCATTCGTCTCCATCCTTTATACGTAGAAGGTGATATGCACTCCGGAGGTCCAGCTTAGAGAAGATAGTAGCACACTGGACCGCTTCCACTATATCTGTTATAAGAGGCATGGGTATCGGTCCCGAACTGTAACCTTATTTACCCTCTATAGTCAATGCAGGGCCTTAACTCAGTAGAATCCTCTAGGTATGAGAACAGCGAAGCTCCAGCCGGTGATTTGGAAGGACGAATGAGGCCATTGGTCAAATGAGAGTCCAAAATATCTGCCGAAGCGCCTTTTTTCTAGTAGAGACAGAGAAAACATGGCTGAACGGCACCAGGGCATCGGGCCACCAAACTCAATAGCGCAATCCTCCGGCCTATGTGGAGGTAGATCCAGGATTGGATCATCTTGAAGACTTCCATTGAATTCTGCAATTCCGGAGGCACCCTACTGATCTCATGTACTCCTTCTTTTGTGGAGTAAGGACTTGCACCATTTCCTCTGAAGCAGGGATAAACAATACTGTTTGCAGTATGGGGAGGAAAAAGCCAAGGTGTTGTGCCCAATCGATGTGGCGGTTATGCCTCCTCAACCAAGAATCCCAGGATCACAGGGAAATGTGCAGCTCGTATCAATCAATTGTAATTCTTCCGAATGCTGGAACACCTGGACCTTCATGGTTTCCGTGAATGGGTAATCGTCCTGACGAGAGTGGTAGAACCGTCAACTCCCTCTACTTCTGACATTCCTTTCGTTGTAACAGAGGGGAGGCTTGTTGGTGAGCCCACATGGTATCCATGAATTGCCTGGCGCACCACAATCTACCAGAGCATGGTTGTAAGAACCTCTGTAGGAGTCTCCAACTGGATGGGAACTGCCATGAGAAGAGATCCATCGAGACGGTTGTGAGGCTACCGTTACAGTGACATAGGGACTAGCACTCTGTCCTCGGATACTCGTCCCTTTAGTTCCGAGGTTGATCGTTTCCCGACCGCCTAGGTGGAAACTTCTGGACAGTTTCGTAGTAAATGAGTGCCTGATGCACAATACATACAAAGGCCAGCATTCCTCCGACGTCTTCTTTCTTCAGGAGTCAAGGAAGATCTAGCAGACCCCACTTGCATTGGTTCTTCCTGTTCTCGGAGTCAGGTAGGGAGGGCAATGAGTGGGTACTCGGTAGAAACGAGGCCGGGCTCTTTGCTTCTTTCTCTCGCCTTGCGTTCACTAAGGCGATAGTCAATTTGAGTAACAATGGAGAACAAATCAGACAGGGTGGTGGGGCGAGCTATCCTTGCCAGTTCGTCCTTTAATTCGTCCTTCAAACCTCGACGAAATATGGTGTATTGAGCCCGTTCTGGCCATTCCAGCTTCTGTAGCCAAACGTTTAAATGTGGATATATAAGTCTGTATATCTCTAGAACCTTGGTTAACATCCAGGAGTTCTTCCGCACAACATGGGTAATCTCTGGTTGCTCGAAGCCTGGCGCAATAAGGACAGAAACCCTCATAATCTTTATGACGGGGTTATTGTTAGTCACCAACGGGGCACCCAGGCTAATGCATTCCCCGTTAAGTTGGATACCATAAATCCCACCTTGGTATGATCATTCTGGAACAAACAGAGGTCTAAAGGTGAAGTAAATGGTACAAGCATCCAAAAATTCCTTTAGTCGTTTCGGAGTACCATCGTACTTGCCAGTGGATAAGCCATGGGAGGTAAGTCAGAATCCCTTGTATCCCTAGTAGAGACCAATCTGTCTCAATACGGCATTATCCGCTTTCACATTCTGGAGTTCCACATTCAGGCCTGGACAGCAGCCACTAATTCCTGTATTTGTTCTGAAGTGGCCATCCTTTTATCCTGGCGTTGGCAAACTGTCAAGCTCACTCTTGATTTCCTGTCAATTCACTCCACCTTCCTGAGTACCCCTCGTGCCCTTCTCCTCACCTGTAGTACTCTCGGTCTGACGCAACTCCGAATCTCCGGATTCTCAATGTTCTTCCCTGGATAGTCGATGTGGTCTGCCTCGAGAGGAAGCCACCCTGCCCCTCTAACTCGGGGCCAAGGGGGCCCCCGTACCGGGGCGACGGTTAGGGGAAAAAGCCAGCGGCATAAAAAACCCCTCGTAGCGGAACCAGGTAGCCGGTTAGCGACACAAAGAAACTAAATGCAGACCAGCAGGATAACCGGAAAGGATGACTGCTCGGAGGAGTGTGAAAGACAGTCGAGGTAAAGGGAAAACCAGGAAGCGCTACCATAGATAGCAAGGTACGCCAAGAGAGTGCATCTCGTAGAAAGAGAAAGAAAAGAGCGCAGGGCGCCGCGAGGAAAGACCTACAGCGTCTCAACCCGAAAGCCTGACGCGGAAGGTTGCAACGCAATCTGCTTCCGGGTTGGAGCGCGGCTAAAAGGAACTCGTCGGTCCGAAGACTAGACCGCTGCGGACAAGAACGTAATGCGTAACGGCAAGGTTAATGGCCGCTCCATCGCCAGCGTTTCCACAATCGCCAGGGACAGCGGTGTGTGACAATACCGGGGTGCGCGTTAAGTTCCACACGCGATATGGGCTGGGCGGGTACGTGGATTGCAGGGGTGCGCGGGAAGTTCCACACGCGATATGGCAGGGAACGTGGATTCGAGCGGTGCGCGGAAGTTGCACACGCGAAATGGGCGGGTAGTGGATTTCAGGGGCGCCGCGGAAGTCCACACGCGCATATGGCAGGGAACGTGGGATTCGAGGGGTGCGCGGGAAGTTGCAACACGCGAAATGGCCGGGTACGTGGTTCAGGGCGCGCGGGAAGTCTCCACACGCGATATGGCAAGGAACGTGGATTCGCAGGGGTGCGCGGGAAGTAGCACACGCGAATATGGCAGGGTACGTGTGTTTCAGGGGCGTGCGCGGGAAGTTCCACACGCGATATGGCCGGGTACGTGGATTGCAGGAGTGCGCGTGGAAGTTGCACACGCGATATGGCCGGGTACGTGGATTTCTGGGGCGCGCGGGAAGTCCCACACGCGATATGGCAGGGAACGTGGATTCGAGGGGTGCGCGGGAAGTTGCCACACGCGAAATGGTCGGTGTACAGTGGATTTCAGGGGCTGCGCGGGAAGTTCCACACGCGATATGGCAGGGAACGTGGATTCGAGGGGTGCGCGGGAAGTTCGCACACGCGAAATGGCCGGGTACGTGGATTTCAGGGGCGCGGAGCGGAAAGTCCCACACGCGATATGGCAGGGACGTGGATTCGAGGGGTGCGCGGGAAGTAGCACACGCCGAAATGGCGGTACGTGGATTTCAGGGGCGCGCGCGGAAGTCCACACGCGATAATGGCAGGGTAGTGGATTCGAGGGGTGCGCGGGAAGTTGCACACGCGAAATGGCCGGGTACGTGGATTTCAGGGGCGCGCGGGGAAGTCCCACGCGATATTGGCAGGGAACGTGGATTCAGGGTGCGCGGGAAGTACCACACGCGAATATGGCCGGGTACGTGGATTTCAGGGCGGCGCGCGGGAAGTCCACAGCGATATGGCAGGGAACGTGATTCGAGGGGTGCGCGGGAAGTTCCACACGCGAAATGGCCGGGTACGTGGATTCCAGGGGCGCGCGGGAAGTTGCACACGCGAAATGGCCGGGTACGTGGTTTCTGGGGGCGCGCGGAAGTTCGCAACCGATAAGGCCGGAACGTGGATTTCTGGGGCGCGCGTGAAGTTCCACACGCGATATGGCAGGGAACGTGGATTCGAGGGTGCGCGGGAAGTTGCACACAGAAATGCCGGGTACGTGTTTCAGGGAGCCGGGAAAGTTCCCACACCGATATGGCCGGGTACGTGGATTGCAAGAGTGCGCTGGAATTGCACACGCGAAATGCCGGGTACGTGGATTCTGGGGCGCGCGGAAGTCCACATGCGATATGCAGGGCGTG
>CM030325.1:1017888225-1017935758 GCA_002915635.3 Ambystoma mexicanum
TTTCAACATTCTTTAAATTTCGACATTTTGGAAGATTCCAGATATTGGCAGGTCTCCCCATTACCACCTCAAATGGAGAGAGCCCAGTCTTAGTTTGAGGGGTTGTACGCATGGCTAGTAACACGATCGGTAAGGCGTCCGGCCATTTTAGTTTGGTGCGGCACACGTCTTAGCGAGCTTGTTCTTGATGATACCGTTGTGTCTTTCTACTAGTCCGGCGCTCTGAGGATGTCTGGCCGAATGGAACCGTTTGTCAATTCGTAACGCTGTACATATCTGTAGGATTACAGCGGCGACAAAATGTGGACCATTGTCCGACCAGATAACTCTCGGCAAACCGAACCGGGGAAGTACTCCTTTAACATGGTTTTCGCAGTGGTCATGGCTGTAGCCCACACTTACTAAAGGCAGAAATGACCACAAAGACATATTTTAAATTGTTGCATCGTTCCATTTCAATGAAAATCAAAGTGAATTACTTCGAAGGGGACAGAGGGTGGCCCAAAACTTCCCTTGGAGTTGCTGTCCCCTTTCCCACATTGTGTTGTAGGCAAATCATGCAGTTCTGGACGTAGTGCTGAGCAATTTTTGAAATGTTGTCGTTTACCCAAACTTTTTCTAACATTTTTCGTCATCTGTTGGCACACACATGCGTAGGACCGTGTGCCATTACAACCATCATTAGCACATAAGCATCAGGAGCAACCATTTTCCTTCAACCGTGTCCACCCAACACCCATCATCATCAAGTTTTCCCAAGCCCTCAGCCCACCTCTTGGATTCTTCTAATGTGGCATCGGCTTGGATATCCCGTACAGACCCAACACCCTCATCCATTACATAGGCATTTTCAGTCTCCCTTGAAACATATATCTCCGTAAAGAGATCAGTGGCAGTTTGTCTAGCTATTTGATCAGCGAAAGCATTCCCTTTTCCAATATTATCTACAATCTTTCGATGTGCTGCACATTTTATAACTGCTAACTGAGTAGGGAGCGCAAGCGCTGAGAGTAGTTGCACTATTAGGGAGCCATGTTGGATCTTTGGTGCCATGCGAGGTTAGGAACCCTCTTTCTGACCAAAGTCTCCCAAAGTTGTGAACCACCCCAAAGGCATACTGACTATCAGTATATATATTTACTGCAAGCCCTTCGGAAAGTTCACAAGCTCGGGTTAATGGCTATAATCTCTGCGGCCTGCGCAGAATTATGCGTAATTCTCTTAGTTTTCCACAACCGTGCTCAATGTAGTGATTGCATAAGCGGCTGTGGATGTACCATCCGGAAGTTTAAAGCAGGAGCCGTCACAAAACAGCTCTCCTTGCGGATTATCCAAAGGGTATCTTTCAAATCAATCCTGCCCTTTGTTTCTTGTTCGGTCGTATACAAACAATCATGTGATTCTTCATCGCCGCAAGTAGTATCTTGCGGAAAGGTAGGAGTTCAGCCGGATTAAGGACACAACACCTCTTAATTTGAATGTGAGGGGCAAACAAGATCAATTCATATCTCGTCAACCGTGCGGAAGTGAGGTGTTGCGTTTGAGTTCGGTTCAATAGAACATCTACAGAGTGAGGCACCATCAGGGTCAGATCATGGCCTAGGACCATTCCCTCACTCTGTTTTACAGACGCGGCAGCAGCAGCGACAGCGCGCAAACATCTTGGCAAAGCGCATGCTACAGGATCAAGGGCGGAGGAATAGTAACCGCACGGCCTATTCTTCCCTCCATGCTCCTGCGTTAATACAGCCAAAGCACATCCATCACATTCATGCACAAACAATACAAAGGCCTTTTCATAGTTTGGTGTGCCCAAAACTGGTGCAGAGCATAATGCAGTCTTAAGCAAGTCAAACGATTGCTGGTGTTCCGAGGTCCATGGCAACGGCGAAGAAATGCCCTTCTTCGTCAAGGCCAGCATCGGTTTTATCACTAGTGAAAAATTTGGGATCCACAACCTACAGTAAGAAGCCATACCTATCAAGGCCCTAACTTCCTTCTGCGTATTTGGGACAGACATGCCAGAAATGTGTTTTATTCTTTCAGGTGTCAATCTTCTTCCCTCCTTTGACAGGAGATAGCCTAAATAGGCGACCTCCTGACAACAATATTGAAATTTTTAAGCGAAGCTTTGTGACCATGCTTAGCTAGATGAATAAGTAATAACACAGTGCCCTCCTTACAGGCACTCTCAGAGTCAGCAGCCAGAAGCAAATCGTCAACGTACTGAAGCAAAGTACAGGTAGAGGGCAATTCAAGGGTATCAAGTTGTTCTTTCAAAGCCCTACTATAAATACTAGGACTCTCTGTGTACCCTTGAGGTGCACGAGTAAATGTAAACGAGCGTCCCCCTAAGGTGAACGCGAACAAATATCTACTATCCTTGTGTATAGGAATACTAAAGAACGCATTCTTTAAGTCCACAACACTAAAGTAAGTAGCTGTAGCTGGAATCATGGTTAGGATTGTCGTCACATCAGGCACAATTGGAAATTGCGGTGCCACAACTTTATTAATGGCACGTAAATCAATTATAAAACGGAATGGAATTACATTATCGCCTTTCTTGTACACGGGTAAAATCGGACTATTACACAAACTTCCTTGAAATTTCTTCAATCACCCCGCGATGCACAAAATCGGAAACAATGCATTTCAAAGCTTGCTCGCCCTCAACTGAAATCTTATACTGGGGAATGTGGGCAGCTCAATTCCATGTTTCAAAACTATCTTAACAGGCTCAATCTGTAAAACACTGACATCATTGTCGTCGACAGCCCACAAGCTCTCTGGTACATCAATGAATTCTGGAGGCAAAGGTCTAGTCAAAAATTGCGAGGCAGAAAATTGCTGTGGTGAAATCGTCAAGCGCACTCCATCAGAAGAACAATGAATTACTGCATTTAATTCCTTCAACAGATTCAACCCCAGCAAATTCTCTCCACAATTCGAAGTCAAAGAGAAATGGACAGTGGTCCGTAAAGGGACCCAAAGAAATAGGTACCGGCGAAGAAACCGGACAAACAACTGGTGTGCCAGAAAACCTACAGAAACATTGGTTTGCCCTGACAGTGGAATGTTTGGAACCCGTAGAATGATCAATGGAACACTTCTGTGCTCCAGTGTCTATCAAAAACTGATGTTTCCTATTTCCCACCACCATTTCAACGTAGGGACCTTTCTGATTGACGGGAATAGGTGTAGGTTCCAAACCCTGCTTCGGGCAATCCTAACGAAACAGAATATCATCAAAAGGAAGCTCTTCAGATAAATATGCAGCGGAAGGATGATCAAATATATTCCTAGTGTCCACACTCAGAGTCTGATTGTCCTGCGAAAAAGGTTGTTGAGGGTCCTGTGTAAACTGACCTCTACCAGGGCCCCCTACGCCCGGGCGACCTCTGGATCGCCTACCCATATTACCAAATGTATTATTCGACCTCTGTTGAAGGACGGGGCATTGTGCTCGCCAATGACCCTCTCGACGACAATAAGCACATTGATTAATATTCACAGGACCCAAGGGCACATTCCCCTGCGGGACATACTGACCTCTAACCTGAGAGTTACCCCCTCTGGGGCCCCTAACAATTTGCTGCAATAGCACTTTAGTTTTTAAATCGCCTTTCCGTTTTTCAATCCTATCTTTTTCATTATTGACACGGTTCTCATAGTACTGAGCCATGTGCAGTACTTCTGATTGTGATTTCGCCTGCCAAGCGCTCTCAGAAGACATAATCTGTGACTGGATGTCAGGCAGTAATCCACGTACAAATTTGTCCACAAATAATCTTTTCCCAGACTCTGTGCCTAAGTCTTGTCCACTGAAATCTGAGAATACCTGTTCGAACCGATTAAAGAACTCGGTAGCACCTTCAGACTTTCCTTGGACACAGGCCGTAAGCTTGTCCCAAATAATTCTTTTTCGGGAATTATGGTTTTTAATTTAGCAATGATTCTATCAGGCAGAGTTAATATCACCTGTTGTGGTCTTTCGCCAGCTGGCCTTTCCCATCGAGTTCTAGTTATATTCGCCCATGTATCTCCCAACCCGGGTACATCGTCAATAGTTCTAACTTGTTTCCATAAATCTACGGGCAGGAGTACAGGAAACAACAAAATCAATGTCACCTAAGGTGAACACTGAGGATTGCAAAACAGATTCCATCTCTTTATAGAACCTGTCGGATTTTTCCTAATATCAGGAATAGATGTCTAATAGTATTCACTTCCTGTCTTGAGAACGGGACGTGAACAAACTGCGATACATAATGTGCAGGAATGTTCACAGCGACTATACCCTGTGCAGCATCGGCCGCAACCTCAACCTTCGGGACAAATGTCGGAGGAACCTCTCTCATAGGCAACTGAGATGTAGGCAACTCTGAACGCTTACTAAGCAACAGAGCCAAGTCGAGCGCTAAAGCAGTCGAAGAAGTGTCAAGTGAAAAAGCTCTCTTATAAATGTTCAATAACTCTGTGGGACAACTAATCTTCCTTTTTACACATTCATCCTGCAGGTACTCTACCATTACCTGTATCACTTTCCTCTGCATTTCCACGTATATTGACTATATGTGTCATATACCTCAACTGGAGTTATCGATATGTCTGAAATCCATCTAATCGCATCTTTCTTACAAATTCGCATTTCCTCCGATATCGGTTTACGACACGGAAGGAACCGTTTCTGTACATACATATTTCCTCTTCATCATCCTCATTCTGTATCCTTTCTAACTCCTTTCTATACCAAATAACCTCTCGACATGCTCATTTACCTTCTCCACAGTGTCTCTGGAAAGTGCTAGAGTATTTAGATCCTTAACCTTGCGGAACATCCACATTATTTAATCTCCCCACATTATACATAAACTGAATCCCTAAACCTTCAATAAAACATTTTTCTCAGGAAAATTATCCGTATTAAAAGTGTGGCAAAAACACTAGCTTGATCATCCTTCTCCATACAATGCTTAGCCCATGCAATTAACTCACGTTTCTTCTCCGGTGGTACAGTACTGCGAGTGACAACCTTTTGACCCTGCACCTCGATCGATTACAAGCGGCTCAGGACCACTTGGAAGAGAGGGAGCAGGCAAATTCGATGAGGTACTGTAACTGGTGCGATAAGAAGAGGTGGAGGAGCTGGAGGAAGGGGAACATTAGGAGGAGCAGGAACAACGGGAACAACAGCAGGTACAGCAGGAAGAGGCAAAGCAGCAGGAAGAGGAACATACGGAGGTGGCGCAGAGGCACCAGGCCTTCGTTCATTTAACAATTTGTCTATAAATTCATCGGAATCATGAAGGTCTTTGAAGGATAGATTTTCTGAATACCAAGTGAGAAAGCCCTTTCCATATTTTTAGCCGACTCAGACTGTTTATCCTGGTCATATAACAACGCTTTTTTTGGGCATTCCATTTTATGACGGCGCACATGTTTCTCTCTACCCTTAAGCTGTTGTTTATGCTTCTTTTTTCCAATTCTGCAAAAACATCAAATGCTGCAGGTCTAGCCTTTTTCTTTAACAAGACTGAATCCAAATATTCAATGTGAGGGATCTCAAAACTACCATTGATTGGCACTGAAGTTTCGGAGCATGTCTGGTTTGTCTGTGCCAAATATCATTAAATACCATACTTCCAATGCCATGCTTACAGTACATAGCACATGCCGGCGACCCCTCCTGTGGTGCGGGACGGCTAAATTCTCAATGATTGTCTATCACTGCGGAATAATGCCCTAAAGCATGTAGACAGTTTCCCAGGCATATCCTCAAATTTTGGTGTTATCTGGTCAATAATTGTGTCTGGCAGATACAATTGCGCACAAATCAAATTGTCAGGGTTGAATTAAGAATCGGGTCACGACTCACCTGACCAAACCTAAGGAGGACCAGATCGGGTACTTCTAAGAATCTTACCTAAACTAATCTTACCTCGTGTATGGTGATTTCGGCGAAATCTGCCCGCCTCGATAAGTGGACCCTCGTCAAGATGCCGTTTCAGACCACAGGCTAATCATCCAGGGATCGGGTCGTGCTGCGCTGCTGAGGTGTGTCGCGTCTCATCCAGGGGCCCCTTTTTTGTCACACCGTCCGATCCCGGTCCGATAGCGTGTTGTCAACCTTCAAACAAATCCGGGCATCAATCTTGAGCGGTCTCCTATTGGGCGCCAACTGTGAAAAACAAGAAATAAAAATATCGACGGCCTGAGTACCCAAAAAGGAAATACACCAAACACATGTTACAAAGGAACATACAAAGTACTTTATTCTCTACTGAATTCAATTACAAAAAACAGTGCAAAGTCAGATAGCTATCGGCCCTCAGTACAACACAACAAACTCCAGCGTAGTTCAGTGTGTTCAGTGGAGAGACTGTACATTAGAATGCATTCGCTTTTTATACATTTTGTGGGCACTATGTCCAGTCCCACTTTGGTTAATATTCTACTTTATACATCACCAATTCTAGGGTTCGTGCCGAGTCTCAAATAACCGCATCTAACTGGTTTTCTTTTAATACGTGTAAACAACAAGCGTATGCATTAACTGATTTATTCGACAAGTTTTCGCATGCAGGCCTTCTTAATCATAAATACAATGTAGTTAAGACAGATGTTCTACCGTTCAGCATGCAAACACATTATCTTCAATATATGCTCGTGGATTAGTTTCATCGCGCGAGTGGTCCTTTTACACATAGGTCAACGAAGGACGAGGTCTCAGTTCATGACCTCAACAAGTGGCCTGCAGGCAGATTACACATTAGCTATGTACAGAGGTCAAGACGGCCATGTTGTATTTTGCCAATGACATCGTCCACCATTTTAGCTCACAGGGTGACTTTTCCACAACGAATCCTAAAATGGCAGTTTGACCTAAAATGGGCGGCCTACGTAGATTAAAGGTCAGGACCTCTGCTAAACACAGATCTCGCAAGTGACTTTCGAGCAGCTTGGCGTAGGCCAATATTAATATAATTATTACAATAGCAGGCACAATATACTTTCTATTCCGACAGCATAATGTGGGTTAATTACTTGAATCTCAATCTTCCACCACTGATCAAGTCCCCTCCACTCCCTCAGATGTGGCGAAGCACAGATAGTCCTTTCTCTGCTCCTCGTGTCGATAAGTCCATTGAACCAGCGAGATATTAACTAGAAAAACTTTGTGTACAGGTGCGTTTATAAATTATTTATCATATCATATCATTGGTCTTGGGGTAATGATTTTGTATTCCAAGATTCATCAAATAAGAATTTCAAGATTCTTTAATTGTGCCATGTTATTGTAGGTCAGAGAGCACAGTGGGTGCTGCTACTGCTGCCATGATCGTCTGCAAATTAAAAGTCTGAAGTCCAAATTACAGTTGAGAGCCTTTCTTTTGAGTTGGGTGTACTTTAATGTCTTTGTCTCAAGTCAAGGTCGGAATAATTGAAATAATGGCCCTTGTTGATTATATGATATGATAGTTTATTTATATAGCCCCTATACACAATGTGTTTCACCGCGCTTCAAGGCAAGGGAGGGAACAAGGGAAAATACAATGGCATTCTTACAGGCCATGAATGATAAGAATGTGAAATTAACTATCGTACTCGGTCTGGCGACTTTTCAGATAGTGCAAGATCTTAGACACTGATAAGGAAAGGAGGGGGTGGAAGGATATGGGAACAGACAGGTGACTACCGTACTAGGCCTGATGACATTTCTAGTAGAGCCGGAGATTGACAGGAGGTGAGGGACAAGGGGAGGAGAAAGGATGGATGGGAACAAACAAGCGACTATCGTTCTAGGTCTGACGACATTTCAGATAGTGCTGGAGGGGGTCATGGGGGACAAGTAAGGGAAGGGAGACAAAGAATTGTTGCTATCATACTAGGTCTAAAGATGGGATTGTTATGGAATTTCATGTAAGGAAAGAGAAGCAGGGCATGGCTACCTAATATGTAGGAAGAAGGAATGGGTACTATGGCATTATGAGGGGCGCTATGTGAAGGTATTTGGGTGTTAGAGGTCCCCTCACGACTCGCAAAATGCAATGCAATACAGAAGGGTACCCTAGTTGAATGAAGGCTTAGCGATTTTATGTACATTATTTGTTGTCAAGTTTATGAAAAGTATGTGGTATTAAGATTCTAACAATGAACAACATTGGAATGAAAAGTGATGTTTTTTATTTTGTGATGGTCAAAAGCCAGCATGAGTTTCACCCCGCCGGGCACTTTCTCAAGTGAGAATGGTCGTATCTGACATGTGTGACTTCACGTCTATGCGCAGGTGCCCATGGTGGACGTCATTTAGATATATCTGGTCAGCGAGGGGTACCATATGCTAACCCAGGCAATCTCCTTGGTACCCCGGGCACTGCCCCTGCCACCCACGGCTTACTAGTCCTCCCAGTTAGAAAGCAAAGAGGGATTTATGCTCAGTGAGAAAAGAAACCTTGTTGGCCTAAAATAAATCAGTTCGGTTCCATTCACCTCACCAAAATAATGACATTGTTTAAAATTGCAGCTACAACTAAAAGGACGTCTTGAAGTAGTGGATACCTTGTGCACTTGCATAAAGACATTATGTTTTCCCCCAATCATATTTGCCATGGTGTCGTCAGAATTATTATTGTGTAAGGAGGTGCATTCCTCTGAGTGTGTGGGTGTGAGCTTGTGCGCGCGGGCGCGCCCACACACATATCTCTCTATGCATTTTGATTTAGTGTGCTTTATTTGATGTATTATATTTTATTTATGACTCTACATTGTGAACTGTGCAAATCACTATGCACATATGGACATTGGGGACATTCAGTTGTTTCTACAATGTGCAGAAAGAAATTGGGATAGTTCAGAGAATTGAGCGTTTGCTGTCAGGTGCTGCTTTCCTCCTGCATCCCGTCACAATTAATCATACTTAATTTCACAAAAATAGTTTTCAATAACTCTTCTTTTCTACTTTCAGATTGATTCAGAAAGTGGTTTGGTTCCCTCCATATCTGCTTTATTAAACACTAACCACTGTTCCTGCTCAGGAAAGGAGACAATGCTGACCTTGTAGCACATTGATGCAGCATTGAAGAAAAGGAGGCGTGGGAGATGTGGTCTACTGGCTAAATTGGAAACAGTTAAACAGGCACACATCACAACTAGCATACATATGATTAATATCCATGGTGTGTGAGGGTTAGCTAGGGTACAATTTCACCTATGCGAGTATATGTGGTTGCTTTTAGCAGAGCAAAATAAAAGCCAACATTATCACCAAGTTGGCACAGGGAATTAGAACCTTGCATTTAAATGCTCAAACTGCCTTGTAATGACTTCTAACTATGGAATATATCTACATTTCTAATGTTTCGTTATTGCTACTGAGAAATATCCCCCATCTAATACCCCCCACAACATCAAGCAAAATAAAAGCAACACATTATCACCAAAGTTGGCACAAGGGAATTAGAACCTTGCATTTAAAATGCTCAAACTGCCTTGTAATGACTACTAACTATGGAATATATCTACATTTCTAATGTTTCGTTATTACTACTGAGAAATATCCCCCATCTAATACCCCCACAACATCAATCCACCCACAAAACAGGGACAAGAAATAGGCTGCGTTTAATATGCGTTTTCTGTTTGATTTAAAATGATACATCAATAAATTAAAAGTGGTTCCATAACTTTCAATACTGAAACATGTGTCTGCTTAAGTACAGGCAGATGTCTACAGAAAAATACACATAACCTTCTGGCTGTTAGCTTGGTAATGTTTACTTTCACAATGCACACAAACATCCATTCGTATCAAAGCAAATCTGAATCACTACAACATCCTCTCAATTCTAAATATACAAATTGTCATCTGTAGGTTTAAAACAAATACATTCTTGAGAAGAAATACTCCGATAATACAATTCATTTAGCTTTCTCTGAGACCATCGACAAGTGTTGGCATCACAGGAAAATATTGACTTCCCTCTTCTAAGGCTGATTCAACTCTACAATGTTTGACACCATTGGGGTCTAGCTTGGACATATATGTATAAGCATGTTTGGTATGGTTGACTTGGTTACATGTGTTCTAAAAGCTCACATTCAGGGTAGAATCTTTTATTATGGAGAGAGAAATATCTTGGTGCATTTCAGGGCCATCCATCACAATATTGAGATAGAAAGGAAATGAGCAAATTCAATTTTATTTGCATTAGGAGTCTTCTTAAGGCAGAGTCTTTCAATGTTATGTGGACATGGTGTACCCCATGCTTGTAAACCCAGTTATGATGTGCTCCTCTGAATCCTCAGGCAATGTATCAGTCATTGGTTACTGTCAGAGATAAATGCGCCTGGTGTAATGTTTTAATTAAGTGTTGAATTACTGTTTTTTTAGTGGTTTGGTTAATTGTTTTTATCTCCCCGATATGCGAATGAATTGAGGATGGTGCATTGTACATGTTGATGTATTGATGTTTCTGATGTATTTGATCTTTTGAGATATTTGAAATGTTTTGAGGTATAGTTTTCTTTAGTGTGTGTTTCCTGGGGCAAAAAATGTATGTTTAAAACTATGACACACAATAAATGAATAAATACAACATTTGCCTTGCATATTTTAATTATATTCCATACATTTTCAAATACAGAGTGACACACTTTTCAAAATACTGCTTTTACCTAGGTCTTCTAGACCCGCAAGATTGTTGGGCTGCAATTTTAAACTCTTTGTGCACAGCAATACAAATAGCTACTGTTATTTTTTTGAATTGTTTATTGTGAGACTCTGTGCATTGCTAAGCCCTCTGTTTACTTGCTCATTTGTTTATTTTATATTTGCATTTCTTGTGAATTGTGTTCTGTTACCTTCTGTTTTTACTCATTTCAAATTTGTTGTTAATGTTTTATATTTGAAAGGTTGATTAATTTCAACCAACCAAAAAAAAAGAAAAAAATACAGGCTTGTTCCTTAGTGACTTAGCCTGTAAAGAGAGATTCCGCCCTAAAGCAATTTTTAGTTGTTTTCTGGGATTTAATTAATTCTTTTGATATTTATTTGAATTCTCTGGGATTATGGTACTCACTTAAAGTGTGTCTTTCAAAGGCTCAAGACAAGTAGGGACATCAACAGCTCAAGGCAGATCACCCAGGTACGTTCTTCCTTTCAGTCTGCCCTCCCACTTCCAAATCCCTCTCAAGTACTCTGGTTCTGTCTTTGGAAAGGCTTCCGAATGTAGCTCCCTCAGGAAAAGGCTGTATTAAGGAGACTTTCCACCAGTTACATTCAGTTGGAATACCACTCAAATGTTCTCCTATCAGACACACTCTCTCCCTTTGCGATGTCCCCAAAACCTCTCTCATCTTCCTATGTGTTTAACTTTAAATACCCATTATACTACATCCAAGCAGCAGCATTTGACATCTTTTGAGTTGCAAATAACATGCAATTGGTTCTTTTCACTTACACTCAGTAGAATTCTCCTTTTTGTTTTGATTGGCCCACTGTATTTGAACATGCCATAAGGGGATGTGTGTAGCTGTGAGATAGCCTTCCTCTCAGGAATTATGATCAAGTTAGACCATGTGCCATTAATGAGACCTATATATTCAGAATCCCTGAAGTCAGAAACTTCATTCATGTTTCTGTGGCTGCACAAATAACAAAATCTTGTAACTGTATTAATAATTTATACATTTCAATATATCATTTTTATATGCATATGCTTGGGGCTGCTCCACTGAATTCAAATATATGTTCAGTTTTTAAATAGAACAATTGTTAAACATGCAGAGCCAATAATACATTTGATTATTTGTCACTTTACATTTGTTTTGTTACCAGTGATGCTACTTGCATGCTTTGTTGTGGTCTTAATATTAACAGAAAACATTGGCTGAAACAAATATCCTGCAAAGCAAAGCAATCATTTTAAAAGGTACCTTACTGGACAATTGCTTCATTGCCTGCTATGCCAAGTCAGGGTTCAGGGTGTGTGCAAAAATTGCCCTTCCTGGAAGGAATCCATCAATGTTATTCCAGAGAGGCCATCTAGCTAAAATTAAAAAAGTAGGGCCAGAATTTGAAATGTAATTCTTTCTTGTATTGTCTTTTATGTACCATCCTTTTGTGCTGGATTGACAGAGGTATGTATATTCATCTGGGAATACCTAACAAGAAGAAATGTTGTTATTCCAGCAACATCAGGGACCAACAACTGATTTACTAGTTAATCAGGTGACAAAAGTGTGTGACTTTGCTTCTGTTTTGTGGCTTCACTTCCTCTTTATGACTTCACTCAATGTCCGTGACATCACTTCTTGTCCGTGACAACACTTCCTGTGGCTTTCTTAATTTGGTGCAGCTGAAGACCACAGCTGAAGGCAACAAGAGACTCCCCTGGGAACACCAAACAAGTGGAAATCAGCTCAACCCAACAACACCAGGGACCCCTAGGGGCATCCAACTCAGAGCATCCCAGTTAAGGGCGGAACAGTAAAGAGCAAAGACCAGCTGTTAACCAGCCTATGAGCCTTTGCTTTTGCCTTCCTTCCTGCTGCACATCTGAGTACCTGTACCTTGGTAATGAATGTGCTGTCTCTACACAACTCAGTACTCCCTTGTATTGGCTCATGCTGCTCCTCCTGACCTTCCTACTCGCTGCTACCCACACTTTCTCCAATCACTCTACAACTTCGTCCTTTCATATCCCTATCATAAAACTCACGTCTCAAAAATCTCACTATTCCATCTCTATTGAACCTCCTACTTCCAACAAACAAAGCCAACGAGCAAACCACAACTCCCCATAAACCTATCCACCTTGCTTCTCTTCCTCTGAGACTATATGTCTCTAATCTTCCTTACTGCATTAACTGAAAGTTTCACTCTGGAATGCTCATGTCTTTATGCCAGACGTCTTCCTTTATCACTGACTACCTTCATGCCAGCTCTCCTCCCCTAGATCTACTTGCTATTACTGAAACCTGGATTTCTCCATCTGACACTGCACCCAAGTTTTTTTTATTCTTGTTGGAGTTTTCCCTTGGGTTTTTCCTCCCATTTTTCCAGGGCAGTCTTTTCTATCAGGACAACTATGGCAGTGTTAGAGGAGAGACCTTATCTTCATCACCGAAAATCTGATGTGAAAGAGTCGGGTAAGCACAGGGCTAAAAGCATGCAATGCCCACTTACTGAGCCTAACATGGCTGAACTCCAGGAACTAGTGGCAGCAGTGCTTACCCTTTCTGTGGTGTAGACATGAAAAGACGACAATCTTATTTTAAGGCAGGCTTTACAGTTAAGGGGCGCTGTTCCTATTCATTTGAGTACAGCTCCTATGGTGGACAAGTTTAATGTGGTCCCAAAAGGGTTCAAAGAGTTCTTGGACGCTTTTACAGTTCACTTCACTTTTCCCAGCTTCATTCCAGATGGATAGGGTCAAAGTGGGCTTCTTGGTAACCCACCTATATGGAAGCACTTTAGCTTGGGCTGCCCATCTGGTGGCCCATGATGACCTAGTTCTGAACTCTCTGGATTCTTTCCTACATGCCCTCAAGATACCGTTTGACAGAACGGATCTAGCTTATACCGTACAAGAAAACCTTTTGGATTTCCACAAGGTACGATGGATATCCTGGCCTAAATTACCAAATGTTGCTGTTTGGCTAATCAAGCTACATGGTTAAACAAAGCCTGTATGATGCTTAATCGACATGGCCTTTTGGAAAAATTAAAAGAAGTATCCAGGGTTCCAAGACCACCTACATTGGAGGCTTTGATTCAGTTGTTCAACTTTCACCTCCAGGAATGCAAGGCTGAAAGGAGGAAAGCCCAAATGGGCAACCACCGGCCGATACTGCCATCACCACCAACCCATGAACCTATCCATGAGTCCACAGAACTCATGCAAATAGGCGCTGCCAGGAGTCAACTGAGTCCTGAAGAAAGAACTTGTCATTGTACAAAGGGTTTACGTATGTACTGTGGTTCACCATTACATCTTGTCAGGAACAGTCCTCCTGCTCCTCCCAGGAAAAAGGAAATCATAACATCCTAGGTGAGACTCAGAGCTGGGAGCAATTGACCAGTCCCAAACAGTCAGAACACAATTCTATATGTTCAACCAAAATTGATCTAATCTTCTTTGTTAGTCCAGAGAGTATCCCTACAACTGCCTGAAGATCGATACATCCTGGGTCTGGCTCGTATAGATTCAGGAGCAGCAGGTCTCTTTCTGGACACTACTTGGGCGATAAAACAACGGATACCTTTTCAACCAACTCACCGCCTGTACATGTGAAAGGTGTCGATAGCAGAGAATTGGCAGGTGGGCCCATTGTACACAATTCTTCCCCCTTCATCATGTGGATAAACCATCATTCTGTGACCATGGTCTTTGACATAATACAGGCTGCGAACTTTCCTCTCATGCTTGTCATACCTTGGCCTACTACACATAATCCCTATATCGACTGGAGGGCTCATACAGTATTTCTAGACTCAGAACAATGCATGACAAATTGTACTAGAGACAGAGGACCGTTCTCAATTGTTGCAGTACCTAACCTACCTTGTTACCTGAGAAGACTCCCCAGACGATACTCACCACCATACCAATGCATTACAGTGACTTTGATGAAGTTTCTTCTTAAAGACCTAGTGCAAACCTTACCTCCTCATCGACCGATGGAGTGTGCCATTTCACTTCTTCCCAACACCTCCGTGCCATTCAATTGGATGTTCTGACTTGCCCCTCTGGAAAAAGATGCCTTAAAGGAATATTTATGACAGAATCTGGCTAACAGCCACATCTGGGAATCTGTGTCACCTGGAGGTGCTTCACTTTTTTTCCCTTTCCTTTTTGTTCCCAAAAAAAACACAAAAGAATTATGACCATGTTTGGATTACAGGGGTCTTAATGCAGTAACAGTTAAGCCCAAGTACCCACTTCCTTTGATTCCGGATATCATAGATGCATTGCTGTCCATTAAAATCTTCACAAAACTTGACCTCAGTGGAGATTATCATTTAATCCATATAAAAAGCATTTACAAGAGGAAGACCGCTTTCAGGATGCCTTACGACATTTTGAGTTTGCTCTGATGACCTTTGGTCTTGCCGAACATACCAGCGGAATTACAACGTTACATGTGCCATCTGTTTTCTGATCTTCTTTTCTAACACTGTTATTGCTTATTTAGATGATATATATATATATATATATATATATATATATATATATATATATATATATATATATATATATATTTGTTTTTTTTTATCCCAGACACCAAAGGAACACATTTATCATGTAAGGTCAGTCCTGCAGCGTCTCCAAGAAAATCATCTACAGGTAAAATTCAAGAAGTATATCTTTGATTCTCCAACAGAACCCTATTTAAGGTACATATTATCTCAGGAAGGTATTTCAGTAGATCCACAGGAAGGTTCTGCAATTTTGCACTCGAAAACCCCCCATAACGTAAAGACATTCAAATGATTTTGGGATTAGCAAATTTGTATAGGAAATTCATCCCTTCTTTTTCACACATGGTTCTTCCTATTACATCCCTTCTAAAAAAGAACACCATGTTCCATTGGAGCCAGGAAGCAGAGAAGGCATTTCACCTTCTTAAACACAAATTCACATAAGCCCCTATCTTAATACCTCCAGATCCTCACAAAATGTCTTTAGTAGAAGCAGACACTTCTGACAGGGCCATCAGGGCAGTACGCAAACAAAAATCATCAGACAGAGAGGAACATATATTAGCATATTTTTCGTCCTTCAGTGAGACATTATTTGGGCCTAGAGAAAGGACTATAAGCCCTTAAGATGGCCTGCAAGAAATGGCGGCATCACCTTTTAGGTGCTGAACAAGAGACGAAATTGAGGACAGATCACTGCAATCTGGTCCTTCTTCAGTTATTCGACTGTAGAAACAGCTGACAAGCCTGTTGTACATATTTCTTTTTTCAATTCCAATTTCATCTTACTTTCATTCCCTGTTCAGACAACATTTTAATGGACTCACTGTCCCGCACGGAAGCAGCCTTTGGTAAAGAAACGGCGCTCAATGAGAAGATGTTGCCAGAAACTACATTCATTGTCCAGGTACAAATCTTCGTAGAAGAAGTCTGTCAGCCTTATTCTGCTACTGACCTTCCTTGTCTACTCTAAAGAAACAATGCAGATTGTGGTTTTCAGATTCTACCCTATACTTACCTTCGGAAGAACTAAGAAGAGTGGCAATGCAGATGTGCCATAGCTCTAGAATAGCAGGTCCCAGAGGAATCAATTCAACCTTGCATCTAGTTCGAAGACACTTCTGGTTGGCACACATGGGTAACCAAATAGAGCAGTTCTGTGAATCCTGCCTTGTATGCACACAGATTAAGATGCCCCGGCAGAAATCATCAGGCAAACTCCTTCAGCCAATAATATACTCAAGACGTTGGAAAATGCATGCCACAGATTTTATCATGGACCTGCCTCCTTCTAAAGGATGCACAGTGATTATGGTAACTGTGTATACCTTCTCCAAGATGGCCCATTTCTCACCATGTTCAAAGATTCCATCAGCGATCAAAATGAGCACACTTTTCTTTAAAGAGGTCTTCAGACGTCACGGTTTACTCTGTTTTTTGGAAATCGCTTTGCACACCTAGATATGTCTTCTGGCTAAAACTCCCAATCAAACACGATTACGGAATTCACAAATCAGACTCTCGAACAGTATCTTCCATCCTTCATATCTGCAGCCCAAGACAACTGGGTGTAATTGTTACCAGCTGCTGAGTTTTCTCACTTCATTCATCCATTTTGATGACTCTGTTTTTTTGCAATTATGCGTATCGCTCTACCAGGATTCCATCAATAACTAAACACCGCACTCAGGTACCTGTGACTAAAGAAACATTATCTCTATTGCTCGAGACTCAGAAACATGCTTTCTCAATCATTGCAGCTGCTCAAAGGAACGCCAAACGATATGCTGGTCTTCATCGCAACCCTCATCCTTATCTCATATAGGAGACAGTGGGTCTCATTACGATTATGGAGGTAGCCACGCCGCTTTTAGTGGCATGGCTACCCCGATACCAGGTAGCGGGTCCGGGTTTCTTGAATGGGGAATACCGGGCCATTCCGACCTCGGAGGGCCCGGTATTTCCCTATTCAAGGAACCTGGACCCGGTAAATCCCCATTCCCATTTGAGCCCCCATTGGGCTCAATGGGAATGGGGAGGATGCTAACAAAAGGCCTGTTAATGACAGGCCCTTGTTAGCATCCTGGTCTGCTCGCGTGACCCGCTAAGGACCTCGTAATGAGGCATTAGGGGGTTAACGGCACCGGCAGCTCTACCGGCGCCATTAACCCCCTACCGCCTTCCTCGTAATGAGGCCCAGTGTCTAGTTGTCCAGAAAATATTTACCAGCTCATCTCCATTAAGGCAAGTTTTCACTCAAGTATTTTGTACCTTTAAAATAAAAAATAAAATCAAACCACTGGCTTTCCAACTACCTCCAACATGGCATTGCATCCATCCGGTCTTTAACACTTGCTTGATCAAACCGGTGTCACCAGATACTGCATCATATCATCATGTTACTCCTCCACCTCCCTTCATCCCTAATCAACAGCAGGAGTTGGAAGTAGAACAGATTTGTGACTCAAGATGTCATCGGGGTACTCTGCAATACCCTGATCAATGCAAGGGATACCTTGCCTTTTGAACGTACTTGGGAACCGGGCCGTCATGTCAATGCATCAGCCTTGATCCATCGTTTTGACATATATTATCCCTGGAAACCAGGCATGACCTGGCTTGGCAGGGGGCATGATGTATGAAAGTCCTACCGCTCTTGGTCCTTGTATGATTCTTGCCCGTCATTACACCAACCACAACATGGTGCCCAATCCAGTATACACTTATGCCAACCGTGACATGGCACATTCCACATCTGGCCAACCAACAAACCGGAATTGCCAATCAAGCTGGGACGTAACGTACCTCACACAGCATTACGAATGGGGGAAGAGCTCTCACACACCCAGCCATCAAAAAGAACTGGAGGAACTCAATGCATCGGGTTAAAACTTCCTTCTTGCCGATATTGCTCCCACTCCAGTTCCCTGCTTGCTCGCTAACCATTCTTGGGGAAGCATTCCTTTTGGTTATGCCCGGCCCTCTCATACCTTCCTCCTCTGATCCTTTCTGCAGCCAGGTTCTGTCTGCTAGAGCCTAGTTTAAATTTACCATAATCCGTGGGATACTGGTTCTCTCTTGGCCTATGTTGGTACTGCCAACAGCTTATTACTCGGAACAACTCACCTGCTCCAGACTGCAATCCTCCACCAAGGTGTTTTTCACTCCTCAGGGTTTTTTCTCCTTTGACTCAGCTTGCTGTCCCCCTTTTTCTTTTTTCAAAAAAGCCACAAACAGCTCTCTCCTAAAGAAGCAAGGGGGTGACCCAAACCTGCTGGCTATTCATCGCATTGTGGGTCTCCTTCTGCACTACTCTAAAGTGCTAAAAAGAGTTGTGTTCAACTGTCATACCAATTTCTTTGGCGTCCTCAACCTTCGAGAGCCCCTACAAGCAGGTTCCTGCTCCTGACACTCTACAGAAACTGCTCTCAAATTCATCACCTCTGCTAAGCACGCCAGCATATCCTCTATCGTAATTCTCCTTGTTATGTCCACTGCCTTTGAAACTGTCGATCATTCTGATCTCCCTAATACTCCCTCTCTTCTTGGGATTTGCACTTAAGCCCTTTTCTGGGTTGTATCCTACCTACCACCTTGTCAATTCTCTGTCTCCTGGAGCAACAAAACCTCTCAACTCTTTCCTCTAATGTTGGTGTTCTACAAAGCTCTGTCTTGGGTTCTTTCCACTTTACAACTCTATTTTTGAGGCACTAATCTCTTCCTTTGGGTTCTCGTACCAACTCTTTGTGAACTACACCCACATCATATGTGTAAAGGCACATTATAAATACCATATCATATCATATCTTTTACTGAACTCTCCTCTGATCTCACTTTCAAACTTCTCTGCCATTAAAATGTAGAGGAGAAGCTGCATACGTCTTCAGGGAATCCGGCCACCCTACCTCCTTTATGTTAAAAGCATGAGATTGTGCCATGCTTGAAACGAGCAGTTGTGACCATACCCAAAATATTCGAAAAAAGGTACTCTCTGAGAAAGCCCTACCAAATGTATTCCTGAAGAGACGACAATCTGAGGGAAGAACTACCCAAAGGAATATGAAAAAGAGCAAAAGAGGAGCTGGTGACATCACAAAAGACGAGCATGACGGCTTAAGAATATTGGCTGAAAAGAATGCATGGACCTAACAGAAACTGATGACGAAGTTAAGAATCAAGTAAACTTTCACATGCAAAAATGAAGATTGCATGTGTGTGACACACTGCAGAAAATGCAAGCTGTTTAGTAATTGTACAGATGATGTACACAAGTAGACTAAGTGATCAAAGAAGCTGGCTATAGATAGTGAATAGACTGCAGGTGAAAGCTAGCATTGTATAGAAACTGGACATCTGTGTCATGAATTTAGTAAGCCAGGACAAATGAATAGGAAAGGCCGAGAAATGTGTTGCAGTAAGAATAAAGCAGAGATCGTGAAAATGAATGGCAAGGCTGTTTGGCCTGATGTCAAAGCTGAAGGCGGGCAAGGCCAGTTATCTATTTTTGAAGGCAGTGAACTTGAGAAGCTGTATCATCCCTTGCTAAGGCGCAAAGAAAGAGACCAAGCATGCAAAGTTTTATTAATTTAAGACATTTAAATGCTGCAAATGGACCAAATCGTGGTCTCCTGTCATATGAGCCAAGGATGGACTAGAGTTGAGCTTGGAACCCTAGAACAAGATAGTGCATGCTTGCACTCCCTTACATTCCCAGAGACAAGAATACACTGCAAGGCCAAGTTCAAAGACTATCTTCATGGCAGAAGGCATGGATGATGAGAGATGTTGGGCTAATTGGGTGGGGAAGTAAAATCATGTCCACCTCCTGGCACCTGGGTATGAGCTTATGTGCTGCTAAGTGAACCAAATGTCCAAGAAAGGGCACGAGCGTGCCAACCAATTGTAGATGGCCATATAATGAAGGGCCTTATAGTTTAAGAGCCAATGATATACTGTGTACTTAACAATGTTGAAGATGACTTTCACTAAAAGTGGGCACAAGTTGTCCACCTGACGGTAAACACCCAATCGCAATCCCACCCACTATAGAAAGTATACTTATATGTTCCCCTTGAGCGTATCACAATCCCTCTTTGATTTTTCTTATTTGCCATGTAGTATGACGTCACATATGATGAGTTTTTACAATATAACTGTGATTGTTTTATGAAATGTACGAGAGACTTGAGTAAACATCAGTTGATGTCCCTTGTAACTCCCTGTTTTAGACAATTCATATTAAAACAGAAACCTTTTGCCATCTTCTTGAGTTGGTTTGATTATTTGGTGTCATAATTATTCTGCATCCCACCCATTGCATGCCTGCTATCTTAAGGGCTCTAAGTGCACATGGTAGCACTGCGGATGGTTAAAAGATACAGGGCCTCATTACGACCCTGGCGAAAAGGGGTTTGCGGCAGCGTTAGCTGCGCCAACCCCTTTCCGCCAATTACGAGTTCCCTTTCCGCCATGGCGGTTTTTACACCTGCTTTTAGCAGGTGTAAAAAACCATGGCGGTAAGGGAACTTGGTGTTAATTACGCCACCGTAATTTACGGTGGCGTAATTAACGCCTTCCCCACTCCCATTATGCCCTATGGGGCAAAAATGGGAATGGGGAAGGGTAAATGGGGATTGGGGATTTACCGCCCCGCCAAGGTCGGAATGGGGCGGTAAATCCCCTTACCGCCATGGCGTAAACGTAGTTTGCGCCATGGCGGTAAAGTCACGGCCCTGACGGTAATTTACCGCCAGGGTCGTAATGAGGCCCACAGTCCCTAGTCATTCAGATGATAGAGTATCTTCCGCCACATCTAGCCGGAAGATAGCAAGATTTCCTGTGTAGAACGGCCAAATAGAAATAATCTTGCAGGAAGAACCGAGAGGGTGGGCAGGTCCCCCTTTGACGAAATCCCTGCCCGTTTTCCATGGTTGCTGTGCGGATGGAAGGCAAAGTGGTCGATTGGAGGAGGAATCGGTACAGAAAGCCTTGAGTCAAAAAATGAACAAATGGTGAGTAGACCAAGGGCAATGGCAAATTAAGGGGATGGGATTGTGATAATTTTTGAATAACAGGACATATTGTGTAAAGAAGAGATAAGCGCCTAGAGTCCTAAACGCAAGAGAGTTTCAGAAGGAGACGTCTCAAATACCAACGGGGTAGAGCAGAAAAAATATAACGCATGGGCAGGTCTGTGTAAGGTGACATCTCTAACTCTGTATAGGGCATAACAAAAAAAGGTGAGAGAAAGGAAAGTGTGATCACAGTGTTTATTAATGTGTAAAGTTGACCAGTTTGTCTGTTTGTTTATTGAGTAAGAATACTGAGGATCGATAGAAATTGAGAAGTCATTGAGAAAAGTTGAGGAGCTATAGTAACTACCTAGTGAAGCGGTTGGTACCAATACAGAGGTAGAAATAGTTCATTGAGAAATTAGAGGCTTGGGTTGCGATTGATGGTGCGCACTCATATTTGTTGTTTTAAAGTGGTGAAAAGAAGGTGATTTAAAGGTTATTTTTATAAATCTGGTAAGTTTTGACAGTCAATTGAGATTTGTCACCATCAGAGACACTCCTCTTAAGCACTTATGTAAGACACTGCCTAAGAACATACCGAAGCTCAAACAGTATAGTGCGGATTGGTTGAAAGGCACAGCAGATAAAAGGTTCATGCCATGGCCACAAGGGGGATCGCTGTCAAAATCAGTGTTGCAATATATGACCACATACTTGCATGCTGTGTACACAGGGAAGAAATTAGAGAAAAGCTTAGCTATTCTAGAGCTCTGGCAAATGTACCAGTAAGAGAGAGAGGATCCGCCGGAATGAGGAAAGTGTTGAGCCATCAGCTCCCCTTATCTCACTTAAACTAAAAGATGTTAGTATGGAAGAAATTGGGTTTTATCCTTTTAAGGGATTGAAAGCAGCGACAGCGTATAGTAATCCGATATACGAATCACCCGCTTATAGCAGTGATGATAGTCCAGAGGAGAATAAGAGAAAAGGAGAGATCTGTAAGATCATGCAAGACACAGTGGAAAAGAGTGAGTGGTCAAATATATCGACAGAAATAGAAATAGAAATCAAGGGATGGAAAGTAGAGAATGATAATGCTGAGGATAGAGCACTTGTGTAAAATGAATGGATGGTTGGACAGATGTTACTTAAAATTGATGGGAAAAGCATTGAGGAAGTTAGCCAAAGAGAAGAGAGAAGGGACAAGGAATGAGAGAACAGATTGAAAGAGGATGAGCAAAAAAGAAAGAACAGGGTGAGGCTTGATGTATCAAGAAGAGCAACAGAAAAAGGTAGTAAAGGGAAGAAGAGCAAAGAAAGTATGAAAATAGAGCAGAGAGCAATGGAAGACAGGAAGAAAGGAAGAGAGAAGAGGAGGAAGCAAAGAAATTAAGAGACAAAAGAATACAAAGACAAAGGGAAGAAGAGGAAAGAAGGGAAGGAGTAAGGAGGGAAGAGCAAAGGCAAGAGGAAGACAGAAGTAGATGGGAGGCGAGAAAACAAAGAGAATTGGATGAAGAAATAGAATAGGGGAGAAGACAGCAGGGTCTTGACACCAGTGTGTTTGTAAAGAACCAGTGAGGCTGAGCCCAGCAATACGATGGGATAGAACAGAAGAGTTCCTTCCGATAAAGGAAGCAACATTAGGGTCATCTAGACTAGTATTGGGAGATGACAACTTTGATATAGGAAGCATTGGAGATAGGATCAATAAGGCCTATCAAGAATTAAAAGATGGGAGCGAGTATGAAAGTCAAGGGAGGAGGGCTCAATCCCTAGCATTTCGGTCATGAAGTGAAGAAGAAAATCTGTTCTGTCTCAAACATAGAGCATTGTCTTTAAGCAGACTGAACCTGGACAAAGGTGAAAGGGAGCATAGTCACACTTCTTGGGGACAAGAATTGTCAGATGAGGAAAGGGAATCTATCTTCAAGGCAGGAGGAGGGAGCGCGTGCGGCCCGAAGGAAGCTTGTAATTAGATAAAGAAGTAAGATGGTCAGATATGGAATTACCTAAGGATAGGATGCTAGACCCCACACCGTATCCAGAACGTCCCTGAGGACAATCGTATAGCGAGAAGCGAGAATCGCCGCCATATGTGAGTAGATTAAGGCCACTACTGGCAAGGAGCGGTCAGGGACGATCGTCCCCGCCATAGATAGACTAACGATGGGCACTGACTCTGGGTTGGGGTTCACGCAGTTTCCCTTATTGGAAAAAGGTGGGGAGCAAGGCCACAATATATTCCATGGTCGCAGATGGATAAGGATAATTCAAGGTGTATGCTCCCGAGTTTGTCTTTGTGTGCTGGGAAACGGATATACGAGTATGAAAAAATGACAGGAATAAACATGCTGGCCATAGGGGATATTAAGGGTCACCTGGCATCTATTCCTGGGGAGAGAGCAGATGACATATGGAGGAAATCGGGGTACTCAAGTGTGACAGCACAAAACAAAACGCATGACGGAGTGCCATTTAATAATTGTAGAGCAGATGTGTGGAGGGCTTTCAAGTACAATATCCTTATCCATCAGATAAGGGTACAATTATGACACGTAAGATGAAGGAAGATGAATACCCCATTGCTTACATTCAGGATATTCAAGAGAAATGACAGCTTGAAACTCGAGGGCCGTGGGAAAAGACGGTGGCAATATTTTACCACATTTTATGTCAGGGGTTGTCTGAGCAGGTATTGAGCAAATTAAGAAACAGGTGGAGATGGAAGCAAACCCGTGGCCTGACATACAGTTGACAATAGTGCATCACTGTTGGCTATTGCAGGAGAAAAATAGAAAGAAAGATGAGGCTAGGAAAATGGAAGAAGCCAAGTTAGTTCCAAAGAAATTGTCAAAATATGCCATAGAAGGGGTGGTATTGACAAGCAGAGAAGGTTTGGGAATGCAGGAAGCAATGGGTACATCGCAGGCGAATAGTCAGTGCCCGATGGACCAAGGCGGATATGGGTTTGTGCCACGAGGCAGAGCTATTTGCTATAGAGGAAAAGGAGGAATCCAGAATAATCAAGGTGAGTTTCTAAGCACACATAATGTGTACCAGAGCTCCCAGGGAGGACTTGTTAGATGAGCACATCCAGAATGTTGGACTTGTGGGATGACTGGAACGTTGCACACATATGTGGTAGCCAAGAGAATGTACAGAATGGCAACTTCTCAAGGTGGACACAGCTTATCTCCGCCACATATTACACAAACAAGGGAAGGGTTTGGCCAGTTCACACAGTATATCAGACACAAGCACCACAAGTACAGCAGGTACAACAACCAGAGTGAGTGCAAATGAATACACCACAAGGGTCGTCGCAACAAGCCCCAATAAAGACATAGCAGTATACAAATACAGGACAGATGCTGACACCCAGGATAGGAGGTGTCACCCCAGTAGGAGGAAATTCTTTCACAGGGACGGAAATTAACCTGTACCCACAATAGGACAGTTCACAGGGTGGCTTGATGTGTTCAGTACTATCTGTGATACCACAACCCCCAGAAGGACCAAGGGATGATGTGACGATAGGAGGACAATCCTTTTCTTTTCTGTTAGACTCTGTGGCTATTTGTTCTTGTATATGAGAGAGAAAATATTCAATATCGGGAATTGCCATGAATGCTCAAGGGTTCTCTAGAGCTACAAGTCAAGTTCATTTTACTGATGTATTTCCAGTCTCTTTCAGAGAGTGTGACATCTCTGTTCCTCTGTTATACTCATGACAGACACCAGTTAACATTTTGGGAAGAGATTTGATGACAGAACTGAACATGACAATTTCATTTACTGATCAAGGGATAGTTAGCTCCACTCCAGGAATACAGTATTTAAACATGGGCAAGTTTATACTGGCATTTACAGATAAAGTGGCTCTGCAAGGTGTTCAAGTAGATCCAGAAGTTCTTCTGTATGGGGTGAGTATTCTATTGACATGGCTACCTGGATTAGTGGGGACAATTGTGAGAATACCCAATGAGTTCTTGTTCAGACCACAAATACCTATGGACGAAGTGGGGGGACAAACTATCCCTATAGAATTAGAAGCAGCCATTGTACGAAAGAAAACCATGATTCTTGAAGGAATGGATGATGAGGTAGGCCATGGAGAACAGTAGTAGCTCTCAAGAAAGGGTGCAGATTGACTGACATCACTGATGACAACATGTTTAGGGAAGATCGAACAGACAATTAAATGGTGTTCTTTATGAGCATTGCATATTAGATAAAAATAGAAAAAAGGGAAGTCCCACAGCGAAGTCAGGAATTCTTGAAGAAGTATGCCAAGCGTCCTTTGGACCACAGGCCCTTATGACGTAGGTTTATTAAAGGGAATAGGGGAAGTTAAAATAAAGCTGAAGCTAGGAGCGATTTTACTTCCAGCAAAATAGTACCCCATGTCTCGAGAGGCTGATGAAGGTATATTTCAGACCATTTCAGCATTGATGAAACAAGGGATTCTGGTGCCATCGGAATCTTTGTGTTATGCAGCAGTGTATCCTATCAAAAAATCTAAAGGAGGATCACAGAGATTTATACAAGATATGAGACTGATTAACCAGATTGTAGATGCAGAGTTTCTTCTAGTTTCTAATCAAGTGATGATACTATGTAGTATCCGAGTGGAAGCACGATATTTAACAGTGTTTGATTTAAAAAAAAAAAAATTCTCGATCCTGTTGCAACAAGACTCACAAGATTTGACTTCCTATACAATCTGCCAAACTCAACTGAAACATACTAGGCTGCCCCATGGGAACTGTCAGTCCCCATTGACCTTTAACAGAGCCCTACATATGGATGTAGGCAATATTGATCTTAAGAGTGTGGTGATACAATACGTCAATTACATTTTCATTTGTAGCACCACGAAAGATGAGTGCAGACAAGATTCTATTCAGTTGATGACTATTCTAGCAGACAAGGGATATAAGTTAGACAAGGAGACGTTACAATACTGCCAAGAAGAGGTGTTATACATAGGCCAGCTGATTTCACATGAAGGAAAGAAGGTGACAGCTGAAAGAGCTGAGTCAATCATGAAAACCTTAGAACCAAATACAGTGAAACAGATGCAACAGTTTTTGGGGCTATGCCACTATGTTAGAGCCTTGGTGTTTGATTACAATACTCGCACAAGACCCGTTTTTCAAGCTTTAAAGAAATCACAAGTGTATACAGTAAAAATAGAATGGACTGAAGAAATCGAGGAAGGGTTTGAGGAGCTGAAAAAAGCAATGTGTACAGCCTCTATTTTAGGAGTTCCCAATTATGCTGAGGATTGTATTCTTTTCGGCACACAAATGGGACAGTCATGACAGCTGTGCTCATGCAGAGAACTACATTGGTGTACAAGCCTTTAGCGCATTACAGTCAGATTTTAGACCCAGTTATGAGAGGACACTTTCCCTGCAAACACTCTTTGGTTGCTGCCGCATTAGCAATTGAGAAGTTTACAAGTATTGTTATGGGTTGCTCCATGGCTCTCTTCATGGAGCCTGCTCTATTTGCCATTTTAGAGAAACAAGGCACATTGACATCCCAAAGAGCTTCAGCTTATGAGGTAATCGTTTCTGATCCAATGATTAAGATTGTAAAATGTAAAATAGTGAAGTCTGTCATGTGTATAGCTGAGCCAATAGAAGAAGAAGGCGATCCTGTGCTTGACTATGCTAATTATGTTTAATTTTGTGATGATATACCCTGAGTGAAGGAGAATAATTTGGCGGGAGGGGAAATTTTCTTTATTGACGGTTCTTCAATAATTGATCAGACTAGTGGGGAAAGGCATTCAGGTGCCGCAGTACTGAGACACAGATTAAATGGAGAATTTGAAGTTGTAGCAAGTGCAAGGCTACCATCTTTCTTTTCAGCGCAAGCAGCAGAATTAGTAGCGCTTGCTGTCACGCTCAAGAAAAACGAAGGGCAGGAAGTGATGGTGTACAGTGACTACACCTACGTGACATCAACCGTACAACAAGATTCCGCACATTGGAAAAAGAGGGGCTACCTCCATACGGATGGGACTCCGGTGCCACACGCATCCTTATCCGACAGGCTTATTAATGCACTAGAACTCTCAGTGGCCATAGCGGTCGTTAAATGTGCAGCGCATACTAAGCAAATATGGGTTGCATATTACCCAGATATTTTGAGTTTTTATACTGAGAGTATTAATGAAAAATTAGTTACAATCATGTTAATGCAAGAAGGGTTTAACTGTTTATAACCCAACTAATGGAGATTCAAGGGGGTGCACCACAGGAAGAGCTGGAATTGTGGAATTGAAGGGGCTGTTCTATATCCCCGATAGAAGCATTGTGGTGACAGGATAGCACTGGAAAGCTGGTGATGCCAGTAGCATTATTAAAGGTTGCGCTTGAACAGCTACATTACCCCGTGCATGTAACTAGGGAACGTCTTGCTGCTACAGTTGCAGAATACTGGTTCATTCCGAATTTTGGAGCATGTTGCACTATTTATGGTAAACTACATCATGTGTCAAATGTTTACTGCTGGACATACACTGAGAACAATAAGAGGGGTAATACCTTGACTGAATGATCTGTTCCAACATCTACATATTGACTATGTCAATTGCTGCAAGTATGTAATGGATATAGGTATCTATTAGTGGTGGTGTGTCCCTTCTCTAGGTGGACCGAGGCAGGTCTGTTTACACACCCTGATGTCACTTGCGCAGCAATGTTTTTAGTGTGCAAAGTTTTCCCGAGATGGGGTGTGTGTGAAGTGCTTAGATCCTACAATGGGACACATTTTGTTTATGAACTATTTGAACACATAGGGTTTCTATTGAATATAAAGCACACATTTTCTTTTGCTTATCACATGCAACCAAACGGTATATGTGAGAGATTCAACGGCCTCCTTAAAGAAAGGATTGCCAAGTTTAAATTGACTTTGAAGCTGGGATGACTATATTGACTACACCTAGCTTTATATGCCTTTCTGAATCAGCCAGGATCAGAACACCACATCACCCCGATTTAACTAGTGATAGGGTGTCGAATGAGAATGCCCTTCACTTCCCCATCTAGAAGTAAAAGTGATTCCCAAAGTGGAGCTAAAACGTTAAGTGATGAGATGCACAACTATTTGACATGTATTACCTCTAGCATTTCTCTAATTTCAGATCAAGTCAAATGCCACAGGGGTTGGTCTCAGAAAACAGAAAAAGACAATTCAACAACCGACCCAGTTCAACTACTAGTGGCACCTAATTTATATGTTGGAGACCTTTTTCTCTTTAAAATCTTTACTAGAAAGTGGCATTAGCTACGATTCAATGGTCCTTTTTGCGTTTAGAATATAACCCCTTCAGTTGTAAGGGTCCACGGAAGACGAGCTTGGCTTCACCTGGGTGATGTAAAGCCTTATAAAGGTGAGACCCGCTGTCTCACCGTTGCTGATCCAGAAGCAAAGAAAGAAGAAGAATTTCAGTGTGTGCAGACTCGATCGATGATGAAGAAGGACAATGAAGCAACCAGCTGATAAAACAGATTTTGAATTGAAATTAAGTTCAGTAGACACTCCTTGTAGATATCTCAGCAGGAGTGCAAAGACTTGCCAAGAATTACAGGAATTGTGAAATTAACTTTTAGAAACACATTGAGGTATCAAAGTTATGCCTAAACGTCAATTCTTGATCAGAAATTGGAACAAGATCAGTATCCAGATTCATTTTGTAGTGAATACCTGTTCTAAGCAGTTAAACATATGGTACTTACTGATAGTGATGTTCATCGGCTTGTGCTTGCTGTATTTGTGTTTAGTCTTCAAGCTTATCCTACTCTTGTCAGAAGAGACATTGATATTCACACTTTTTTACAGGATCCTAAAAATGGCCCCGTGATAAAAAGGCTTCTCATCGCAATAATTGAGCAGATTTTACGGTTGCAAGAATAAAAAAATGTGATGATTGTATTAAAGATGAGAAATGTTGAAGCCGGCAGGGTTCTAGAGAATTAACTTGTACAACAAGTCCCAGAAATGGATGCATATGTTTTTGTGCATAATATATGCCTGTATGATTACACTCTTTGGGCTTCATTACTACCCTGGCGGAAGGCTATGGTGCTATTAGCACCATGGTCCATGCCGGTAAGTTACCGACTCCGCCATGGAGAAAGGGGGAATTACCACCCCATTACAAGGTTGGCAGGGCGGTAATTCCCCCTTCCTCTATGGCCCTTCCCCATTCCCATTTTTGCCCCATAGGGCTCAATGGGAATAGGGAAGGCGCTAATTACGGTACCGCAAATTGTGGCACCGTAATTAGCACCAAGGTCCCTTTGTGGGTCCCTACTTTAACGGCTGGTCTACACCAGCTGTTAAGGTCGGTTCCCGCAAAGGGACCTCGTAGTAAGGTGCTAATGTAGCGCTGCATTTTACGGCGCCGTTAACCCATTAGCGCCTGGGTCGTAATGAGGCCCTTTGTCTTTCTGTTTCTTCATTTTTTATAGTCTCTTTCATGTTAGTACTTCCATTGAGGTAGAGGTCCCTATGGTTCTTCCTACTATGGGAACTCCCATTGATATACTTCATGAATAGTACAAGAAGTCCAAAAGACACAGGAGAGATGCAGAGGAGGATAATGAGGGGATAAATACTTATCAAGATAATGCAGCACACTTGGGTTACATGTGGTGCCAGAACATGAGGGAAGTAGAGGAAACAAACATCTAAGGAGAGTTGCTACATTTTAGCTCTCATCCCTTATGCCATGAATATAGTACAAACTTTCATCTCCAGAGAAGTCCAGAGAAGTCCCAGAACCTGATGCCAGGTGCCTCATTCATCTTGCAGCATGTATGACCAGAGGACAATTTCAGGGAAGTTTACGATGGAGATCGAAATGCTCCTTTCCATTCCAGGATTACACAGATGGAAAGCAAACCTGTATGGGAGTGCACAATGCTTGTGTATCCTGCAGCAGGACAGGAAGAGGTAGTAATTGAAGAAATGAAGAGAATGGATTACCCTGATGTAACAGAAATAGCTGGATCGCCTGGATGTTGGGTACAAACTCAAGTCTTAGTCTATGGACGAGTGAAGTCCAACAAGGGATGGGAAGGAGGACTGATGTCCTGTGCAGCTCATCTACTGAAGTCAGAATATATGCAAGAGGTGCAGAGAGTGAACAATTGATGTTTTGAAGTGATGGGCCAAACATGCCATACTACTGACATGGGTAGAAGATGAATCAGGTCCAATGGTTCGTTGTGCTTCTGAAGACATGGAAAGAATTGTGTGGGAGATAACAAAGACTGCACAACTACAGTTGATGTTTCCAGGATGGGAAAAGGGACAGCTGTCCTCATGGATCAAAATTGGGTTTGTGGGCCTAGGGACTACATGAAGATGCCCAAGGATTGGGTTGGAGCATGCTCCTTGGTGCTCATCAATGTTGCAGCATTAGTGATTCCTCAGAGTGACCTGAACATTGGAGAATTTCCAAAAGTAGATGACCATTCGAGATAAAGATGGTCCCTTGAATTTCTAAATTAAACCAGAAGAGATAATTACTACTCAGCCAAGTCAATAGAAGCATATGACTTCATTCCTTATGAACACAGGTTGTTCAACAAAACTGCTTCAATATTTATGACTATATTCATGCCTGGGATTCAGATGATGCCCAGTGCCAAGAGGTTGCAGATATATAAAAAAAAATGGGAGCTTCTGCAGACAATCAACACCACCATAAAGGGACTCAATGCTATCAAGGAAGAGCTGAGGGCCAAACGACTAATGACCCTGCAGGACAGATATGTCCTTGATATGATCACGGCTATGGATGGAGGAGTTTGTACCACAATTGGGCCATCATGTTGCACAAACACACCTTCTCATGATCACGAGAATGGTACCTTGACAGAGGCCATAACGTTTCTAACGAACCTGCATAACAAGATGGAAGACGTGACAGAGGACATTACAGATGATAGTTGGTTTGAATCCATATTCTCATGGATTCCACAGTGGATGGCAAACAACTTCAAGTTTCTTGGAGCAATATTTATGATGGTGATGTTTGGATTCTGTGTAATCAGGATAGTGATTGCCCAATGCAAGAATACGGCAAAGACAGCAGTAGGAATGAAGATCATTATCGATTAACTGATGAAGATGTCAGAAAATACATAGAGGCCAGCATTGTAGCACCTGAAGGAACAACATTCCTGTATCCAAAAAAGAACCATAAGAAGTACATGGGACGATGGGTCTATTGTAATCTTAATGGACAGTGCAGCTACATGACCTGGAGTGTAAATGAGCATGTCAAATCAGCCGGCACGCTGAGGTGGTTGATGAAGATCTGGACTCCAAAAAAGCACTTTTTCACAAGAACATATTGAGATGTGGAGACAATTGAGGAGGTGGTCAAGGATTAGACTAGAGGGGCGAATGTAGAGGAGCCGTTACATGCCTCTGCAGGAAATCCCGCCCACCTACCTTTTATATGTTGGAAGCCTGAGATTGTGCCATGCATAACACCAGCTGTTGTGACCATACCACGGCAGTATTCGAAAGAAGGTACCCACTGATACAGCCCTATTGAATGTATCCCGAAGAGACGATAATCTGAGGGAGGAACTCCTGAAGGAATATGAAAAGGAGCAAAAGAGGAGCTGGTGACGTCACGAAAGAGAGCATGACGCCCTGAGAATACTGGCTGAAGAGAATGCATGGATCTTACAGAAACTGATGACGTAAGATTAAGAATCAAGTAAACTTTCATATGCGAAAAGAAGATTGCACGGGTGAGAAGCACTGCAGATAATGCAAGCCATTCAACAGCTGAACAGATGCAGCAACACAAGTAGATTAAGTAATCTTAGAAGCTGCCTATATAGAGTGAAAATACAGTAGCCAAAGCCGCCACTGTATAGAAACTGGACATCGTGTCATGAATTTAGTAAGCCAGGACTCATGGAGAGAAAAGGCGAGAACTGTGTGGCAGCAAAAATAAACTGAGATTGTGGAAACGAATGGCGAGGTTGTCTGACCTGGTATCAAAGCTAAAGCGGCCAAGGTTAGTTATCAATTCTTGAAGGCAGTGAATGTGCTAAGCTGAATCATCCCTTGTTAAGGTACAAAGAAAGAACACCAAGAGTGCCAAGTTGTATTCATTTAAGGCATTTAAATGGACAATATAGTGGTCTCCTGTCACATGAGCCAAGGGTGGAAAAAAAGTTGAGTGTGGAGTGCTAGAACAACGATAGTGAATGCTCACACTCCCATATATTCCCATAGACAAGAATACTTTGCAAGGCCATATTCAAAGACAATCTTCATGGCAGAAGGCATGGGTGAAGAGAGATGTTGGGCTAATTGGGTGGGAGGTAAAGTCATGTCCACCACCTGGCACCTGGGTCTGAGCTTACGTGCTACTAAATTAACCAAATGTTCCAGGCATGGCACAAACATGCCAACCAATTATAGAGGGCCGTATAATAAAGCGTTTTATAGTTTGAAGATCAATGCCAAACTGTGCACTTAATAGTGTTGATAATGACATGTTTTTAGAGGTAGGTATAAGTTATCCAGATTACAGTGGGCAGCCAATCACAATCCTATTTCCTATGCAATGTATGCTTAGATGTTCCCCTTAAGCCTATCACAGCCTTTGATAGGTTTTCTATTATTTGCCACATAGTATGACGTCACGTCTGACTTTTCTTTTGCATATAAGGATGTTTTTATGAGAAATGCATTGAGAGCTTGAATGAATGTCTGTTGATGTCCATTGTAACTCCCTGTTTTAGATCATTTTTAATAAAACAGCAACTTTGCCATCTTCCTGAGTTGGTTTGATTATTTGTTGTCAGAGTTACTCTGCATCCCCATCAATTGCATGCACGTTACTAAAAGGGCCATATGCTCAATAGCAATATGTATGTATGTGTTAAGATTGATGGAGGTAAAGGACTGCTGTTGTAAAATTTCAAAGAAGAATGAGGGCATGTGCAAACAACTATTAAAAGCGCATGGTCCCAGGTAAGAACTACCATTGATAAGGGAGCGGGATGGATATGGATCTTATGAGTGAAATAGGCCCAGCACCTTGTCAAAGACACTTAGATATGTTGATTGCTGGGACATGGTCTTCAAACGGGAGTATGGAGACCCCTCGGTCTGGGGTAGACCTGTGGCCATTGGTCCATAGAGACCAAACCCCTTTGAGTTGTGCATTGTATTCTGCATCTTGTGCATTCCAATCCGCCCATCTCAATTATTAGCGCATGATCTAAGTGAGAACTGCCTTTGATAAGGGTAGAGGATGGATGTGGACTTTAACGAGCAGAATAGGCCTGGCACGTTGTCAAAGGTTACACAGATATCATGATTGCAACAACTGGGTTTTCAAAGGGAAGGATGGAGACCAGATGTGGGGTGTCCATGTGGCCAATGGTCCCCCGGTGAAAGGCCCCATTGAGTTGTACATAATATTCGGCACCCATCCATCCAGCCCCATTGAGAAAGCAGGAACTGCCTTTGATAAGGGCATGGGATGGATGTAGATGTAGCAAGTACAATTTGCCTAGCACCTTCTCAAAGGACACAGAGGTATGTTGATTGCAAGGACACGCCTTTGAAGGTGAGTATGGAGACACCAGGCATTAGGTAGACAATGGTGGATAGATGCAATATCTGGTTGAGTTATACATTGACTTACACTGTGTTGAACCAGCTGGCCCTAGACCCAAACCAAAGGAAAAGGCACTGCAAAAATGACAACTGCACATTGATAAGGGAGAAGTGTTTGAATAGATTATGATCGAGTGTTATTGATATTTAAAACGTATTCAGGGCACTTCCAATAAACTGTATTGATCTTGCTGGCATAGCAGACCAATGTTAGTAGTTGATTGATGGTGTTTGTGACTTGGGCAAAGTGTGATGATTGTAAAAATGTAATACAAGACTTGTATATTCCAAAATAGAATCTAATGAAATGTAGAGTACTTGAAACAAAGAATTATCGTCTGAAGAAATAATAAGAATAATAAATGAAATCCTCCTTACAGTGCAAGTACTGTGACTGTGGTGTTTCGACTTTAGGTTTATGCCTTGTTGTATGCTGTTGTGGAAGAGAGGAGAAAAACTTGAAATTTGCAAGGAAAGTCAAAAGCTTGAAATGAAACACAAATTGGAAATAATTGGAAAGTAAACAATGCAAAAATAATAAATACATATATGTTTTATTGAAAGTAAAATATATTTTATAAAAACTGCATTTTATAAAAGATAAAAAGGTTGATGGTATATACTAATGACAAGTTATAATCATCTGGTAGTGGTAATGTCAGTGAAAGTCCCTTGTATTGTGCGCAGTCACTTGGAAATTGTTCACAAACAACGCAGGTAGGTATGACACATTGAATGAGAAATCCCTGCCTTCCGTGTATCCACTTTGTAAAGGCTCTATAGGCCACAAGCCTGCACCATCTGTGTGAAAGATAAAGGAATAGTTTTGTTGAATCAATACAATAATTGCAATTATCTTGTTTGGCGCATCTTGTACAAAGTAAGGCGTTGGTCAAAATTCAATAGCATACTTTGTGAGTCTAGAAATAAGTGTAACATAATAGTGTGTACGCGCTTTTGAAAAAGAAAAGATAGGAAGGTTATTTTTTCATAGCTTTTGATTGACTAAAATGTTATTGTTGATTCTCAATACAGAAGATGTAATCGTTTAGCACGCATTAAGAACAATACACTTTCCAATATATCAAAATACATATTGTGAGTGAACCCATGATATAACAATGGTCTAGGAGAACAACATATACTGCTATAGTGCAAGGTCAGCACAGTTACAATGGATAGACACAATACTTTTACAACTACTAGGAGCTCGGGGGCGAACAGTTTCTATAGGTGTGTGGATCGCAGCATCAGCATTCTGAACACATATGTTGTAAGACAGGCTGCCCTGAAGACTTGCAGCTGCGCCACGCTTAGTGTGGAGGTTTTTCTTCGGCTATGTAGGCCAAGCAACCAGAGTTTGTATTTTATCTTGATGTATGTTGGTGTGGGGATCCAATGGAACTCTGGGATTTGCAATGTGGAGAGGAGCACAAGAGATGAGGAAGGTTCTGAGAGCATTGGGAATGAGAAGGGAGCAAGGTTGTTGTGACCGATGGTTTTATCAAATAAAGTCAGTTGCCACTTAACCAGCTGTTATTTTCACCAAATTGGCAATGAGGCACCAGTTGTCTGGACTCGCATCGCGATCATTCCACCATTGGCAACGTCTTTGTGAATTGCTCCACGCCTTCACCAGATTGGCCCACCGCAGTGAGTTGGAGGAGCGGCTTAAGCAGTGAGTGCCAAGTGAGTGAGGGCACCCATTGATACCAAAGAGAATTGGGGTCAAGCACCTGTAAGTTCCCCAATGGGGAAAGCATCTGCGTGCCGCGCCAGTGTGCTCGAGCGCAGAGGAGAACACCCGTGTGGTGCCAGAGCTGCAGCGGCTTAGAGGTTAGGAGCTGCTGGTGCAGGAATGCGTGCAGGGCCTAACCGTGCAGAGAGATGAATGGAGTGGCCTCTGTATCGATGCACTGCACGTCTCTTAATAATGTTGACATCATACTGACTCAAGTTAGGAACGAAGAATACACATGTTTGATTGATCCAATACAAAAATAAAGAAACAAATGAGAAGTGCACAACGGCTATCAATACTGACAAGTGGTTGAGTAAACAAATAAAACAAAAAAAAGAAAATCGAGGAGAATTGCACAACTACTGTCTAACACATACTGACAAATTAAATAAATAATGAATGAGATGCAAGGAATAACAGGACATCCCCAGAATGTTGTCTACCAAATCCAGTACAATTCAATAGAATGCATGGAAAGAATATTGGAAGCATTATCTCAAGCATGACAGTCTTACAGTAGAGAAAAGGAAATCACTTCTGTTGCAGGTGCTAGGTACACAAGGCCAACAAAAGTACACAGAATTGCCCATGTTGACATAGCTAGAAGCAGGAGACCTGGATGCACATGAAAGGGCTTTCAGATAATTGATAAATACTATGCTCCTGAGACCAACATTACGATAAACAGATTTCATTTCTATATGGGGATGCAAAAGGAAGAGGAATATGTCTCCATATTAAAGAAGATGGCTTTGACGTGTTGGTTTGGAGCTGGCATAACAACGGAGGAGTTGACCAGAGATCAAATAATTATACATACCAAGGAGAATTCTTTACAAGAGTGACTGTGGATGTGTGGAGACCCATCACTGCAGGACACCAAAGTAATAGCAAAGAAGATCAAACACACAGACCTGTGCATGAAGGAAAGTATGATAAAGAAGAAGGAAGTGCATGAGGCACTGGCAGATAAATAAAGAAAAGATAATGGCGCACAAGCACGAGTAAGCGTAAAATGCAAGACAACGGAGAGTAAATCAAATATTGAGAAAGCAGAGAGCAGATAAGAAGATACGATGCAAAGACATAAAGATCAAGAGAAAAAGGTTAAAACAAGAGACGAAGGAATATTACAAAGGAGAAGGAAAGGAAAAAGATGCGTCTTTCAAGGCCAATTCAGGAACTGTCCGGCTGTAGGACAAATTACTGCTTTATGTAAGATGAGGGGTGATTTAGTGAAAGTATGCATAAACAAGATTTCCTAAGGGGAGAAAACGTGTGCCTCCAGAGAGTGTAAGGAAGTCATTTATGGAAATTGCAAACCAGCGGTATCCCGAATCCACGAGTACCAAGCAAAGGCTAAGAGTGAAGTACTGTGGCCAGAGATGGACATAAGGATAGAGAAGTCCGTAAGGAATGTTGACTATGTCAGAATTCAGATAAGAGTTGTAGGATCAAAATGATGGAAATGTTGGAGGTAGGACAATCAGAGGAAGTAGTAATAGACAGTGTGGGACAGTAAAGTATGTTGAAGTCGGAGAGGAACATTCTTGTAGCGATCGCTGACTATTGTTCTAGAAGCAAGGTTTGTGCAGTCAGGCCCAGTGAAGTAATACTGTTTTTGAAGCACGTTTTCATAAGGAAGGTTACCCTTAAAGGATTATCAGTGACAACGGGGTTCAGTTTAGCAGTGATGAGATGAGGAACTATACTCAGAAAGTGGGCGTTTTTGGGAGATAATAGGCTAATTATCACCATCAGACTAATAGCCCGGTGGAAAGGTGTAACAGGTTGTTGTTGAGCCGATTGAGCAAACCATCAGGAATAATATGACAGTGGATGAAGCGGTTGCAGAAAGGTATGGAATATAAGGACGTCAGTGAAGAGCTGCACTGAGGAGTCACTGTTCAAGATGATGTTGGGAAGAGATCCCCATACTATATTAAACCAGACTGGGGTTAATGAACTCCAGAGCTCAGGTAAAGTGATGAGAGAACATTATGCAGTGAGCAGAAAGGAGAGGTGGAGCAGTTTCATTTTCTCCAGGAGACTGGGTGCGAATCTAGAAGGGTGTGGTGCCACGTGAAGGGAGTGTCTAAATTCTCAGATCCTGGGTGAATAAGAGAAGTGTTTACCAATGCAGTGAGGGGTTAGGATGGTTCAATTTCGAATGTGAACAGTTTGAACAGCTGGAGTGTTAATGACGTTTGTAATGTTGGACGAAGGAAAGGGAAAGAGTGTGGATATTGAGTGTAAGTGGATGAATGGATGGATGAATGTGATGCGGGTGTTTGAAGGAATACTGATTAAAATGGATAGAAGGAGTTTAATGATAGTAACGTCTGTGAAGAAATGGGTGGAGCAAGGATGAGTGCAAGTATGTCTCAGCATGGTTAAAGGATTACGCGAGGAAGTAGTGCAAGGGTTGGTGGTGTAGTTTCCACAAACATATTGGTTGCATTTCCAGGGCTAGATTTACCTCCATGGTTGCGTTTTCACTTTTAGAGTTTTATGTGTATTTTCATGGTTAGTTGTTTTCTTTTTTAAGTTTTCGGCAAATGAACATCCTCAGACTAATGGCTTGTATTCGAGTGGGGAGTGTGTTTGAAAGATTTTGGTGGGGGGGTTGGGGGTGTTTTAAATTGATGTATCTGTGTTTGGAGTTCCAATGTTACTTGGAGATTTGGAATGTGGAGATGTGGAATGCGGTATGAGATAGGAGGACAGTTTTGAGTGTTGGGAAGGAGCAAGAACATTGTGACCACTTACCCAGCTCTCGTTTTTCATTGTAGAGGAGCACAACACCTTTCTCAGCAACAACTGTTCTCCAGCAAAGTTGGCATTACCTCACATCGATGGCATGTACACCAAGATTAAAAGTCTTCCAAGCAAGGAGGTGAAAGTTCCCTTGAGCGATCATCACGACTTTCATTGGATTCCTCATCTTTTCAGCGACTTTCTCTTTCACGCATTTCCTTTTGGATATACTCAGGCTCGTAAAGGTATAGTTGAATGGACACCACCATTCTTGAGGACTGAAGAAGCAGAAAATCAACTGTGGGAGCAAATAAATAATTTTGTCATTTGGATAAAATTATGCATTGATGTTTATTTTAAAATGCTATGTAAGAAAATTATGAGGAGAAGAAACAGACATGTTTTAAAAGCCTACTGTGCAAAAACAAAAGGTATAGTCCAAAGTTGGAAAGTTACCATTGGACCATGAGGAAACAAACAGATTTAAATATACAAATGTCATCTCGTTTAGCAAAGAAATGTGTCAATGATCTTATAATTATTTAAAGTGAAAGCGCTTATAGAGAAAATATATTAGAGCTAGTGTAAGTACCTTACTCAGTTCGATTTATCATAGTAGTGAGATGAACCGAGCAAAAAGGAGTTGTGGAGGCTGTATGGGAGGACTGGTCCAGGAGACCCCCTACCATGCCTCTTCTTCCCCGGTGAGGTTCATGGCTCATCAGTTGTCCTACCTGCCACCAGGGCCCAGGTGGTGGGTGGGGCACTGGCTGAAGACATTGACCAAACCTGCTCGATTTAGCTAGGCCCTGGAAACCATTTTGTCTAATAAAAATGGCTTGAGCCCTGTGCACCGCAGCGCGGCCCCCACCCTTGGAGAGTGCCACTTCTCCCTGTGGCCGCAGTTCTCTGGCAGATCCGCTGAGAGCCCATTCCCACGAACAGACGGACATGAGCTAGTGTTAGATACCAACACTGTAACATTTCACCTTCCGCAGTGTATCGCTGTTTCCAGCATGACCCGGCCAGCAGGGCCTTGGTGGAAAAGAACTGTACAAAGGTCCCCTGACAAAAGCAGAGTACCAAATACTAATGAGCAAACCACCTGTGATGAAAGTGTTCTCTCCACAACCTCTCTGACTAAAAACCTGTAAAATGTATAAAAATGGCAGAATGGGTGCTCATATGACATTAGGGATGAAGCACCCACATCCCTGTAGCTATGCGCAAATGGTAAAAGCGTCCGGTGGTTTTTCATGTTATGTGTGTTATCGAGAAGACTGCACCCCACGGTCCCGCGCCAAAACTGAACTAATGCTGCTAGAGTGCAAAGGAAGACAAATGCAACCATATTGAGGGCTCATGTAAGGGTGCACGAAAATGCACCATATGTGTGTCCAAGCCCACTATGTGCCACTGCCGTCAGTCTCAGTGGCGGGTTGTTCCTGCGTGCTCCACCAACCTTACTACTACTCACTTACCGTGCATGTATAGACATATAACAAAATGTTGTAGTGTTAAAAACGTAGTGTACAAGTAATGTGCTCAAATTGGCCATATGGATGGCACTAGCAATGTCAAAAACGTGAGCTTTGGAAAGACTCAATGAGTATTGTATATTATATGAATGTTTATCTCTTCCACCTAAAGTCTGCAACACACGAGGAAAATACCTTTGTGAGCACATGCAAGCCATTCCCCTTCTCCCAGTGAACCTGCCAGACGAAAAGCAGAGGCCTGTGCCGCCTGCTCCACCTCCCCCAATTCGGCTGGAGCCGCTTCAAGCATTCACATTCCCCCGCAGCACCAAGGCCACGCTGCCACCTGAATTATTTACAACCCAGCAGTAAACCCGGCCTTAAAACACAGATCCAAAGGCGCCCTTTCTTAGGCTCACGACCCACCGGCTCACCTAGGTTAATGGCCCCTGTAAAATTAGGACACCCAATATTATGGCAACACTACAGGAACACATCCATAATGACTTCTAACAAGACATGATAACACGGACCGCCTGTCCCATGCCCTGAGACCCAACCCACGACCTCTGATACCCGGTCAACAGGACGATGGTAACCATGTATTGATGAATCGCCAACAAGACCCCACTCTAGGTGCATTCCTCCTGTGTTGCATTAACCTGTAGAATAACCTATTGGAAGATTTACCAGGGAAGATAATATTGCAATGTTGAATGACTGTGGTGTGCGTGGCCCTAGGGCAGAAAGTCAGGAAAGACATTCATCTCTGACACTGATCACGGTTGGCACAACAACACCGCCCGGATGAGCCCAGCTGACCTGCCAGGCCCAGCCCAACCCACGAGGGTAACCAGTGACGTCCTCCAGCCGCGCAAACCACATCGCAGCAGCACCTATAGCTAGTCGTCGCACCCAATCCCCACGAACTTGTGCCCCCTATAGCATGTAGGTTCTTATGACGTTTTTGTAAATATATACGCCTGTCTTTGCTATTGTCAGACAGAGCGCTCTCGGAGTTTGCAGAGTTCTTTGCATGCCCTATTCTGATTGATAAACTCCCATTTAAGCTCACCCGCACTTTGTCCTGGCCTTATTCCCATCCTGGGAGAGTCCATTATTGTCTCTCATTGTGGGAGGATCGTGCTATCTGGGGACGCTTGCCTTCAGTGGTGACCCCGAAAGCGTGATTTAAATTCTCTCCTAATATATATATATCTACCGTCCCTTTGGCACGAAAATCTCCGGTCGAAAAGGGATACGCACGGTGCGCCGGCTCCGGAAGGCTGCCCGCCAACGGCGACCGGTACGCTCAGAAGTGCGCACTCAACAGAGAGAGGGTACGGGATCCCGGTTGAAAAATCCCCTTTGAGTACCGCTCGCCGGAGCCGGGGCTGACCGTTGAGCATACGGCAACACTGCCTGGACGGACCCAGTTTCGGAGACTCTCGGTTCAAGACGGGCACGTGAGTATTGAGTGCGAGCGACCATAAAGGGAGTAGGGGAGGAAATATAGGACAGGGAACGAGGCTGGTTGAAAGGGGGGCACTTTGGGTCTACTAAGGACCATCCTAAACTTTCTTTGCTTTTTCTTTGCATATGGCCATTAGGATTAAGAGGTGAACAGAGATAAAGAGACGGGAACCTAGCTCCGCAAGGGGGTGGAAGGCGGCGCCGCATAGTGCTATCTTGACTAGTACTGGGAATATATGAAGAAGTGGAATATGAGATAAAGGTGTCTGGTAAAGGAAGACACGGAAAATACATTAGTGACTGCTACTATTTCTATTTTTCTCTCTGGGTTTACGGGAAATAAAAGCGGGTTAGTACAAACAAAGATATAATAAGTAGAAGACAATTTATATCAAAAATAGGAGACAAATACATATCAGAGTAAGACGGAAAGGGACAGCTGGCAAGGGAGAAAGGGAGGACAAACTGGGCTATGAATAGAGTGTTGCCTATGGGTGTGTAAGCATCGTATGTGTCAGAACATATTTGTTATAATGAGTGTGTAAAGGTGGTCAGAAATGCATAATTATGGTATGGTTATGGTAAGTGTGACCAGAAGAAATATCACAAAGAAGAGTGTAATGTGGTAAAGTGAGTGTTTATTTCTTTGATGTGTGGTAAAATTGCTGAAGTTATTGATGGTTTGCTCTTGTATGTGCCCCCAAAGTGTATAGAATAGAGGCTGTGCGCGGCCATTCTTCATATTGTACAGGTGGCGAAACACACGCAGGTCCCCACGCGCAGTAATACACAAATACTTAGATAAATTTGGTGATACATCTTATGTAAAGATTATATATAATATACATCAGTATCGAGCAACCACGAAGTATGGGGGCAGAAACACCCTTATCACATATTTGTAAGAATCTACCTGGGTACGCTGAACGATTAAGAAATATCATGATCAGTGGATCACAGAGTTGAAGGGAGAAGGATTACCTCAGATATGGCCAGAAGGGGGATCATTTGACAAGAGCGTCTTAGATATGGTAGCCACATGCATTTGTTTGAAATATAAGGGGAAGCAGCTACACAATAGGAGAGAAATATTAGACCTATGGAGACTGTTTGAAGAAATACCCCCGCCTAAGAAAAGGGAATTAGATACTGATCTACCATCTACTACTGACAACCCATTACTGATACCAAAAGATGACAAGGTATTGCAGAAGAGAAGCCACCGATAGAGGTAACTAGGCTGTACCCCAATACTAATAAGCAGTGCCCGCAGAGGGATATAGTGACCCAACTTATGTACCCCAACGACAACCACTACCACTCAAGGGCCAACAGCACCCCCACCATATGAGAGTCATAGGGAACGAGAGCAGGTAAGTACACAAGGGTGGATATAGAGAAATTGACAGGGGATCTAGAATCCAGACTCTCTATAGCCAAAGATGAGCTCTCGAGAATTAAAAGTATATGTGAGCGGACTGCAATCAAGCACCGCTAGATCAGAGCCTGCATCAGGAGCGCAGAGTGAGAATAGACATTTGGAGAAGGATGGAAAAAAGGAGAGATACTGTTTAGGATAGAAGAAGAACCAACACGGATAATTGAACTAGAGGGAAGAGAGGGGTGTACTGGTGATGAGGTAAGGACCACAGGAGGCAGAGAGGAGCTATTGTGTGATATAGGGGATGACTTAGAAGAAGGTGAAAGGCTAAGTGTGGCAATGGGAGGGGAAGCGAGGAGTTGGATGGCGCATGCTCAATGAGAACGATGGACGAGGAGTGGACAGGGCGACTAAGGAACAGGTTGGGAAAAATGGCGCCATTAGGAAAATCAGGAGTAAAGGTGAGTGCAGATACAACGACAAAGGGGAGGTTACAACTCCCATTGATACATAGAGGAGGAGGGAGGCCGAATTACATACCCTGGGCTCAGATGGATAAGGCCAATTTGTTTAAAGTTATTGCCCCGCTATCAGGAGGGGCAAGCATGGATATATGCCTTTGAGAAACACACAGCCGGGGTACCTCTAGCAATAGGCGACGTGAAGAGTTTGCTAGTATCAGCAGTTGGGGATCAAGCTGACAGAGTATGGGTAAAAGCTGGCTTCCCGGGAGTAACGTTAGACTGCGATCGCCATGATGGTGCCTCTTTCAATACAGTACGTGCCAGGGTGTGGATGCCTTGCGGGAAACGTTCCAGATACCCCAGATTTGCAGTCAGTAATGCAATGTACAATGAATGACGGGGAAGATGCTATGGATTACATTTTTCGAGTCCAAGAGATGTGGAGAGCCGAAACGGGCACGCCCTGGTATCAATCAACATCATTATTCTACTTCTATAATAAAGAGGGGGGCTCCCAAAAGAGGTGCAAAAAGCACTTGACAAAATAGCAGGTATTGAAGCAAAGGTTGGCCCGAAATTCAGAGCATAATAGTTCACCACTGCAAACGAATAAAAGAAAGGGAAAAGGAGGTGGCGCAGAGAAGATTGGCAGACGAAGCGAAACTAGTACAAACAAAGCTGGTGAAGGTCGCCGCAGCAGTAGCCGCGCTCCCACACAGCAGGGAGGGGATGAAGAGGAGGAGGGGCTGGTAGCAATACAGGGGAGGATGGCAACGAATTGGGCAGGAGCAGGGCAACGGCAGTGGAACGAACAGGAGCAGAGTGGAGTCCGCAGTGGCAAGAGTGGGCCCCTCGAGGGGGACGAGGTGGGTACAGGGGCGAAGAGGGGGTGGACAAGGGTACGGGGGAATGGGAGGAAACGGATGGCAAGGGTCCCAGAGGTGCGCAAGGAAGTTGTTGGAACTGCGGGAGGTGGGGCACTTTTCCAGAGAGTGCAGGAGTAGAACAAACAACGGGTTTCCAGAGGTAGAACACTATGGCCATCCTCATCCGGGGAGCCCATATGGTCTCCCAATGGGACAACAACAAAGGGACCCAGGGCAGGGGTACCCTGAGCAACGGCAGGGACACCAATACAGAACACAGAATCACCCACAGAACAACGACACTATGCACTACACCCCAGGCAACCCTTTCGCAACAACAGCAAATGGAGCCCCAGCACCAGCCCCCTATAGTGGTGTATCAGTAGTTTCAGGGAGTGTGTTCAACCAGGGGGGGGCAATGAGACACCCCGCATAGGACAGCCCACAGAGAACACTTGCGTGTCCTGTTCTATCTACAACCTACGATGCAGCAGAGGAACCATTGGTAGGGGCGCAGATAGGAGACAAGCAGTTCATATTCATGGTGGATTCGGGAGCGGAGAAATCATGTATTAGGGAGGGCCGGTTTCCGTTATCTAACCGGAAGTTAGAGACGCAGGGGTTCTCTGGGCTGTAATTGAAGTTCCTTACACAGAAGCTTTGGATGTGACAGTGGGGGGTAAAACGGTAAACACCCTTACTGTATTATGAACAATCGCCAATAAACTTGCTAGGGAGGGACCTTCTTAGCAAAGCTTAACATGACAATATCATTCACAGAAGAGGGAATAGTGTGTTCAACACCAGGAATATGCCATTACGTGTAATGCTGGTAGTACAGGCTCAAACAACTGCTCCGGAAATACGTGGCCTGCCAGTGGACGAAAGAATGTTCATTGAAGGTTTAAAACACTGGCCAAGTAGTTCCTGAGCTAAAAAAGCTGGAGTGGAGAATACCCGCAGAATTCATCTTCCGCCCAATAGTGCGCCCAGACATAGCACCAGGGTCAGTGGTATCATTAGACTTGCATGCTGTACAGGTATCAGCAAAAAGGATTGCAGTGATTGGGATGGACATAGATGGGTGTGAATGGCGCACTGTACTGTGCATCAACGCCAATATTGCCCTACGGGACTTATCTGATGAGGATCTCTTCTCTGATTCAGACAATGATGGCGAAAATAATAATGGAAATAGCAATGCCCTGTGACATTTTGATTCAGGCTAGACAAATTCCCGTCCAGTTGATGGCAGTGGTGGGAACACCACCGTCATTTTTTGATGACATGATAATGCGACTTGTGCCAACTGTCACTTGTGGACAACAGGCACGACAAGTTCCACACGCGATTGGCCTGGGTACGTGTATTCCGAGGTGCGCGGGAAGATTCACACGCGATTTCAGCAGGGTACGTGTATTTCGGTGGTGCCGGGAATGCTACACGTGATTTGGCCGTGTGGGTCCTCCCAGGTGTTCCCTCTACACCCTCCACGGCCCCTGCAGGCAGCCCACACCACAGGGGACTACCCTGCACCCCTGCTCATGTCCCACAGGCAACCCATCCACCATGGCCATGCCCCCAGCCAACCCACATGTCACTTGCACTACTGATCACCAACACATGTCTCCCCTGCACCCCCAGCCACCAGGGGCAGCCTCCACCAGGCCCCCACTCATGTCTCCACCACCCCCACCCCCAGCAGTGCAGGGCAGCCTCCACCAGGCCCCCACTCATGTCTCCCACCACCCCCACCCCCAGCAGTGCAGGGCAGCCTCCACCAGGCCCCCACTCATGTCTCCCACCCCCACCCCAGCCACCAGGGGCACCTCCACCAGGCCCCCACTCATGTCTCCCACCACCCCCACCCCCAGCAGTGCAGGGCAGCCTCCACCAGGCCCCCACTCATGTCTCCCACCACCCCCACCCCCAGCAGTGCAGGGCAGCCTCCACCAGGCCCCCACTCATGTCTCCCACCACCCCCACCCCAGCAGTGCAGGGGCAGCCTCCACCAGGCCCCCACTCATGTCTCCACCACCCCACCCCCAGCAGTGCAGGGGCAGCCTCCACCAGGCCCCCACTCATGTCTCCACCACCCCCACCCCCAGCAGTGCAGGGGCAGCCTCCACCAGGCCCCCACTCATGTCTCCCACCACCCCCACCCCCGCCAGTGCAGGGGCAGCCTCCACCAGGCCCCCACTCATGTCTCCCACCACCCCCACCCCCCAGCAGCAGGGGCAGCCTCCACCAGGCCCCCACTCATGTCTCCCACACCCCCACCCCCCAGCCACCAGGGCAGCCTCCACCAGGCCCCCACCATGTCTCCCACCACCCCCACCCCCCAGCAGTGCGGGCAGCCTCCACCAGGCCCCACTCATGTCTCCCACCACCCCCACCCCCAGCCACCAGGGCAGCCTCCACCAGGCCCCACTCATGTCTCCACCACCCCACCCCCAGCAGTGCAGGGGCAGCCTCCACCAGGCCCCCACTCATGTCTCCCAGCACCCCACCCCCAGCCATCCAGGGCAGCCTCCACCAGGCCCCACTCATGTCTCCCACCACCCCCACCCCCCAGCAGTGCAGGGGCAGCCTCCACCAGGCCCCCACTCATGTCTCCCACCACCCCCACCCCCAGCAGTGCAGGGGCAGCCTCCACCAGGCCCCCACTCATGTCTCCCACCACCCCCACCCCCAGCACCAGGGGCAGCCTCCACCAGGCCCCCACTCATGTCTCCCACCACCCCACCCCCAGCAGTGCAGGGCAGCCTCCACCAGGCCCCCACTCATGTCTCCCACCACCCCCACCCCCAGCAGTGCAGGGGCAGCCTCCACCAGGCCCCCACTCATGTCTCCCACCACCCCCACCCCCCAGCAGTGCAGGGGCAGCCTCCACCAGGCCCCCACTCATGTCTCCCACCACCCCACCCCCCAGCCACCAGGGCAGCCTCCACCAGGCCCCCACTCATGTCTACCACCACCCCCACCCCCAGCAGTGCAGGGGCAGCCTCCACCAGGCCCCCACTCATGTCTCCCACCACCCCCACCCCCAGCACCAGGGCAGCCCTCCACCAGGCCCCCACTCATGTCCCCACCACCCCCCCCCAGCAGTGCAGGGGCAGCCTCCACCAGGCCCCCACTCATGTCTCCCACCACCCCCACCCCCCAGCAGTGCAGGGGCAGCCTCCACCAGGCCCCCACTCATGTCTCCCACCACCCCCACCCCCAGCCACCAGGGGCAGCCTCCACCAGGCCCCACTCATGTCTCCCACCACCCCCCACCCCCCAGCAGTGCAGGGGCAGCCTCCACCAGGCCCCCACTCATGTCTCCCACCACCCCCACCCCCCAGCAGTGCAGGGGCAGCCTCCACCAGGCCCCCCATCATGTCTCCCACCACCCCCACCCCCCAGCAGTGCAGGGGCAGCCTCCACCAGGCCCCCACTCATGTCCAACCATGCCCCACCACCCCACCACC
>CM030325.1:1017935778-1017985756 GCA_002915635.3 Ambystoma mexicanum
GGAGGTCCAAGAGGCGGAGGTTGGAGTTGGACTCCTCGGCAGCAGAAGGGGCAGCTGGGACCCACAGGGCCCAACGGGGAAGATGGCACGGAGTCATCCAGGTTGGTGGGGGGTTTGGTGGAGGAGGAGGCCGTGCAAGCACCAGAGACGGGGTCTGGAGGTGGGGATCCCACTGGTGCTAGTGGTGCAGTGCAGGACCAGGGACAGGAGGCAGCACAGGCCGCCGCGGAGGTGCCTGTGTGCAATCCTGTCCCTGATCCTGTCCCTGCATCATCTTGCACCAGCAGGGATGCCTACGTCCAGACCCTTTTTCAGGCAGGGGATGAGCTGACGTCAACTGGCCTTCCTCTGCCTGCGGACGTGGCTATCCAGGTCCGGGTTGAGCCTGTCCTGACTGGTGTGCGTGTTGCGTCAACGGGCCATGCGAGGTGACCTGCAGTCTTTTCATGAGGAGACTGCACGTCATCTCGAATGGCTCGTTGACCACGTCGGCTGACTGGGACAGGTCACCCAGGCCGGATTCCTCCGTTTGATGGGGCTTGCTACGACCCCCTCCTCAACTGAACCCCCTATGCGCCAGTCGTCCTCCGTGCCATCTTCCCACCCATCAGTCACCTGGGTGCCCTGTGGAGCTGCCTCTGACGGTGCGGCCAGGCTGGTGGAGGAGGCATCCCTGCCACAGTCGGGAGTCGGACGTCCAGCAGGGTGGCCACATCAACGACTGCACCCCAGCCGGCGGAGGATGTGCAGGCAGCAGGAGGCAGTGCACGGGCAGAGGCACAGCAGCAGCAGCAACGTGGTGGAGCCATGATGCTCGGGCCTTCGACATCGGAGGGCAGGCATCGGCCGGAGGGCAGGAGGACCAGGACGGAGAGTGTCTTCCGTGTGGCAGCGGTTGGGCCACGCCATAGATGCGGAGCGGCAGCGGGCGGAAGAGGCACGGCTCACAATGGTCAGGGCGGAGAACTCCATGCGGAGGGCCCTGAGGCGGGCCAGTGCCTCGAGGCAATCCGCAGGGGTTGGAGGTGAACATGTCGACGGCCCTGCGGACCCTCGGGCCATGGAGGAGGACCGCCTCCGGGACATTGAGCAGAGTTCGATGATGCCCTGGCCGGGAACATCCAAAAGTGAGCCGTCGGACTAGCCCGCTGCCCTTGTACATAGTTTGTAGTTAGTGTTAGGTTTCCTTTGTTTTTGCATTTTTTTGGACCTTTTGGACAATGGGCCACATTTTTGTATATAGTTTTTTTTATTAGTTAGTGTATTAGATAGGTTTCATTTCTTCTGTTGGGATCATGGACCCTGGATTGTTTATCTGTACATAGTTGACTGTTGGATTTTCATTTTTTTTATGATTTACCCATGGAGCAATGGTTTTCGATTTTAATTTTCCATTGGATTTACTTTTGTGGACTGTGACTTTGGACACCTTTCCTTTGGATTATGATTTGTGGTTTTGCATTATTTCACGGACATGCTGTTTTTTTTTTTTTAATTCCCATTTTTGTTTGTTTATTTTTGATTCAATTTATGTTCCTTTTAATACATATTTTTTCTTCAAACTTCAATGTGTAGTATCATCTCATTGGTTTCATGCATATCATGATATGGGTTTTGACATTCACTGACACCCATTGGGTGTATGTGAGGGACATGTGTTCATTTCCAAACTTGCAATTGGGGTTCTATCATGTTTTTGCCATTTCTATTTAAGTGGGTGGATGCAATACTCGGGTGGGTGTTTGCATTTGGAGGCTGACCATAAGGACCAGGGATCTAGATTGTGATGACATGTTGGCTGGGGGACATGTGTGGGGGCCTGGTGGAGGGTGCCCTGATGCTGGGGGGTGGGGGTGTGGGAGACATGAGTGGGGGCCTGGTGGAGGGTGCCCTGCACTGCTGGGGGTGGGGTGGTGGGAGACATGAGTGGGGCCTGGTGGAGGGTGCCCCTGGTGCTGGGGGGTGGGGTGCTGGGAGACATGAGTGGGGGCCTGGTGGAGGTGCCCCTGCACTGCTGGGGGGTGGGGGTGGTGGAGACATGGGTGGGGGCCTGGTGGAGGTGCCCCTGCACTGCTGGGGGTGGGGGTGGTGGGAGACATGGGTGGGGGCCTGGTGGAGGCTGCCCTGGTGGCTGGGGGTGGGGGTGGTGGGAGACATGGGTGGGGGCCTGGTGGAGGCTGCCCCTGCACTGCTGGGGGTGGGGGTGGTGGTGGACATGAGTGGGGGCCTGGTGGAGGCTGCCCCTGCACTGCTGGGGGGTGGGGGTGGTGGGAGACATGAGTGGGGGCCTGGTGGAGGCTGCCCCTGGTGGCTGGGGGGTGGGGGTGGTGGGAGACATGAGTGGGGGCCTGGTGGAGGCTGCCCCTCTGGTGGCTGGGGGTGGGGGTGGTGGTAGACATGGTGGGGGCCTGGTGGAGGCTGCCCCTGCACTGCTGGGGGTGGGGGTGGTGGGAGACATGGGTGGGGGCCTGGTGGAGGCTGCCCCTGCACTGCTGGGGGTGGGGGTGATGGGAGACATGAGTGGGGCCTGGTGGAGGCTGCCCTGCACTGCTGGGGTGGGGGTGGTGGGAGACATGAGTGGGGGCCTGGTGGAGGCTGCCCTGCACTGCTGGGGGTGGGGTGGTGGGAGACATGAGTGGGGCCTGGTGGAGGCTGCCCCTGCACTGCTGGGGGGTGGGGTGGTGGAGACATGAGTGGGGGCCTGGTGGAGGCTGCCCCTGCACTGCTGGGGGGTGGGGTGGTGGGAGACATGAGTGGGGGCCTGGTGGAGGCTGCCCTGCAGTGCTGGGGGTGGGGGTGGTGAGACATGAGTGGGGCCTGGTGGAGGCTGCCCCTGGACTGCTGGGGGGTGGGGGTGGTGGGAGACATGAGTGGGGCCTGGTGGAGGCTGCCCTGCACTGCTGGGGGTGTGGGGGTGGTGGGAGACATGAGTGGGGGCCTGGTGGAGGCTGCCCCTGCACTGCTGGGGGTGGGGTGGTGGGTGACATGAGGTGGGGCCTGGTGGAGGCTGCCCTGCACTGCTGGGGGTGGGGTGGTGGGAGACATGAGTGGGGCCTGGTGGAGGCTGCCCTGGTGGCTGGGGGGTGGGGTGTGGGAACATGAGTTGGACATGGGTGGGGCCTGCTGGCAGGTGCCCCACAGTGCTGGGGGGTGGGGTGGTGGGAACATGAGTGGACATGATTGGGGCCTGGTGGAGGCTGCCCTGGATGCTGGGGGGTGGGGTGGTGGGAGACATGAGTGGGGCCTGGTGGAGGGTGCCCTGACTGCTGGGGGTGGGGTGATGGGAGACATGAGTGGGGGCCTGGTGGAGGCTGCCCTGCACTGCTGGGGGGTGGGGTGATGGAGACATGAGTGGGGGCCTGGTGGAGGCTGCCCCTGCACTGCTGGGGGGTGGGGGTGGTGGGAGACATGAGTGGGGCCTGGTGGAGGCTGCCCCTGCACTGCTGGGGGTGGGGGTGTTGGAGACATGAGTGGGGGCCTGGTGGAGGCTGCCCTGCACTGCTGGGGGGTGGGGTGGATGGGAGACATGAGTGGGGGCCTGGTGGAGGCTGCCCTGCACTGCTGGGGGTGGGGGTGTGGGAGACATGAGTTGGACATGGGTGGGGCCTGGTGGAGGTGCCCTGCACTGCTGGGGGTGGGGGTGGTGGGAGACATGAGTTGGGGCCTGGTGGAGGGTGCCCCTGCACTGCTGGGGGGTGGGGTGGTGGGAGACATGAGTGGGGGCCTGGTGGAGGCTGCCCCTGGATGCTGGGGGGTGGGGGTGGTGGGAGACATGAGTGGGGCCTGGTGGAGGCTGCCCCTGCACTGCTGGGGGGTGGGGTGATGGGAGACATGAGTGGGGGCCTGGTGGAGGGTGCCCCTGGTGCTGGGGGTGGGTGGTGGGAGACATGAGTGGGGGCCTGGTGGAGGCTGCCCTGCACTGCTGGGGGGTGGGGTGGTGGGAGACATGAGTGGGGGCCTGGTGGAGGCTGCCCTGCACTGCTGGGGGTGGGGTGATGGGAGACATGAGTGGGGGCCTGGTGGAGGCTGCCCCTGCACTGCTGGGGGGTGGGGTGGTGGGAGACATGAGTGGGGGCTGGTGGAGGCTGCCCCTGCACTGCTGGGGGGTGGGGTGATGGGAGACATGAGTGGGGGCTGGTGGAGGCTGCCCTGGTGCTGGGGGGTGGGGGTGGGGGAGACATGGGTGGGGGCCTGGTGGAGGCTGCCCCTGGTGGCTGGGGGTGGGGTGGTGGGAGACATGAGTGGGGGCCTGGTGGAGGCTGCCCCTGCACTGCTGGGGGTGGGGTGATGGGAGACATGAGTGGGGGCCTGGTGGAGGCTGCCCTGCACTGCTGGGGGGTGGGGTGGTGGGGGACATGAGTGGGGGCCTGGTGGAGGCTGCCCCTGCACTGCTGGGGGGTGGGGGTGGGGGACATGAGTGGGGGCCTGGTGGAGGCTGCCCCTGAGCTGCCTGGTGGCTGGGGGGTGGGTGGTGGGAGACATGAGTGGGGCCTGGTGGAGGGTGCCCCTGCACTGCTGGGGGGTGGGGGTGGTGGTAGACATGAGTGGGGGCTGGTGGAGGCTGCCCCTGCACTGCTGGGGGTGGGGGTGGTGGGAGACATGAGTGGGGGCCTGGTGGAGGCTGCCCCTGTGCTGGGGGGTGGGGGTGTGGGGACATGAGTGGGGCCTGGTGGAGGCTGCCCTGGTGCTGGGGGGTGGGGTGGTGGGAGACATGAGTGGGGGCCTGGTGGAGGCTGCCCCTGCACTGCTGGGGGTGGGGTGATGGGAGACATGAGTGGGGGCCTGGTGGAGGCTGCCCCTGCACTGCTGGGGGGTGGGGGTGATGGGAGACATGGGTGGGGCCTGGTGGAGGGTGCCTGCACTGCTGGGGGTGGGGGTGCAGGGGACATGCGTTGGTGGGCAGTGGTGCAAGGTGATGCAGCGTGGTGGTTGGCTGGGGGCATGGCCATGGTGGATGGGGTGCTGCAGGACATGTGCAGGGTAGGCCCCTGTGGTGTGAGCCACCTGCAGGGGCCGTGGAGGGTGTAGAGGACACCTGGAGGACCCACACGTGCAATTCACGTGTGGTGCTCCCCGCGCACCCCTGTAATACACGTACCCTGATGGAATCGCGTGTGATACTTCCCTGCACCCCTGAAATACACGTACCTGCTGCTTTTGCGTGTGATACTTCCCGCGCACCCTGGAATACACGTACCCTGATGGAATCGCGTGTTGATACTTCCCCGCACCCCTGAAATACACGTACCTGCTGCTTTTGCGTGTGATACTTCCCGCGCACCCCTGAAAACACGTACCCTGCTGCTTTTGCGTGTGATACTTCCCGTGCACCCCTGGAATACACGTACCCTGCTGTTTTTGCGTGTGTGATACTTCCTGCGCACCCTGAATACACGTACCCTGATGGAATCGCGTGTGATACTTCCCGCGCACCCCTGAATACACGTACCCTGCTGCATTTGCGTGTGATACTTCCGCGCACCCCTGAAATACACGTACCCTGCTGCCTTGCGTGTGTTACTTCCCACGCACCCCTGATGCACACGTACACAGGACAATCGCGTGTGGAACTTCCCGTGAACCACTGAAATACACGTTCCCCGCTTGGCGTTTGCTGTTTGCCAGCCCTGTGAACTGGTCCAGGTTAGCGCAGCCCTTTGCGATTATTTGGGGATTTTGAAGGCTTTTCCTTGCGCGAGGGCGTTCTTGGGGGCGTAACTGGCGCTGCTGCAGGGTCGCTGCGCCACGCTGCGCCACGGCTGGTTTTGGATGCGAAAATCCATGAATACGCTGTGCACGGAAATCGATTTTAGCGCACGCGGCTGGTGCAGACATTCGCACGGGCACGCTGTGCGCCAGCCGCGTGCGACACTTTTGTGCGAAATTCCATGAATCACCCTGTATGTATCTACTTAAGCAAAGTTTGTGTAAATTTCTGCTTTAGATATTGTATATTGCGGGGTCTCTCTCAGGGCACAGTGACTTGATGTGTCGTTATACGGTGCATGCAGACTTCCATTGGCTGTGCAATTACTAGCCGAAATCAGCCACGTCCCCAGTTTTTCATCACCCGTGCATCTGAGTCGCCCCGCGTGACTGTCTGTCACAGGCATTAGATCTCAACCATCATCACGCGAACAGATTGGCCAACTTATTACAATTGCAGCTCTCAACACCCCCTTGCTTTCCAAATGGAACTCTGCTTGTTTGGAGAGCAGACCAGGTCAATGGCACCAGCTTTCACCAGCAAGTCTTCCAAACACTGTACTTTAGGACTCCCCAGAAATCTGCGTATTGAACTGCCAGCTATGTATTTCGGCAAACCTTATTTCCTGTGTGTTATAATAAATGGTGCACACCTTTTATTCTATAACACCCCCAACATACAGAAATCTCCCTATCAGAGGCCACATCTGATTTCTGTTCAGACTTCAATCGTTTGGATGGCCCGGTATGCTGTGAGCAGAGGTTTCTCTTCTATCTGGGCCTCGTGCTCTTGGCTGTACCTAGGATTCCAGCCATGGTAGGGATTTCACTAGGGACTGCATAGGGCCAACCTTTAGGGACCGATACTGCTTGGATTTCCTGACATATTAGAGGCCCCTTAAAATGACAGTGGGTAGGGATACACGTGTTTACTGCCACACATGTCGCACTGGTGTAAATTTGGGTGTGAAATTGCACTGCAATGTGGAAACACTTGTGTAATGCAGACCTTCACTGCTGCTGCAACCAAGTTATTTCGGCTGTGAATTGGGCGTGTTGAGAATCTGCTTGCAGTTATTTTTCTGTTCTACTTTAACATGGTCATGCATTCAGCACCAGCTTGCCAATGCTGAACATGCGACAGGTGCCTATCTGCCAGGCCATGTTAAAATGACACGGGTGACAATCAGTAACGTCAAAAGAATTAATTTATTTTATTTTCTTTAAATAAGGAAAGTGTGCTTGTGTGTAAGGGTATGCACTGGGAACATGACGACCTTGGTAAAATCCTGGTTTCCAAGTTTGGGGCAGTATTCAAATTATGGAGAACTATGTTTGTGGGCAAGTAACCCTCACATCCTGTGATGTCACTTCCTGTGATGTCATCTCATGCACATTAAGGGGCCCCAAACTTAAGTTGCCACACTTGGCCCTGCAAATCCTAGGACCGGCCCTGCCAACATGCAGGCATTTGCCCCCGTGAGAACACACCTGTGATGAAGGACACTCCTGTGAAGGCATTGCCCCAGAATGGCAGCATCTGCCCATATAAGAATACATACTTCTGATCATTTTCCCCCAAAGTGCCAGTATTTCCCCCTCCCGCTGCACCCTTAGACACTTCACTCAATCGTCCCCTCTTGATTATGGATATCAGTCTCGCGCTTGGACCCCGCATCTACACTCCTCTTCTTCGGCCTATGCTGCAGCAGGAATCAGGAAAGGAATTTCATTGACAAGTTCACCCCTGAGTCCCACCTCCAGCAGGGTACTTGCAATTCATTCACCCATAGAGTACAGTGGCAGATGTGATGTTCCCATTGATTCCAATGGGAGGCACATTTGCCTCAATATACAGGATGAAAACAGTGCACATTATTGCATTAGGCTTAACGGCTTCACTGTTGGCACCTACAAATGGTACAATACATCATTGTTTTACACAGGCTCAAATTTCATGATTAACAACTGCCATTTATTTATTTATTGTGATATGGTTTGTAATTTAAACCCTTCACAACACAATACTAGTCATTCTTATGTTCCCAAAATCCTCTTTGAATTTATGCAAAGCAGCCTTGAAGACTCATTGGTGTTATTAGTTGCTTGGCCTTTTCTTTAGGGGTCTTTCGAAGGACTACAGATTGTCATTTTTTGAATGATAAACATTCCATAAAAAATAATGTATATGGTGTTTCGAGGTTTTTATCATGTGCTATGGTCAGTAAAACCAGCGTAACATTCTGACTACAATATATAGTGTATATAGTGGAACTGATGCTTAGAAATAAACATTGACGGTTTACATTGATAGCACCATTATGTTTTATTGTGTATCAGTTCAACATGAACATTTCATGAAAATTAAAAAAGAAAAAATGCATACATTAAGTTAATATACATACATCAAAACAGAATGTAACTCGTAGTTACACATTACATTTCTAATCAGAAAAGAAAACATCTCTAAAAACATAAATTTAAACAACGAGGGATACCAATTCAATGCACTATTTAGAAACACTTGTCTACATACAGAGACACGAATTGTTCCTAAGTTTAAGTTCCTAAGTAAAGCTTGGCAAACCTTTACCAGGGCAACAGCTCTCCATAGATCACAACCCGAGAGGCAATTCAACCAGAAAGTCTCACCACATATGTTGTCTATATCACCCGTGAAATAAGTGGAATACCCAAGATGTTTTAACATGGATTTACACAAAGTGAGTACGTGCCTAAGTGACTCTCTTGTCTTCTAGTCATCATAAACCGCACCCACGTTCTTCTATCGGTCATTGTGACCATGAGCCCTTTACATCCATGACAATTAGGCGACTGAATGCAGGACTGGGAAACTGGTGAAACTGCTATAGGTATTTCTGTGGTGACTTATATGGAAAGTGTAGCTTGGAGTATGTACCCAATGAGGACAATCTTCCAATAGGGTTGTGGTTTATTAACCAATCCCATTCCAGGGCCTTCTTTTTGAATGGGGTTACTAAAACACCCAAATCATCAGACCTATCTGAGGACCACGAGACGTACTCAAAGAATCTTACATTTTTCTTTTTGAAATTCCTCAATTGTTCTAGAGGTACCCCCCACCCCCTCGATAATTCTTCCTTAAGCAACTGAAGGATTGATTATCTGCACTCCTGATTTTGATTTGATGTATGTATGCTTGTAAGAGTAAACATTGAGGCATTTCCACTCTTTATCGACAGACGATGAGAATAGACCGAGGTACAGCTTTAGTCTTAGTGCCTGAATTGATGAGGCTTTTGAAAGGCCTAATGTACGACACCATATTTGTCCTTCCAATATGTTTGCCCATTTTTCAAATTCTGAATATGAACACTCCAGGGCGTAGATCATACTGGACACTATTTCTTATCGATAAAGAGTAATAATACTGGATAGATGATATTCTGCATCAGAGCTGACAAAATTCTTTATCGAAATCATAGTGGCAATTGTCCTTGAGTGACTTTTATTAAAAACGAATGATTCCCTATGGTTGGACTCTTCCTTATAGCCCAGATGCCAATAGCTCTGGATTTTATGCATTATAACCCCAGGGGTCACAACACTCATTTTATCTTTCTGGACGTTGCCCACTCGCATGAATTTAGATTTGACATAGGGCCTCATTACAACTCACCCGGTATGGAAACAACGGTGGCAGTAAACCCGCCGCCACCGTTGTTTCCATACCGGGTGATCACAACTCCTGCAGGCGGAGGCGTCAATCCCGCCCTAGGACTGTAACACCGCCCGCCTGCAGGCGGATGAAGGAAACACTGGCAGAATTACGAGATTGTGCCGGTGTTTCCAAGGACTCAATGGGAATGGGGATTTACACCATTCTGCCTCCGGAATTCCTGGGTTACCGGGGTTGTAATGCCCCGGTAAATCCGGGAATCATGGAGGCGGAATGGTAATACGAGTCTGGCGGTAACCAGACGGTTTTACTGCCTCGGTTACCGCCGGACTCGTAATGAGCCCCAAACTGTTTTCCTTTGCATATACAGTGAGGGCAATTGCACTCCTACAGGTACCAGCATATGTAGTGACGAAAATGGCCAGGTCATTTGCATAAGTCAGATATAAAATCTTACAGGTGCCCAGCTTCGGAGAAAGTTATTAACTTTCTGAAGACATGCACCAATTTCCACCATAAATAAATAAAATAAAGCAGGGGCCGAAACACACCCCTGCTTTACTTACTCCTTGTATCTGGCTTAATGGGAGCTGATAGATCACCCAAGCTATTAATTATTATTATTATTTTTTTTTTATTTATTGTTGTTTTGATCAGTAAAACCTGACCTTTTAACAAGAGAAGATAATCATGACATTACAAACTTTTAAAATAAAAATTATACATCCATATTTCCAAATAAACAATTGTTAAACTCACTATTAACATGTTAAATATTAATTATTACTCACTCAGAACAAGGCTCAGTCTCCAGTATAAGATACATGTAATCATCACAACTACGCTGTGTTAATAGCATCTATTTCTGGTAACTTAATTTCTAAAGCATTTAGAAAATTTACAAGGGCGTACCTCAGTTGTTTTGAATGTTAATATTGACCACAATTCATCATGCATCACTATTGGCTTGTTGATCAAATGCTTAAAGTACATTATTCTAGATGGTAAAAGGGTGACGCATTCAATCACTAGATGTTTTAATGTTTCCACTCCTTGATGGCAAAATCGACAAGTTTGAACTGATATCTTCTTCCATCTAAACAAAATTTCTCTAGTAGGCCAGATATTCAATCTAAAACGCAAAAAGTCAGTGCGATGTTGAGGGTGTGGTGATTGGTTAAGATATTTTTCTATATGTCCCTGGTGTTTTAAAGCGAAAGGGTTTGACTCAAATTTAATTATTTTCAAGCACGCTTCACGGGTTTTAATCCAATCAGATTCCCATAATTTCTTTTTCGCTTTATTGGGGTTTTCAATGAGTAGGGCTTCGGAGATGTCAGCACCTGTCAATATTTTTGAGACATTAGCCCGCCATTTCGTTGGAAAGTGCTCCTCTGCTGCTAAGAGGTAAGAGAGGTAATCAGATATAATATCGAGTAATTCATTAGTGCTCTCTTTCATGATGCACTTTCTATACAAAAGACATAATTTCCATTTAAATGCAGCATAGAGTGATATAAGACCTAATTCATATCTAATGATCGTATTAGACTCAGATTTAGGGAGCATAAGCGCTCTTTTCCAATACTTGCTTTCGAAGTTAGCCCAGTATTTATATGTTAGACATATCTCCACTTCAGATCCATATAAAATGGAGGGCACAAATGTTTGCTTATAATATATAACCAATGGTTTAATAGTAAATTTGCAATATTTTGCCTCAATTAGTTGGAGTTGAGATAAAGCGTTCTGAAGCTTCGATTGTAAAAGATGATCTTGTGTTTTATCCGAAAATCTACTAAAGACACAAATTCCCAAGTAGATATAGGAATTAACAAGCTGCAGATTAGTGCCCTGTAGTTGCCAGCAACACCGGCTCCGACCCTTATTACAGTCGAATTGCATTACCTGAGTTTTATTGGTGTTGATACTAATGCAATTTCGTTCCGCATATATATCCAAGGCGCTTAGCATATTACATAGGCCAGAGGGTGTCTTGGATACTAATACCATGTCGTCGGCGTATAAGAACCAAGGAATAGCTACACCTTGTAGTTTGGGAGAATCAACAATCAAACCTTCAATACATAAACCAAAATCTAATAGAAAAAAATTAAACAAGGCTGACGCCAATAAACATCCTTGTTTCAATCCCCTCGTAGTTTGTATGGGCTCAGACAACAGGCCCTCGTTATTCAGGCAAATTGAAATGGATGTATTGGAATGTAACTGGATAATCCATTTAAGTATATTCCATGGGCACCCTGCATCCATTAGTTTCTTGAATAATAGTTCCCTCGGGACTAAATCGAAAGCTGCCTTGAAATCAACGAAGGCCATGTAAATTGCGTGGTTGCGTTGCATATTCAAATGGATAATGGCTTTCAAAGTTATCAAATTAACAGCAGTACCCAGTCCACGGACAAATCCTGTTTGAAAGGAATCTCGCAGGCACAGTTGATCTAACCAGCGGTTAAATTCACCCAGGATTAATCGGGCAAAAATTTTTCCAGGGCCGTCCAGCAACGCAATTGGTCTATACGAGGCTGGATCCCTTCGATCACCTTTCTTAAAAATTGGAAGAATAATCAATGTTTGCCAGTTCGGCGGCACCAGGCCAGTAAGCATAATATGTGATTAAACATGTCAAACAAAATATCTGCCCAAAGATGTTTATGCTGTTTGATCATTACATTGTGTGATCCATCCAGTCCAGCTGCTCTAGACTCACTCAATTTGGATATAAGAAACAATATATCCTCACGATCAAAGTTGACAATATGATTGGCCACACTGCCGTCCCATGTTAGACCAAGATCAGTAAAGGGTGAAGTATATATAGTGCCATAAAAATAATTCCAAGTTTCATGTGAGATGGAGTTAACTTGTAGTGAATGTTGAGTTTTCAACCCAGTATTATTTAATAATGCCCAAATACCTGCTGTTGACTTAAGGATGATTTGCTTTAACATGACCTCCCCATCATATTGATATTGGGTCGCACGCCGATTTCTAATCCAGTTTTTATACGTCCTTTTTAATTGTTTAATATGATCTTGGTTAGCTCCCGGGACGTCAGCGTGCCTATTTAACAGATCTTTGATATCCCTTCTTAGTTCACATTTCTTACGTTTTACTTCTAGATCAAAGGCATGTTGATGTAACTGAGTAGAACCTTTATATCGAGACCTCTGAGTTGCAAAACGTTGGATGGCATGTACGTAGCAACCGCTAAGACAGTCAGCGTCATCAGCATATTGTGCCAACAAGGTGTCTCTAAGCTGATGCAGTTTCCACTTGGACCAATGTACACGATTACCAACATTATTGAGGCGTAAATTTGCCGCATTCATATTTAAAGGAAGTGATTTTGTTTTAGGCCATTCATATGTTAGTTGTAACCAACTATGATCACTCAAGTGGTCTGCTTAATAGAAAATTTAGATATGTTGTTCAGAAATTTGGCATTAACAAAGATATAATCCAACGTTGCAAAACAGTGAAAATTGTGCCAAGTAGATTTGGGGGGAACATCTCCAGATATTGATCCATTGACCATTAGAAAATTACGCTCAGCCATTAAGGTTAGCCAACGACATTCATCAGATAAGGGGCACCATTGTTTTGGAGCAAAAAGATGCAAGTTTAAATCCCCCATTATGAGTGTGTTGGTAATGGTCACGTCCAATGAAAGTTGGTCAAGGATCTTTCTGATAGTATCGAAGAATTCATTCGAAGAAATATGTTTTTCCCCCCAATAGATATTTATCAAGGCACAAAAACTGTCGGCAACGTGAATTTTTACATATTGAAAACATGGTGGAAACGTCTTGTGCCAGATAACTTCGATATTCTTATCCTTGCGGAAGGCCATAAAGAGCCCTGCCATTGGACGACCTTTAACTGCCTCCACCGCTGGAACCATCAAGATGTTATATATGTCCCAGGTTGGAACATTACGAAGCCGTGTTTCCTGAAACACCAGGATATCAAATTGTGAGAGATCCTTATTTTCATTATTAAGAAAATGTTTATACCCTCTTGTGTTCCAGGAAAGTAGACTAACTGAGTCGAACTTCTGAACTAGTTATGAGCCCACATGATCCCTACTGCGGGACCAAGCATTATGCATAGGTCCCATCTCTGATGTATTAGAGGCCATCTTTTCACCCTATATGCGATTTTTAGACTGATCATCAATGAATTGTTTCTGATCCTCATGGGATACATCTTGTGTCACTATAAAGCCTAAGTTGTAAAAGGCAGTACGAGCTAGCCATAATGTGTTTAGTACCACTCTTGAGTGCACAAATATACGTGCTTCTGTGAGGTCGCGATCGTTGGTAAACTCGACCAAACTAATGCCAGCTGATGTAATGTCTTCAAGAGCAGCAATATCGGCACAGATATTCAATATGCTGGCTCGATTGAGATCATATGTAGGAAAGGGGTGGCCACGACATCTTATCAAAAGACGGTAATGATTTTTAAAATGGACATTACCAGTGTGCCTGGATGATCTAGATCTGAGCTCGCTCTGTTGTCTCGTGCTGGGGGCTATAGAGCCCCTAGAACCTTCCTCCACGGGTTTGCGCAAGGGTATGTTCTGTGCTTTCATCGGACCCTTTATTAAAGGATCAATGTTAGGTAGACCCTTTTGAGAATTCTGAGTGTTAGGATCAGATGTGTATGGTGAACCTTGTTTTAATAACTTACTAGATTCATTTTCACTAGTATACCTTTCAAAGGATGCACAAATCTCCTCTCGTAGATCCTGTAGAAGGTCAACAGGGTGCTGTATCTGAGTTTTTCCCCTCACCTCTTGTAGGTCAATGGAATTAGTTTGTTCAATCTTGCTCTTGTTAGCTGAGGCACTGAAACGCTGTACAAGAGCCTCACTGGCTTTAATCTGCTTGTCAAAGGAGGCTCTTAATTCTGCTCGCACTTCTTGAATAATGTCAATGGGTGTTCTTGACAAGTTTACAGCCACTGTAGAGTCAAGTATACAAGCAGTACCTGTGTCTAAGGCCTGCATCCCTTGTGTGATGGCTAGTGGATGGAGACCTTCATTGGAAAACAGATTGCATCAAGGACTCCACTCTTGGAGACCGAGTGCTATGATTTATTTGGGCATTATATTCGTGGCTTTGGGGCTTTATTATTATGAAAAAGAAAAAACAAAAATTTATTGCGTTAGTAGTTGAAGAATCTACTACTTCCACCAAAACATCTAATGGTTGATATATTAAAATTTCCTGTCTAGTGGACTGAATTTCCATATCATCATATAGGGCCTCATTCCGAGGCTGGCGCTATCCATGGAGTAAATAGCACCATGGTAAGCAACCATGGAGCTATTTACTCCATGGAAATCCGGCATGGTGAATGGAGTAATTACCGGTCCATTCCAAGGTTGGAGGGACCGGTAATTCCCCATTCACCGTACCGGTTCCCCATCCCCATTCCTGCCCCCATAGGGCTCAATGGGAATGGGGAAGGAGTAAATTACGGCACCGTAAATTACGGTGCCGTAATTTACTTCCAAGTCCCTTTTGCGGGTTGGATTTTTAACGCCTGCTAAAAGCAGGCGTTAAATGCCAACCCGCAAAAGGGAACTCGGAATATGGTGGTAAGTGTTAACGGTCACCGTTGCCATTAACGGTGACCGTTAACCCTTACCTCCAACCTCGGAATGAGGCCCATAGTTCTCGCTTTTTTCTGGCCAATACAGCCAACTTAGTAACTTTCTTCGCTTTTGTCTTTGTGTTTGTGGTATAAGATGATTGAAAATTTTTAGTTGCTGGTTCACCTAGGGTGCAACCCAAGGTTGCTACAGATGGATTTTTAGAGTTACCAAACAAGGGGGCGAATGAGACACCCAAAACTTTTGGGGTTATCCCATTTTTCATTATAGAAGCTGGAAGCGAAGAGGTTCTTGTACAATGGGCAATGTGATTTGGCCCTCCAATATGGACACGGACGAAATGCCGCGGGAAGGTGAGATCTAACATCAGAAGTGGTATTGGAGAATGGTTGTTCAGATGTCAAATTTGATGACAACACACCAGATTCTATGCATGGATTTGTCTGTATAGATTGATTATCATTTTATAAATACTAGGCCTGAGGTAACAAACTACGTTGCCTTTTGTTCTTCCTTCAAGAGCATGTGTAACATATGCAGTTCACTATTTTGCGAACGCATCTTTTCATCAAGGGATTCATATAATTTAGCCAAGGATAAGAGAGCGATATTCATGGCACTCAATGTATTAATTTAGTGCCGGAGCCTCAGGAAAGGAGAATCTGTTTTCTTTGTATGGCATCTGCTATCGCGAATAAAGTAAGGATGACTATGGTCGGGTTCTGAAAATCTGGTGCGCCTAGGTGTAGGAGCTACAAAGGAAGTATTAGATATTGGGAGATGGCGACTTATCAAATAACACCTGTGATTATATATAGATCAGGATTTTTAGACTCTGTTGGTGGAAGAGAGTTGGCTTATAGGCCGGACGTTACACCCGCTTGTTTGAGATTGTGAGATTTCAGTGAGTTGGATCAAATCACCCGTATTTGAACAAATGTAAAGAACATCATGGGACTTGAGTTCTTGAGGGCTAGACGCCAGGATGGAGGCCAATGTATCATTACCAAACTCCCCCACTGTTGTTAATTTGGCGGACTCAGCACGTAATATGCGCTGTGCTTCAACAGAGCATAGAGGCACCTGGGGGGGAACAATTAGAGATTGGACATTCGGATTAACCGCAACGGGCATAGTTTGTGTAATACCAATTTCACCTGTTGAATAAGCCATAGAGATTGTGGCGTCGGCCACCTCGAATCTTAAGTGAGGTTGCTGGCCAATTGCGGGACCAGCAAGATGGTCCGGCACATCCTGTTTGGAGCAAATTGTGACTAAGTTGCTCTCAGGATTTTTTAAAGCCACATCTGCGGGTTAGATAACTTCAGCCACGGCTATAGGGACAGCTGTCGCCTCCCCCATGTTAGCACAATTAACATGAGGATCCGGGACCAGGTTAGGCTCCGGGACAGAAAGAGTCGGCGGCTGAATGTCACGCTGGATGCTTAGCGTTTGCTTCCCTGGACCAACTCTTGTTGTATAAAATGATCGAATGTCCACATTAAGTGAGGTCGCTCGGAGTCTCTCTTTTTGTTCTTTAGCTGTGTACTTAAGAGGACCTTGTCTGGACGAGAGGGCAATGGATTATAAATATTAACAAACGATTCCGGCATGCCAGATGTCAATAAATTAGTCTGGCGTGCCATAAATATAATAATGAAAACTGAATTAAGTAAAAAGGAAAAAGACAAAGACCTACAACAAATAAAATTAAATAAATAAGGAAAGAAAACTTACAAAACCACCCACACCCGCTTTCCCGCTAGACAGCGAGACAGCAATACACTTTAGCAATTCACTTTGCTATTCGCGCGCGCATTCGCGCATGCGCGAGCTTTTTAAGCAAAACTTGTGGGATAGGTGGGATCGGTGAGCTACACAGGAAACAACAAAGAGAAAAAAAAAAAAACACAAAAGAAAAGTGTCACTAACAGTCCACCAATCAGGGCCTCAGAATGTAGCCCAAAGTCCAAAGTCCAGTGTTGCTCCTACCCAATGGGAGCAATCCGACGGCTCCAACAGGGCGGGGTCAGCACAGTACAGCGGGACAGAGGATTCGTCCGGCGAAAACTTCTGGCAACCCGGCAAGCTCCAGCTCCAGCGAGACAGCAATACACTTTAGCAATTCACTTTGCTATTTATCTTAACTGAAGCAGAATTTGAGAATGCCCCCTTTTCGTTTTTCTTTTCTTAATGGGATGCTCCTCCTCCTCCACTCCCCCGCAAAAAGAAAAACAAAAAACACATCCCCTCAAACCAATGATATCTGTTTGTATTGCCTCTGACCATGCTGCTGTCAGCAACAGCTGGGGTGGCTCTAGTAAAGATGCACCTGGCTATGCACCTCTCACCCACTTAGAGACAGAGGCATACAGTGATGAAGAGAGAGAGAGAGAGAGAGGCAAAGAGAGTTTTAGATTGGCTTAGGATTTGACAGATACAGCTAGTCAAATGAAAATGTGTCCGTTTGTTTCAGGAAAACCTTTCAGAAAACATTACTTTCATTTCTTTTTCAGTATGAATTATTTCCCCTCCGTTATTGTTAGTGTGCACCGCCAGTGGCCATTTAGATTGTGGCATTATCTCCAGTCACGGGAGCAGCCGGCAATCTGTCTCACAGCCACAGGGGTCGCTATGTTGCCGGTCTCTGTGCTTTGGGCGACGTCGACCATGAGGTGGGTACATTTTGATGGCATGTACATCTCATGGACTCTGGTTCGGGGCTTGGGCTTTTGTTTTCAGATACAAACTGCAAGTCGGTTGTGTGGAATGTACACATCCTGCCAACCGTTCAGACACTGTAGCTCATTAGTAAATATTAGATGTGAGAATTTGCTCTAATGAGAGCCCAAGGATCCCCAGGCTGGCAAGATAATGTGGGGCGCCTCCACCTCCTCTGCACATTAGGACTATGGGATGGGCTCGTCTATAAAGGACTCGGGAAGATTATCTGAGCTCATTTAGATCAAAATGCCCCCTATGGAATATTTCAATGGCAGGTTTGATCCGCTCTGGAAAAGAGCATTCTTAAGGAGTGTTTCATTAACACCTCAACTGACGTCAGGTCTGTGGCGCCTCGCTTCAAAGAGACTCGCATGGCCACCGCTGGTAGCAGACGCCCATTATCAAATGAGGCAATAACAGCCAATTTCCTAAACCATGAACGGAGGGGACGATAAATTATAGATACAAAGAAATGAAAGCAAGCTGAATTATGGGACCTAGGGCTGTGTGGGCGTCTGAGGAAGCGAATGGACGGGGGGAGTGACTCAGAAGGGACGAAGAGGGGAAGGCCATGGAAAAATGGAGGGAAACGAGCTAAGAAGGAAACTGACGCGGTTCACGTTGGAGAATTTGCAGGATTAAGGATGTAGGGAAATAGAGAGATCTCACGTGAAGAAAGAAAGAGTTATGGAGAAGGAAGAAAAACATTATGAGCAAAGGAGGAAATGGACACCGAAAGCGAGGCGTAATGCTTTTACGCCTCCATTTCGCACTTTGCCCCATTTTCTTGCATAGACCAATCAGAGGAGGGACACGGGGCAGAGATTGGATCTCCGCTCAGGTGACCACCTCCATTCTGTCATTGTATTTCGTATTACACCTGCATGAGATTTTCCATTCGGATAGGAGCATGGCAAATAGCCGTCCGGGAGTTAACTTCAGTCCTCTTGCAAGGGAGCAGCACTCAAATAAGCGCGCTAGACAAGGAGAAGCAAGAAAAAGTCAAACCGGACGCGTAATTCCACACTTACTACGCATTCAGGCACCACGAGGCAGAATTCAGAACTCGAACATACAAGGGTGAAACATAGCTGAGGTCGCCTATCCACTGCAAGCCCGCCTCAGTCAAGCTCCGAAGATTCAGTTTCACCATGCCCCTAGAAGAGCAGCCACATTGTCAGCACTTAAGAAAATCACGCCCTGAAGAAGACGCAGTCCTCGCCGAAACTAGCGCATTTTTAGATTTAGAGACTTGTTCCAACTAAACACAGCCAATTAATTTTGCGATAAATTTAGGTAGTAGGCATTTTAGAGGCACTGAGCACTTTTTTATATCATGGACAATTAGGAAAATGAGTCTTCAGACCAGCCATAAATTTTACAGACTACACAGCAGCATTAGAGATAGGAGGTCCATGGTTATACAAGAATGCTCAAGGAGAGCTCACACAAGTGAAGGGATGTAGCTATTTAATTAAGATAAAGCATTGAGAATGGGCACTATAGCAAGACATGAATGTTCATATTTCCATCCTATTCCCTTGCACTTTCGCATTTTTTAACTCTTTGCATCAACACTTTTTCACCAGTTTTTTAATCCATGATATGATAAGTCAATTATAACGTGTCTGTACACAAGTGTTCCTTGACACAACAAAATAAAGAAGGCAAGACAGAAGGAAGACAAAACAACAATCGTACTAGGCCTTGAGTCATTCAGATCGTGCAAGGGTGGGGGAGGAGGGGAGAGGGAGAAGTGCCAGACGGGGAGGGGGAGGCGAGAGTGCAAGGAATTCATAAGTGCTGCCAGGGAGGTGGCTCAAACGTGCAGAGAGTCAGGAGGCTGGAGGGTTGCAGATACAATCCCTTTGTGTTTGGGAGGCCCGGAGGCAGTGCAAGGGCAACTGGTTGTGAAGGAGCCTGGTCCCGTAAGTTCAGTGGGTGGCCAGATAACCAGTATGCACAGCAAACAGGGACAACAGCAAGGGAGAAGGAGCGAGAAAGCCAAAGCGAAAAGGAAGGTCTTGAGTTGCTTCCAGAACCTTAGGTGGCCCTGCTCAAGTTTGAGGCAGGGAGACTGTTCCAGAGGGAGGCCCCAGCTGAGGACCGAGATCTAGCCCCCACTCTCTGCATTGAGAAGTGTCTGACCCTCAGAGAGTTGGCGGTGATTGAAGGGAGGGCTCAAGAAGGAAGATGCTTAGGAATAAGAAGAGAAGTTGGATGTAGTGTGTGACCGGCCCCCGGAAGGCCTTGTGGATGATGCAGAGGGTCTTGAACTTGATCCTTGCAGCCACAGAGGAGCCAGTGGAGAGATTTCAGGGCTGAAGAAATACGATCCCTGGACTTGAGGCCAAGGACAAGTCTCCCAGTCCTGTTCTGGATTAGTTGTAGAGGACAAAGCGTAGATGCAGCCATATTTAGAAAAAGGCTCTTACAGTAGTTCAGCCTAGAGAGGAACAGGGCTCTGCAGACAGTGAGCTTCTGGGGAGAGTGAGAAAAGAAGAATACCTCTGAGGAGGCACAGCTGACAGTGTGACTTCTTAGAGACGTCAGAAATGTGAGGAGAGAAGGAGAGGGTGGAGTTGAAGATGACACCAAGGTTCTTAGCCTCACAACAAGGTGCAGGTAGAGGGCCCAGGGTGGGCTGCCACAGTGAGGGAGGAAAGGCGGGAATAGGTGTCCCAATCAGGAGGATCACAGTCTTACTGGCAATAAGGCAGAGATTGTTGGAAGCACATCATTCCTGAATTACGGACACACAGTCAGGTATGAGAGAAGGTGTAGAGGCGGCTGAGGGAGCCTGAAAAAGAGCTGGGTGTCATGCGCACAACACTGAACGTTAGAACAGACGGTAGGGATGCAGTGGGCTAGAGGTGCAGGTAGTGGTTAAAGAGCCAGGGAGAGAGGTTAGACCCCTGGGGGACACCACATGTAGAGAGAGAGAGATAGAAGAGAGGAAAGACCCAAGTTGGACATGGGAGGGTCGATCTGAGAGAAAGGAGGTCAACAAACAAGGGCCTGACCAGAGATACCCAGCTAGTCACAGAGACAATTGGGGCAGATGGTGTGGTTGACCACGGCAAAAGTAGAGGATAGATCAATGAGAATAAGCACAGAAGTACGGTTAGAGTCTAAATTCGAGAGCAAGTCTTCAGGGGTGTTCAGGAGAGCAGTTGCTGTGCTTCTGGCTGCTCTGAATCCAGACGGGTGGCCATGGAGATAACCAACAGATTCAGTATGTAGATTAAGCTGGAAGATGTCAAGCTTTTCCAGGAGTTTACACAGGATAGGCATGATGGAGAACGGGCGGTAGTGTACTGCAGAGAAAGGATCGGCAGAGGGCTTCTTAAGGAGGGGGCGCACAAGGGAGTGCTGAAGGGGGGAGTGGAAGGTTCCAGTGGCAAAAAATTGATTTCAGAAATCAGCTAAGGCTCAAGCAAGGATGTTGATGTGGCACTTGTTGATTCTGGAGGAGAAGGGGAGCATCTGCTTTGAAAAGACATTCATAGATCAGATTTGTCTAGACACTTTGTCGGGAGTGAACAGGGAGGAGATAGGTAGAGGAGATACGGCTGGAGAGGGGATTGGAATGGTAGAGGTAGAGGAGGTAGAGGAAGAGGAGAGAGTGGACATGATGTCCTGAGTTTTAGTGGTGAAATGAGAGCCGAGCCGTGCAAAGGGCCTGGGATGAAACAGGAGAGGTGGCAACTGCAGCAGGATTAGCCAGCACCTTAGCAATATTTAAAAGTGTGAGCCGAGTTGTTAGAGGTCTCCAAAACGTGGGCTTGGATGTAGGCTCTCTTAGAAAGGACATAGAGTCTGTATTACCTTTGGAGCAGATGGCAGGCAAGTTTGTCAGAGGATGAGCCTAATGCCCTCCACTTCTTCTCAGCCACCCTACACTTAGGCTTAAGGGTGGCGAGGTCAGAATCGTAACAAGAGCTTCACTTGGATGCAGACTTCAAACAGATCAGGGGCAAGGACATCCAGAGTGTTGTAGATTGATAGATGAAGGTTGGAAAGGCCTGTGTCAGAGTGTGCGTCAGCCAGAGGTGTAGGAGTTGGAGAGAACATAGCGGCGAAAGCCTCTACTGACACACGCTTCATGGGCTGGATGCCCGAGAAGGTGGGTGGCAGTTATGGGGTCATCTTAGCCTGAGGGGTAGAGAGGAAAAGGTGAAAAGAGAGAAGAAAGTGATGGGAGGTTTGGAGAGGGGGTGTTAAGACAAGATCAGAACATCCAGGTTGTGCCCTGCAGAGTGAGTCGGGCCAGAGGGAAGAATAGAGAGACAGAAAGAGTCACAGAGGTTGTGAAAGAGCAGTGAGTAGGGGCTAGAAGCATCCAAGTGGATGTTGAGGTCTCCGAGGAGGAGAAATGGAGAGTTACAGGCGGGGAGAGAGGAGGAGAAGTCAGTCCACTCTGCGAGGAAGGGGGAAAACTAGCCAGGCGGCCTGTAGATGGTGGCCACAGTGAGGGGAAGGCCAGGAGAGATAGAGAGCCTGCAGAACATGCATTCAAAGTATGAGTAGGTCTGCATAGGAATGGCAGAAGCAGGGATCCACTCTTGGAAGATCAGAGCTACTCCCTCTCCAGGCTGGTAGTTTCTGGGATCAGAGAGGATCTTGTAGACATCAGGGAGTAGAGTATCAAAACATGTGACAAAGCTGGCTGTGAACCAAGTTTTGGTTAGACCAAGTACATCCAAATGAAGCTCTTTGAGGAGATGGTAGATGTCTGAGGAGTGTTTGACAGTGAAGTGAGAGTTAAGAGTAGCGACGTGAAGCAGATTGCCACCTTTGCAAGACTTCCTTGGAGGGTTACGGGCATGAGAAATGCCCCAGAAGTATTAGAGGTGCCCGAGAATGGGTAGAGGAGGAAGGAGGATATGGCACAGACAAAGAAGAGGGTGCTGGAGTGGTTGCTGAGGAAGGAGAAGGCAGAGTGGCCAGAGAAGCAGGGGAGGGTGCTAGAGAAGTGGCGGAGGATGGAGGCAGCAGAGGAGCCACAGAGGGATAGGTAGGAGTAGCAGGAGAAGGAAGAAAGATGATAAGACGCGGGAAGCATCTATTGAAAAGGAGATTGGCCTGAAATCCCTGGACCAAGAAGTTGCCATTTAAGTATGGGTATCACCGATAGCGAGGCCTGGGTTGGAGACCAGGATGTTCCTTTTCAGCTTCTTCCTACCAGACTTATTGAGAGGGATAGGATAGTCGATAGAATAGCAGTTAGAGAAGACAGAGCACCATAGATGGTGCAGGCAGTGAGTAAGGGGACATGGGCAGCCCAAGCATGAGGGGGAGGGGGTCACACACTAGGCGCAGACAGGAGGGAGGCACACAGGAGTCACACACAATAGAGGGGGCAACAGTAAGTACACCACAGAACAAGAACACTGGAAACTTGCAGGGCCCTAGAATGAGTGGAGAAAACAGTTCAAGCAACAACAGTACACCACAATGACACTTCAAGGGTGTGAGAATGCAAATAAAAACCAGAATACATAGTTGGCATCCCCAGGGGACCTAGAGGGGAAGACAAGAAATGCACACAATGCAGCACGTAAACAATATAAAGGTAGCATTACAAATAAATACACAAACACTGGTAATCCAAGGAAACTTGGAAGAAAGAGGAAAATGAAAGAGATGCAGTGGAGTGACAAAACAATAGTCACAGTATGAAGGAGCGTGGCATGCAAAGACACAAACAGGGAATAATACACTGGTCGCGGGCTCAAGGCCACGTGGGAGCAACGCTGAGAAGGATGCGCAAGGCTGGGGGATCAGGGACAAGTGGCGCGAGGTGCAATGAGGGAAGGATGTGCTAGGCCAGAATAGCAGGGGCAGTTGTGTAAGGAGGAATGCAGAGAAGGTATGTGCTAGGTTGGGGAGAGGAACAGGTAGCGTGGGTGCACATGTGGCGCAAAGACGGGGGAGCTTGGTCTAAGTTGCGAGGGAGAGCTCGTGGCAGGAAGAACAGGGGGGAGCTGGGTCTAAGTTGCATGGGAACGCATGTGGCGTAAGGAACTGGGGGAGGAGGGCCTAGGTTGCTTTACAAGGTATGAGTATGCATGTGAATATCTATGAATGGTATGTTAATTGTTCTATCCACACTTAACCCAAGAATTGTGTAATAAATAATTTATTTAAACATGAATATTACTGCAGTTGATTATTAGACACACAGAATTCACAAAAGTGAACTAGCCACGGACTAGCCATGCGGTATACCCATATACCATTACCGGCGCCGTTAAACCCATGCCGCACTTCTTGTAATGAAGCCCAAGGCCTAGTAAGATCGTTGGTTTGTCCGCCCTCTTTTTCCCCCTCCTTGTCATGTCGCGCCTAGAAACACTTGTGTACAGGCGCATTATAAATTCCATATCATATCAGTTGCCAATGTCGCTGATGCTTGTCACTGAATGAGTGTGTTGAAAAGGTCTGGGGATAAGGGTGCACCCTGGGGTACACCACCATGTAGGTAACCTTCAGAGGATATGATGCTGTTTATCTTCATGGTTGGTGCCCATTCACCAAGAACCGAGTTGCGCCAGTTCAAGGCCAAAGTTTTGTTAATGCCCGTGTGTATGGTTGAACGAGTCTAAAGATCCCTGATTCAAATCCTGGCCCAATCCTTAAAAAAAGAATGGTTCAGATCATTTCAAATCAATTCCACCCTAAAGAGGTGACTTGGAAGAGATTTGAGCCAAGCTTTAAAATACTTGACTTGGCTTGCGTGTAGTTCCTACAACCAGCTAGAAAAACTTTACATAGATATGAATCAAAACGGCATAATATAAAAAATTTAAAAAAAGATGGACTTGAAATCAAAACATTGGCAAAAGAAAATCAAAAGGAATTATACAAAACAGAAAAACTTGATAAAACCTTGAACCGGGACAGGCAAAGAAAGTAGTGCTCTTACCAACACAAGGCACTCAAATACGGGTCTACACCTTAATCATTACAGATGATTCTGACTCCGATTCATTTCTCAGATCGATTTTAATCATACGTCAGACAGTTTCTCCATCCCTAGCATAGATCGGCTGATCAACGCAATGCCATGGTTGAGTGTTTTGCCAGCGAATTATAACAGATGGGGCAGCAATTACTATCCCTCAATTACTATCCCTCAATTACTATCCCTCAATTAATATCCCTCAATTATTATCCCTCAATTACTGTCCCCCAATTACTATCCCTATGTTGCTCCTTGCACTCCCTCTGATTTATTAAACTGGACCACCGGCCAAGACGCCTTAACATTTTTCTACATTGTGAGTCTGTGTGTTTGTGCCTGTTTTTATTCACGGTTTATTAACACAATGTAGCATTTACTTTTGAACATAGCTTCTTTGAAAATACGTAATGATCAGACCCTACAGTGAGGAGTTGGGGGAGGGGGTGGGGTTCACATTATGTTATGTCAGAGATTATAAGACTTATTCCAAATGTGGTGGCATTTCAGGAGGAAATTATGCCAAACTCAAATTCTGTTGCTGCCACTTACATGAGCAGCTGATCTGCCAGATGATGAGTGGTGAGGTGGTGATGCTAGTCACCGTTCATGGAGTCCAGCAATAACTGAAATACTCGAAAAAGTGGAGCAAAGTTTGGGAGATTTTGCCACTTCTTTTCCTCAAAACTTGGAATATGGTGTCCTGGTCAAAGAGACATTCATTCTGTTACTGTCACTAAGTGAGCACACTGTCATACCCAGAATGAGGCATGATCTGGTATCACCACCATTATGATATCACAAATGTGATTAGGGGCCACTATTACAATGCACCTAGATGTCTGAGAAATTATTAGATGGCTTTGGTACAAAGCTAGCATCAGGGTCTCTCTAGAACTGCACACTCTCCCAATCTCTGTACCATGGCATTGCAACACTGCAAGTATTGCCACAACAGGTATAGAACTAGGCTTCAAACCCCCTGCATCGGCCCTCCTTGAATTCTCTCCTATTTAACCACCCTCTACTCCCTTGTTGACTACCCTGCCCACTATGGTGGGCCCTCTCTTGACCTTGTCTTTCAATCTGAGTTACACTCTCCCTCTGACCTCTACATTGACCCCTCTCCCTTTGGTCACTCCATTGTTCACTTAAACGTTTCAATCACTCCACTCCCCACAACCCCCTATCTGGTATGACTTAGAGGAAATTTAGGCTGGACCCTCTTGCCCTTTACCATGATGATGTGAGGCCCTCCCTCTTGCTTCTCTCCCCTAGTCATATCTCTTCCATTGACCATGTTTTTTTTTTACTTTCACTTTCACCCTCCACGTATGACTCCCTTTGACGAAACCTATACTGCCCACCCATACATACCTCCTCTTCCCTGTCTGCAGCCCTGGATCAACTCTGATATTTAGACCCTCAAAACAAACATGTGCCGTGACCAATGACACTGGTGCAAATCACAGCCCCCTACCCTACTCCTAACATACAAAAAAGACTTTACTGCCCTCACCTCTGCATTGCACTCTGCCAAATCATCTTACTTATAAACATAATCTCCTCCCTTCGGAATCTGCCCCACAAACTGTCATCTACCATCCAATCTTTGCTCACACTTCCCTCCTCAATTTCTGCTAAGAACTTTGCACACTATTATTCATCTAAAACCTTTACATTTTTTGACACTCTCACAAACATCCTCTCTCTCCCTCACCAAACCTCCTTCTGTCCACCACCTTTCTCCCCTACCTCTCCCACTCTTGACTACATCTCTTCTATACTCCTACCAAATTAGCACCCATCCTTTGCAGCACCAACCCATATTGCGCTACTATTGACCCGCTTGCTCCCTATAAAGTAAAAGACTCAATATCAGTAATTTGCTCTTATCTCTCTGACCTCATTAACCTTTCTCTCTCTGCTGAACTGTTCCCTGCCTCCTTTCAATCTGCAGCTCTCTGACCACTATTGAGGAAACCCAGACACAGACCATTTTCCCTCCTTCCCCACTATTCCAAGGTACCTGAGTGGGTGGTCTTCTTCTGGATCACTAAGTACCTTGAGGATAATAGCCTTGGAGAACCACTTCGATCTGACTTCTGTAGTAAACACTCCACTGAGACTGCACTCATGCTTGACTCAAACTTTCTGATGCTCACCACTCCAAACTCACTTCTATACTCACCCTTTGTACCTCTCCGTTGTTTTCGACACTGTCAACCACTTCTCTCTCCCAGCCACACTCCAGGAACGTGGGCTTCACAAATATGCTCTCACCTGGATCACCCCCTACCTGGAATGTCGATCCTTTAACATTTCATGGAACTCACAAACCTCTGACCCCCACCCTTTTCCCTATTGGCATCCCCCAGGAATCAGTCCTCGAACCTCTGCTCTTCACCCTCTAAACCTCTGCCCTAGGAAGACTTATCTCATCCTTTGGCTTGCACTATCACCTCTTTGCTAATGACAATTAAATTGTGTTCCCCTTTCCATCTTCCACCTCATTCATCTTGGAATGTATTGCCAACTGTTGCACTTGACTTCGTCCCTGGATGCTGCTCTGTTGCCTCATGCTGATCTCTTCTTAAATGGGCCCTGGAGCACTTTCAGATCATCCACGATGTTTGAAGGCACTCTCAATGGTAGCGGAAGAGCATAGTTAATTCTCCAATCTCTATAACTCTGCTAGTGCGTTGCCCCTCAGTGGTATCAGTGATTTTCTGAATCTTATGTCGCATCTTGGGGTCAGTTGGTTCATGATCTTTATCTTTTTAATCATCATTATTATAAACAACATCATCAATATTCCCATATCCGCTGGATGTGGGTGGTGGCAGAGAGCAGGAGCGCACCACAGTATGTTCCTCCACACTCTAGGTTGTTTCTCCTTGCTCGTCATCTGTAGGAACCATGCTCCAGAGTGAGTGGGCTCAAGCTCCTCCACCAAGCCTAACACCTGAGTATATATTACTGTATCTTGCACACACGAGTGAGGCGTGGAACTATGTGTTCCTGGCTATGGCACTGATGCCTTCCAGTTATCATGCACAACGTTGCCATCCGCGGGGCACGCTGTAGTTTCTCCGACTGATGTGACGTGCCCTCAAACTGCACGCCACTTCCTCCTCTCGGCATGTTGATGTTCTCCATGCCTTCTGGGACTCAAGGTGCTTATTTCTCTTTCCAAGTCCCTGACAGCAACATGGTCCATGCGCTGCACACTCAGTCACACCCCCTGAGTGTAATATCTCGCCTCCATCCACTTGAATGGTTTTCTCTCCACTAGTATTCCCCTTGAACACAAAAATGTGACACTGAGTTACAGCGACAAATAGTTTCCTTCTTGCCTCCATCAAATTCTCAGATTTTCTTCTTCCTACTCACCGACACAAATGTCACCTGTGTATGTCACACAAGACAATTTCTGGGATTATCTCCTCTCAAGGCTGGAACTAGTAGATACAAAAGGTGGCCTGTGTTATTTCCGTGTTCACCCTCTTCCTAAAATAAATCCTATTTTAATATTCTCCTCCCCTCAACTATATCCAAATTCAATGTTCCACCTGTCCCTTGACTAAATTTTAGTTCACGTATGACCCGCTTCCTGAACGAAATCCAATTCTAACCTCCTACTTGTCCCTCCACACGTCTAAAAACCGTATGCCTATTCACCACGAGATCACAAACCACAACTATGGGTGCCGTATTTAACCCCTGAAGCCAAACTCACCTCAACCACTTCACCCAATCCAGCAAAGGAAGTACGAAGGCACAGTCTGCCTTGACCAAATCGGTGGAAATGTGGGCGATTCGGAATTTAGCTGAATATGTTTTCCTGTTAGGTAGTCATAACGTTCTCACCATCTTTGCCCCATAATGCCGGATTTGACCATTTTGTGCATTTAAAAAAATGTGTTTATGTTTCAAACCACTACTGTGTGCAGTTAATTTTCACACTTTAAAAGAGGGTGGACATGGATTGAAACAAGTTCAGATTTCTAGAAACACAGTATCCTGTATTTTTAGAACTGCACCACCCTCCCAGCAGATTTCCTGCAATCAGGGGCATTGAGAATTACTGCATGTGGTAACAGTAATTACTGGATGCAGAGATGCTATTGTAAAGTACACCTAACTCAAAAGCGCCCCTAGATAGGAGCTATAATTTCCTAATTATAAAATGTAAGATATATTGAATTCTGAAGAATGGGGGTAAGTCGGTCCTGGCAAGGGACTAACCAATATGGGCAGGTTGAACACAATATCCTACTCGATAATACACTGTTACGTGATTGTGACGAATCAACTCCCGGGGCACCGGTGGTCCAGGGATGAATATCAGTTTCTAAACCATCAATCAACCCCACACCTCTAGTGTACCAGAAGGGATCCGAACAGATTGGAATACAAGTCAATCATAACACTTTTTTGTCCAATGTTGTTAACATGGACGGAACAGAAGGGTTATCTCTGCAAGGTCGTGGATCGTTGGTTAGTTGCAACACAGCGAAAATACAATAATTACCCAATGATAAAAGGGACTGTCCAGTCAAGGTTGTAGATAAATAACAATTGTCTTTATAACTACAACAGACAGTTCTAACACACTACAAAATACGACCTACCCTGTAAAGAAATGCAGCTGACAGACAGTTTCAAGAAGGAAGAGGAATGCACTGTGGGTATTGACCACAGGGTAGTTGGTAAAGTAATTAATCTCAATGGTTTAAGTATACTTGGTTTCAGCACAATGGGGAAATGGGTCATAAAATGTCACAAGGCCCTTTGGTGAGAAACCAGGGGTACACAACCACAATGTACCTTGTGCTTGCAGAAGTTCTTGGTGCTCGACGAGGTCGAGTCAGTTACAGGGCTCTTTGCAATGTCTTTGACAGAGTTCAAGATGAGAGACAGCTGCAGGTATCTGGTGGCAGGCAGCTCGGCGAGCGAGGCTTGTGAAACGGCTGCAGGCTGGCCTACATGGCGGCTTGGAGGCAGGAATCGTTCTTTCAGTGCTGATCAGCGGTTCTGAAGCACTGGTCAAGGCGTCTCCGATGGGGTGAGCAACTGCAGTGTGGCAGCCTTAAGGCAGACACTGGTTGATGCTTGTCAGTGCACTCTTCCCAGCTTCTTCGCTGGGCTTGTGTCGTCCTTTAAGGCGGACGGCCAAAGCTGAGGAGAGTGTTGCAAGCAAAGGCCTTGTCCTTCCTTCGGTTCAAAGACTCTCTGCCACTTCCCACCTAGGAAGTTTGCTTGCAGAGCCTAGCAGGGTACGCTGTGTGCTGGCTGGTTACTGGTTGAAAAGCGGCTGGATTCAGTATCTCCCTCTCTTCCCTGGGAGATGTTTAGGGGAGGGATCTTTCTTCCCTCTTGGAAATCCTGGCCTTCCTTCACCGGTTCAAGCTGTAAGGCAGACTGTACCTTCAGCCAGGTTCCAAATACCTTCTTATTACTCCTTGCAAAGTCTTCAGAAGATCTGTTGAGAGAGGGGCTCAGCCCTCTTTCAAAGCCAAATGGGCCCAATTGATTGGTGCAGGCTAAGCCTACCTTAATGAACCAATCCTGGGTCCCCACCAACAATCTTCTGTTATGCGTGAGGTCATAACCAGATTGCTTTGTAACAGGAAAGGTAAAGGGGTGAAAACATGTACTAGCATGTCCCACCCATCTTCCTGTCTGTTGTGGATCAAAGGGGCTCCCTTGTTAATTGAGCTCTATGTGGTTCCTGATCAAAGAATGGGTCTCCCTTGAAGTTGTGGCGAGAACACATTTTGTACAGAGTTTTGGCGGGCACCACAGGGATTTCTGCTACAATGGTAATAGTATTGCTTATTCCGTAATCTTTATAGATGTTTTAACCTGGAGCTTCCAGTCTGAAAAAAGATCCTATGGCATCCGGATCTCAATGAACAGTTTAGAAGGAAAGTAAGGTAGCATTACCTTACTAAAGGCTAGAGCTCTCAGTTGACCCTTGGCAGGGCTGCGCAATTAAATTAAAAAATTTAATAAAGTATTTAATATTAATTCAAAGATATGAAATGGTTGTAGTGAATTTTTCAACAAGAAATGTTTTATTCACATTTCTAGGTTTAGTATTGCCAATTCAATTCTCATATAGTGAGGCAACTTCGAAAAACATAGGTTGTTTCATCAGTAAGCACATATGCCAATCCATTTCGGTCTATGACCATCGTCAGGACCATGCTTTAGTGAATATACCATCAACTGCTTTAAATTGGTTGTCCTCTCAGATCGGTATTCTCAATAGTTGTCTCCAACATTCCTTCGTGCGCGGAGCTCGCACGTAGAACCGATCGCGTTGAAAGCGAAAGTGTCTTTGTGTCTTCATCAAATCACATACTTGTACCCTCTGAATGGGTTCCCGCTGCGGGGGTTGCCTACTGTAAACAGTTCTCTCAGACATGATAGTTCACTGCCCTTGATACTAAAGGGCAGGAGCTGACTTGAGGTGGACACAGAAGCATATCAAAAGCTTGTTGGGTATCCTGTCCTTTTTCAGTCCTGCGACCAGGCCTCTCACAGGCCTGCTTCAATGTGTCAGTTAATGAGTCTGGCCATGGCAGGAGTAATGTTTTGCTTTCCCCCTTCGTGAGATGCTTTGATGTACCTGTGGCTGTCACATTCCAGCTGAGCATGACAGGAGGACAGCGCCTGTAAAGGCTGTGTCCACCCAGAGTACATGTGACTATGTGTTTGTTGTGCAGCGAGCATAGGAAAATGTGTGCGGATTAACCACACACATTTTCCAGAGGTTGATCTCCCATCATTCAATTTCATTACAAAATTTCAAAAAAGCCCAGGTGAGCGCAAACTCTCCGTGTGGATGGTCAATTCCTCACAGTGATACAAATAGTCCATTATGTCTCCTTTTCCCCTACCGCTTATCCCATATTCACCCCAAGCAATCCTCTATATATGCCCAACTCTTGCCACCAAGACTCCTGTCTGGTGGCTTGGCAAACCCAGTTCTCTCCCTTGATATAGAGATTGTTTCTTTCAAACTAATCTGGTGAAAGCCTCCACACAACTAGGGCTGCTTGAGCACCTCTCAAGTCCATGACGCAACCACTTTCCATCTAACTACACTTAGTACCATGCTTCGTCAGTACTAGATATTGACATCACAATAAAACTCTGCTCTAATCCAAGCTGTACTCTCCTGAGTCCTACACTCATGCTTACCAATAATTTATCACAATTGAGAACTGTGCATCTCTACTTAGGCGGCCATACCCCTCACACTCATCTCACTTGTTTTTCCTCGCTGTTATTGGAAATTCTCTTATCTTGGTTCCTATCACCTCCTCCACAACCCTCCCCTTCCTTTCCACAGACTAAGATCTGGCGACACCCTGGCGGGGTCACAATATGCCGCCATTCAGACAAGGCCAGACACCACATAACCACTACTGTGGTGATGGCTGCAGTAAACATATTGGACTGCATGACATATATTTTAGATACCAAGTTATCAGTTTGTTTGTTTTATTTATTTCCAATGGTAGACATGCAAAGAGTCTCGGATTCGGCACTCAGAACTTGTGATTGACAGGTTCAAAATTATATGGCAACCTCTGCTTGTCAAGGGAACAGCCCGTATCACTACACATGCGCATGGTGGGCACACACACATGCAGCATACACTCAGGCACACATGCTTAGGCACAAACACACTCACTATCTCAGACTCGCACACGTGAAGATGAAAGCATTGCTCTGGTGTCGTCAGAAAGAGTGTCACGCTGTGCCCATCCCGTGCACATTAGTCTGCCCCAATGCCCACCGCGCCCTGTAGCTGAGGCCAGAGATCCAGGGCCATGGAATGCTCTCCTAGGGGTCCAGGGCCTGAAATCAAAGGCGTAGGGCGGATGCCGAGGCTGGAAGAGGCTTCGTGTTCCATTTCTCCGAGGCCTTCTCCCATGACCGGGGCGACGCTTTCTGTGCGGCTCGTGTTCGTCTCTCCTTCTCGACATGTTCATAAATAGCGCCGATTCCCTCCGGGGGAACGAGGATGCGGGTGGGAGCTGTGAAACCCGGCGCGCGAGGTCGGGCCCACGAACCTGCGTTCAAGCGCAGAAGGGGCCGGGGGAGAACGCTTGACACGAACCTCATGCTGACACCCCCTGTGGAGCCCACGGTGGCAGTGCGAGGGGCACGTGCGAGGAATCTGGCTCTGACCGCCTTCACTAACAGAGAGGGGGCTCAGAGCAGGGCTAGGCCTAAGTGGGTCGTGTGCTGGAGAGTGTAGCTTTAGCCTTGAAAATCCATTCTGTATGGATCTAAACACCTAAGCAAAATTAATTTAAAAAAAAAAATCCTTGCCAAAAACGGCTACATTGTGCATGTCCTAATTTTAAGTTCATCCTCTTTTAGTTGTGGCTATCAGGTGGCACTTAAGTCCCATTTAAACCCCCAAACGGTTGCATCGGAGTAGAGCTAGGAGTGCAATAAAGCGAGGACGGACTCACAGCTTGTGGGTGTTTGGTTATTCGCCCCCACACTGACTGCCCATGGCCGTGCTAATTCCTATGGCCATTCCCGGCCACTGCATGTACCTCTCTGCTCAAAACACATCCTTTGGGGACCTGTCTGAGGTAGCGCTATCAAGTAGTAGCATCACATCCTGCCCTGCCAATGTTATTTCTAAGCCGTCTGCTAAGAGTTAATGGATTAACTGCATTTGTAAATGCACTACTGGTGGAATGAAAATGTCTGAACCGAGTATGCATTCAGCCACTTGACTTAAATCTGCTCTTTGCTCTGAGGTCCTGTTGAAAATAAGCATTGAAGTATCCAACAGTCTTGGCTTGTGCATAGTTATATCAAAGTCAATCAATCATTTTTTTTCTTCAATCAATCAGTTTTTCAGCTGTTGCCATGTTATGGCCATGTAGTACCATTATGGCAGTGCCTGGCAAAGGCCCAACTCATGCCTAAATCAAAGTCAAAGCTGTTGATGTTTGTTCACCTTTGGCTTCAAGGTCTTCTCACCACTACCTGACATCCAGCTCCTTCAAGAGTTCAGCCGTCATATGCATCTGGTGCTTGTTGGCTTGAACTGACCAGCCAATCAACCTGTCATGCCTTTGCTATCGTTGGGATCCTTGGGGCAGTCCTGGGCATTATCGCCGGCCTGACCATGTTGGACCCTTTTTGGTGAGAGCAGAAGCTTCTTGTGTTATTGAGTCGTGAACAATCCTGAGGTGGGGGTCTTCTGCCCCATTTAGTCACTGTTGGTTTAATTTGCACTTGAGTCCTTGCTTGGCTTGGTTACAATGAGAGGTTTGGTTTGTGGTGCATTTGGTGCATTACAAGGATTCTTCTGTCTAGGCTTTACTCGCTTTTGGTATAATGGCTGAAAGGATGCGTTAGATCCTAGTCTAAGATGCTGACGCACTTTCCCTATGACACGATTGCAGCAGTGTATTTAAGCAGCCAATGAGAGGATGGAGGCGTGTCGCAACTCTTATTACCTTTATGGGTGCAGTGGGAGTCTGTGCTTCTTAGGACTTTATTATTATTATTATTATTATTATTACTCTTAGGGTATTTATTAAGCGTGGAGCTAGCTTCAGGAAGCAGCCAAGTGCTTTATAATCATAGGGGGAAGAAAACAGTGATGGAAGCAGAGAAAAAGGGAACAGTGAACTAACAGGGGGGGCATGACAGCGGGCAAGGGACAGTAAGGGAACAGCAAGAGGAGGAGGCCATGGTGAGCAGATCACTGAGTCTCAGGTAGGGTGAGGACTTTATTTTGCTGGCCTCCCATGCTTCAGACGGGTGCCTATGATTGGTGCCTTGAGGAGACTGCAGACTTGATCCCGAGCTCTTAAAGGGCCTGTGTATAATAATAAAAGGGTACCTGGTATTGGTCTGTGGTCCTCCAGGTGAGCATGCATGTAAAGCAAACCATGGTCCAAATAGATTAAAGATGTAAAGATTATATTTTGATGTTATCAATTCTTAACAAGACATTGGCCCTCATTACGACCCTGGCGGAGGACCATGGTGCAACTTGCACCATGGTCCATGGCGCAGAGCTGCCAACTCCGCCATGGGTGTTGGCGGACTTACCGCCCCATTCCGACCTTGGCGGGGCGGTAAGTCCCCAATCCCCATTTACCCTTCCCCATTCCCATTTTTGCCCCATAGGGTATAATGGGAGTGGGGAAGGCGTTAATTACGCCACCGTAAATTACGGTGGCGTAATTAACAACAGGTCCCGTAGCGCCATGGATTTTTCAGCCCGGAAAAAACAGGCGAAAAAACCACCATGGCGCTACGGGAACTCGTAGTAAGGCGGAAAGGTACGCCATGCATTACGCTGGCGTAAAACTCTTTCCGCCAGGGTCGTAATGAGGGCCATAGTATTTATTTCATTTTATGATCACAGACAGTTCATGTACAAATCACAGAAAAACAGACATATATCCCCAGTAAACAATACAGAGACACATCTGAAAAACAAATGAGTTTAAGTTCAAATTTGTTGATTAATATTATGGTATGGTGACAATAGACAGCTATGTTAGGAATATGTGTTGGAATTAATATGGTATGTATGAGATGAGAAGGGGTTTCGCTGATAGGGAAAAGTTGTGAGTTTTTTCTGTTTTCTTCTGTGATTTGTATATGAACTGTTCATGATCATAAAATGAAACAAATACTATGGATTGTTAAGAATTGATGACATCAACATAGAATCTTGTCATCTTTAATCTTTTGGTCCATTGTCTGCTTTATATCTTAAAGGGCCAGGCTTGGCAGGGGGTCGGCATCTTAATTAAGAGGCAGCACCTCCCCCCCCTGAATGCTGCCTATTAGGCCACAGCCCCCGCAAGAGCCCGGCACGATTTTTAGGCCGGGCCTGTGAACTATCTGTCAGCATTCCAGTCAGGTAAGTGCTGCCTTGGCTTTTAATTGTGGTGCTGACCCCCTGCCTGTTTCCCCTTTCACTAGAGATGGGGGATCATCACCCTGTCCCATTGGGTGCAGGGAGATGATTTCTGCACTTTTACTAAAAGGGGTGTCAGGCAGGGGGTCATCAACACAATCCAAAGGTGAGGCTTCTTTTGTAAAGGCTGAAACACTCAAGCTTGAACTTCAGGCATTACAAAAAAAGCCTCACCTTTTTACTGAGTCGCCGACCACCTGCCAGCCACCCCTTTCATTAGGGATGCAGGAATCATCACCCCTGCATCTCTGATGAAAGGGGTGGCTAACAACAGAAGCCTTGCCATGTAGCAGCATGGTGGGCTGGGGCTAGCAGGGAACTTAAGAGGGGCCCCGGCTGGGCCCCATCTCGGAACAATTTTCAGAGCCTGCCGGGGCTCGGCCTCAACTAGCCCCGTCCCACTTAAAGCCATGCCTATGATGGTCCTGTAAATTTAGTCATGGTTTTTGCAATTACACATTTTCCTAAGCTCACCCCATGTGCTGTTCCACTCTTGTGGAATTCTGTTTCTCCTGGGGTTATTTTCTAAAAAGTGGTAATATCATGGAGGGGACGGCCACAAATTGCATTTTGCATTCGGGTCCCCTCCATGCATGGTCCCACATTTTCAAGACATAGGGCAACATGTGTAAGAACAGGCAAATTCACCTTTGCCATTTTTATGGGACTTTTCTTGGACTTTTTATTGGACTAGATTCTGCAAAAAATGTAAAGGCAGCCTGGTAATCACTCATGGCAGACAGCATTTACAAGGGATTCCTATGGAAACGGCCTGCTTTTGCCAGGTGCCTAAACATGCAGATTCAATGGGAATTCCTTAGTGTCATGACGTCATGTCAATATGTACTGTGGTTAGCCCAGGGGGGTTTGCAGGTGGAGCAGGAATGCATCCTGAAATTTATCTTATTTTGTGCCCCCACTCCACTAACAAAAACAAAAAATATCCCCCGCAGTGTAAATGTATGTTCTTCAACAGACGTAATGCAGTAGCACCTGCATTTAGTATCAGAATATCGAGAGACAAATGAATATGTCATCCATAACATCCGTCCCTCCCCACCTCCATACCATAGAAACGACAGGAGTATATCATTTCTGGCGTAAGTCCCATCCTGCCTAAATACTGCAAGCACGAGAGACGCTACTCACTAAGACAACCCAACAACCTTATCCTGGAACCTTCGAAGAAGAAATTAATCTGCAAACTCAAGATCAACTGAACCTGTTGTAACTAAAGATGAACAGGTGACATCACTGCCAAACTAGACACAAAGCAGATATGCTCTCATCACGAAGATACATGGATACTTGGTCAAACGTGCATTTAGACAAGAAGAATGTTACCTGCATTCAATAGACACTAGAAATCTATCATAACCAATGCATACGCTGAAACGCAAGACGCGTAAGAATACATAGAAAGCTCACTTAATGCAGAAGTTCAACAGTAACGAGTGGCCATTTTGGAGTCAATGCATGACACAGCCACGTCATTTTATTTACTTATTGGACATTTGAATGGTGCCTATAAACACGTTTTTACATGGAGAATCTAAAGATGCCTCAAAGCTGCAGGGAGATTCGATTTGCTGACGTAGCTGAAACACAAACGTGTGCAGGCCAGACATTGACTCCTTCCAAGGTTATTGCAGAAAGGGGGGGGTTGGCTTGTTCTGAAGTAGAGCAGAAGATAATCAAACTCAAGCGCAAGGCATATTTCTCTTAGATTCAGCAAAGAACAACCTTTGAATGCCAGGTGTCAGCTAATTAGAAGCTTGCAATTGCATGAAGAGTATTTCGACAAAGTCTCTCGAGGCCAAGGAGAGTGGTAGCACCCATAGTAATAGGAGCTAACATTTGAATAAAGCTGAGCAGAATAAACGTGGTCTCCTCGCACGTGACTCACAACTAGAGAACAGTGCCCATTAATTAGCACCAGACACACCTGCCTCCACTCCCCAAAAGTTCTCAGAACAAGAGGTGCTTGACAAGGCCAAGTTCAAAGCTACACGTCCTGGCTTGCGGCCTAGGAACTCAGGGATGGCGTCTTATTCAATAGAAACACAGCTTCTTGATGTCACTCCCCCACCACTATTTCTGCTTATGTGCTGATGACCTGGCAAGTATCCAAGTTTGGTGAAGTCAGTGCCGGCCAATCATCGCTCTCCAATAATGCCATCTTGCAATTCTTACAGCCAATCAATTGTTATTACGGGGATGTATTTCTTACCATATCAATTTAGGGATGGTCGGAGGTGGGGCCACCAGATAACGATATCCAGTGGAAACCCTGATCATTATGCATCCCATATGTAGACAATTCCCTTAACCAATCCCACCTTCCCATAGGTTTTGGTAAATGCAACGCCAATTATGACGTATTTTTTAGTTAAATGCTGTTGTTTGATGTGACTTTTGGTGTTTACTGCTGACGCTGTTTCATGCTATTAATAAAACAGGCCTTTGTTAATTACCTTGACTCTTCCGTTATTGGGTGCAGGATTTCCTGGCCTGTCTGTTTTGCTTAGGACTGGGAATTTCCAATCCACCCATACAAGAGACTATTACATTAACAGACAATTTACAAGTATTAACTATGAATTACTCCTGACTTACTCTTCTCTTTCCGAGAGTAAGCCCGAAGATACTCCTAGCAACGTGCTTGTGAATCAAACAGCTTCTCGAGGAGTAAGTCAAGAGTAAGTCACAGTTACTACTGGTATGTTTTTTGTGTGACCATGCTATATGTGTACATCTACTTTAGAGAAAGGCTATCTGTTTGGGGTCTTATCAGGCACTATTATCATTTGCAAGGTCTCCAGGTCCTCCAATGGCCCTGACCCCAACTGGAGGAACAAGGTTAGAAGGACAGATAAGATGCAGTATAGGGTTGCTGTTGTGTTGATGTGTGTAAACTGCGTGTACGTACGCTGACATGTCTTTTCAGGTCTGTTTCATGGTCCTCGTGTGACCAGGTCTCTAGGATGCATTGGCCGGGGAGCTGTAGTATGTTAGTTTGTTGAAAGGAATAGTGTGGTGTTGTTTAAGTCGCACGGGCGGGATCCACAGTGTGCTATGTGCAGGTGGCATAGCTGGTAAGAGTGAAACACAGGTGGGGAGGTAACTCCTGGAGATTGGCGGGGGGGGGGTTTCAGGCCTCCACCCGGTATGTCGGGTGCCGATTTGTGCGCTGGTGCAAAGGCTAGTTAGGTGTGTTCAAAAGCTGAGTCATCAAAGTTTTCCTTGCAGTCCAGTAATCCTGGACTGTGCAGATTCCCTGTTGGAGGGTGTTCCAGAATTCTGCCCTGATATTGAAGAACGATGATCCCCTGTATCGCTTTTCGGCGCATTTCAGGATCTCAATCTTGATGAAAAAAGTTTAAAAAGAAGGCACGGAAAAGTAACAAGATATTGTAAAATCGTGTTGACACAATGTCCCAACTTTGACTGCTAAATGCCTAGGAGAATTTGAAGACAGTGATCTGCTTTCACGAACGCGTTACCACTTGCAAGTGTCAGTTGCATTTGCAAGGGGAGTAGATTCCAGGATTCTGCATTTGGCAAGACTCTGAGAAGATAGTCTCTCTATTCAAGTGCCTTTAGTCGGGAAGGTTCCCGCCACACGTAGACTTTGCAGACAGGGGCATGCCGCGCCACTTGCGGCCACATCCCAAGCGCGCCTTGAAACACTTCTGTATAGGCGCCTTATAAATGCCACATCATATCATATCATATATCCGTGACTCCCAGGGGGATTTAAACGTTCAAGTGCTTTTTCCTCCTTTCTGGGTCTTCCCTTTCACAGGCCATGCACAGAGAAAGCACGGCGCCGAAAGGTTACTCTTGGGCTTGCATCCTTTCTCTCCCCTGAGGGTCTGGACTTTAGCTCCCATCAGCCATAGCCAGCATAGTCAATAGTGAAGGTTCATGGGAGTTGCAGTCCAAACCCTTTGGAGACCCACAGGTTGTAGACCCTTGCAAAGAGCCATCCTGTATCTCACAGCCCTAGAAGCAAATGCTCATGTGAAGCATGAGCATTCCTATGATTATTGGTTAGATTTCCACCCTTAAATGAAAGGTGGATATTTAACAAATAGCATTTCACTTTCAGGTCGACCAATGGAAAATGAGCACCATGGCTCGGGGGCAGCCTCACACCGTGACTCACTTGAGTACAGGTGCAGCATGCATGCGCACGTGACAAACACACGTGGAGGGAGTAACTGACGGTCTCTTGTGATCTTTTCCATACTCATCTGTGCCCACAAGGCGTTTCTGATTGTTAAGGGAAATTGAAGGACTTGTGCGTGGAGCTTGGCCACCACAGAGTGTTGGAGCAAAAAGGTATTTTATCAGCATAACTGTAAGGCAGGTTGAGACCAGACGGGTGAGCAGGAAGGGGGAAATGCGGCAAGATGCGAGGGAGAAAGAGAGCGGTAAACAGATTTGCAGAAGTCTAGGTTGCTAAACCATGCATATATGCATGGTGTTAGTTTCCAGGGATTCGGGGTGTCTTACTGATCAGTGACCATCAGAACAAGCAGAGTTGCCAGACTGTGACTGGCAGCTTTCAGAGGGTGCATTGGTATAAAACCGTATCCCACGAGATCCCAGAGCACCTAAGTCAGTTATCTATTCATCGCTGGATCTCTGGGTTCCCTCACAGGATTCTATGAAAGCATAATGTCTTTATTCAGACAGAGCATCTTGTGCCTAATTAAGGATCAGGGAAGACGGGTAATTGAAGAGAATTGTCTACGTCATAGCCTGAGTCTAGAGTCAAGGAAAGTCTTTCTTCAGTTTCTATCCACCAGTCAGGTGACGCCATGATTAGAACGTGTGAGCTAGAGTCGCCCTTTGTGCTTTATATCCCCAATAGTTGTCATTCGACTGAAGATGTAGCTTGATTGTCATTTTTGGGTAACTTCTACTCACGGTTCTCTGGTTCATGTCCTCGAACTGTGGGTTATGGCTGACAATGTGTTTTGGGTAGGGAGTTAACCATCTCAGTCTTTCCTCCCAGCCCAGCCTCGTCTGTTGAAATGGAACAACAGTATCCATGGACAGCATCTAGTCAATTTACAATGAAGGGGCAAGGGATTCATAAGGGTGGCGTGGGGCAATGATCCAGGTTCCTCTGAGATTATTGGATCAATGCAGGGTCACCCAACAGGGGCACAATGCAGGCTTTTACCTTCTTGCACGACTCAAAATCCCTAGACCGGAGCTGGGAGTCATATTGCGGATCGGCAAACACTTTCAAGTGTTTTCTTGTATCACATGAGACACCTCGAAAAATGCAGCAACTGCACCAGAATTCACTGAAGAAATGCTGTCAGGTATCCCCGAGGATTCGTTCTCTTAGAGGTCTTCGAGGGTGGTGGAGGCACTTTGGGTGTTCAGCTTTCTGCACACCTGCCTGAATAGTATGCTACTAGGTTCCACTGTGTGTAAATTAAGACGTTTTGAGGTAGTCTTCTTAGCCAAGAGATTTCCAGTGTAGGGTTATTTACCCACCACTGCAGATTCAAGGTAGGTCTACTTAGGAAGTTGGCAGTTGTCTGGCAATAGCCAGTGTTTCGGGATTTGTAGTCCCTAGGCCTGGAAGCTGTCAGGACTCTGGCAGTAGCCGGTGTCTCTGGATTTGTAGTCCCTAGGCCTGGTGATAGTCTCCCAGTCTCTGGAAATGAAAGCCTCTGGTGGACAATGGGATGTTAAGTTTATGAAGTGCCAGGCGAGCCTTTGTCTTTAGATGTGAAATTATCATGTTTATGGTAAACACCGCTGTAGCGTTTGTGAATAAGAAGATCACACAGTGTGTGGCCGAATGTAGGTAGTGCGCCACATTTGAGTAAGTTGAACTCAGCCCAGATGCCAAGGTAGGTCCGGTTTTGCCCAAAAAGTGAGATATTCCTATGTAAGAGGATTCAATTCAACACAGCTAAGTCAATGCCTAGTCTGGGATACTGAATGGAAACCCTTATTGATATATCTTTATGTCCAGTTCATGAGTTCTGGATGACTACCCCTATATAACACCCCTCTCTTAGAATCCCCCTGACCCCACTGAGCCAAGAAGTAGTGCTGTTTTGCAAGTTTAAAAGGTTTATTTGAGAAATAAAACAAAATATAGATACCACGCTTTTATAATAAATTAATAATCGATATCGCCCTTATAAATATAATGTTAATCAACAATGGGTAATCTGACACTAGCACACTTCTTTATAATCAATGAGGAGTTAGTATAGGATTGATCAAGTAGCAAAAATACTTTTATGATTTCAAGGGAAAAGCAATGAGGAATAAAATGCAGTACAGAAATACTTGAGATGATTTGAGCAAAAGATAAGATAATCACTTTTTCTCTGGCAATTCACCCCCCTCCCCTATGTAATGTAAGACATGGAAGTAGATGGAAAGAGGAGCACACAGTTCTCAGGAATACAATCAAATACAATACGAAATTCAGTTCCCCCACAGCAAGCTTAGAGAAAACGGGTATGAGTTTTAAAACACAGGCCCAAGTGCTTTGAATGTGGTGGCAATGAAGTGAGAAATATGCTGAAAAATCTTTTAATTCCCTCTAGGAGGTTCAGGGTGAGTGAGAGATACTTGGGATGAGCTCAGGCCCACTTTAGCAATGCTCTATGAGTTATTACCAGGTTGCAAACGGATTTTAACAAAAGAAAGAATGGAGCTGCTATCTTGACAAGTGGAGAAATTGAGCCAAAATCGCAAATCGCGGTAAAATTTGCGAGTGCGTGAATCGTGATTACGGCAAAAGTATAAGGAAGCAAGTCGGTTCTAGGTTCATTGGAAAGCCTAGATTCTAAGCTTTCGGTGGAAAGTTAAATTTTGTTCCTAAGACAAACGGTTCCGGAGATATGAACAATTTTGTAAAGGTCGTTTTTCGGATTTAAAGTAAAACTCAAAATGACAGGTGACAGCTTGCAGCTGCAGAATTGACAGGTGACAGTTGTGCAGCTTTAAAAATGACAGATGACACGATTTCTAGGAGGTTGTTCTACTTAGGTTAAAATAGTTTGGATTAGATTTTTTTAACTAAGAGATTGGTTCTGCACAGTTCTGCTAGGTACTCACAATATAAATTTGAAATAGGCCTCGCCATGGATCTGGTCAGGTTTTGGACTCGACTCCGGTTCTGGTCTCGGCACTTCACAGTGATCTGGGTCAGCTCTCTGGTTTGGTCACGGCGGTCTGGGTCACTCTGGATCTCTGGCCTCTGGTTCTGGATACTGCTCTGCTTTCTCTGGGTACAGCACTGCTTCTGGATCTTTCTGGCTCAGGGTTTCAGGCCAGAATCAACAGCTCAGCCCGGCTGTGAATAGTCTGCAAATGATTTTGGGCCTGCTGACAAATACTTTTGCTTGCAGTGGGCCTTGTTGGTTCAAAGTTCTGTAGTCTCTGTTTAGCTTGGAAGTTTAAGTGTAGGATCTCTGGATGTGAAGTCATCGGTCAGCATGCTCCGCGGCAAATGGAATTGAATGTCTCTACCTGTCCCAGCAGTCTCTTTTTATGTGTTTTGAAAATGGGTGTGTGCCTGGGCCTAGCTAAGCCTGCCCCTCTCTACTTGTCATTGGCCCAATTCTCCCCTCTCCCATGATTGGGGGAAGGAGATGTGAGTCAGAGTGATGCTGTAGGTTTTATGGTCAGAGGAACCTCCCCTTGTCAGTTTGCCCACAAATCTATATTTGATTCAAATACATCCTTCCCAGATATACAATTTGTTGAAATTACATGTGCACATTATATATTCCTTATGGTCCATGCTTGTCTGCCTCTGATCTTCCTGGGGGCTTGCATTCAAAAATGACAACATTTTGCACTTTTTAACTGGTTTTGCAATATCGGACATTTACCCAAATTTACACACATGTGCGCAAAGAGTATGGACATGAATTGATGAAGTGTCAGATTTTTAACATGCAGACATTTGGAGTGAGACCCTATTTTCCGCTAGCAACCCCCCACAATACACCACAGGGTCCTAACGCATCTCAAAATGTTCACAGAGAAATCACAAAATAATGATATTACTTATATAATTCTGACAAGTCCGCACTTTGAGTTATCTATCTTTTTAAAATTATGCCCTGGTCACAAAGGGGTGTGGCTTCCCACATCACAGGGTGGAATAACTGGTTTATCCACTTCCCCCAAGCTCAGCTGCTAGCAGAGGCACTGCCCCTCCCAGTTCCCCTAAGAGGAAGCCACTTTTACGACGCCCCCAATATAACCTTTGCCTGAGTCCAGGACAGGCCTTTGTTCAACTCCCTGTAGTCCCCAGCTGCCACTCCCCTTTCAATCAACAGGGCCATGTGACCTCAGGATGCAGCCAGGCCTGGCAGGGAAAACAGCTGTTGATCCAGTTTCAACTCCTGTCGGGGGTAGTTGTCAGGCAGAATCCAGTTTCATTAAGCCAGGTTTCAGCTAAATGTCACTTTTTGTTCCCAGTTTTCTACATTCAAATCAAACTGACAATTTTTACCTATACATTAAATAATTACTTCCTTCAAGTCATTTCAGAATATGGTTTTACATTCTTCCACCTCTTAGCAAGTCTTTCCTTGGTCTGGTTTTGTTTCATTTGTGCAGTTTTACACAAAAGTCTGGTGGTTTTAAAACGCCGGCTTTCTGATAGTGGTGAGTACTGGTAATGCAACCATTTTTGGGATTAAGAAAATGAATTCCCCACAAGAAGGTTGTATCTTTGGAGTGGTCTCGTGCCAACTGCACAGTTCTCCTATTCTGGCGTGAATGTGGGCGGCGATAGCTCATCCCCACATCCACCTAGTCTATTGATTTAGTTTGTTCTGGGATAGTATAATGGGCGGCGACAGCTCATCCCCACATCTACCCAGTCTATTGATTCAACATGGGTCAAAACCCATGACAAATCCCCCCGCCCGACTGCGCTTTGATTCAAGTCGAGGGGAAGTCGGGTGCAAAGGAGGTTTTGAGCCCTTGCGCTGGTATGTCCCCATTATCTTCTTCCAATCCTGTAGGTGGCACAGTTCAGCATCTTTTCCTCCCTCCAGTCGATCAATCAGTTCTCCTTGCTGGTCCTGATGGGAGGATTGGGCGGTACCCTGGGCCCCTTGGGTCTCTGCTCCCGGTCTCCGGATCGTCCTCCTTGGCCAGTCTCCAGGTTTTCTTTCTCCTAGCACGACAAAGGAAAAGCGGCAATACCTATTCGTAGACATTTTTCCACCACTATTAATGGTGTGGCAGACATATACATTTTATACTTTAACATACCTAACATTTTACTTTTGAGATACAAGTTATCATTCAAAGACAGTGGCTTACAAGAGTATAATATTTTAGAGACTATATGTGGGATATTTTAGGGTTGGAAGTGAATTAATCTGGAGCGGTCCCCTCTGGTATTGCAGAGGACACCTCCAGTTGCTGCAGAGTGTGCCTGGGATGGCAACACTTTAGCTGATTTATATGTACCCACTTGTCTTCCCCCTCTGCCAAACCGCCTTTGGGGATGCGGATCTTGTAGACCACAGGGGAGATCTTGTCTATAATTTCAAACGGTCCCTTCCATGTAGGCAAATATTTTCGCTGTTTGGCCTGGTTCCTTTGGAAATTGTATAGACAGACCCGATCACCCACCTTATATTCCTTTCGGGTAGTTTTTAAATCATAGTGGGACTTCATGCTCTCGGCTGATCTTTCTAGATTCCGCTCAGCATAGGCAAAAGCATGCTGAAGGTGTTTCCTTAAATTCTCCACATACTCATGAGTTGTGGAGGCATTTATCAACGTTTGCTCTTGGGTTCTGTAGAGCAAATGCTGGGGAAGCACCATCTTGCGTCCAGTCATCAACTCAAATGGTGACATTTTGGTTGCAGGTGAAGGGGTAGATCTGATGGCCATTAGGACCAGAGGTAATCGGATATCCCAACTTGGCCCAGAATCTGCCATGTAAGAGGATTCAATTCAACACTACAGCTAAGTCAACGCCTAGTCTATAATACTGAATGAAAACCCTTATTGATATATCTTTATGTCCAGTTCATGCGTTCTGGATGACTACCCCTATATAACACCCCTCTCTCAGAATCCCGCAGACCCCACTGAGCCAAGAAGTAGTTCTGTTTTGCAAGTTAAAAGGTTTATTTGATAACTTAAACAACATATATTATATCACGCTTTATAATAAATTAATAATTGGATATCACACTTAATCTGGTATGATAAAGATTAACAACGGAGAATCTGGCACTAGCACACTTCTTGATAATCACTAAGGAGTTGACATGAAATGGATAAGATAGCAACAATACTTTTATGGTTTCAAATGGATGCAATGTGGAATGAAATGCAGTAAAGAAAATAACTTGATAGGATTTCAACAAAAGACAATGTAATCACTTTCTTGGACTATTCACCCCCCCTTTTATGCAATGAAAGGAAAGGGAAGGAAGCACACAGTTCTCAGAAATGCAATCAAATGTGATTCAGTTCACCCCAGCAGGCTTAGACTACAGAAGTTGGAAACACAGGCCCAAAAATGCTTTTATATGTGCTGGCAATGACGTGAAAAATATGCTAAATGCTTTTAATTCCCTCTAGAGGTTTAGGGTGAGTGAAATCAAGTTAATATTAGTCCAGGCTCACTTTAGCAAGGATCTAGGGTGTAACTAGCAGGTTAAACGAATTTTTGGCAACTGAAAGGCAAGCAGCAGCAGATTTTTACACGTGGAGAAATTTGCAAATCGCGGCAAAATTCGCGAGTGCGTTTTTCACGATTGCGGCAAAACTATATGGGGTAGGAATGCGGTTCTAGGTTCGTAGGAAAGCCACGATTCCCAGCTTTCTGAGGAAAGTTACTGCAAGTCTCTAGGACAATTGGTCGCGGAGATATGAGTGATTAAATAAAGGTCGTTTTTCAGATTTGAAATTTTAAAGTTCAAAAAGACAAGTGCAGCTTGCAACTAGAAAATGACAAGTGACAGCTTTACAAATGACAGGAGACAGTTAGGAGACAGTTCTACTTAGATAAAAATAGATTGAATTATATTATTTTAACTAAGAGATTGGTTCTGCACAGTTTTGCTGGGTACTCACAATATCTTTAGAAATATGCCTTGCCACGGATCTGGTCAGGTTTTAGACTGAACTCTGGTCTGGCCTCTGCACTTCAGTGATCTGGGTCTGCTCTCTCTCTGGATTCTGAAGATTGAGGGATTTAAAGTCTGGATCTTTGAAGGTTGATGGAGGTAAGGTATGGAATTTTGCGGCAGAGCTTCCAGCTGCAAATGGATTTGAAGGTCCCTATCTGTCCTGTCTCTCTGCTTTTATGTGTTTTTTTTATGGGTGTGTTCTAGCATCACTGACCCTACCTCTCTCTCAGCTTCTAATTGGTCAAACTTCCATTTCTCACTTGATTGGGGGAGCTAAGTTGTGTCAGAGTGATGTCATTTTACAGCCTGCAGAAAGTCCACTCCTCCTGTCAACTTACACACAAATCTAGATTTGAACCAAATACATATTTGCAGAGGTACATATTGTTTTAAAATCATATGCACCCATCATGCATTACAGGAGGTATACCCTGTTCAAACTCTGCTCTTCCTGGGGGCTTGCATTCAGAAATGGCAATATTTTGCACTTTTAACTGGTTTGCAATTTCGGACATTAACCCAAATTTACACACATGTGCGCAAGGAGTATGGACATTAGTTGATGAAGTGTCAGATTTTTCACATGCACACATTTTGAGTAATATCCTCTTTTCCGCTAAAACCCCCCTGAACATGCCACCGGTTCTAAAAACCTCTTAAAATGTGGGCAGAAAAATCACAAGAATTATGGTATCATTTAAATAATTTTCACAAGTCCGCTACTATGAGTTATTCATCTTTTTCTAAAACCATATTCTGGCTATAGAGGTGTGTCTTTTCAGGTCACATGGTACAGAAACCAGTCTTTCCAGTTTCTGCCAAGCTCAGAGACCCTGCCCCTCCCAGCTTCTGCCAAGAGGAAGCTCCATTTACGACTCCCGCCAATAAAACATTTGCCTGAGTCAGGACAGGGCTTTGTTCAGAGCTCCTGTATTCTGTGGGGGCTCCCCTTAATTCAATTATCAGAGAGATGGCATATCCTTAGTGTGGCCAGCAAAAGGCAGATGGCCTGGGAACACAGCTGTGACTCAAGTTTCACTCCTGATGGGGGTAGTTGCCGGGCAGAATTCAGTTCCTTAAGCCAGGTTTCAGATAAAATGTCACTTTTTGTTACCCAGTTTAAGTCAAGACAATTTTTTACATATGCAGCTAGAATGCTGATTCTAAGTTTAAAACTATGACATTTAAACAATTGCAACCTATGTGACACTCAGAAGTAGGTCACTCAGTCAATTTAACATTTAGATTTTTAGTGTCTTTCAGTCCAAATTTACTTAAATGCTGAAATCCACAGCTCAGCCAGTCTTGTTATAAACCTTCAAGTCACTTCAGAATATAACTTTACATTGGATCCACCTCTCAGTAAGTCTTTCTTTGGCTTGCTTTGGGTTCATTTATTCAGTTTTCTACAAAATCTGGTGTTTTAAAACGCCGGCTTTTGGATAGTGGTGAGTACTGGTACTGCACCCCTTTTTGGGATTTAAGAAAATGAATTCCCAACAGTTATGGGTTTGCTTTTGGCAATCAGCATTGCCACTCCCAATGGTTTCAGACTACTGTGTGGGTAGTCCAATGGTGGTTTTAGGCAGTGTCCTTCTGTGCCCATAACATCGGCAAAAATGAGTGGCAGCCTATTCTTCATGCATTTCCCTGTGCATTTTCTGGGAAGCTCTGGCCATCATGATGTTTTCATGTCAGTACTGCACAGTTTTGAGGTAGGGCTCGGATGCATGGGTAAATACATCCCACAAGCCCCCCTTCTTGCGGTGGCCATCTGATCCTTCACTGGTGGGACCCGCAAGATCTGGGATGTAGTTCTCATCTTCTTCCGGTAGATGGCACAGTTCAGCATCTTTTCCTCCATCCGGTACTGATCGATCGGTTCTCCTCGCCGGTCCTGATGGGAATATTGGGCGGTACCCCGGGCCCGTTGCGTCTCTGCTCCCGGTCTCCGGATCGTCCTCCTTGTCCCGTCTCCAGGTTTTCTTTCTCCTAGGACGACAAAGGAAGAGCGGCAATACCTATTCATAGACGTTTTTCCACCACTGTTGAGATAGTGGGGCAGCATATGCATTTCATCATAACGAAACATTACATTCTTATTTTGAAAAAAAAACAAACAGTATAACTAAGAGACAGTTTCATGCAAATCACAATATTTTAGAGACTAGATGTGGTATGTTTTTTGATTGGAACTGAATTAGTCTGAGACTGTACCCGCTAGAATTCCAGAGGATTCCTCCAGTTGTTGCAGAGTGTGCCTGGGATGGCAACATTTCAACTGGTTTATGTGGACCCACTTGTCTCTCCCGCTGCCAAAGGACCTTTGGGGATGTGGATTTTGTAGGCACAGGGGAGATCTTGTCGATGATCTCAAAGGGTCCTTCCATGTAGGCAAAAATTTGCGCTGCTTGGCCTGGTTCCTTTGGAAGTTGTATAGATAGACCCGGTCCCCCACCTGATATTCCTTCCTGGAAGTTTTCAGGTCATAGTGGGTCTTCATGCTATCAGCCTGATCTTTCTAGATTCCGCTGAGCTAAGCAAAAGCATGTTGGAGGTGTTTCCTTAAATTCTCCACATACTCATGAGTAGTGGAGGCATTTATCAGTGTCTGCTCTTGGGTCCTGTAGAGCAAATGCTGAGGAAGCACCATCTTGCGCCCAGTCATCAACTCAAATGGTGACATTTGGTTGCAGATGAAGGGGTAGATCTGATGGCCATTAGGACCAGAGGTAATCGGATATCCCAACTTGGCCCAGAATCTGCCACAAACTTCTTTAATATGCTCACAATGGTTCGGTTATATCTCTCTACTGCCCAGAAAGAGCTGGCTGTAAGCAATATGCAACTTCCTTTTGACCCCCAGTATCTCCCACATCTTTGTCATCACTTCACTGGTGAAGTGGCTACCTCTGTCTGACTCAATCCTTTGAGGTAGACCAAAACGGGAAAAGATGTGGTTAATCATCAAGGCAGCTGCCGTTTCTTGCCTTGCAATTTGGGGCTGGGAGACACCCACTTGGTAACAACATGTCACAGTCAACATGTACTTATTCCCCTAGCAGAGCGAATCACAGGGCTACAAAGTCGATTTGTAAATCTGACCATGGCAGTGTCATCCCCCTCTTTTGGA
>CM030325.1:1017985776-1018310189 GCA_002915635.3 Ambystoma mexicanum
ATCTTTCTGGCCAGGGTTTCAGGCCAGAATCAACAGCTCAGCCCGGCTGTGAATAGTCTGCAAATGATTTGTGGCCTGCTGACAAATACTTTTGCTTGCAGTGGGCCTTTTGGTTCAAAGTTCTGTAGTCTCTGTTTAGCTTGGAAGTTTAAGTGTAGGATCTCTGGATGTGAAGTCATCGGTCAGCATGCTCCGCGGCAAATGGAATTGAATGTCTCTACCTGTCCCAGCAGTCTCTTTTTATGTGTTTTGAAAATGGGTGTGTGCCTGGGCCTAGCTAAGCCTGCCCCTCTCTACTTGTCATTGGCCCAATTCTCCCCCTCCCCCTGATTGGGGAAGGAAATGTGAGTCAGAGTGATGCTGTAGGTTTTATGGTCAGAGGAACCTCCCCTTGTCAGTTTGCCCACAAATCTATATTTGATTCAAATACATCCTTCCCAGATATACAATTTGTTGAAATTACATGTGCACATTATATATTCCTTATGGTCCATGCTTGTCCGCCTCTGATCTTCCTGGGGGCTTGCATTCAAAAATGACAACATTTTGCGCTTTTTAACTGGTTTTGCAATATCGGACATTTACCCAAATTTACACACATGTGCGCAAGGAGTATGGACATTAATTGATGAAGTGTCAGATTTTTAACATGCAGACATTTGGAGTGAGACCCTATTTTCCGCTAGCAACCCCCCAAATACACCACAGGGTCCTAACGCATCTCAAAATGTTCACAGAAAAATCACAAAAATAATGATATTACTTATATAATTCTGACAAGTCCGCACTTTGAGTTATCTATCTTTTAAAATTATGCCCTGGTCAAAAAGGGTGTGCTTCCCACATCACAGGGTGAAATAACTGGTTTATCCACTTCCCCCAAGCTCAGCTGCTAGCAGAGGCACTGCCCCTCCCAGTTCCCCTAAGAGGAAGCCACTTTACGACGCCCCCAATATAACATTTGCCTGAGTCCAGGACAGGCCTTTGTTCAACTCCCTGTAGTCCCCAGCTGCTCCACCCCTAATCTAATCAGAGAGGTGACAACTCCGATGCGCCAGGCTGGCAGGAAACAGCTGTTGATCCAGTTCAACTCCTGTCGGGGGTAGTTGTCAGGCAGAATCAGTTTCATTAAGCCAGGTTTCAGCTAAATGTCACTTTTTGTTCCAGTTTTCTACATTCAAATCAAACTGACAATTTTTACCTATACATTAAATAATTACTTCCTTCAAGTCATTTCAGAATATAGTTTTACATTGTATCCACCTCTTAGCAAGTCTTTCCTTGGTCTGGTTTTGTTTCATTTGTTCAGTTTTACACAAAAGTCTGGTGGTTTTAAAACGCCGGCTTTCTGATAGTGGTGAGTACTGGTAATGCAACCATTTTTGGGATTAAGAAAATGAATTCCCCACAAGAAGGTTGTATCTTTGGAGTGGTCTCGTGCCAACTGCGCAGTTCTCCTATTCTGGCGTGAATGTGGGCGGCGATAGCTCATCCCCACATCCACCCAGTCTATTGATTTAGTTTGTTCTGGGATAGAATAATGGGCGGCGACAGCTCATCCCCACATCTACCCAGTCTATTGATTCAACATGGGTCAAAACCCATGACAAATCCCCCCGCCCGACTGCGCTTTGATTCAAGTCGAGGGGAAGTCGGGTGCAAAGGAGGTTTTGAGCCCTTGCGCTGGTATGTCCCCATTATCTTCTTCCAATCCTGTAGGTGGCACAGTTCAGCATCTTTTCCTCCCTCCAGTCGATCAATCAGTTCTCCTTGCTGGTCCTGATGGGAGGATTGGGCGGTACCCTGGGCCCCTTGGGTCTCTGCTCCCGGTCTCCGGATCGTCCTCCTTGGCCAGTCTCCAGGTTTTCTTTCTCCTAGGACGACAAAGAAAAAGCGGCAATACCTATTCGTAGACATTTTTCCACCACTATTAATGGTGTGGCAGACATATACATTTTATACTTTAACATACCTAACATTTTACTTTGAGATACAAGTTATCATTCAAAGACAGTGGCTTACAAGAGTATAATATTTTAGAGACTATATGTGGGATATTTTAGGGTTGGAACTGAATTAATCTGGAGCGGTCCCCTCTGGTATTGCAGAGGACACCTCCAGTTGCTGCAGAGTGTGCCTGGGATGGCAACACTTTAGCTGATTTATATGTACCCACTTGTCTTCCCCTTCTGCCAAACCGCCTTGGGGATGCGGATCTTGTAGCCACAGGGAGATCTTGTCTATAATTTCAAACGGTCCTTCCATGTAGGCAAAATTTTCGCTGTTGGCCTGGTTCCTTTGGAATTGTATAGATAGACCCGATCACCCACCTTATATTCCTTTCGGGTAGTTTTTAAATCATAGTGGGTCTTCATGCTCTCGGCTGATCTTTCTAGATTCCGCTGAGCATAGGCAAAAGCATGCTGAAGGTGTTTCCTTAAATTCTCCACATACTCATGAGTTGTGGAGGCATTTATCAACGTTTGCTCTTGGGTTCTGTAGAGCAAATGCTGGGGAAGCACCATCTTGCGTCCAGTCATAACTCAAATGGTGACATTTTGGTTGCAGGTGAAGGGGTAGATCTGATGCCATTAGGACCAGAGTAATCGGATACCCAACTGGCCCAGAATCTGCCATGTATAAAGATTCAATTCAACACTACAGCTAAGTCACGCCTAGTCGTATAATACTGAATGAAAACCCTTATTGATATATCTTTATGTCCAGTTCATGCGTTCTGGATGACTACCCCTATATAACACCCCTCTCTCAGAATCCCCTGACCCCACTGAGCCAAGAAGTAGTTCTGTTTTGCAAGTTAAAAGTTTATTTGATAATAAACACATATATTATATCACGCTTTATAATAAATTAATAATTGGATATCACACTAATTCTGATATGATAAAGATTAACAACGGAGAATCTGGCACTAGCACACTTCTTTATAATCACTAAGGAGTTGACATGAAATGGATAAGATAGCAACAATACTTTTATGGTTTCAAATGGATGCAATGTGGAATGAAATGCAGTAAAGAAAATAACTTGATAGGATTTCAGCAAAAGACAATGTAATCACTTTCTTGACTAATCCACCCCCCTTTTATGCAATGCAAGAAATGGAAGGAAGCACACAGTTCTCAGAAATGCAATCAAATGTAATTCAGTTCACCCAGCAACTTAGACTACAGAAGTTGAAAACACAGGCAAAATGCTTTTAAATGTGCTGGCAATGAAGAAAAAAATATGCTAAAATGCTTTTAATTCCCTCTAGAGGTTCAGGGTGAGTGAAATCAAGTTAATATTAGTCCAGGCTCACTTTAGCAAGGATCTAGGGTGTAAACTAGCAGGTTAAACGAATTTTGGCACTGAAAGGCAAGCAGCATCAGCTTTTTACACGTGGAGAAATTTGCAAATCGCGGCAAAATTCGCGAGTGCGTTTTTCACGATTGCGGCAAAACTATATGGGTAGGAATGCGTTCTAGGTTCCTAGGAAAGCCAGGATCTCAGCTTCCAGAGAAAGTTACTGCAAGTCTCTAGCACAAACGGTCACGGAGATATGAGCGATTAAATAAAGGTCGTTTTTCAGATTTGAAATTTTAAAGTTCAAAAAGACAAGTGCAGCTTGCAACTAGAAAATGACAAGTGACAGCTTTACAAATGACAGGTGACAGTTAGGAGACAGTTCTACTTAGATAAAAATAGATTGAATTATATTATTTTAACTAAGAGATTGGTTCTGCACAGTTTGCTAGGTACTCACAATATCTTAGAAATGGGCCTCGCCATGGATCTGGTCAGGTTTTAGACTGGACTCTGGTCTCTGCACTTCACAGTGATCTGGGTCTGCTCTCTCTCTGGATTCTGAAGATTGAGGGATTTAAAGTCTGGATCTTTCTGCACAGCTTTCTCTGAGAATTGATGGAGGTAAAGTATGGATTTTCCCGGCAGAGCTTCCAGCTGCAAATGGATTTGAAAGTCCCTATCTGTCCTGTCTCTCTGCTTTATGTGTTTTTTATAATGGTGTGTTCTAGCATCACTGACCCTACCTCTCTCTCAGCTTCTAATTGGTCAAACTTCCATTCTCATTTGATTGGGGGAGCTAAGTTGTGTCAGAGTGATGTCATTTTACAGCCTGCAGAAAGTCCACTCCTCCTGTCAACTTACACACAAATCTAGATTGAACCAAATACATATTTGCAGAGGTACATATTGTTTTAAAATCATATCGCACCCATCATGCATTACAGGAGGTATACCCTGTTCAAACTCTGCTCTTCCTGGGGCTTGCATTCAGAAATGGCAATATTTGCACTTTTTAACTGATTTGCAATTCCGGACATTAACCCAAATTTACACACATGTGCGCAAGGAGTATGGACATTAGTTGATGAAGTGTCAGATTTTCACATGCACACATTTGAGTAATATCCTCTTTTCCGCTAAAACCCCCTGAACATGCCACCGGTTCTAAAAACCTCTTAAAATGTGGGCAGAAAAATCACAAGAATATTGGTATCATTTAAATAATTTTCACAAGTCCGTACTATGAGTTATTCATCTTTTTCTAAAACCATATTCTGGCTATAGAGGTGTGTCTTTTCAGGTCACATGGTACAGAAACCAGTCTTTCCAGTTTCTGCCAAGCTCAGAGACCCTGCCCCCCCAGCTTCTGCAAGAGGAAGCGTTACGACATCTGCAATAAAACATCTGCCTGGTCAGGACAGGGCTTTGTTCAGAGCTCCTGTATTCTGTGGGGCTCCCCTTAATTCAATTATCAGAGAGATGGCATATCCTTAGTGTGGCCAGCAAAAGGCAGATAGGCCTGGGAACACAGCTGTGACTCAAGTTTCACTCCTGATGGGGGTAGTTGCCAGGCAGAATTCAGTTCTCTTAAGCCAGGTTTCAGATAAAATGTCATTTTTGTTCCCCAGTTTTCTGCATTCAAATAAAACTAAACATTTTTACATATGCAGCTAGAATGCTGATTCTAAGTTTAAAACTATGACATTTAAACAATTGCAACCTATGTGACACTCAAAGTAGGTCACTCAGTCAATTTAAACATTTAGATTTTAATGTCTTTCAGTCCAAATTACTTAAACTGCTGAAATCCACAGCTCAGCCAGTCTTGTTAAAACCTTCAAGTCACTTCAGAATATAACTTACATTGGATCCACCTCTCAGTAAGTCTTTCTTTGGCTTGCTTGGGTTCATTTATTCAGTTTTACAAAAAAGTAAAATCTGGTGTGTTTTAAAACGCCGGCTTTTGGATAGTGGTGAGTCTGTACTCACCCTTTTTGGGATTAAGAAAATGAATTCCACAGTATGGTTTGCTTTGCATCAGAATTGCCATCCCAATGGTTCAGACTACTGTGGGGTAGTCCAATGGTGGTTTTAGGCAGTGTCCTTCTGTGCCCATAATGCAAAAATGATGGCAGCCTATTCTTCATGCATTTCCCTGTGCATTTTCTGGGAGCTCTGGCCATCTTGATGTTTCATTCATACTGACAGTTTTAGGTTGGGCTCGGATGCATGGGTAAATACTCCCACAGACCCCCTTCTTGCGGTGGCCATCTGATCATTCACTGGTGGGAACCGCAAGATCTGGTGTAGTTCTCATCTCTTCGGTAGATGGACAGTCAGATTTTTCCTCCATCCGGTATGATCGATGGTTCTCCTCGCCGCCCTGATGGAAGATGGCGGTACCCGGGCCCGTTGCGTCTCGCTACCCGTCTCGATCGCCCTCCTTGTCCCGTCTCAGGTTTCTTTCTCCTAGACGACAAGAAGAGCGCAATACCATCATAACGTTTTCCACCACTGTTGAGATAGGGGGCAGCATGGCATTTCATCATGACGAAACTTACATTCTATTTTGAAAAAAAAAAAAAAACAGTATAACTAAGAAACAGTTTCATCGAATCACAATTTTAGAGACTAGATTGGTATGTTTATGGTGGAACGAATAGTTGAGACAGTACCGCTGGATTCCAGAGGATTCTCCAGTGTTGCAGAGTGTGCTGGGATGGCAACATTAACTGGTTTATTGACCCACTTGTCTTCCCCGATGCCAAAGGACCTTTGGATGTGGGATTGTAGGCCAAGGAGATCTTGTCGATGATCTCAAGGTCCTTCCATGTAGGCAAATTTGCGGCTGCTGGCTGGTTCCTTTGAAGTTGAATAGATGACCCGGTCCCACCTGATATTCCTTCTGGAAGTTTTCAGGTCATAGTGGGTCTTCATGCCTAGCTGACTTTCTAGATTCGCTGAACGTAAGCAAAGCTGTTGGAGGTGTTCCTTAAATTTCCACATATCATGAGTAGTGGAGGCATTTATCAGTGTCTGCTCTTGGGTCCTGTAGAGCAAATGCTGAGGAAGCACCATCTTGCGCCCATCATCAACACAATGGTGACATTTGGTTCAGATGAAGGGGTAGATCTATGGCCATTGGACGAGGTAACGGAATCCCAACTGGCAGAATCTGCCACAACTCTTAATATGCTCACAATGGTTCGGTTATATCTCTTACTGCCCAGAAGAAGCTGGCTGTAAGGCATATGCACTTCCTTTGACCCCAGTATTCCCACATCTTTGTTCACTTCATGGTAAGGGCTACCTCTGTCTGACTCAATCTTTGAGGAGACCAAAACGGAAAAGATTGTTATCATCAAGGCAGCTGCGTTTCTGCCTTGCAATTGGGGCTGGAGCACCCATTGTAACAAGCATGTCACAGTCAACATGTACTTATTCCCTAGCAGAGCAATCACAGGCCTACAAAGTGATTTGTAAACTACCATGCAGTGTCATCCCCCTCTTTGAAGGCGCACGTGCGTGAGGATGAGGGTGAATTGTGCACACAAACACCCTTCAAGTATTGGTCGAGTCCTGCCATGTGTGGCCAGTATGCAACTCTCTTAAGATTCCAATGTGTGTGAAACCCCTAAGCGGGGTGGCGCTCATGGCGTGACTTAATCAGGCTTCAGATGAGGTAGCAACCACCACTGATCGGGCCAGCTTGGATTCCCTTACCCAGCAAACCGCCTGGATTCGGAACACTTTTGGACATTTCATCAACACTCTTAGGTCTCTTCCCAATGTAATGCGTATCCGTCAGGGGAAAGTTCTCAGGGTCCTCAATGTGCTGGTAAAATTTAACAATTATTGGATCCCCCTTCTGAGCGGTAATCAAATCAGCATCAGGGTCTCCTTACTCCACTGTGCAATTGAAAAGGTCGTTGTGAGCATTTGTCTGGGACTAGTGATAGCAGTGACCTGGATTTCCCCCAACAGGGACTCAATCTCAATTAATCCCCTTGGAGGCCCCAGTTTTGGCCAGCTGATCAGCTAAGTCATTTCCAGTTTGTCTGGTCCCTCTACTTTGGAATGACCCTTGATCTTTTTCCAATAGATGGGTCATCTCAATTCGAGGTGACCAGATCATCAATGTTTTGAATCAACTTCCCATGTTTCAAGGGTTTGTGTTAGCACATAACATGCCTCTGGTTTTCAATTAACCAGGTGCTCACACGAACACCGTTCCGTACATAATCCGAATCTGTGATTAGACCCAGTTTGTGGAAGTTGATGCTGGACAGCAGGTGAGGAGGCCTGAATGCACAGCCATCAAATTCTCCACCTGACTACTTCGGGACCATTTTGTATCCAGAAGGAGGGTTCGGGAACTCATTCACCCATGCATTCCCTACGCCGGCCACCAGTTCTTCTCTCCCGTCGTTGGTCAACCATGGTAAGAGCATCCATCCACGATAGACAGTGGGCATTCCCTCACACTTGTCCTCTCAACGACTTGTGGGGGAATTAAGGTATGCCTCCGTGTTGTCCTTTATTTTTAACTTTCGTCCTCGAGACAGTTTTCTCTGGCACAATCATGCAAGTCAGCCAGAACCTTGCGCGAGGGACTCTTCTTGTTTGGCCATATCGGACCTCCACAGGAAAGCCTTGCATTGACAGAATCCAGGAAGAATTGGAGAATTACTCACATTTCCGGCCCGGATTCTGTCACTTTGGAATATTGCAGAGGCGGTGTGGATGTCTCCACTATGATGTGTTCCCCCTGGATAAACGGCGGTAATTCTTCAATGCCACACCGATTGCCAGGATGCCTGATGCACAGGCCATCAATTCTGCACTCCTGACTACTTCGGGGACCAAATTTGGTATCCAGCGGAGGGTTCTGGGAACTCATTCACCCATGCATTCCCTACGCCGGCCACCAGTTCTTTCTCCCCGTTGTTGTCAACATGGTAAGAGCATCCATCCACATAGACAGTGGGCATTCCCTCACACTTGTCCTCTTCAAAGACTTTGTGTGGGGAATTAAGGTATGCCTCCATGTTGTCCTTGATTTTTAGACTTTCGTCCTCGAGACAGTTTCTCTGGCACAATCATGCAAGTCAGCCAGACCTTGCGCGAGGGGACTCTTCTTGTTTTGGCCATATCTGACCTCCACAGGAAAGCCTTGCATTGACAGAATCCAGGAAGTAATTCGGGAATTACTCACATTTCCGGCCCGGATTCTGTCACTTTGGAGATATTGCAGAGGCTGGTGTGGAGTCTCCACTATGATGTGTTCCCCCTGGATAAACGGGCGGTAATTCTTCAATGCCCACACCGTTGCCAGGAGTGCCTTCTCACAATCGTTGAATTTTTCCTCCACAGAGGATAAAGTTTTGCTCGCATAGGAGATTACTTTATTGACCTTGTCATGCTTTTGGTATAATACTGCCGTCAAGCACGTATTAGAGAACCCTGTCTCCAGGAAGAACTCCTTGTTTCTGACAGGGTAAGCTAGGCAAGGCGCTTGTGAGAGGCTTCTTTTGAGTTGTTTTACTGCCTCGGCTTGTTCTGGACCCCATTCCCACTTGACCCCCCCTTCAGGAGATGAATCAGGGGTCTGGTGATCTCTGCGTAGCCCTCAATGAACTTTCTGCTGTAATTAGTCAGTCCAAGGAGGCTCCTTAGTTCCCGCGAGAGTTGTGGGGTCTTTCAGTTTCTGAAGTGCTCCACTTTCTTTCCTGGGGACAGAGACCCTGAGGATAATCTCATGCCCCAAGAAATTAACACAGGTTCTAGCACCACTGTGCTTTCTGAAAAGGAAAGTTTGCTCCGGCGGCCCTCAACTGGGTCAGAACATAACGGATCTTCTGCTAATGTGTTCCTCCACAGAATGAAACTTGTTGATGAGGACATCATCTACAAAGCCAAGTTACCCCTCGCAACCCAAGTCGGGCATGGCCTTGTGTAGAAAAATGTTGAATTCATTGCCGGAGTTGAGGTAGTCCGAAAGGGGTCCGGGTCCATGTGTACTGGCTGCCTCTCAAAAGTAAAAGCCAGTTTGTATTGGTCCTCCTACTGACAGGCACAGTCCAGTATCCATTGGTCAGGTCTATTGCTGTGAATACCTTGGACCCTGGATCTGGCCAGCCCTTGGTCAATGTAGGCAGAGGCCATCGGGAGTATGGACCCGTTTGTTGAGCTTCCCTAAGGTCAGCGCAGAGTCTCCACTGGCCGTTTGTGCTTTAATATTCCCAGCACCGGATTATTGAAGGTGGCTGTGGATGGGACGGATATTTCCCGGGACTCAAAAGTTCTTAATTATTTCAGTAAGGGACCATCATTGATGCGAGAGGCAAGCGGTATTGCTTCACAAACACTGGAGTCATGCCAGGGTCCCGTGGGATTGTTGTTGTGGTGGGATGTCGTGCGACCACAGTCATGATGAGTCAACCGCAAAGAGATCTTGGAAATCCAAGAAAACTTGTTTCAACTTTTGCTTTTTGTCTCAGGAGTCACACAGGCATCAGCTAGGTTGACTCTCTCTTCCCACCATCTGCCTGACCTTTCTGGTTTGCTATTTCAGCGGGCCTCCCCAGCTGGGTGGAGAAGTCCCTGGTCAGCGTGCTGATTTGGACGGAGGCTTCAGGTGGGAAAGGCAGCCCTCATGGACCTGGAAAATCACCTCATCCCTCCTGAGTCACAAGTCACATCTTTCCTTACCAATAGGGCAGAAGTGTACACCAGGAAGTTCCCCCCCATGCCGGGTAAAAATCCGTCTGTGTTGTATTGTCATCACTGTCACTGTCAAAGCAGTCCTCGGGATTGGCCCTAACAGTTCATTTCCAGATCAATGGAGAAATGTCGGTCATGCAACGCCATTCCATAATGGTGCCTGCGGCTAGAGTATACTCTTTAAGTCGCTGTTATCCACCTCTATTGAATGTGTCATGTTCTATGTTGACTAATGGAGTTGGGTTTACCCCCAACCCTTGCTGTTGGAGAGAAGCATTTAGATGTATGTAAGCATCAGGGTTTTTTCAACTCTTTGCCCTTTTAACTTTCACTTCCAGGAGAATTGTCGGGTCTTTTCTGGGATGGTGACTTCCTCTTTAACCTGAATTCAACTGCATAAGGTAGCAATTGAGCTGACCTAAATGCTTTTTCTGGATCATCAAACCCATGGGATTACCCGCAAATCGGGACCAACTCTTGAAGTTTATTAGGTCCAAACTTAATGGCAAAGCGATTGAGAATGTCACTGCCTAAGTAAAAGCGGCAGGGACGTCTCTCGCATCGACCAACAATTGTGGACTATGTCTTGTTGCCAATGGAGATTGAGCATACACCGTGCTTGGCAGGAGATGTTTGGAATTAGGTGCTTCCAGGTCCATTTCCCATTTGTCTATCAGTTTGAAGGTGGGAATGGCTGGATCTTTGGGAGTTGGGCGAACATGGCTTCGCTGATGAAGCTCTTACCTTGTTCACAACACACTCGGAGCGAGAACAGAGTCCTTTCCCATCCTTTAATTGGACAGGGATGAACAAACTGCTCTCCCATTTGCTGAATATCAGCCAGGCTCTGAGCTGATTTCACATCTTTCTGGACTATTGGAGTGGGAGTCTGATTGGGATTAGTATAGAATCTCAGAGTGTTTCCTTCCAGCGTGAGTACCACTTTAGACTTTAAGGAAGGTTGATTTTCAGAAATAGAGAGGACCCCCATCAACCAGTCTGTTGTCCTACTGCTATTACTGTCACGTCTGGAATTTGGCTATTTGGAAGTGAAATTCTACTTGGTCAGGTTTTTGTTCAACCATGTGGCAGGTGCCGTTAAACAACGTGGTTGACACTCTGTTTTAATTTATGGTCGGCTAGTCGGGTCCAGAGGACCTGTTTACACAATCTATAGGGGTGACAACCTTCTCAGGAGTCATTCCCTAGTAAACAAGGGTGCCCTCTGGAGACACTACTATGACCGGGTGTTTCAACTTGTGTCGCCCGATCTTAATGTCCAAGTCTGCAGTCCCTCAACGGGAAATTCCCTCCCGTCAAAGTTCTGCAGTTGTCCAGGAAGAGAGGTGGAGAGGAATTTGGTAATTCTCTCCCCTTCCTGCATTCAGTTCATCAAAAGGCCCTTCTGGACAGAAGGGTGGCTTGAGATCCCGTTCCACCAGCAGCTGAAATCGTACCCTGCCCCTGTACTTGTACCGGGGCATAGTATCTTCCTTCCTTCTCCTCAAGGGGCACAGATAATGCACATTTTGGACAACTGGTGGGCTAACTTTCTGGTTTTGGACATTGCAAGAGAAGAAATTGGGCAGCAATTCTGTGGAGAGCCTTGGGAATCCTGAAAGAAAAATTTGGCAACTGGAGATCAGAGCCATTGTGGTTCCCCTGGCTCCGGTTCTGGGCCGCCCCCCCCTTTTTGGAGGCAGTCACCAGGATGGTTTGAACCAGGGGATTTTCTTGCTGTTGGTTCTGGGATGAGATGGTGGGCGGCAGTAGCTCAGTCTCCACATCTCCCCAGTCTGATTTGCATCCTAGGACCAATTTTTCTTTGGAGGAGTTCCCCTCTCTGAAGGAGAAAGTCCTTCCCAGGATCCTCTGAGGATCCCTCTCCCTCAAATTGGAAGATCTGTACCTCCTCCTCAAACTGAGTCGTTTGGGTCTTTTGTTTCTCCTACCACCCTCTGCTCCTTAGGAGGCAGGACTTTCAGGGGCAAGAGATTTGTTTCCGGTTCCTGGGGTTTCCAGGGGCTGTTTACAAGTGAGGAAGGGAGCTTCCTCCAAGGCTTTACACCCCCCTTCCCCTTTGCCTCCTCCCTGGGAACCGTGAGTTATCGGGTGCTGCCCCCGTCATTGTTCTGGGGCACCAAGTCCTAGAGTTGGGTGCGTTCTGCGCCGGCATTGCGTTCTGAGGGTTCTGCGCGCTCCTCACTATGTGACCCAGATCCCGCGCATGTTTTGAACCTGGCGCTCTAACTGGAAAACCGCCTCAGGCTGATACGGGCCCTGTTTTTCCCCTGGGCTGATCCCGGAAGGGTAGCTGTCCCTTCTCTGGTAAGTACCCGGGTTGGGAAGATTTGGGTACCCTCCACCCTTGGCCTCCCCTCCCGGATTAGGTTGTCTGGGCTCAGGGAATTGGGGAAAGAAGGATGGATGATTTTGGGGTTGGAAATTGGGTGGATACCTGGGGAAAAAGTTCTGCCCAGGGTTTGGAGAATTCTGGCCTCCGTGTGAAGTTAGGAGGGAGGTTCCCTGGGTTAGGTGCTTGGCTGGATCCCCCCCTTGGCTGGAGGAGTCCACACATAACCCAGGATGGGTCGATTCCCTTGTAACGGGGACTTACATAATCAGGAGAGCGAGGACCCATTTGTGGGGCTGCCTCCCTGGCCCCTGTCTGTGACTGGCCCGAGGACCTTCTGGCCTAGCATTATTAGGTGCAGGTAGGTTTTTAGGCCCCCCCATCTCCAACATCTAAAATCGGAGGGTGACCTTTACCTCTGCCACCTTTGCAGCAGCAGGGTGCTGTTGGCTTTGTGGTTTTTCTGGATTATTTTTGCTATCTACCGGTTTCTGCACCTCATAGATCCGGGTAGCCTGTTCAATGACCCAGTCTAAAGATCTTTTCTCGTTGAAAATTCCTTCACGAGCTGGGTCATTATTATTGGGCAAGGCATGAAAAAATGTATTGATGAATTCTCTACTGTCTGTGCGCAACCCTTCGGTGGTCTGCGCAAAAGCACGTTTCAGTTCTTGCACAAATTCTGTGGGGCCTGATCTCCCCCACATTGCAAATTGTAGGCTGCCTTGCGAGCCTCTTGAGGATTTCTATGAATGGAAAAATGTTTCAAGATGGCCGCCCTTATAGGTGGACCATCTTAAATGATTTTGGTCCTCCAGCCCGCAAAGAAACTGGAAGTATTCCGGGGAGAAGGTCCACTTTACATATTGAATACAGCTTTGGCAGTCCTTCAAATGGAAAGTCTCCATCATTTGCTCAAACAACTCTAAGTGCTCCCAAACAGAATACTTAGCGTTCTTATGGTAAGGCGTGATGACGCTCATGATCCGCCTTAATCTGCTTAAGGGTCCTTAAGCAAGGCCCTTTTTGCCTTACTGGCCCTTTTGGTTCGGGTAACCCTGGTCCATTCATCCTCTGACTCAGAGCACTGCTCCAGAGGTTCCCGTCAGATCTTCCAGGTTTTCCCGGATTCTGCGAGCCTGGAATGGCTGGCAGAATGTGGGACTTGGTCTCCTGTTTCCTGTGCTGCTCAGAGGAGTCCTCAGATCCCTCCTTGCTGCCAGGATTGCTGGTACCCCCCCCCCACTGACCTAACTGGGCAGAGGTTTTCAGGATGCCCTTAAGGGGCCTACTCTCCTGGGTTCCCCACTGAACTGTACTGTACTTGGGTGCCCATACCGGATGCCCACCCTCCATTCCTGAGTGGTACTGGCCTATGAGCCCCATACTTCTAGCTGGATAGTAATCTGCCATCCCCGTGGCCCTGGCTCATGTGCGTGAGGGGACATGGGGGTGGCAGAGTCCAGGGCCTGGGAGAGATGAAGGCCTCTGGTACTAGGGCTCCTGAGGTTATGCTCAGGAGTTTCTCTTTCCCAGCGAACCTCATCCCTATCCGCCCCTGCTCCCTGTTGCAATGCAAGAGCCTGCGCTTTCAGTTCCTCAGTTAAGGCCTTACTAGACTCTATCAGTCTCTCCTGCATGGCTACCTGTTGCTGGAGAGAGCCTCATTTTCTCTCTGTGCCTCCTGATTGGTCCTGGAGTACTGGGCCAGTCTCTGCTGCAGGAGGGTGACCTCCTCAGTCCCATCCCTACTGACCTGCTCCTTTCTTGCCAGAGCATCCTCCACCCTCCTGGTGTGCTCTAACAAGTTCTGGTGTTCTTTTTGGAGGTCACCCAGTCCCTGGAGGGCCAGGTGATTTTCTTCCATTTTCCCTTTTAAGTGGCAGACTTCCTGGCCTAAGGTATCCCTTTCCTGACTAAGAGCCTGCATCTGTGCCGCCAGGTCGTCCCTTTGCCTTTGGAAGGCACCAGCTTTCTGGCGCTCCTGGTCAAACTCTGCCTGGGTATCCAGGTCTTTCAAACAGTTTATTGCTCTCTGCCTTCTCCTATCTAGGTGGCTTTGCAGGGTGACTACCTGCTCGGCACATGCCCTATTGAAATCTAATTGTTGCTCCAGCTTTTTCTGGCTCTGCAGTAGGGAGTCCAAACCTTCTTGGTACTCCTTCTGCAAGGCCTGAAATCTGGTATCCTGGTCAGCCTTTTCCTGTTGCAGCACATCCATATCCTCCTTTATTTTAGTGATGTACTGTCTGCTATCATTTTCTGACTCCTGGCTCCTGAGCAGCCTCTGCTCAGAAGAGTCCAGATCAGATTGGGCCTTCTCTAACGCCATCTTTTGCCTATTTGCCAGATCTTGGCCTTCAGCACATTTGTCCTGCATGGCTCCCATATATAGATACAAATATGCCGCTATACTGGCAATCTTATTATGTTCATCTTTGGCTTTAGGGGCCATATATAGTTTGCTCAGGGCCACATGTAGGGGACCGTGATCTCTTCATGTATCTGACCCTGTTTCAGTGACCTGTTGCGTGATTGCCTGCAACCAGACCGTTTGGTCCTGATGAGTCCACTCACCTCTCACAAATAGCTTATGTAAGAAGTGCTCTCTGGCTATTTTGATGTCTACCAGTGTCGTCATTCTGGAATTTGAGTTCCTTCCTGACTTACAGAAGTTTGCATTTTATTTTTGCAAAACAGACCGTTTCCTTAGAGCTTTCCTTTGAGGAGTGCTTTACAGCGTAACACAGCGTGGTGATCCGACCGGATGTATGTATCTTGTCAGTTAGCACACTGTATTAATCTGCACAAGTGATAGCTCTCATCCAGAATCCCCGGCTACGAGCCCCCAATTTGTAAGAGGATTCAATTCAACACTACAGCTAAGTCAATGCCTAGTCTGGGATACTGAATGGAAACCTTTATTGATATATCTTTATGTCCAGTTCATGAGTTCTGGATGACTACCCCTATATAACACCCCTCTCTTAGAATCCTCCTGACCCCACTGAGCCAAGAAGTAGTTCTGTTTTGCAAGTTTAAAAGGTTTATTTGAGAAATAAAACAAAATATAGATACCACGCTTTTATAATAAATTAATAATCGATATCGCCCTTATAAATATAATGTTAATCAACAATGGGTAATCTGACACTAGCACACTTCTTTATAATCAATGAGGAGTAAGTATAGGATGGATCAAGTAGCAAAAATACTTTTATGATTTCAAGGGAAAAGCAATGAGGAATAAAATGCAGTACAGAAATACTTGAGATGATTTTAGCAAAAGATAAGATAATGACTTTTTCTCTGGCAATTTACCCCCCTCCCCTATGCAATGTAAGATATGGAAGTAGATGGAAAGAGGAGCACACAGTTCTCAGGAATGCAATCAAATACAATACGAAATTCAGTTCCCCACCAGCAAGCTTTGAATGTAGTGGCAGTGAAGTGATAAATATGCTGAAAATGCTTTTAATTCCCTTTAGGAGGTTCAGGGTGAGTGAGAGATACTTGGGATGAGCTAAGGCTCACTTTAGCAATGCTCTATGAGTTATTACCAGGTTGCAAACGGATTTTAACAAAAGAAAGAATGGAGCTGCTATCTTGTCAAGTGGCTAAATTGAGCCAAAATCGCAAATCGTGGTAAAATTTGCGAGTGCGTGAATCGTGATTACGGCAAAAGTATAAGGAGTAGCAAGTCAGTTCTAGGTTCGTTGGAAAGCCTAGATTCTAAGCTTTCAGAGGAAATTTCGTTCCTGAGACAAACGGTTCTGGAGATATGAACGATTTTGTAAAGGTCATTTTTCGGATTTAAAGTAAAACTCAAAATGACAGGTGACAGCTTGCAGCTGCAAAATTGACAGGTGACAGTTGTGCAGCTTTAAAAATGACAGATGACACGATTTCTAGGAGGCTGTTCTACTTAGGTTAAAATAGTTTGGATTAGATTATTTTAACTAAGTGATTGGTTCTGCACAGTTCTGCTAGGTACTCACAATATAAATTTGAAATAGGCCTCGCCACGGATCTGGTCAGGTTTTGGACTGGACTCCGGTTCTGGTCTCTGCACTTCACAGTGATCTGGGTCAGCTCTCTGGTTCTGCTCACGGCGGTCTGGGTCACTCTGGATCTCTGGCCTCTGGTTCTGGATACTGCTCTGCTTTCTCTGGTACAGCACTGCTTCTGGATCTTTCTGGCGCAGGGTTTCAGGCCAGAATCAACAGCTCAGCCCGGCTGTGAATAGTCTGCAAATGATTTTGGGCCTGCTGACAAATACTTTTGCTTGCAGTGGGCCTTCTTGGTTCAAAAGTTCTGTAGTCTCTGTTTAGCTTGGAAGTCTAAGTGTAGGATCTCTGGATGTGAAGTCGTCGGTCAGCATGCTCCGCGGCAAATGGAATTGAATGTCTCTACCTGTCCCAGCAGTCTCTTTTTATGTGTTTTGAAAATGGGTGTGTGCCTGGGCCAGCTAAGCCTGCCCCTCTCTACTTGTCATTGGCCCAATTCTCCCCTCTCCCATGATTGGGGAAGGAAATGTGAGTCAGAGTGATGCTGTAGGTTTTATGGTCAGAGGAACTCCCCTTGTCAGTTTGCCCACAAATCTATATTTGATTCAAATACATCCTTCCCAGATATACAATTTGTTGAAATTACATGTGCACATATATATTCCTTATGGTCCATGCTTGTCTGCCTCTGATCTTCCTGGGGCTTGCATTCAAAAATGACAACATTTTGTGCTTTTTAACTGGTTTTGCAATATCGGACATTTACCCAAATTTACACACATGTGCGCAAGGAGTATGGACATGAATTGATGAAGTGTCAGATTTTTAACATGCAGACATTTGGAGTGAGACCCTATTTTCTGCTAGCAAGCCCCCAGAATACACCACAGGGTCCTAACGCATCTCAAAATGTTCACAGAAAAATCACAAAATAATGATATTACTTATATAATTCTGACAAGTCCGCACTTTGAGTTATGTATCTTTTTAAAATTATGCCCTGGTCAAAAAGGGGTGTGGCTTCCTACATCACAGGGTGGAATAACTGGTTTATCCACTTCCCCCAAGCTCAGCTGCTAGCAGAGGCACTGCCCCTCCCAGTTTCCCCTAAGAGGAAGCTACTTTTACGACGCCCCCAATATAACATTTGCCTGAGTCCAGGACAGGCCTTTGTTCAACTCCCTGTAGTCCCCAGCTGCCACTCCCCTTTCAATCAACAGGGCCATGTGACCTCAGGATGCAGCCAGGCCTGGCAGGGAACACAGCTGTTGATCCAGTTTCAACTCCTGTCGGGGGTAGTTGTCAGACAGAATACAGTTTCATTAAGCCAGGTTTCAGCTAAATGTCACTTTTTGCTCCCAGTTTTCTACATTCAAATCAAACTGACAATTTTTACCTATACATTAAATAATTACTTCCTTCAAGTCATTTCAGAATATGGTTTTACATTCTTCCACCTCTTAGCAAGTCTTTCCTTGGTCTGGTTTTGTTTCATTTGTGCAGTTTTACACAAAAGTCTGGTGGTTTTAAAACGCCGGCTTTCTGATAGTGTTGAGTACTGGTAATGCAACCATTTTTGGGATTAAGAAAATGAATTCCCCACAAGAAGGTTGTATCTTTGGAGTGGTCTCGTGCCAACTGCGCAGTTCTCCTATTCTGGCGTGAATGTGGGCGGCGATAGCTCATCCACACATCCACCCAGTCTATTGATTTAGTTTGTTCTGGGATAGAATAATGGGCGGCGACAGCTCATCCCCACATCTACCCAGTCTATTGATTCAACATGGGTCAAAACCCATGACACCTCCTCCCATTTGATCTCTCTGCTTAGATGTCTTGGCCAGAACTGTCTTCAAATATTCTTTAGACCATTGGAGGCTTCTTTTGAGAAGTGATGTCAGCATTTTTCACTTTAGATGCCATTTAACTCTCAGACCTAAGTTTCCCTCTTCAGTTATCTCAACAAAAAGATTGTATTTTATCAGAATTTGAACAGTCCTGTATTTAGCACATGTAGATAACCACCACTCTCTGCCAGGCCCTCCCATTTCTACAGCCGGAATGTGTCCCCCCTGGAACCGGCTTACATTTTTGTTGTAATGTTCACCCAACATTGCACAGCGGTTCGATGTTCCCTTGCTAGGTTTGTGCTATATAAGCCCAAATACAAAGACAAAATACAAAAGATGAAAGCACACCCCTCAGTTCTCATTCCAGGAATCCCCTTCCTTTTTCTTCCCCTGCTCTCAGGTTTGGGTGAATCTCCAGGACGGACACGCTCACCCATTGTCTTAGTGCCTACTGCTGCTGCTGTGGCTACCAATTGCCAACTGGCAATTCCCACAGACCATACTATGACCCAGGCAACTAGCCATATCTAGACCTTTGATAACATCTGTGTGTGACAATGGCAGTAGCCAAGCTCAGCAGAAATGTGGAGATAGTAGACAACATGTGCTTTCTTTCAAGCTATTTTAAACTGAAGGCAGATGCATGGCATTAGAATACTGCCAGATAACTGGCCTAAGATCCTAGCAGACCCCCCTTTCCCCTCTCACCCTTGTCTTGCTACCTCTATCAAGGTGGCAGTCAATAATTAAGCAGAATTTGGCATCTATATGGGTTGACAACAAACTCACAACTGAACTTACCTTTAAAGGTGGTGATAGGCCTTTACCACACTACAAAGGTCCTTTCTTTAGTGACAAAATGTGGACCATTCAGAGTAAGTAACCCAGAATACGTAACTACTACCTCTAAGTTACTACTACTGATAATAAGTGAATCATCATAATATTATTAATAGTAATAATATTAATCGCACACACACATATATATATATATATATATATATATATATATATGGCAAGAAGCCTGGCAAACAATTGCATTTCATGAAGCTTGGCGTTGTGCAAAATTTAAAGAGTGCCAAGCCCAGTGTGCTTTAGGTACTCAGTGATGCAAGCATGCAACCCTTTTATCCCAGGCTTATATGTCAAAATTAAATATTTGATGTTATTCTTATGTTCCCAAAATACTCTTTGATTTTAGGCAAAGCAGTCAGGAACTCCCATTGGTGCAATTTGTCCCTTTCCCTTTTTGTGCAGGGGTATTTAGAAAGAATACAGGAGGAGCGAATTGGACTGCCCATCTTGGAATGGTTTCCTTCTCTTTTACATGGTTATACTAGGCTTACATAATGTGCTTTTCTCAATAAGACAAGTGTGCCCTTCTTGTCTTTACCACAATACATACTAGAATTGACCATTAAAAAATGGGCATTGTGAAATTAATTTTTTAAAAATAGTCTGTTTACGATCATAGTACAATGACATCAAGTTTAATAGCTTCCTTTGCTTAGGAAAGGCACCATTTGCTGTCATTTCTTTTTGGAAAAGTTTGCATTAATTCTTGGGCCTCTTCTCCCCTCCCACCTCTATTTCCACCTGTGGCGTTCTTCAGGGCTCCAACCTTTCACCCTGGCTCTTTAACATCTATCTCGCCCCCTTGCTCACCTTATTTCCACTTTCTGCCTTCACTTCAAGTGTTAAGCACATGACACCCAACTCTTCTTCAAACTGCCGTCTAATCCTCTCTCTTCTTCCTCTACCATCCCTGACTGCCTGGCTGCTATCGAGTCCTGGCGTGCCTCGAACAATCTCTGCCTCAATGCAAGCAAGACTAAAGTTCTTCCTATTTGGACTCCTAGTCCCTCCTTCTTCCCCCTCACTCTGACCACCATTCATGGGCTCTCAACTGAAGCCATAAACCTGGGAGTCATCTCCAACTCCTCTCTCTCTTTCCTCCCGCACATCCTGGACTTCGCCAAGAAGGCCCATTTTCAACTCCACCTCCTCAGAGATATTCTTCCTTTCCTCTCCTTCCCCCAGAAGCTCACTGTCTCTAGAGCTCTGGTACTCTCTACGCTGGACTACTGCAACAGCCTTTCCTTAATCTGCCCTCTTCCTCTCTCCGCCCCCTCCAGCTGATCCAGAACAGGGCTGCAAGGCTTCTCTTTGGCCTCAAGCCCACGGACCGTATCTCTCCAGCCCTAAAGTCTCTCCACTGGCTCCTGGTTGTTGCAAGGATCACATTCAAATCCCCTTGCATCATCCACAAGGCTGTCTGCGGCCAGAGACCACGCTACCCACAGCTTGCTCTCACCAAATGTTCTCCTTCCAGTTCTTTACGTTCTTCTGGCTTCAACTCTCTGTGTGCCAAGCGCTTTGCTAAGCAGGAAGCTAGTGGCTGATCTCTTTCCTCGTCTGGCTCCCTCCTCTGGAACAGCCTCCCCATTCCTCTCCGTCTTGAGCTGGTTCTGCTTAAATTCTGGAAACTCATCAAGACTTTCCTCTTCACCTCCTCCTTCCCCCTCTCCCTCCAGTGCTAAACCCCACAGTTGCTGTGTTTGGTGGCCTGAGCCATTATGTGTTCTTCTGCGTCCTGGCCTTCTGTCCAATCACCACCACCCCCCCAGCACATGCCCTTGGGCACCCACTAACCTGTGTTGGCCGCAGGTCTGCACTTATTCATTGGCAGGGGACCACCCTTCAATTGATCTCTACCATGCACTTACCGTTGCTTGCAACTGACTCCCCATCACTTCTTCCTCTGTGGAACCTCCAGTACTTACCCCCATCCCTGTCCCTCTCGCTCTCAGCACTCGCACGATCCAAATGCTCACAAGGCCTAGTAGGACCACTTCTGTCTGTGTTCATCATTGTTATTTGCCTTTTTCCCCTGCTCCCTCCCCTTTGCCCTGTGGGCGCTTTGAAACACAATTTCTTGATGTATAAGATCTTTACAATTGCACAATAAATAAAATAAATTCATATTAAAACCAATGAAATACTCCTTCTGTGTGAACCGAGGCAATGTTTAAATCTTCATCTTGGGTAGTAGTTGGTTAGTAGTGTTTCTAAACCTGCACATTTGTTACAGCATGCACACCAGCCACGTGCCTTAAGCCTACTGCATACACCACAACTAGCGCTGCACGTACACATGCAACAGACACACACTGGCATGCATCCATCCATGCACATTTACCTGCAGTGCCCGTCCTGGCGCTTACATCCCCGGTGGTGTTTTGGTGCCGGGGAGATGGGGATGCACTCCAGAATGGGGTGCCGGTGCTTCGTGTGCTCTACCATGTTGTTTCAACCGCACATGCATGGTGGCTCGGCACCCGGATTCCATGCATGCGCGATGTAGCGAAACCTGCGTTGGTTGGCGGAGCCTCACTCTTGTGCCACGGCAGTATTTAAACTCCCATTTCCGATTCCTCAGTGTGTCTTATTTTGCTCTGTCAGTACCCTTTTGGCTGTTGCCCTCCCTTGTTTTATCTGCACGCTTTGTCTTATCCTGTTCTTTCTGTTTGCCTGATCTTTCCCTGTCCTACCTGCCTTATCTGGTCTGCTTTGTCAACCTTTGCCTGACTATCTTTTCTACTGACCTTTTCCTTCTGCCTCCTGGCCTGTCAGCCCTTATCTTGCCTGATTTTGCTACCGGCCTTGTCCCTTTTTGCTTCGAGCCTGTCATTTTTGGGACATCTCTGGAGGTCTACATATTTGCAGCCAACCAATGCCTCGATTCCCATGTCAGTGTTCATACTGTCCTCACGCCATGGTAAGACGGGGGCAGTGCTTACATGATGTCGGGAGTCGAGGCGACAACACCAGGTTCTCACTCTCTTGGGCCTACCGGGCTGATTCCCGGCTCTACACAATGGGCCTCATTACAAGTATGGAGGGAGCCATGGTGCTATTAGCACCATGGCTACCCCCATACCGCATACCAGGTCCAGGTTCTCGGTATGGGGACTTACCAGGTCATTCCAACCTTGGAGGACCCGGTAAGTCCCCATTCTGAAAACCATTCCCCATTCCCATTTGAGCCCCGATATGGCTCAATGGGAATGGGGAAATAGCGGGCCCATTATTAGCTCCCTGGTCCCTTAGCGACTCCCGCTAAGGGTGGCTGGTAAACCAGCCAGCCATTGTGGGACCCGCTAAAGGACCTCGGAATGCGGCAGTAAGGGGTTAAGGGATCACCGAAAAAGACCAGGTATGCAGTGCCCTCGAGGCTCTGTCCTTGACAGCATGTAATAGAAATAACAATCACAGTAGTAGACCTCCAAATCCAAGGCCAGTCCTCACATGGGGTGATGTCTCTGTCGCTGCCCTCCAAACCCAAGGCCAGTCCTCACATCGGGTGATGCCTCTGTCGCCACCAGTCTCATTCTACTTGTAAACATAAAATACAGCCTCCCCCGCCCCCATGAAGTTATCGCAGTTTTTTCTGTGGTCATGCTGCGGTCAGCGATGGTTGGGGTGACTAAAGTAAACACGGCCTGACAATGTGACACCCACAGAGATAGAGACATATGGTGAGACAAACAGAGGTAGTGTGAGAGAGAGAGATCAAGAAAGAGAGCACAGAGAGAGAGGCAGAGAAAGAGAGGAGACAAAGATAGATGTCTGTGTATGATATGTCTAGTACAGGTAATACAAATGTGGCAGTCACCCCGTGCTCCGAGGGGCGTACATGGCCAGTAACAGCCCACCCGCCGGAGCCTAGGTAGGATCGAGCAAAACGAGGGCTTTGGCATGGACTCGGGGCCATTAGCATTCCTTAATACCTTCCCAAGTGGAGGTTACTGCTATTCACACCCCAGGGTTCAACTGGGGAGCAGAACGTTTCATTCATGTTTTAAATGGTGGATGGCCTCCAGGTGTATTGTGCAATCCCAATCCCTCATGAAACAAGATGACCACCGCCATAGTGAATAGAAAAGGGACTTAGTGCATTTTCAAATTTTATTCCAGTGGTGGCTGTGTGTGGGAAGGATTGAAGCAACCGGAACACAACGCTCCTCGCCAGCAGGTAAGTAAGAAGGTGAGGGGAGGGTAAGGTTCTGGGATGTCTTGGAGAGGTGGGGAGGAGGATGGGGTCTTTGGAAAGGCAACCAGTCGGTGCTCCCTGTTGCCTCACCCTCTTCAAGATGGCGGCACCCGGGGAAGGGGTTCAGTTGGTTGGAAAACTCAAGTGGTAGACAGTTTGTTCTCGACCAGGTTTCCGGCCGGTTGATTTGCTGAATGCCCTTCCCTAGGTCCAAATAATAATAATAATAATAATAACAATATAACAATGTATTTTGTGTTGGTTCTTGAACGCACTATCAAGTTAGCCTGCTGCGTCGTAAAACAGGTGTTTCTATTACTGAGCTAAACAGCACTCATTTCATCAACTTGAGAAAGATGAAAGGCTGTGCTGACCTGCAGGGATGTATACCAGTAAATCAATTCCACAGCAAGTGAATGGAGGCTGGGAGCTTTGCAACCGAGTCATTAGCCACACATATAATGTGCCATCATCGATGGATTCCCTCGACACTGTGAGTGCGCAGAACTCTCTGCTGTTTACTCGATGCAATGTATGGAATTCAGCCATGTATGGACCCACTCGGAGCTCTGAACGTGGCTTAGAAGTGGGAGTGTTTAATAACCCACTTTGTGAAATAGATTTCCTTGTGTAAGTGGTGCCACGCAAGAGTGGCCCTGGTGCATACTTTTCCTCCCAGCAAACAATGGATATAGCTGACCCCCCAACGTCAGTGCAGGGACTGGATTCCATCAAGTCTTACGCACTTGCCTCCCATGAGTCTTTTCTGTCAGGGAAACGAAAGGGGTGTGCACCTAGCAGCCCTCCCTGCACTCCCTCTCTGCATCTAACACGGCCTCTGGGCTCTCCAGGCTAAGGCGTGCATTCAGCTGAGGGCTAGTGACCAGCCTGGGCATGTCAACAGACAATGTGGAGGAAGGAGGAGAGGACTGCATGCCCAGGGCCTCTCTCCCCTTCACACTGCGCCCCAACCTTCTAACTCTCTGTCACGCCCTGCTGTATCCTCACCCTAGCAGCGCCTTGACATGCCTGAAGGAGCTATTTAGTTCCACTCAATAAATGTGCACACATACACGAATGCTACTAAGTTACCGCCCGCTACTGGTGATCACAAAGTGGCAGTTTACACCGGTAATGCATTTGCACCCCCTACATTTACAGATGTACTATACAATGATGGTGTCAGACCCAGTGCCGCTAAGGTAGCTCAGAAGGTTAAAAGCTTGCTGCTGAGAACTGTGTGGCATCTGCAGTCCCACCCAGGCCAACTCAGCCGTCCATCTTTTCGAGGTCGTCACATGAGTACCAGCGTGGGTTGCATAATAATAGTTGTAGATTCTATTGTATTTGGTTATTTATATAGAGCTCTTTCCCGTCTTGTGTGGCCTCAATGAGCTATATACAGATGCTCTTTACATACCGCTTCGGAGGAAGCGTTATATGAATAACACATTGCATACATACTTTATCTCAGCAGCAAGCCAAACAATTACGCACCATAAAAATGCCCATCTTACTAAAACAAGCAATAAACCACAATACTCAATAGGAAATCCATACAACCAAAATGATTAGCATGCATCAAATATATCCACATTTTCTCCGTTAAATAATCAAATACTGAAAAAATGATCAAAGAATAAAATGTATTAGATTTCCCACGGAATAACATTTCTCAATCTTTGTGCAGTTTGTAGAAAATGCTGCACGTCCCAAACTAGGCCTAGGCGGTTTACCATCGGTAGATGCAGGAGCGCCTTTCCACTTGTTCTAAAACCACCAGAGGTTAGCAGTTGTGTTCATTTTGTTTTTCTTACCTTGCTATATGTGCACCAAGAAATCATAAAATCAAGTACAGTTTATTTAACCTTTGGAAAAAAAAGCAAGGGGGTCGTGTAAGAGGATTCAATTCAACACTACAGCTAAGTCAACGCCTAGTCTATAATACTGAATGAAAACCCTTATTGATATAACTTTATGTCCAGTTCATGCGTTCTGGATGACTACCCCTATATAACACCCCTCTCTTGGAATCCTCCTGACCCCACTGAGCCAAGAAGTAGTTCTGGTTTGCAAGTTAAAAGGTTTATTTGATAATTTAAACAATATATATATATATATCACGCGTTATAATAAATTAATAATTGAATATCACACTTAATCTGATATGATAAAGATTAACAACGGAGAATCTGGCACTAGCACACTTCTTTATAATCACTAAGGAGTTGACATGAAATGGATAAGATAGCAACAATACTTTTATGGTTTCAAATGAATGCAATGTGGAATGAAATGCAATACAGGAAATAACTTGATAGGATTTCAGCAAAAACAATGTAATCACTTTTCTCTGGCAATCCACTCCCCCCCTTTATGCAATGCAAGGAAATGGAAGGAAGCACACAGTTCTCAGAAATGCAATCAAATGTGATTCAGTTCACCGCAGCAAGCTTAGACAACAGAAGTTTAAAACACAGGCAAAATGCTTTGATATGTGCTGGCAATTCAGTGAAAAGTATGCTAAAATGCTTTTAATTCCCTTTCAGAGGTTCAGGGTGAGTGATATCTAGTTAATATTAGCTCAGGCTCACTCTTGCAATGATTCAGGGATAGTTTTTATGAGGCAAACGATTTTCTGGCAAATGGAAGGCAAGCAGCAGCTGATTTTACATGTGGAGAAATTTGCAAATCGCGGTAAAATTCGCGGATGCGTGTTTCACGATTACAGCAAAACTATAGGGGGTAGGAATGCGGTTCTAGGTTCGTAGGAAAGTCACGATTTCAGATGAAAGTTATTGCAAGTCTCTAGCACAAACGGTCGCGGACATATGAGCGATTTTGTGAAGGTCGTTTTTCAGATTTGAAATTTTAAAAGCTCAAAATGACAAGTGACAGATTTTGCAGCTAGAATGACAGGTGACAGATTTGGAGCTATCAGGCAGTTCTACTTAGGTTAAATAGATTGAATTAGATGAATTTAAACTAAGAGATTGGTTCTACACAGTTCTGCTGGGTACTCACACTATATTCTTGAATTAAATGGGCCTCATCACGGATCTGGTCAGGGTTTTAGACTGGGCTCTGGTCTCTCTCTGGGCACAGCGTCTGGTCTCTGGAACTGCTCGCTCTCTGGATTCTGAAGATTGAGGGATTTAAAGTCTGGATCTTTCTGCACAGCTTTCTCTGGAGATTGATGGAGGTAAAGTATGGATTTTCCCGGCAGAGCTTCCAGCTGCAAATGGATTTGAAGGTCCCTATCTGTCCTGTCTGTCTGCTTTTATGTGTTTTGAGAGTGGGTGGGTATGTTGGTCATAACTAAACTTGCCCCTCTCACTTGTCATTGGTCAAATTTCCATTCCTCACTTGATTGGCGAAGCTAAGTTGTGTCAGAGTGATGTCATTTTATGGCTTGCAGATAGGACACTCCTCTGTCAGATTGCACACATTCTATATTTGATAACAAAAGACATATTTCACAGTTACACAGTTGCTTGAAATTACATATACATGGTGTGGCTGAATTTAGCCATGTCTCTGTCCAAATCTGTTGTTTCTAAGAGCTTGCATTCAGAAATGGCACATAATTGACTTTTTAACTGATTTTTCAATTTCTGACATTGACCCAACTTTACATACATGTGCGCAGGGAGTATGGACATTAACTGATGAAGTTTCAGATTTTTAACATGCATACATTTAGAGTAATATCCACTTTTCCGCAGACACCCCCCTGAACATACCACCGGTTCTAAAAACCTCTTAAACTGTGGGCAGAAAAATCACAAGAATTATGGTATCATTTATAAAATTTTCACATGTCCGCTCTATGAATGATCCATCTTTTTAAAGTTATGTTCTGGCTCCAAAGGGGTGTGGTTTCCTCTCAGCACAAGGTAGAAATACTGGTTTATCCAGTTCTGCCAAGCCAGCTTCTGTCTCCAGTTTCTCCCCCTCCCAGTTTCTGCCAAGAGTAAGCCACTTTTACGACCCCTGCAATATAAGATTTGCTTGGGTCCTGAAAGGCTCATTGTTCAAGAGGAAGCCATTTATGATCCTCTCAATAAACCCTCTGCCTGGGTGAAGGGAGTTGCATTGTTCACTCGCCTGCAGAGCACAGGTAATTCAATTATCAGATAGATGGTATATTCTTAGTGTGGCCAGCAAAAAGGCAGATAGTCCTGGGAACACAGCTGTGACTCAAGTTTCACTCCTGATGGGGGTAGTTGTCAAGCAAAATCAAGTTCCTTAAGCCAGACTTTCAGCTAACTGTCATGTTTTTTGTTGCTTTTAAATTAACTTGCAATTTACACATGCAGCTAGAATGCTGATTCTAAGTGCAAAACTATGACATTTCAACAGTTACAAAGGCATGTGACACCAAACATAGGTCACTCATTTAATCTAAACATTTTCGATTTTAGTGTCTTTAAATCCAGTGCAACTTAAACTGCTGACTCCATAGCTCAGCCAGTTTTGTTATAAGCATTGTTCTGGGCTCTTCATTTCCCAGATTTTGTAGGCACACAAAACTCCATTCTGCCAAATGTCTGCTGGTGTTCAGTGAATATTTTGCACATATTGTAATGTTTGAAAATAGGCATTTTGAGCCTGCCTTCAGAGAAACACAGGGTGGTTTTAAAACGCCGGCTTTTTGGATAGTGGTGAGTACTGGTACTGCACCATTTTTGGGATTTAACAAATGAATTCCCCACAATTCTAAGTTGCATTTGGCAATCAGCATTGCCATTCCCAATGGTTTCAGACTACTGTGCGGGTAGTCCAATGGTGGTTTTAAAGCGCTTTGAAGCTAACCGGCGCTACTGTTTTTCCTTTGGCAACCCATTTCCCTCATGGCAACCCGGCCTTTCATTCTCGCACTGGTGGGTGGCAAGTGAGGCAACCATTTTGGTGGGCGCACAAACTGCGCAGCTTTCCTGGATTTCGGCGCACATGTGGGTTTTCCGCCATATTGAATTTTCTAAGCCCACAGCACCAAATGTTGCAGCATGATTACTTGCACGTGGGTCAAGACACCCAACAGTCGTTCAAATTGTTTTAAGGAGCAGAATTCTGGCAATTGCTCTTCTCTCTTATTCAAATATGATATTACCAAGGGCTTTCTATTATCATGTTTGATCATTTCTAAACGTCTTTAGCCAAGGCCCAGGAATATGTAAATCTGGACAATAGTCTGCATGTGTCCCTCTTCTTATGAGAGTTAGGAGGATTATTATACCAAATGCCACGCCCATGCGTTGACACGTTGTTTTGGATCCTATAATTCTAAGTGATTTTAGTTGGCTGATCTCTTGGCACCAGGTTATTTAAGATTTGACCAGTAAGCTTTGGATGGAATGAGTTCAAATCGAATGCCAGGTAAGTAGTGGTCTTAACCTATACCGTCATTCACAATATAGCATCGGTTTAGTTCATTATGGGCAAAACAAGATGGAGCGGATATCGAGCAAGATCGAAGACAATTGAGATAAATATCTTCATGTTTGCAAAAAAAGAGCTACATTCTCGAATTCCCACATAGCAGACGCTAAAGAGCCATAGCCTTGGATATTGCAGAACACAGTCTCATTACTGTTGCTGTCGACTGATAACCATGAACATGAACAGTGGTCGGTATCGTACATCATTTGCTTCTGGGTCAGGATATGTGCTCTTCCAGTCCAATTATCTAAACATGTTATTCCTAAATTGAAGTGAAACAGGATACTGCACAGATGACGGTTTCATTAAGATACAGGCAACGACCCCCCAGCACAGCTCTCTCCCTTATGCTCCAGAACTTCAACTGCCCCGTTCCCCAAGGGTGAAGAGGGCAGAAGCTCCCTACTCTCGGCAGACAATCCACTCCAGCGACGATCCTGCGATGCCCGCCTGCACCCGCCCGCTCCGTTCTACCAGATGCTTACTACTTATGTCTGGCGACATCCAGAGGGTGAGCACTACCAACTGCCCACACATTTGAGCATTTTATTATTTGAAATCTGAGGCCTGTATCCCGATTTGGTCCCTCCACAGCCCGCTGCAGCACCTTGCCTGCCCCCAAAATGGCGGGCGCAACGCGGCGCCACAGCGAGACTGTGCCCCACTGCTAAGCAACCGAGTCACTTATTGTTGCATCAACTTCCGCCGGCGGCACACGGCAACGGCCAGGACAAGGCCAAGTTTGCCCCTGTTCGCCACAGAGCGCAAAGGGGCAAACCCTGATCTCCACCATCCTGCAGGTACGATCCGTGTGGTACACGGACATTGGAAGAATAAGACTACTGCCTGTTGTGAGCCTTTCCGGGGCCGTATGGGCATTAGGCCCCCACACGCTCATTCCCACATTCTCCCAAACATATCGGACGTATCTGCTTGCTTGCTCCCATACTGAAAACTCTGTTCACAATATTCATTGTTTATCATACATGTCTGGTCAACCTAGCCCTGCTGCAACTATGCTGACCCCAAGCTTGAGACCACTGTGACCAATGTAAATTGCACTGTTTGTAGGCTTTTGCGTTTACCCTGATCTTAGCTCAGCTAGGCACACTGTAATCCTTGCCCTGTGCTCATGCCGACCCTAGCCTTATGACCATTGTAACCACAGCGACATTACTGCATTTAGGAACCTGCCCCTGCTCTGACCTTAGACAATTACACATTGGTGCCACTACAACTTCAGATACCTGTGCATCTATGCCTATTTCAAATCTAGGTCGTTATGCATACCTGAACCTAGCTCCTGTGTTTATGCCTATGCAACTACTGTAACTGCTCCGCACCTAGGTTTTGCCGCTTATCTTAAATATCGATACCCATGCACTGGTGCCTGTTCTGATTTGAGGTATTTCTGTATCTGTGCTTATTTCGAATTTAGACATTTATGTCTATTGGTGTCCATTCAAATCTTGATCACTGTGCATACTTTGAATCTAGCTCCGATGTTATCTTTGAATTTAGCCTATATTGACCCATGCCTTTGTGACCACTGCATTAGTCTTGCATCTAAGTATCTATGCCCATCTTGAATCTAGATATCTATGCATCTGCGCCTACCCTGATTTGATATTCGCGCATACCTGATCCTACCTTAATGCCACACCTATGACCAGCTAGCCACGTTACACACAAATTATGTATTTGCCTCTTATCTACACTATCCTTTTGAGGACTATCCTATGCCTATTAAGGGTACTCGACTATACCATGCCTTCACCAACGCATGCATATGCTACCCTCCACAACAAATCCCTTTGTCTAAATGGCCTGACTACAAGACCTTGCAAAGAAACCTCAAACTCTGCGCCAGACTTCCCAAAATGTATGAACCTCTAGCCAACATCTCTTATACTCACCCTAATAACACTACTAGAAAACTAAGAGGCCAGCAGCCTCAATCCAAAAACCCTCTTCACAAAGTTACCAACACACAGCACCCTCTCCAACTTAATAGTCAAATTTATCGAGACCACAACACCAACCCTAGGCGCTATCCCAACACCCAGGCACAACCAACCTTGGAGCTCACAAAGACCAACATAAAAGGAGCTCTAATCAATGCCCGCTCTATGGTGGCCCACGCAACTGAAATAGCCGACCTTCTCCTTAAGGAAAAATTGGATTTCCTTGCTATCACTGAATCCTGGCTGCATTCAGAAGCCGGCCCAGCGATCATACTAGCCATCCCCAAGGACTACACCCTTCTAAGAATAGACCACACCATCTCTCGAGGTAGAGGCCTGGCCTTAATTGCAAAAACAAGCTTAGCACTGAGACTTACACCCCCACTAAATCTAGACTCCTGTAAATCCCTCACCGCCAAGTTGACCATCTCTGATACCCAGACCCTATTTATTCACCACATATACAGACCTCCAGGCCCACTAGGCTCCTTTGAAGAAGATCTTACCAATATCCTCTCTGACAACCTTAAAAGCACCTCACGCTGCCTTCTCTTAGGAGACCTCAACCTTGGCTTCCAAGACCCATCGGATCATAACGCTATGCAGATTAACGATTCGCTTGAGGAATTAGGGTTCACCCAAAAGGTATCGGGCACCACCCATACTAAAGTTAGAACTCTCGACTGGATAGCAGAGTATAACTGCCAGACTTCCATCACTTCCTCATAACCGCTGCCCTGGACTGACCACCACCTGATCTCCTTTTCCCTAGAGGTGACAGCCCCACACAAACCGACAGCATAGCTCCTGCCATTCCCACTAGAAAAAAAAAATATATTACCACCGACAAACTCATCGCCCTGATTTTACCCACTTTGAACTCTCTTCCTGCCCGCACAGACCCATTCATCTTAGTAGAAGTGTACAACAAAGCAATTCTATCTGCCTTAGACACTATAGCGCCATTGAAAGTGAGAAAGAGTAAACAGAAAAAAAAACATGTGAATACTTGGTTCTCTCCCCACTTGAAAGCTATCAGACTGGAGAAACGTAAATGCGAACAAATCTGGAGACTAGAGCCTTCTGACACCAACATAAACAACCTTAGCAAACTAGCCTCCCTCTATAAAAAAGAGATTATCCTTGCCAAACAAGAATCAGACAACCAGTGCATTGCCCAAGCCAACCCCAATACTAAGGAAATGTCCACTATCCTCAAAGAGATTGAAACGCCTATCCAAGCCCCTGATACCTGCCTTAAAGACAAAAGCTGGTGCACCAGTATTCAGAACGCCCTATCTAGTAAAATATTGACTCTCCAAGCCAAGATCAACAATAAAAATGGAAACCCTCCTTCTCGCAACTAATCCAAAGAAAATATCCACACCTGTGCCCATGACCACCCCACCAACCATTCTTCATACTACATCCACACCTTATTTCCACTTCAAGAAAGCATCCATCCTTGAAATCGAAAAAGTCAGCCTTACCATTAAACCTTCCAACTGCCATGGCGACCTGTGCCCAGCACAAATCATAAAAGATGCTGCAAGAGATCTTCCCCCATTCATCACTAAAATGCCTCATTCTCCACTGGCACCATTCCCCAGAACCTGAAACAGTCCTGGGTCCACCCTCTCCTTAAAAGGCAAACACTTGACCCCTCCATACCTACAAATTATCGCCCCATCACCACAGTTTCATTCCTGCTCAAAATCTTAGACAATGTGGTGTACCTCCAGATCCAACAATATCTGGAATGCAACTATCTCCTAGGAGTGCGCCAGTCAGGTTTTAGACCTCAACATGGAATGGAAACAGCGCTCATCGACCTTAAAGCACAAATAGACACCTTGAGAGATAATGGTAAAACAGCACTATTCCTGCTACTTGATCACTCGGTGGCCTTCGACCTGGTCAACCATAAGATTCTCGGAAACCACCTGGACTCTGCCGTTCACTTCTCACAAGAAGTTATAGGATGGATTCAGTCCTTTCTTGACAATAGAGCAATGCGGGTCTTCTCACCATTAGCAGCCGCTGACCCCATACCCATCACTTGTGGTGTGCCCCAGGGCTCCTGCGTCTCTCGTACTCTATACAACATCTGCACAAACCCCCTTTTTGATGATCTAGATGGCCTGGGTATCACCTACACTAACTATGCAGATGATACACAGATCCTCATCCCGCTGACGGGAGATTACAACAAGGATTTGGCCTTCGAGAACAGAGTGTACCTCATCATCCAGGCATGAATGGCCTCCCATGGTCTATGCCTGAATGTTGACAAAACAGAACTCCTCATCCTCGGCACCCCAGCCAACCTCCTCAAATTAGGTCAGCTCTAATAGAACTTCAAAATAGACAATAATGTCATCACAGTAGCCAAGGAAGTTAAAAACCTTGGATATTATCTGGACTCTACTTTAAACTTCAAAAAACAAGTTAACTCCATGGCCTCAGCTACAGCTTACACCTGTAAACTAATTAGAGCAGCTAAGCCCTTCCTCTCACCTAAAAACTGCATTACCTTAGCACGAGCCCTTGTCTTATCCAAATTGGATTACAGTATTGCTTTATATGTGGGGAGTAATAAATACATTACCAATAAGATCCAGATTCTTCAAAACAACGCCCTGAGAGCAGCCCTAAACATTCCCAAGAAATCCCACATTTCTGACCTTAGAAGAGCTAATAACCGGCTTTCTACAAAACATAACATTCTTCTCAAAACAGCATCCCTGACACATAAATGCCTACACCATGCTGCCCCACAATCCCTCATTGCCAGATTCTCCAGACAATCATTTTATCGCCCCTCGAGGACAGCCAACGCCAACCTTCTACTAGTGCCTAGATTTAATCGCATTAAAACTGGCGGTAGCAGTTTTCCGGTCAAAACTGCCCAATACTGGAACTCACTCCCACCACCTCTTAGCGAAGAACTACCATATCCTCGCTTTCAGATCCAACCTCATCAACTGGATCAAGGAAAATGACATCTGACCAACTACCTTCTACACTTCTGATCATTGCTTTTTCTGTAATAATGTTACTCACTCTCTTTGTATCTCTCTGTAAATTGTCTGATGTAATCGCCTTAATTATGTATATAATGCATGCTACTTTACAGCAACGTAACCGAAGCTGAACAACCCTTATTGCCTTATTATGTATAAACTGCATATTACTTTACAGCAATGTAACTTAAGCTGAACAACCCTCCTGCCTTCTGCGCCCTGCTACCATCGGGTTTGGCGTGCATTATAAATAATAAAACAAACAAACAAACAACTGCTGTGCCCGGAAACTGGGGTATCATTCATGAGATACATTCCACGTGAGTGTTCCACATTCTGGATGACACCATCACCTAGAACATATCATAACACATCTCCTCCCAATCAATTTGCACATCCCCTCCTCACCACCACAATACTGTTTTTATTCCACACATGACCCCCTGTCACCCTTACAGCCCCTTTCAACACAGCTTCTACCTGCATGGGGTCAGAGTACAACAAATCTCCATTCTCTTCACCACACTTTTTCTTATTCTCACCCAATCACCACACTCCTCTCTCAATTTGTTCTTCCCACGTTTCTTATTCTCTCTCATCACCCAATTTTTGTTTATTTTCTTTTAACTTCATCCTCAATTCCTCCACAAAACAATCTGAATCCCTCGCTCTTCCGAGTCACTGCGCAACCACTCTGGTATTTGCTTTCCAACGTCTCATCAATTCAAATGGGCTCATTCCAGTAACCGCATGTGGCGGCATTCGCAAGGCATACAACCTCTCCTAGATAGCCACTTTCTTATCTTTGCCACATGCACTGGCCATGTGGAAGGCCTCCATAATACATCTATTCATCCTCTCCACCATACAGTTTCCTTCCGGATGGTAGAGCACTGATCTTTTCCATTTTATCCCACACCTCTTCACATACTCTACAAAATACCCGCCAGTGAACAGTGTTCCATTATCAGTCTAAATGCTTCCAGGTACTCCTTCTCTTGCAAAAACCCCCTGAATAAATGCAACTATGTATTCTCCATTAATCTCACGCACAATGTTCTATTCTGTCCACTGAGACAGTAAATCAATCAAAACAAGAACAAATCTTCTTTGTCCTCCTCCCAATTCTACAGACCCTAAAATGTCTATTGCCAAATCATCCTAACATTTTCTGTGAATATTAACCTAGACTACTGGTTGTCCTTTGGCAGTTTCACTCTTTCCTACCTTACTACACTCAACGGATTTTCGCTAATCTCCTTTGCACATCTCTATCAAAACCATGCCACCAACATTCTCCTCTCAGTACCGCCTTACTCTGTGTCACGCCCACATGACCTTCATAGTCCAAATCCACTAATTTCTTCCTAATTAATAGTGGAACAACTGTGTGCTCCCACCGAAACAACAAACCATTCACCACATATAATTAATCACACAGCTCCCAAAATGGCCCCTCACCACGACTTCAGTTCATTTTTAGTCGACCAAACCGATTCCACATATCCTTTGATATGCATCAGAATTTCATCATTATTCACAGCCGCTAACCACTCTTCCCTGCTTACAATTCCCTCATGGTTCAAAAAGACCATTTACGACATGTACGCAACAGTTCCTTCTTCCCTGTGACTACCCAACCTCAATAGGCAGTCTGCTCAAATATTTTCCTTTCCATTGTGAGCGTAAGGCCCTTTGGGTATCGTGCATGCAATTCCCTCTCCCCACCAGGAAAAAATTGTGCTTTTGGAAGGGAGTTGGTTCCTGGTTATCTTAAACAGACTACAGCTACCACAATTCCTTGAGACCTATTGAGACAAATTTTTAACACCTGAAAAGACAGCCTCCATGATGATTGTTAGAGACATGAAAGCGCTTGGAGGAGAACAGCAACTTGAAATGCAGCAGGTATCTAAGACTTGGAACCAGAGTGCGCGCCTCACCCACCCTCTGTTTTTCTACAGAATTGGTTCAGAAGTCCCGGGCTTTAAAGGCAGCGGTTAGAGGCAATGGCACCGGGGTCACCATGCCCTACCTAGGAGACCCACATCATTGGTCCCCCCCACCAGGAAAAAATGGCGCCTTTGGAGGGGAGTTGGTGGATGGTTACATTAAACAGACTACAGCTACCACAATTCCTTGAGACCTATTGAGACAAATTTGTAACACCTGAAAAGACAGCCTCCCTGATGATTTTTAGAGACATGAAAGCGCTTGGAGGTGAACAGCAACTTGAAATGCAGCAGGTATCTAACACTTGGAACCAGAGTTAGCGCCTCACCCACCCTCTGTTTTTCTACAAAATTGGTTCAAAAGTCCTGGGATTTAAAGGCAGCGGTTAAAGGCAGGGGCACTGGGGTCACCATGCTCTACCTAGGAGAGCCACATCATTGGTTTCCTCCCCTCCCCCCACCAGGAAAAAATTGTGCTTTTGGAGGGTAGTTGGTTCCTGGTTACCATAAACAGAATACAGCTACCAGAATTCCTTGAGACCTATTGAGACAAATTTGTAACACCCGAAAAGACAGCCTCCCTGATGAGTGTTAGAGACATGAAAGCGCTGGAGGAGAACAGCAAATTGAAATGCAGCAGGTATCTAACACTTGAAACCAGAGTGCGCGCCTCACCCACCCTCTGTTTTTCTACAAAAATGTAATTGATGGGGATTCAGAAGAACACCTACACCAAATAATCGAACCAACTCAGGAAGATGTCAAAGGTGCTGTTTTATTAACAATTATCTAAAACAGAGTTTACAACGGACATCAACAGACGTTCACTCGAGCTCTCAATTCATTTATAAAAAAAAAGCACTCTTTTACGCAGAAAATACATCAGACGTGACGTCATACTATGTTGCAAAATACGAAAATACAATGAGGGGTTGTGATAGGTTCAAAGGGGAACATCTAAGTATACTTCTGTAAGGGATGGGAATGTGATTGGTTATCTACTGTCAGGTGGACAACTTATGCATACCTCTAAAACATGTAATCTTCAACATTATTAAGTACACAGTAGATCATTGGCTCTCAAACTATAAGGCGCTTCATTATACGGCCCTGTATAATTGGTTGGCACGCTCATGCCTTTTTGGAACATTCAGTTTACTTAGCAGCACGTAAGTTCAAACCCAGGTGCCAGGAGGTGGACTTGACTTTACATCCCCACCCAATTAGCCCAATATCTCCATGACCCATGCCTTCTGCCATGAAGCTGATCTTTGAACTTGGCCTTGCAAAGTATCCCTGTCTCTGGGAATATATGGGAGTACAGGCTTTCACTATCATTGTTATAGAACCCCAACTCAGCTCTATTTACATCCTCAGCTGATGTGACAGGAGACCATGATTTGGTCCATTTTGCAGCATTTAAATGTCTTAAATGAATAAAAACTGGCATACTTGTTGTTGTTTCTTTTCACCTTAACAAGGAATGATTCAGCTTCTCACGTTTACTGCCTTTAAGAATAGATAACTGGCATTGGCTGCTTCAGCATTGACACCAGGCCACACAGCTCTTCTAGACTCTTCCATAATCTCAGATATTTCTTGCTGCGACACAGTTCTCGGCTTTTCCTCTCCATGGATCCTGGCTTACTAAATTCATGACACCGATGTCCAGTGGCTATACAATGGCGGCTTTGCCTGCAGTCTATTCACTACATATAGCCAGCTACTAAGATTTCTTAATAGATTTCTTAATAGAGCGCCAGGTGACCACTCCGGTGGTGATTGTGCGCGGTACAAATATCCTTAACATTAACATTAACATCTATTGTGTTACTGCATCGGCTTGCATTTTCTGCAGTGCTTCGCACATTATCAATCTTCTTTTCACATCTGAAAGTTTACTTGATTCTTAACTTCATTAGTTTCTATAATGACCATACATTCTCTTCAGCTAGTATTCTCAGGGCGTCACGCTCATCTTTCATGATGTCACCAGCTTCTCTTTGTGCTCCTTTTTCATATCGATTCGGTGTAATGCTCACCTTGTTGGTCCACAGGGGTGCCTCTCGAATAGCTTGGATGCTCTCGGGAACCCTTCGCCTGTCCTGGAATAGGGATAATCGAGTGGCAATTCTAGAAGATAGGAGGGGGAGATAAGTTTTGGTTCTTTCCTTGCAACTCACCTCCTGGGTTCCCCTTGAAGTTCCCCAGAGAAGTTCTCTCACCTTGTTTTCTATAAAGGTGCACTCTCTGTCCTGCCGTGCTGCGCATCGATAGGTGGCACCGTTCCACTGAGTTTCTTCACTGGCGAGGGCTGGAGTTCAGGCCGGCTGCAACTCCTTCTTTCAGGTAAGTCTTTCAGGTGAAAGCAGTATCTTTTTGATGCAAGCAGAGTCTTTAGTTGAATTTGCAATAATGTCTTTCTCGCTTCTTGTTGCAGGTGGCGAGTGCTGCAGTAGAAGCCGAAGCCCGGTTCGAATAGGTAAGAAGAATGCCAAGTGGTGCTGGGAGCGTCCTGGCAAGAGGCTAACCTGTGGTTTTGTTTTGTTCTGTAGGTCGCGACAACCAGGAGAAGAATGTTCCCCGGGAATCCGATGGGATGAAAGATATCTTGAAGATGATGGCTTTCCGGGCGACCACTGGAGCTGGTAAGGATGGTGATGATTCTTGTCTTGGATGACTTCAAAGCCGATGGATGCTGCCGAGCAGGTAAGGATGGCAATGGTTCTTGCCTTGGTTGAGTTCGAAACCGATGGATGCTGCAGAGCTGGTAAGGGTAGCGATGGTTCTTGCCTTGGATGACTTCGAAGCCGATGGATGCTGCAGAACAGGTAATGATGGCAAGGCAGGATCTGATGAGCGACACGCTGCAAGGCAGAATAACGCAAAGCGTGTGCCCTTAGTCGGGCGTGGTTTAAATAGCAAGGCAGTATCCCAGGTGTCTTTGGGGTGGGCCCCATGGGCCCCACCCTGAAGGCTAGACCGCAGAATGCAGTTCCCCAGTATTCTGCATGGGGGCGGCCATGCTTGTCCTCTGTCCATAGAAACCCCGTCCCAGCAAGCGTCTCCTATTACAACAGTGCCAGGACTGGCTCCAAGGCATCCGAGGGGACCCGAATAAGGTCCTTAGGGCCCCGTGAGCCCTTGGTGGGGATAAGGTTGTGACATCGGGGAGTTATTCCCTCAGAGTGTCATCTCTTCGGGGATAAATTTGATAGGGTTTTCTCTGTGGGTACCAATGGAGTAATGTTGCTGAAAATGTTGGGGGGGGACATGTCATCTGAAAAAAAAATGCCCCATTCAAATGAATGGGGACAAAATCGTGTGCCATGAAAGTTGGGGGGGACAAACACCCCTGTCCCCCCCTAAAATTACGCCTATGGTGGGTACCTTCTTTCAAACACTAGCTGTGGAAATGGCACAACTGATGGGTTTAAGCATGGCACGATCTCAGGCTCCCAACATATAGGAGGTAAGGGGGGGATTTCCTGCAGAGGCATGTACCTGCTTCTCAACACAGGTATAACTTGCACTGCAAATTTTTGGCCCTGCATCCTCGTCACCCAACTGGCTACATGCCTCGATACCTTCTCCAAACCTTTACATTCAAATGTACACTTACGAGGCTTTTGATCAGTTCTTATAATTAAATTCTTATAATTCTTATAATTCTTATAAATTAGTTCTTATAATAAATTATGTGCCCCACTCATCATTTCTGAACTTTTCAACAGCTGAATGGCACGCCAGCGCCTACTTTTCCAAGACTGAATAATTTCTTTCAGAGCCCCTCAGCGCTCTCGAGGCATGAGCAATGATCTCCTCATCAGAATGTGTCCTAATCTGCGACATAACAGCTCCTATGCCATTATTCACTGTGTGTCAAAGCTTTTCAAATCGCGTGCCAAATCTATTTCTTCTTTAATCTCACAATCTCACTCTTTTACACCTTTCAGTCCAGGTGAATTCTTCTTTCAACTTTTTTATCGCATCCACCATTTCACCTTTAAGCTTCATGCCAGCCTAGACAGATTTCTCTTGCCTCAATGTCATGCCTCTCTGTTCCAATATCTTCAAAACTTGCTCCAGAATTATATTGTGTTCAACCTCAGTCTCCACATACCAACACACACACATCATCCTGGAAGCATATGAATTTTGAATTTTGAAACACTTGTAAATGCGCACACAACAAACCAAATTGTATCCTGGCGCAGATGGAACAAAACAATAAGGCTCAGAAGGCCAGGAGGACCAACTGGATAAAACGGGACCAAATGGACACAGAGTAATCCAGAGTTGCAAGTTTATTTAACGAGATGAGTTTTGAGACCTTCTCTGAAACTCATCAAGGAGTTTGCTTGTCTCAGATATAGTGGAAGACTACAACCTGGGTCCAGTCACTGAAAAACACCAATCTCCTCTAGACCTGGGAATTACAAGGAGGAAATGACCCTCCGACCTAAGAGTACGAGTAGGTTGGTATTGTTTCAATTTGTTTATTAAATAAACAGATTCCATGTTATGCAAGCAACAATAAAACAGGCAACCAGTCTTAAATTTAACCCGATCTTCGACTGTCAGCCAATTTAGTGATCGTCTGAGACTAGATATGTGGGTATTTTTGGACACACCCAACATCAGTCTAACTCTGGCATTCTGTGCTTTCTGGAGACAATGGATTTGGTTACTCGGTGCTCCGGCCAGAAGCATAACTCACCTTTCATCCCTCTAAACAATTTATCCATCATTTCTTGGAAAACAGAGGATGCAGACACCAGCCCAAATGGCATTCTCCGAATTTGGAATATTCCCTCATGCATTAGAAGTGCAGTCAATTTCCTACACTCCTCTTCTAGTTGCAATTGGTGAAAAGTCAAAGCCATATCCAATTTGGAAAAAGACTCTTCTATGCTCTGTCATGGCTAACATTTCATTCATGTTGGGCAAGGAATGCCTATCCACAACCAAACATCTATTTACCTCACAGAGATCAACACACAATCTCAACTCTCCAGAAGGCTTCTTTACAACTACCAAAGGTGAAGTCCATTGAAATCCACCTGCACTCTCAGTTATACTGATGCTGAGTAATTTTCAAGTTCTTTTTTCACACTGTCCCTTAAAACTAATGGAACAGGACGTACCTTTGCTGCCATGGGAATACTTCCCTTCTTCAAAATAATGTGATGTCTCATCCATTTTATATTGCACATACCGTTCTTGAATACATTTCTAAATTTTCCACAGACAGAGGAAATCACATGTTACACTTGTTCATGTTTGTTCGGGTCTATTCTTATCTGTAATCCTTTTTGATCATGCCATCCTAACAAGGTTGCTCCCTTCCTTGTTACGTAGACCTTGCCTTGGGCGCTCCTACCTTTAACTTCACATTGGGCATTGAAATATCTTAATAACTCAATCTTATCGAGATTGTAACCACCAGGACTCACATCTGGCTCTAATACATGTCACACATCCCCACCAACTACATTTTCAAACACGTCTTTAGACATGAGCAATACCTTTGCTCCAGAATCTGCCATCATTGACACTTTTATGCCATTTACACATATCAGGGAACAAGGGTTATCATACTTTTTCCTCATTCACACCCTAGACAACATTAACAGTAATAATTGTCATTTGACAGTCCCCTTACCCTTCAGACAATCCTTGATCCTCCTCCTCAGTCAGCTATAGCACTTTTCTTTGGTTGAGCTGAACATTTTTGCAACAGTTATTGTAATGCCCCTTTCTATTGCACTTCGAGCATACTACTTTGCACCCAGGGCACATCGCTGACCTGGCAAAATGTGTATTACTACTTCAATAGAAACACAAACGCTCTTCAATTGTCTGGCCCTTCACTCGGGTAACCTTATTGTCCCCATTTCCTTTGGCTGCTATCTTCTCCTTCAGCTTCTTTTTTTGTTTCCCATCCGAAATCTTCAAGACCTCTACCTTTGTCTCTTTATTCTCATTCTCAGTGAATTTTGCCACATAAGCCATAGAGTGGTCCACACGCTTCGCAAAGTCCAATACTTCATCTAATGTAGGTCTGTCTTTTAACCACAATTCCTCTATGATTGTGTTACTATCGCAATGGATCATAAACTGGTCTTGAAAATGTTAATCAAAAGAATCCTAACATATGCAGGAAAGGGCCAGATAGCAAAGCACTGTTACATATTTTTCCACATTCTCCCCTTTTTCTTGCACACGTACACCAAAATTATATCATTGCAGTATAGGGCTAGTTTTGGGGTTAAAATGCAGATCCAACTTGAGAAGGGCTATTTGCAATTTGTTCACTGGATCTCCACCACACCCATCACCCACTAACGGATGTAGTGTGTCATAGGTGCGATGCCCTTTGTAACCCAGAAAGTGCATCAATAAGGAGAACTTCCTCTCGTTGTAAAATTAATTTCCACAAACAACCTTTATATAATGTAAACATACCTTTATCCATTGACCCCATTTTACTTTATCTGTACCTGGAGAAGGCATAAATAAAGAGGGTCCAGGTACACCGGGCATTGCAATTTTGCCCCTTTAAAAAGTCTTGTTTTATTTTATTGTTTTTTGTTTCTTGCTCACTGTAACTTTGTCACTTTACTGCTATTTAAAACAGTTTATAGGTGGGAGCTTGTCTATGGGTAAGTCATTTGGACCCACACAATTTTTTATAATCAGTCGCTCCTTGACTCCTTAAAAAATCCATGCCAGTTCTAATATCTATTGTAGTGAAGTTAAGCTTAGTAGGCCGTTGTCAGAGCAACACGTAGGATGATGAGTGAATGTGGCACTGATACTGTTTACATCCATGTGTGTCCGCATTGATGAGGTGCCCTAGCAGCGTTTCAGGAAAACAAAAAATGGCTGTACGTATGGGCACACTCAAAGGTCCTTTTCTCTGAATAGCATGTCTTATTGCACGAGCCCACTTAGCCTCACTGTTCCAACGGAGGTACTGTGGAGAATGCAAGCACTGTGTGTGCCAGCAAGGCACAATGCAAGCTGGCTATATACCAGCAAAATACGTCTCAACTTTCCCCAAAATGTTGGCAAAGCACCCCTGCACGGGAACACTCCAATATAGAGAGCTTCCTGATTTCTTCCCTCACCTTCGCCCTGCTGGGCTCCATTTATGATTGACCAGCACAGCAGCGCACTGGGCCCTTTTCTGGCTCGGGTTTGCCCGCTGCGCCTGCCTGGGAGGACACATCAGGCAGTGCTGCACTGGGTGAAGAAGGTCAATGAGAGTAGGGGTCAGCTTCAGTCACCAGGCAAAGGCAGCACGTTGGGAGCTCTGGTAAAACCTGTCACAGTTGATGTGAAGCAGGATACTACACAGGTGAGCTTAATAAAAGTTTTATTAGGATACAGGCAACAAGCCCCGGCACAGCTCTTGCCCTTATGATCTTCAACTCCAACTGCTGTTCCTGGAAACTGGGGTTTCATTCATGAAATACATTCCAGATGAGTGTTCCACATTCATCGCCTAGAACATATCATAACATAAATATTAAAAACGTTTAACTCTGAATATCTCATCGTAAACCTAGCCTCAGACCCTCAAACAAATGTTATGTTTGCAATCATCTTCAGACCACCGATCTATGATGCTACATTTGTAGACACGTTCATGGAAGCAGTCCCAAAGAGGGCTACCAAGCAAGACCACCTACTCATTGTTGGAGATTTCAACATCTGGTTCGAGAAAGAGAACATCAATTCACCCAAATCACTAACCAAACAAATAGCGACAATGCAACTACTGCAAATGGTAAAAGGAGCAACACACACACAGCAGGCCACATGCTAGATGCAATCTTCAGCAACAAAAACCTGTTCGCAACATCACCACCAATGCAAATCCTCTGGAAATACCACCCTATAATAGCCTTTGTGGTCCATTTTCCATCTTGTACACCTGACAAGTCTGCTAATAATTCTCCAAACTTGAAAAGAAATTGGAGAAACATTAGCAGTGTAGAACTAAACGTCAAACTAGTAGCCACAAAACTGTCACCTACCACCCTAGACGCAACAGGCACAGAAGAAAGAACAGACGCAATCCCAAAATGAATCACAGGAACAATTGATGACAATGAACCGGAAATACCCCTTCATCCCTTCAAGTAAGAAAACAATAGCAAAGTGGTTCACGCCCCACCACGTAGCAATGAAAAAATCAAACAGGAAACTGGAGCAAGAATGAAGAACACCCTGTGACCAACACAAAAATAAACCAAAAGCAGATCAGATTATACAAAGCGGAAATACTCAAAGCAAAACAAATAAATACTATGACAAATGGATCGCAAGAGCAGGCAATGCCAAAAAGAAATGTTCGGCATCATTAATGAGATTATAAAAAACATCCATATGCAACAACTCACTGATCCCTACAAAAAAAAACTATGCAACAAACTCGCCAATCACTTTGAGAACAAAATCGCCAACATTCAGCAAGTCATACTAAGCAGGCGAAATAACCCCAATTACCACCCCGGCCAGCCGACATCAGAACCAACAACAAGAATAAGCCAACTCCTTCCAAACACAACAGATAAACTCAACAGCCAGGTGAGGAAACGCAACAAAGCAGGCTCACCAGTGATCCCTGAGCACCAGAAGTCAACAAATTTACCCTCTCCCGAAAGAAAAAAATGGCAAAATACTGTTGCAGTCTCTTCAACCATTCACTAGAAACAGGAACAGTGCCACAATCCTTTGATTCGGCTTGCATCAAACCACTCCTTAAGGGCACAATAGGAAACTAGCCCCATGCATCTGGAACTCGCTCCCCACCCAACTCAGCAACAAAACGACCTTCAAGAGGTTTAAGAAACAACTCAAAACCTGGTTGTTCAACAAATACTAGCAATGCAAGTGCAACACAGAATGCCATATTGCCAAATTATCTCAATATTCCAGTAAAGTCTGTATCTGCATGTAAATACCCTGTCTGTAACTTCCAATATGACTGAGATGAATGTAACACAATATGGCTGACTAAGATTTATGTACGCCGTGATACCGAAGGGTTTGGGTTGTGTAATCAATTGAAATAAATAAATAAATAAATAAATAAATAAATAAATGTGCCAGGCCTTTCAAATTACAGACCGATTTCAAATATCCCAAACCCAGCAAAGCTACTAGAAAGCTATGTCTATGAACAACTCATGGAAAACATCCATCTGCTAGATAAGGCCAAAATAGGTTTTAAACCTATCAGATGAATGGAAACTGCCCTACTATCCATCTGGGAGGATCTAATGACCAACGTTGATTCTAACACAAACTTAGCACTAATACTACTTGATTTCAAAGCAGCCTTTCGACATGGTGAACCACAACACCCTCATCAACAGATTAGAAGATATTGGGATCGGCAACACAGTCCTCCTCTGGCTAAAATCATTCCTGACAGAAAGAACAGAAACAATGTGGCTAGCACTGTTCAACCCAACACCTCGAAAAACACCTTGTGGATAACCACAGGGCTTGTCGCTCTCGCTGTTACGCTTCAATATCTACATGACATCCCTAATCAACCTCATCAAAAGACATGACCTCACAGGCTACATCTACGCAGGGGACACTTAAATCATCTACAAAATCAATGCCAGAGAGCAGGAAAATACAACACTAACCGACTGTCTCAAGTAACTAAACAAATGGATGAGGAACAACATCCTTAAACTCAACCCGGACAACACTTAAATCATGAACCCACCCAATGACTTGGCAAACAACCAACACTTTCCATGGCCGTCAGAGCTGGGAAAACCGCCAGCGCCGTCAAAGGTGGTTAAAATCCTTGGCGTCCTAATGGACAAAGAACTAACAGCAAAACCCCAAGTCAATGCAATGGTTAAGAAATGCTTCTTTCACCTGCACACAATCAAGAAGATATTCCACTTCCTGTCCTTCACACACAGAAAACTTACCATCACGAACAGCATGTACCGGGAATGCCAGATTACTTGTTGAGGAATCTACAATGGATACAGAACAGAGTGGCAATACTTCTCCTTAAACTCACCAGAAGAGACCACATAACACCGACATTAAGAACTCTGCATTGGTTACCAGTCAAAAAGGGAATCTTCTTCAAAACACTGGGCCTCATTACACGGTAGGCAGAGAACCATGGCGCAATTAGCGCCATGGTTCATGCCGGTAAAATACTGGCACCGCCTTGGTGGAAAGGGGAATTACCGCCCCATTCCAAGGTTGGAGGGCAGTAATTCCCCCTTCCACCATTGCCTTTCCCCACTCCCATTTTTGCCCCATAGGGCATAATGGGAATGGGGAAGGCGCTAATTACGGCACCGCAAATTGCAGTACCGTAATTAGCTCCCTGGGTCCCTTTGCGGGTTGGTTTTTAACGCCTGCAAAAATCAGGCGTTAAAATCCCCAATCCGCAAAGGGACCTCGTAGTAAGGCGGTAAGGATTTACGGGTACCGGTCAAATACCGGTACCGGTAAACCCTTACCGCCTACCGTGTAATGAGGCCCACTGTGTCTAGTACACAGAATGATTCATGGCCGAGAAGCAGAAATCATACAGGGAAATTTCACCATCTACAAATCAATACAAACACTAAGATCCAGCAACAACATCCGACTTGAACCAAAACAATAATCAAAACATAATCTGCAGCATCAGCATTCTCCTAAATATCAGCAAAGCTCTGGAACTTGCTCCCAAAGGAAATATGAATGACAGATGATCATCTCAGCTTCAGGAAAATGATAAAAACATGGCTTTTTAGGAATCCTAACTAAGAACAACCCCTGAGCGACATATTTCCACCCACTAGAAAACAGGAGAAATACACACGAATAAAACTGCTGTAGAGGTATACTCGACCTCAAACAGACACCTTGAGTGGGCAATGTACTCAGCCGTGTTTGAAGGTGGGCAGTGCTTTGGGTCCGGATGTGTTAGAGGGTGTTCAATTTTGAGTTTGGCTATGGCTGAGGATGAGCAATGTGGTGGCCTTAGACATAATTCAAAGGTAACCTTTATGTAGAACCTGGATGTAACTGTGGAGGGCCATTGTAACACACTCAGATGTGCCCATGGATAGCGAATGCTTGAACCTGACGGAGCATGAGGGTGACACAACAATCCTCAAACCAACTAACAACCCTCAATTCTTTCTGCCTGCACACTCTAAAACTATATATTACATACTCCACTGCAATACATAAGACCGTCACATACCTCAATGAGCCACACACACCGCACAGCACCAAACAAGAAAACAGGCCAAACACACAGACTGGACACACACCCACACAACTAGCACAATACAACAATCTACAAACTTCGCAAACCAGCACTCAGTGACCGGTTTTCTGAACCGAAGCACATTAAAGCTCGTATGCTTTTCCCTCTATATCTCACTAACAATTCCCCATCTACCCCATTCCTCCTTCCCCTTCAGACCTGCCAGGTCGCCAGGAGTCCACATAGGTGGCAGCGGTGGCGGTACAAGATAGTGAAAGTGGGTCCTACTGCTTGGTCCTGGCCCAGGTAAGTGCCCATCTCTGTGCCCCCATCCATTTCCATTTCTTTCCCCCTTTTTCTTTCTGTCTCCCCAACCCGCTCCCAACACCTGATTTCCCTCCCGGACTCCCACACTGTCCTCTCCCCACCCTCTCTCTGCCTTCCCTTCACGTGTTTGGCCTCCCTCCAAAGCTGTTCCCTTAGCAGAGGAACCCAGGGAAGTCTTGTCCGGACAGCTGATTAAGGGCCAGAGGGAGTGGGCAGCTCCTTTCTGGGCTGCTCATGTCCATAGTTGCCCCTGTTTGCCCATGGACGTCGGGCAAAGCATCCTGTGGCTGCAGCTGGTGTGGGGTGGCACGGGCTGTGAGCTCAGTCAAGCCCAAGCACTTCTACGTTGCCGCCATTGTTTGGATTGCCTGCTTCATCCCCTAGGTAGCCTGATAGAATTTTTGGAAGTTATCTGTGTGCAGAACTTATTTGTATTTTGGGGACAGGAAATGTATTACACGTGATGGTTTTTGGGGGTCACAAAGGTGTCACATTTGGATGGAATTTTTTGGGAAAGGAAATGTGTTATACTTCGCTAACTATACTAAAGACTCAATATTCGGCATGCTCATCCTCAAACGCCAATCTGAACATAACCCTATCTCTAAACACTTTACAACATCCAATATGAAGCCAAACACCAACACACAAGCACACAAAAAGCACCCATTGTGAAGACCGGAGGGGGGCTCTGCACTTCTGCTCTCTATATGGTAGAGGGGAGGCGCAGAGACCCCTGCCAAGATTCTCTATTATGGTAACGTAGTCGAGCAATCAAGGACTAGCTTCTCGGGAGGTGATGCGAGCTGTTTCTTAAGTACAATGTAGTCCCCAGGCACCCATGAAGGAATGTCCACGCACTGTATCGGTTAAAACACAGTCTTTATGTAATTAATATTCAAAGTTATATACACGATCACGATAACTCGCTTTGTGCTCCGAAAATCAACAATGGTAATTATGTACAGTTCTAAAGTGGTACCACTAACGTTACTCGATCTTATTAAAGGGCATACAGTCAGAATGACACACCGATCAAAATAAAGAGGAAACCAGCAGTAGAGAGAGGAAGGAAAGCAGGATGGTTGAACAATAGGCAGAATACTGGTACTACCATTAAACACAGCTCTGTGTGGAGATCCCCACACCTCGGCAACCTGTAGAAGAAAGATACAAGCCAAGTCCATATATTGTTCACCCTTAGACTTCCCAATAGTTCTGCAACCCCAAAGTACCTAGGTGTTGTAGCGTTCCACCTCGGGGAAATCGACAACCCTTCTTGAGTGTCCTCTCTTTCAGGCAGGAGTCACGGGTAGTCGAACGTCCGACGGAGAACAGGTTGAGCTATGATGGTGAAGTGGCCGCATCTTTCCTAGCGTAAACGTCCTGCAAGGAAGAGGCGTACCCTCCCCTCGGTTTCGATAGTTCTGGACTGCAAAGAGTTGAAGAACTGTAGCCCAGCAAGGGCGTCGAGTCATCGGCATCTCTGTGGTCTTTGGGTGGCGGGAAACCCACCGGTGGATGCTCCTCGGCGCGTCGATGGTCAGGACTTCTCCGGCAGGATACAGCGGCGACGATGCAGATGAGAGTGTCCTTGGATCAATGAAGTTCTTAGGCAACGGGAGCACGGTGGCTCCGGTCGGCGACGGCGGTCGTCGACAGTGGCGGACAACAGTCCGGGCGCTTCTCCTTGGAGTTCCGCAGCAATCCCCGTATCGGGTCGGCAGCCTGTCGAAGGTCTGTCTACCAGGGAGCTTTGGCAAAGATCAGCTGTGCACGATGGTCCCTCGTAGCTCGGGAAGAGGGCGCCTTACCAGGTCCTCTCTGGGTCAGTCCTTGGAGGCACAGCAGCTTTCAGATTGTGAAGGAGAGCAACAGCAATTCTCGTCCAGCAGGGCTTCAAGGTCAAGCTTCAGTACTTCCAGTTACTCGTCGTAGTGGACTTCTGAACACGATTCCTAGCAGTGAGAGGTCCCCAGATATACTGTTGATCTCCCATTCATTCCGCTGGGTCATACTCAAGCATCCAATCACGACTACGGGCATTCATGCAGGCAGGCAGCCAATCAGGCACACGAGGTATTCAGGCCATTCACTTCTCTCCAGACACTCACAACAAGTTATGTGTATTGGGACAAGTACCGAGCCATTCAACACTCCAAGCTGCATTCATACCGGTTTCGGGCAGGGCTGTCTCAGTCATTGTGTCAACACCAGATACTAGACAACCACAACAAGAATGCATATTCGTCACACACTCCATTCACCCAGGTCCCACCCACAGGAGTACCCACAACATACAGTCATGGGAAGGCTCCAGTCAGTCTAGCTGGGCCTTCACCACACTACCATATATGGAACTTCCACCCAACAGCCAGTCAGGGGGAAGGGACAGAGTCAGGGCTTCCCAGGACTTTGGGAAACAAGGTAACAGGCGATAGAAAGCAAGAGGCCAAGGGGCCATCTTGTTTCCATCAGGAATCAACTGATCCAATGGCAGGGCCTGGGTATCCCAAAATGGAGGACACCCAGAGCACCTGTCAAATTCAGCATGGAGCTGCCACCAGCCATACCCTGCTCTGTGGCCACCCACAGGTGCCCAAAAACATACACTAGGGGCACAGGGTTGTACCCCTACCCATGGGTGCCATAAGGGTATCCCACGGGTCCGTTCACCAAACCAAAAGAGAGAGAGCTGCACCGCCAGGAGTCTCTCATGAACTCCTGGGCGGAAAACACGACAGAACACACGATAAAAAGCAATAAAGGACAAGGATACGGAGGCCCTGTCCCTCCGATGCATTTCCAGCATCACAGTCACCCCCCCCAGACTGAGGTGGAGGGTGCCTAATCTCCCACGGGATAGACACCCTCATCCAGACAGTCAACATACCCTCTGGAAAGGCCATCTGCATTATCGTGACTCTTCCCTGGTCTGTGCTCTATGGCAAAGTCTAGCCCTTGCAGGCTAATGGACCACCTGAGCAGTTTCGGGTTTTCACCCTTCATCTGCATAAGCCACTTCAGGGGCTTATGATCTGTTTGGACCTTGAAGGTAGACCCCGTAAGGTAGGGCCTAAAACGCCTAAGGCTCCAAACTATACTAAAACATTCCTTTTCAACAGTAGCCCACCTACCCTTGAGTGGTCTACTGATGAATATGATAGGATGTTCTCTCCCTTTGTCATCTAACTGGGACAAGACAGCTCCAATTCCGGTGTCGCAGGCATCCGCCTGGTCGATAAAGGGTTGGCTGTAATCAGGCGCACACAACACAGGTGCCCTACACAGACTTTCTTTCAAGCCATCAAAGGCCCTCTGACAGTCTTCAGTCCAATTAACCTTCCTAGGCTGTTTGGGTGAAGTTAGAGCTGTCAGGGGTGCAGCTATGGTTCCATAGTCTGCCATGAAATTGCGATAGTACCCAGTGAGGCCCAAAAAGGCTCTCACCTGGGTTTGAGTAGTGGGAGTCTCCCAGCTTCTTACATCCTGTACTTTACTGGAGAGAGGTTGGATTTGACCCCCTCCTACCTCATGACCAAGATAGGTAACTTTCCCCTGAGCTATCTGGCACTTGGTGGCCTTGATAGTGAGGTTAGCCCTTTTCAAGGCCTGCAACACCTTATCCAGATGTGTCAAATGCTCTTCCCAGGTGGAACTGTAGACGGCAATGTCGTCTAAGTAAGCCACACAAAAGGCTTCCAGCCCACTGAGCGCATGGTTGACCAATCTCTGGAAGGTGGCAGGGGCATTCTTCAACCCAAAAGGCATGACCCTAAACTGGTAGAGTCCCTCAGGTGTTGAGAAGCCGTCTTTTCCTTGGCATGGTCCGTCAGAGCTATTTGCCAATAGCCTGAGGTAAGGTCAAAGGTGCTCACAAATTTGGCAGCACCTATGTGTCCACGAGCTCATCAGCCCTGGGCAATGGGTGCGCGTCAGTTTTGGTGACGGCATTGACTCCTCGGTAGTCCACACAGAACCTCCAATCCTTGGTACCGCCTGGGAACTTGCCTTGGGGACAAGGACCACTGGACTGGACCAGGGACTGGTTGAGGGTTCAATAACACCCAGATCCAACATCTTGGCGACCTCAGCCTGGATGTGGTTCTTGACGTATCTGACATTCGGTAGCTCCTGCTCTTGACAGGCACGCTGTCACCAGTGTCAATCCCGTGCGTACACCACGGTGTAAGGCCTGGCGTCAGCGAAAACAGAGAGGCATACTGCTGGAGCAAAGTCCTCCAGGCCCTCTGCTGCTCTGTTGTCAAATCTGGAGAGAGCTGCACTCCCTCCACACTGAGCCATCCTGAGGGTTGCTATGCAGCAAATCAGGAAGGGGCTCACTCTCATCCTCTTCTTGCCCTGAAGCTAGCAAGAGACATGAGACTTCTGCTCGCCTGTGGAAAGGCTTGAGCCTGTTGACATGGAATACTGAGGGGCTACCCCAGAGGCTCCCATGTCAACCAGATAATTGACTTCGCCCATCTTGGAGATTATCCTGAAGGGTCCAGTCCATTATCTGCCAAAGCCCGAGGCTTGGTAGGCTCCATCACGAGGACCTCCTGTCCCGGAGTCCAATCCACTTGCGAAGCTTTCAGGTCATGCCAGTACTTATTCAATTCCTGGCTGGCCTTGAGATTTGCTGTTGCCTGACCCATCATCTGTGTCATCCTCCGTCTGAGGCCTAACACATAGTCCCCCACTTGCTTGGCGGGACCTGGAGGGGTGGCTTCCAAGCCTTCTCTGATCAAGGCGAGGGGCCCCCTCACGGGATGTCCAAAGAGTAACTCAAAGGGGCTGAAACCAACACCCTCTTGAGGTACCTCTCTGTAAGCAAACAGCAGGCATGGCAGGAGGAGATCCCATTTCCTCCTTAGGGGCTCTTCCAAAGCACCTAGCATGCCCTTGAGAGTTTTGTTAAATCTCTCAACCAGACCATTGGTCTGGGGTGGTAAGAGGTGGAGAACTTGTAGGTTACCCCGCACTCTTTCCACATGGTTTTCATGTAACTAGACATGAAGTTGGATCCTCTGTCAGAGACAACCTCCTTGGGGAATCCAACACGGGTGAAAATGCCCAGGAGAGCCCTGGCAACCACCTTGGCAGTAACAGTCCGAAGGGGTATTGCCTCAGGGTACCTGGTGGCATGATCTACCAAGACCAGGATGAACCGATGTCCACCTGAAGTGGGAGGGTCAAGGGGACCGACGATGTCGATGCCCCCCTCCAAATGGTGTGCCAACCACTACTGGCAACAGTTGCAGTGGGGCGATGACTCTACCTCCAGTCTTGCCAGACAGTTGACAAGTTGGGCAGGTCCTGCAGTGGGACTCCACTTCTACTCCCACCCGGGGCCAGTAGAAATGGGCAGAGAGCCTCTGCTTAGTCTTCTTGGTACCAAGATGACCAGCCAAGGGCACCTCATGCGCCAACTGCAGAAGGAAGGGCCGGAAAACCTGGGGTCCCACCAACCTCTAGAGGGCACCAGGTTCAGATTTAGTGGGCTCACTAACAAGGAGCTCACCCTCCCAATAAATCCGAAATGTCCTAGGCACTTCTCCCTGTGCCTGGGACAGGGCCTGTGTCCTCAGACACTCGAGAGAGTGGCACTCTCATTGTCCCTTACAGAAGTCCGCCCGGGAGGGTCCCCCTTCAGCCAACAAGCATTGAAGGTCGGGATGATCCTCCGGGATGAGAGCCTCTCCCACAAGAAAGTCTTCTGGCTTGTCTCCCACAGGAGTTGAGACGGGATTTACCTCTGGACCCAGCTCGTTCCGGTGCATGGATCCCAATGGGTGCTGTCAGAATAGCGGGAGGAGTAGGGGCTGCCTCCACAGAGGCGTCCTTCTTACTCCTTTGTTTCTTTCGTGCATTGGGTTTCCCCATTGGCATGGGTACCGGGCTCGCAGCCGGACCCTGTGTGACCTGCGATCGGATGACTGCCACAGCAGCCATGGGTAGACCATCCGTGATCATCCCCAATTCGACCAAATCGTTTCCCAACAAACTATTTGCAGGCACGTTGTCCTGAACCAGGACCAGAAGCTTTGCTGTCTTGTTTCCAATCGTAATGTTGACTAAGGCTACAGGCGATAATTTGGGAGGCCCACCAGCTAACCTGGTAGTTCTCAGAGGAGCACCTACATAGTCCACTGGCGTGAGCAGGGTCCTGTCCACCTCTGTCATGCTTGCCCCAGTGTCTCTCAAACCAGTAGAAGGCTGGCCATTCAAGAGGACACTTCTCAAAAACCTACGAGTGTTTTGCAGGATAGTCGCCAGTACTTCTGCGTACTGATCCCAGGCCCCAAGGGACACTAGGAAATCTCTACGGGAGCACCGAAGGTGGTCCCAGTAGAGGAAGGGAGGATGGTGGCCTCCACCTCAGGTACGGAGTAGGGATAAGTCAGGCTGACAGCCTGGACTCCAAGTGCCTTACCCTTACACTTGGGGTCACCCCTTCGGTGATCCAGAGCCCCACAATCCCAGCATGTGCTGGGCGTGTGGGGTACGGTACTGGAACCACTGGGACCCTGCTTTGCAGCAGGCGGACCACTACTCTTACTCCCACCCACAACAGACTTATCCCGACTAGATTTTTGGGTCTTCGGAGAGGAAGGTTTTGGTTTAACCGACTGTGATTGCTTTTGGGACTCCTCAGCTTTCTGAGAGGCCCCCTTTTCTTTGTCTTTGTCCTCGCCACTGGAGTCCTTAGGGGACACTCGGTGGGAGACCCACTTGTCAGCCAACCTAGCCAGCTTAAAGGGGTCCAAAATGTTCTGGTCAGCAACATACTGACGCAGCTCTGGCAAACAGACTTCCGAAAAATGCTCAAAAAACAAGAGGTGAGACAATTCAACAAACGTTTTCACTTTGTAGCCATCAATCCACCCCATCATGTTCATGTGCGCCGCACTCACCCAGTCAACCCAAGACACATTCTCTCGTTTCTTAAAATCCCTGAAACGTTTAAGATATTGGGTAGGCATTTTTCCAAACCTGGCGATTAAAGCAGACTTCATGCACACATACTGACCCCTTTCTTCCACACTCAGCTTCAGAATACAGTCATATCCAGTTTGAGGCACCCTGCTTAACAAACACTTAGCCCAATCTCTCTTATCAACATCGTGAATTGCACAAGCCATTTCAAACGCTTCAATCCATTGGAGGATATCAGAACCCTCCGCATACACACCAACCAAATCTTTCATAAACTTGGTTGCTGGGGACCTGACACTCTCAACTGGTTTCGATGAAGTCTCCACTTGAGCTTTCTCTAGCTGTATTTGCTGACATTCAGGGGGTAATTCATAGAATTCAGCGCACAAGTGGTGCACGCGGCTGGCGCACAGTGTGCGCGTGCGAATCCCTGCGCCAGCCGCGTGCGCCAAAACCCATTTCCGTGCACAGCGTATTCATGGATTCCAGCCACCTAAACCAGCCGTGGCGCACAGTGGCGCAGCGACCTTGCAGCAGCGCCAGTTATGCCCCCAAGAACGCCTTCCGTGCAGGGAAAAGCCATCAAAATCCCCAATCCAGCGCAAAGGGCTGCGCTAACCCTGTACCAGCACGACAAGCGGGCTACGTGTATTTCAGGGGTGCGTGAGAAGTTCCACACGCGATTGGCCTGGGCGCGTGTATTTCAGGGGTGCGTGGGAAGTTCCACACGCGATTGGCCTGGGCACGTGTATTTCAGGGGTGCGCGGGAAGTTCCACACGCGATTGGCCAGGGCGTGTGTATTCCAGGGGTGCGCGGGAAGTTCCACACGCGATTGGGCTGCGTGCGGGTATTAGGGGTGCGCGCAAAGTTTCACACGCAATTGGGCTGCATGCGGGTATTAGGGGTGCACGCAAAGTTGTACACGCGATTGGGCTGTGTGTGGGTATTAGGGGTGCGCGCGAAGTTTTACACATGATTGGGCTGCGTGCGGGTATTACAGGGGTGCACGCACATTTTCACACGCGATTGGGCTGCGTGCTGGTATTAAAGGGGTGCGCGCAAAGTTTTACACGCGATTGGGCTGCGTGCGGTGTTTACAGGGGTGCGCCGGAAGTTTTACACGCGATTTCAGCAGGGTACGTGTATTTCAGGGGTGCCGGGGAGTCCTACATGTGATTTGCCAGTGTGGGTCCTCCCAGGTGTTCCCTGTACACCCTCCACGGCCCCTGCAGGCAGCCCACACCACAGGGGACTACCCTGCATCCCTGGTCATGTCCCGCAGGCAGCCCACCCAACATGGGCATGCCCCCCAGCAAAGGCACATGTCTCCTTGCACCAATGATCACCAACTCATGTCCCCTTGCACCCCCACCCCCAGCATTGCGGGGCACCTGCCAGCAGGCCCCCACCCATGTCTCCCAGCACCCCCACCCCCCACAGTCACCAGGGGCAGCCTCCACCAGGCCCCCACCCATGTCTCCCACCACCCCCACCCCCCAGCAGTGCAGGGGCAGCCTCCACAGGCCCCCACCCATGTCTCCCACCACCCCCACCCCCCAGCAGTGCAGGGGCACCCTCCACCAGGCCCCCACTCATGTCTCCCACCACCCCCACCCCCCAGTCACCAGGGGCAGCCTCCACCAGGCCCCCACCCATGTCTCCCACCACCCCACCCCCCAGCAGTGCAGGGCAGCCTCCACCAGGCCCCACCCATGTCTCCCACCACCCCCACCCCCCAGCAGGCAGGGGCACCCTCCACCAGGCCCCCACCCATGTCTCCCACCACCCCCACCCCCCAGCAGTGCAGGGGCACCCTCCACCAGGCCCCACCCATGTCTCCCACCACCCCCACCCCTCAGTCACCAGGGGCAGCCTCCACCAGGCCCCCACCCATGTCTCCCAGCACCCCCACCCCCCCAGTCACCAGGGGCAGCCTCCACCAGGCCCCCACCCATGTCTCCCACCACCCCCACCCCCAGCAGTGCAGGGGCACCTCCACCAGGCCCCCACCCATGTCTCCCACCACCCCACCCCCAGCAGTGAGGGGCACCTCCACCAGGCCCCCACTCATGTCTCCCACCACCCCCACCCCCAGCACCAGGGGCACCCTCCACCAGGCCCCCACCCATGTCTACCACCACCCCACCCCCCAGCAGTGCAGGGGCAGCCTCCACCAGGCCCCCACCCATGTCTCCCACCACCCCCACCCCCCAGCAGTGCAGGGGCACCCACCACAAGGCCCCCACCCATGTCTCCCACCACCCCCACCCCCCAGCAGTGCAGGGGCAGCCTCCACCAGGCCCCCACTCATGTCTCCCACCACCCCCACCCCCCAGCCACCAGGGGCAGCCTCCACCAGGCCCCCACCCATGTCTCCCAGCACCCCCACCCCCCAGTCACTAGGGGCAGCCTCCACCAGGCCCCACCCATGTCTCCCACCACCCCCACCCCCCAGCACTGTGGGGCACCTGCCAGCAGGCCCCCACCATGGCCCAACTCATGTCTCCCACCACCCCAACCCCCAGCACTGTGGGGCACCTGCCAGCAGGCCCCACTCATGTCCCACTCATGTCCCTTGCACCCCCACCCCCCAGCACTGTGGGGCACCTGCCAGCAGGCCCCCAACCATGTCCCCCTGCCCCAGGTCCTGACGATACTCAATCATGGCAGTAATGGGCAGCATACCCAGCACAAACACCCAGCCAAGGATTGCATCCACCCACATAGCAAATGCAATTACATGATACAACCCAATGGCAAGTATGTAAATGAACACATGTCCGTCACACACACATACACAATGGGTGCAAGTGAATGTCAAAACCCATATCATGACATGCATGAAACCAATGAGAAAATACCACAAAAGAAAGTTATAAAAACATGTATTCTCGAAGAAAATGAAGTAAACTAATCAAACATACAACAATGGGGATAACAAAATAAATTGTCCATGTCCGATAAGTAATGTAAAAATCCAAAAAACAAAGGAATCCAAAAACTAATGTTGTCTAAAGCAAAATCATGGTGAAAAAAATAAGGAAAAACCATTGCCTCATGGTGAACACAAATATGAATCAAAAAAATGTATTTTAAAAAATCCATCTATACACAGGAATATTCCAGGGTCCATGAGCCCAACACTATAAATGAAACCTACTACTACCTAATAAAAAAACTATATACAGAAAAGTGGCCATTGTCCGAGCGGTCCAAAAAATCTCAAAAAATAAAGGAAACCTAACACTAACTAACTAAAGAACTATATACAATGGCAGCGGGCAAGTCCTGCGGTCACTCTGTGATGTTGCCGGCCAGGGCATCATCGAACTCCATGTCGATGTCCTGGAGGCGGGACTCTGTCCTGGCCCCGAGGTCTCGCAGGGATAACCCCATGTTCACCTCAAACTCCCTGCGAGCTTCCTCGAGGCACTCAGCCCGCCTCAACGCCCGACGCATGGAGAACTCCGCCCTGACCATGGTGAGCCGCTCCTCTTCCGCCCGCTGCCGCTCCGCACCTATCCGCTGGACCAACTGCTCCCACACGGAAGACACTACCATCCCAGGGTTCTCCTGCCCTCCGGCCGATGCCTGCCCCTCTGATCTTGATGGCCCCGAGCCATGATGCCTCCCACGTCGAGCCTGCTGCTGCCTCCGACGCCACTGCCTCTGCCAGCACGACGGCATCCAGGATGATGGAAACCACCGACGCCGTCGTGCACGTGCCCTGCCCGATGATGCCGTCACATCCTCCATCTGCTGGGGTCCAGTTGCTGTGTTGTCCACCCCTGCTGGACCTCTGACTCCCGACTGTGGCAGGGATGGGATCTCCACCGAGCTGGCTGCATTGGTCAGGGCAGGTCCACAGGGGGCCCTGGAGGCATCTGGGCCGGAAGACGGCAAGGAGAACGACTGGCGTATAGTCTCCACAGAGGAGGAGAGGGCCGCCAGATTGGCCGACACATGCAGGAAACCCCCGAACATGGCCGATCCCAATTGGGCCACGTCGGCACGGTGCTCTTCGTGATGACGTGCGTGCTCCTCCTGGGAAGCACGCACGGCATCACGAATCACAGCTGTGCGCATCGCGACCCCAATCAGGACCTTCTCCGCACGGCCAGGGGTCCCCTCGTCCGCAGGTTGAGGGGAGTCATATGACATGGACATCCCCTCTACCTGCGGACGGGCCTGGGACGGGGCATCCCTGCTGGTGCAAGGTGGTGCACCCACAGGTTCAGGGACAGCGACATGCACAGGCCCCTCCACGGTGATCTGTGCTGCCTCCTGCCCTTGGACTGCACCACTTGCACCAGCAGGGATGCCCCCACCAGGCCCCATGTGCGCCTCAGTGGCGGCCTCCTCCTCCTCTGTGGAAACCACCAACCTGGATGGCTCCTCGCCGTCTACCGCCGTAGCAGGCCCCTGTGGGGGCTCACCCACCCCTTCCGCTGCAGCCGTGGGGCATCCCCGCCGCCTTGCTCCACAGCGCCGTCTCCGCCCTCTCCGCTGCGTAGAGGGAGACATAGAACACAAGCATCAGGGTACTGTACAATGGTCCCCTAGACAGGAAGCAATAGCAGATGAGTGCCACTGTCAAAGTACAATTCCATCATGTCACACCACAACACATGTGTCAGCCCAGGCAAAACACACACAGTGACAGTCATGGTGCGTGCCATGGACATTTCAATGCATGTCCAATGGACTCTCGAATCATACAATGTAATGGGACTCACATGCATCATGGGTCATGCCTATCACATGCACACACTTCACCTCAGTCACATCCATCTGGCCCCGTACACCCCAATCACAGTGCATACAAGGATGACTAGGCTGCATCAGTGAATCTGTACATTGTCACAGACATGTGTCATGCATCCATGGCACTCACAAGTCACAGACACGCAGGTCAGGCACACAGACATGGATACCACATGTGTATCTGGCATCAGCGCCCATCCCTCGCCCCCACCCATGTCCAGGAACAGAGACTGCCATGCTCTCATGTGTGCAATCTGCACAGGGCTCCCATGTCGCATTCAAACACATGCAACAACCGTGCGGTTCACACATCACAGGTCGCACATGCATTCCCATGATGTCCCTGCACACATACATGCATACATGGCCTATGTCACACATGCAGGCAAGTATCAGACAACCAGCACACTGCAACATGCCCTGTCTCACACAGCAATGCTTGGCCACTTACCGCTCAACTCCAGACGGGTCTCCCTCTCAAGGACCTGGGCATGGAGCGCTGGGCGTGCGCGTTCGAGGACCCTCAACTGGATGGAACTCATGCGGACCCGGCCCCCCCCTCCACGAGGCTTCGGGCCTTCATGAGGGTCCTGGACCTCAAGTCCTCCCAGCGCTTCTTGACCTTCTGGATGGTGCGGGTTGCCACCCCCTCCGCGTTGATGGCAACCACACAGTCGGCCCAGATCCTCTCCCGTCCTTCCCTGTTGGCGCGGGACGATCCGAAGAGGGCATCATACTGCCCCAGGACTTGCTCCACCAGGACACCAACTTCGGTGGCAGTGAAGCTGGTGCCCCTCTGCCCCTCTGGCCGGGGGTTGCCACTGGTGCCAGATGTTGATGTGCCCGACATGGCAACCCCAGGGGCAGGAGTGGGTGGGCAACTGGGTCCTGGGGCTGGGCTGTGGAGCGATGTTATCCGAGTCGGGAGTCTTCTGTTCCAGCAGGGGTGGACACAGCAACTGGACACCTGCAGATGGCTGATGTGCAGGCACCAAATGGCAGGGCACGGTGGCAGCAGGCAGGCAGGCAGGCAGGCAGCAGCAGATGGCACGTGGGAGGCTGCTCGGGGCACTGGGGGGCAGTAATTCGGCCTTCTGGGCAGGAGCGTGGTCTTCCGTGTGTTTTCGCGTGGCCAGCTTGATACGGAGTGATTTGGCACGTGAAAATCCTGCACGTCAGCGTGAAAATCGAGGAAAGGCCCTAGCGCGTAAGCGCGTCAGCACGCGTACGCGATTTCATTGGACCAAAGGCCCTTACAGCGTAAGCGCGTCTGTGACGTTTTGCGCACGGGCGTTGCCCTGGCAGGGCTTGGAGATCCCGCGTGCCTTTATGTTCTGTACGTGCTTTTCGTGCGGTGCGTGTGTTTTCCATCCGTTGGGGTTCACACGCTATTACTTCACAGCGGGTGTTGGCTACGCGTTCTTCTACACGCAAGGCAGACGGTGAGTGGTACCCCGCTTCCCGAGGCCCGATCGCGTGAGAAACTTCACGCGAACCCCTGAAATACACGTAGCCCGCTCTCCCAGGCCCGATCGCGTGAAAAAGTTCACGCGAACCCCTGAAATACACGTAGCATGCTCCCCCAGGCCCGATCGCGTGAGAAACTTCACACGAACCCCTGAAATACACGTAGCACGCTCCCCCAGGCCCGATCGCGTGAAAAAGTTCACGCGAAACCCCTGAAATACACGTAGCCCGCTCCCCCAGGCCCGATCGCGTGAGAAACTTCACGCGAACCCCTGAAAACACATAGCACGCTCCCCAGGCCTGATCGCGTGAAAAAGTTCACGTGAACCCCTGAAATACACGTAGCACGCTCCCCCAGGCCCGATCGCGTGAAAAAGTTCACGTGAACCCCTGAAATACACGTAGCACGCTCCCCCAGGCCCGATCGCGTGAAAAAGTTCACGCGAACCCCTAAAATACACATAGCACGATCCCCCAGGCCCGATCGCGTGAGAAACTTCAGGCGAACCCCTGAAATACACGGAGCCCGCTCCCCCAGGCCCGATCGCGTGAGAACCTTCACGCGAACCCCTGAAATACACGTAGCCCGCTCCCCCAGGCCCGATCGCGTGAGAAACTTCACTCGCGTGAGAAACTTCACGCGAACCCCTGAAATACACGTAGCCCACTCCCCTAGGCCCGATTGCGTGAGAAACTTCACGCGAACCCCTGAAATACACGTAGCCCGCTCCCCCAGGCCCGATCGCGTGTGTAACTTCCCGCGCAACCCCGAAATACACGTGCCCCACTCGCACAGGCACTATTGCTGTATGTTGCCACTTTTGTAATGCGCTGGGACGCTACCGCCTGCCTTCGTGTGGCGGACGTGTTTGGGCTTGTGCGTGTCTTTCGCTATACATGACTAAACCTTAAATTAACAAAGTGCAAATATCCTTCATAAGTGGCACGGTTACACACTGAGTCTTAAAACCATAAGCATCCCACCGCTGGCACCAGCTGTGAAGACCGGAGGGGGGGTCTGCACTTCCGCTCTCTATATGGTAGAGGGGAGGCACAGAGACCCCTGTCAAGATTCTCTATTATGGTAACGTAGTCGAGCAATCAAGGCCTAGCTTCTCGGGAGGTGATGCGAGCTGGTTCTTAAGTACAGTGTAGTCCCTAAGCACCCACGAAGGAATGTCCACACACTGTATCGGTTAAAACACGGTCTTTATATAAGCAATATTCAAAGTCATATACATGATCAGAATAACTCACTTGTGCTCCGAAAATCAACAATGGTAAATAGGTACAGTTCTAAGGTGGTACCACTAACGTTACTCGATCTTATTAAAGTGCATATGGTTAGAATGAGACACCAAACAAAATAAAGAGGAAACCAGCAGTAGAGAGAGGAAGGAAAGCAGGATGGTTGAGCAATAGGCAGAATACTGGTAACTACTGTTAAACACAGCTCTGTGTGGAGATCCCCCCACCTGGGCAACCTGTAGAAGAAAGATACAAGCCCAGTCCGTATATTGTTCACCCTTAGACTTCCCAATAGTTATGCAACCCCAAAGTACTTTGGTGTTTTAGCGTTCCGCGTCGGGGAAATCGACAACCCTTCTTGAGTGTCCTCCCTTTCAGGCAGGAGTCACGGGTCGTCGAACGTCCGACGGAGAACAGGTCGAGCAATGACAGTGAAGTGGCCGCGTCGTTCTTAGCGGTGCTCGTTGATGGGGAAGCGTAAACGTCCTGCAACGAAGAGGCGAGCGGGGCACCTCGGTGTCGATAGTTCTGGACTGCAAATAGTTGAAGAATTGTGGCCCAGCAATGGCGTCTAGTCGTCGGCGTCTCTGTGGTCTTTGGGTGGCGGGAAACCCACTGGTGGATGCTCGTCAGCGCGTCGACGGTCAGGCCTTCTCTGGCAGGATACAGCTGCAACGATGCGGACGAGAGCGTCCTTCGATCAATGAAGTTCTTAGGCAACGGGAGCACGGCGGCTCCGGTCGGCGACGGCGGTCGTTGACAGTGACGGACAACAGTCCGGGCGCTTCTCCTTGGAGTTCTGCTGCAATCACCGTATCGGGTCCGCAGCCTGTCGATGGTCTGTCTACCTGGGAGCTTAGGCAAAGATCAGCTGTGCACGATGGTCCCTCATAGCTCGGGAATAGGGTGCCTTACCACGTCCTCTCTGGGTCAGTTCTTGAAGCACAGCAGCTTTCAGATTGCGAAGGAGAGCAACAGCAATTCTTCTCATCCAGCAGGGCTCAAGGTTAAGCTTCACTCCAGTTACTCGTCGTAGTGGACTTCAGCTTCTGAACATGATTTTTAGCAGTGAGAGGTCCCCAGATATACTGTTGATCTCCCATTCATTCCGCTGGGTCGCACTGAAGCATCCAATCACGACTACAGGCATTCATTCAGGCAGGCAACCAATCAGGTACATGAGGTATTCAGGCCATTCACTCCTCTCCAGACACTCACAACAAGTTATGTGTATTGGGACAAATACCAAGCCATTCAACACTCCAAACTGCATTCATACCAGTTTTGGGCAAGGCTGTCTCAACCATTGTGTCAAACACCAGATTCTAGACAGTCACAACATAGAATGTATATTCGTCACACAGTCCATTCACCCAGGTCCCAACCACAGACGTACCAACAACATACAATCGTTGAGAAGGCTGCAGCCAGTGTGGTCGGCACTTCCCCACACTACCATATACGGAACTTCCACCCAACAGCCAGTCAGGGGGAAGGGACAGAGGCAGGGCTTCCCAGGACTTCAGGAAGATCAGGGTTACAGGTGATGGAAGGCAAGAGTCCATGGGGGCCATTTTTTCTCCATCAGGAATCTACCGATTCCAATGACAGGGCCTGGGCATCCCAAAATGGAGGATGCTCAGGGCACCAGTCATTTCAGCATGGAGCTGCCACCAGCCCGTACCCTGCTATGTGGGTCACACACAGGTGCCCAAAAACATACACTAGGGGCACAGGGTGTACCCCTACCCATGGGTGCCATAAGCGTATCCCATGGGTCTGTTCACCAAACCAAAAGAGAGAGAGCTGCACCGCCAGGAGTCCCACATGAACTCCTGCGTGGAAAACACGACAGAACACACAATAAAAAAAAAGTCAAGGGCAAGAATACAGAGGCCCTGTCCCTCTGATGCATTTCCAGCATCACACACATGCACCCATGCACAATTATACCCCAACACCACATGACGGCTGCCAACTAAAAACACATCAACGCTCAGTGACCATTTTTTCCAAACAGAAGCTGCCAACAGGGTAACAGTTCTTTGCATCAAATGCTTTTCCATCAAATGTATTTTGCATCGAGGGATTTGCAACAAAAACATTTGCATCAAATGCATTTTTTTGAGATGTAAAGGGTTATTTTTTGTGGTGGGTTTTAAAGGGTAAAACACAGGTGGTTGGTGGGGACCCCATCGAAATATAATATACCTAAAAGAAAATGCATTCTATGCACATTTTTTCATTTTAACAAATTCGATGGAAATGTCCCTTGATGCAAAAAAATCAATGGAAAGACCTAAACCGCCAACAGCACATCAAAGCTCTTTTGCTCTACTCCCTCTCAAACCCACTAACAAACCGACAGCCCAATCCTCCTTCCATTGCAGATCCGTCAGAGCACAAAGAGACCATGCAAGTGGCAGCAGTGCGCAGAACAAGAGCACGTAAAATATTCCACTTTTAACCCATATTAGGATAAACAGGGGAGAGAAGACCTCTTTCCACCAGTAATGACAATTTTTCTTTCTGGGACACATGCTACAATCACAATTTGGTAAATGTATTCATTGGGGGCGATTGAAGCGTGTAGGGTGCAGCCTTTGAGGAAACAGCTGCATGCGGTGGCGGTGTGGAAGGCAGTGAGACCATAGGTGGCAGGGTGGAAAGCAAAGCCACTAACTACTCGCTAGGGTGTGATTGGGCACAGTCTGAAAATGGCATTGAGCAACAAAGGGACCAACAGGCACAGTGAGGTGGTGGGGGTGGATGAGGATGACTTTGATGTTTGCCACAGTGGCATGTGGTTGTGTGGGCTGTGCTGTTTCATGCTGTTCCTGGCTGTGCCAAGGACCAGGTGGACAGAGGTCAGAGAAGACTAATCTGCAATCCATGATGAAATGTGATCCCGACTATGATTCAAGAGTGGCCAGAGAGGGCCAGCGAGTGTATGGGTGAAAGCCTGTAACAGTGACTGGCATTTTGTGGGTGCCAGCCATCTACCGTGCTCTCCACTGTTGCTGCTGGTCACCACGTATTGTATTTCTACCCAATGATCTACTTTGGTGACTACCAAGACAAGGGGCCTCATTACATCCCTGGCGGAATGGGTTAACGGGTGCCGCTTATGGATGCAGACCCGTTAAACCCATTCCGCCTGATTACGAGGTCCCCTCGCGGGACCCGGTAAGGACGCCTGGTAAAACCAGGCGTAGTTATCGGGTCCCGCGAGGGGACCAGGGAGCTAACAACTTTCCGGTCGTAATCGGCCCGTTGTTAGCTCCCTGCACCCATTCCCATTGAGCCTTATGGGGGCTCGAATGGGAATGGGGAAGGTCCGGCCCCGGGTTCCCTGAGGGAGGAATTACCGGGCCCTCCAAACTCGGAATGGCCCGGTAATTCCCCATTCAGGGAACCCGGAAGCAGTTTTGGAGGCAGACATGCCACCAATAGCGGCATGGCTACCGCCAAAGCCGTAATGAGGCCCACTGTTTACATTTACATGCACCAAGACAATGTTTATTTTTTACATGCTGGCCACCAATTGGTTGGTTGCGCTGTTGAATATGTACTTTAGTTACAGTATGCAAAAATAGTAATATTTCTTTTTTTTAAAATGAAAATATCCACAATTGTAGATGCTGCAGCTTGGTCATAAGAGGTCTCTCAGAGGATAGGCACCCCAAACCCCTTCAGAGTCTACCTGCGTTCTTCTTACCTGCCCCATATGGACTATGCACACTCAGTGTGATGGTGGCATTCCAGAAGGACAAACGCAATGACAATGTATGTCTCCAAATGCCAGATCAGTCCCCACATTGTGTTTCTACTGTATCATTCTACTCTGGAACGTCTAAAACACCAGCGTTTCGAGCAGCGAATGACAGTGTACATCCATAATACATAAAAAGTAGTCACGAAATCTAAGTGTGCCAGTTTGGTACTGTGCCGGTCTAAAACCAGACTATAACCGAGGCAATTATTGGACTCTACAAATGTTTGAAACTGAACTGTTGAGAATTGTTTTAAGATTTTCATCAGAAATCTTGTTCTGGTGATTGGTCTATAATTCACGAGTAAGTGAGTGTCGCAGTGCTTAATTTGTAACAAAATAAGTGGCAGGTCCCAAACATTTTCTTGGCCGCTTGTGACACTGCCGGCGGGTCGTTCCACACCATTGCTGCCACCACCCACGGCTGCACCCCACGTTGTCGAGACATTTGAGGTTAAGCTACAGCTTGAACCCGCTCACTGGGGCTGATGGATGCTCTGCCTATCATCACTTCCTAATCAATCTGAGCCTGAGACAATAAGTGCTGGGGCTCAGAAATAAGTGCCAGGGCTGAGCCCTAGCAAACACCCTCACAAATCAAGCACCGGTGTCATAGAAGGCTTCTGGAGTAAAGGCATGATCAAAGTTGTCTTTAGATTTGAGGGCCAAAAACCTGGATTAAGACGTATTTTCCAAATTAAGTGATTAATTAAAGTCGGCCATCCATCACTGAAGAAGTAAGGCATGGGTTTCTCGGGCATGGAGTAATGCTTGCACCCGGCATGGTGGAATCACCAATGAGCTCCCTACAATGGGTACTGAATGTCTTGGCGTCTGCATGCCGTTGGAGGGATCTTGAGACTGCCCGCCCCCCCACACCAGTAGCCCAGGCATCACAACAAAGTCTCTCTCCCCTTTTCTGGCATTGCCCCATACTTCTGTTCTTGCACTCCAGCACCCAAACCTACGTAATATGCGAGTCCGCCATCTTAATCCCTCCCATCCCCTGTCAGATCTTGTGTCTCCATGGTGGCCATCTTATTGCAGGGCAACCTTCACTTCAGAGACAGTAGAAAGCAGCGTTCATCAAAGGCAATTGTTCAGGGAATGTTTTGTGAAAACACTAGTTGAAAACCAGAAAGCATGCTAGCGTGCTAACTGGCACCCACATTTGTGGGATGGGCACAGTGGATAAGGTTCCTGAGCCCTTTTTAAGTCCTTACCTTTGCTGTTGACCATCAAGGCTCAGCCTGGCGGGCCATTACAAACCATGTCTGTGCATGAACGCTGATTTTATCGCTATATTCATAGTAATAGTGATTTGTTTGATAGCTTTCAGTAGTGTTTGGCAAATTAAAATGAACCTTGATTTGCTCAAATGGTTATTGTAGTTCAATCAAGTAATAAGTCTACCATCATGTGAGTGCTGTGGGTAAAAATTGTGTTCCGATTATTTACTCGTTTTTTCACCTAAGAAATTGTGTAGATTCCATATCGAATTTATTGTAAAGATTTCTATAGGGACGGGCTGTGCTTTATTTTTTGGAGATATGAGTGTTGAAAACTGTGTTTAAGAAGATTTGGTTGCTTCTTCAATTTCTTTGCATAAGAATATTTTCTCTGCAGTGGTTATTTCTGTTTATACCCAGTATTGAAGTCTTGGAAACACTAGGCCTCATTACGACTTTGGCGGCAGACATGGAGCTGTTAGCTCCATGGTTGCTGCCAAACCGGGCTCCTTTACCGGGTTCCCAGAATGGGGAATTACCGGGCCATTCCAAGGTAGGAGGGCCCGGTAATTCATCCCTCTGGGAACCCGGGTCCGGACCTTCCCCATTCCCATCTGAGTCCCCATAGGGCTCAATGGGAATGGGAGAGGGAGCTATCAACGGGCCGATTACGACCGGCCCGTTGTTAGCTAGGGCTTCCCCTCGCGGGACCCGGTAACAACGCCTGGTTTTGCCAGGCGTCCATACCGGGTCCCACGAGGGGACCTCGTAATGAGGCGGAATGGTGTTAACGGGCCCACCACCATTAGCAAAGCCCGTTAACCCATTCCGCCTCACTTGTAATGAGGCCCACTGTTTTTTTTTAGAAGGGTTTTAAATCTGGACCAAAATGTCCCTTTGATGAGTTGCTGTGTTACATTAAAAGGGTCAACATTATTTGAAATATCTGTGAACATGGCGTTATTAAATGAGATTTGCTGTATGTGTCAGGTCAGTACAACATGTTTCTGAATGAATTGCTTCTGTGAGTACTGTTGTAAACATGTGAGTTTTTAAAGGTGTGGATGCCGATTCCTTTGAGCTTTACATCAGCTGGTTTCGACGCTGGGGGGGGTTCCAGAATAATTAGGGTTAAATACACTGGTCCTCATTACGAGTCAGGTGGAATGGGTTAACGGGTGCCGCTAATGGATGCGGACCCGTTAAATCCATTCTGCCTGATTACGAGGTCCCCTCGCGGGACCCGGTAAGGATGCCTGGTAAAACCAGGCGTCATTACCGGGTCCCGTGAGGGGACCAGGGAGCTAACAACGGGCCGGTCATAATCGGCCGGGTTCCCTGAGGGAGGAATTACCGGGCCCTCCAATCTCGGAATGGCCCGGTAATTCCCCATTCAGGGAACCCGGACCCAGTTTTGGTGGCAGCCATGCCGCCAACAGCGGCATGGCTACCGCCAAAGCCGTAATGAGGCCCACTGACTTGTTATCTGTCCGATCTATGTCGGTAACTGAGAAACCATGAGCTCTGATGCTTTGAATGAAAAGCCAGATTAACATGTGGCATTTAAGGTGGGTTGGGCAGGACAAGCGGCCGCTCCCCCTGGGCCTCATCTCATATCTCGGTGCGACCTCTCCTCTGGCACTTGGAGGGTTAGTGTTGCCTGGGCCACACCTTTTAACTGTACACACGAGCCCCGGTTATTAAGGTCCAGGTCCCAGGTTGCATCACAAACAAACTGATATGCCACACGGGTCCCACCACTTGTTCCTTCTGTGAAATGCTACTGTACAATGCTTCCTGCCACCCTGCCTAACCCTGACGAGAAGAATAGAACCAATGCATCATAAAGGTATGTTTTCTTTTCTTTTTTTTAATTATTTGCGCTTGTTTGCTGTGTTATGTTATGTTACTTGGCATTTATATAACGCTCTATATATCATTGGTATGACCTCAAAGCGCTGGTAGCTTGAACACCCTCTGAAACCGTAGTTCAGATCAGTAGATATAGATGGTGTCATAGGGTGCGTGGGTGCACCAGTTATGTGTGCAGCTGATGTAATTGCTGGATGGTAACTGCATCCTGCATTAGGCGAGGTGTTGAGGATATCAGTTGGATGTGTGCAGTCTGGTGGGTGGGCATCCATACTTGGTTTGGCTGCGTTAGGCCTGCAGGAGGCTTATGTGAGTAGGTAGGACAAGTGACATGGGATAGCTGCATTTTATTAGGGTGATGAGGTGTTCATGGGGGAGTGTCCGTATCTGAACAGCTAGGCCAAATTAATCAGGGGTATAGCTGTGTTCTAGTTGTGTGATGGTGTATAGAAGAGATCAGACATATTGATGTCATAAGAGTGATGGTTTATCTTTAAAGCACCCGAGACAAGGCACGTGACCAGGATGGTAGGGAGCACAATGACACACGGACAAACAATGACAGTGGGTTGGTCTTATGGCGATAGGAGGAGGCATACGGATAAATAAAAGCATGGGGACATCACGGGAACAGGATGGGGGGAGCACAGTGATACATGGACATACGGTGACGGGGGCAGGGATTAGCAGGATAGGTAGGACATAGGGTTGTACAACAACTGCAATAAGGAGAGCGGGTACACAGAGACATGTGCGTGGGAGGTACGGGAGCTAGAGGGTAGGGTTATTTCATCCTTTCCATCCATTCGGTCCATCCATTTATTCCATCGCTGCTTCTATCCATTTCTTCTATATATTCTTCAGTTCCTTCTAGCAGCTATCCATTTCTTCGATGCACTAATCCATTTCTTCGTTTTCTTCTTTTATTCATTGAATGTATCCATTCAGTCAGTGCATCCATCCATTTTTTCCATTTCTTCATCCACTCATTCCATCCATTTGTTCCATCCATCAGATGCCTTGCATCACTTCCATCAATTCTATCTCTTCCATTCTATCCCTCCCGTGAATCTAGTCCAACCAATCCCCTCATTACATATAATTCATCAATCAATTCCATATACATACATTTCAATTGTTTTCATCAATAAATTCCATATGCTTACATTCTAATTATTCTGAATGCATCCATGCCCTCCATTCCATCCGTTCCATCGATTCCGTCCATTTCATCCATCCGTTCCATCCATCCATTCGCTCAACCTCTCCCTTCACATCTCATCCATCCGTTCGTCACATCCATCCTTCTGTTCCACCCATCCATCCATCCATACCATTCATCCATCCCATCCATTCATCCATCCCATCCATCTATCCATCCACCCATCCATCCATTCTTTTCATCCATCTGTTGCTTCCATTCCATCCATCTATCCACCCATCCATCCCATCCATTCATCTGTCCCATCCATCCATTCCATCCCATCCATCTGTCCATTCCTTCCATCCGTCCTATCGATCCATCCCATTCATCCGTCTAATTCATCTGTTCCATCCATCCGTTCCATCTATCTGTTCCATTCATCCATTCCATCCATCCGTTCCATCGATCTGTCCCATCCATCCATCCATCCATCCGTTCCATCCATCAATCCATCTGTTCCATTTATCCATCAATCCATCCTATCCATCCATTCCATCCATCCATCCATCCGTCCGTCCCATCCAACCAACCAACCAACCATCCATCCATCCATCCATCCATCCATCCCATCCATCCATCCATCCATCGTGCGTCCCACATCCATCCATCCGTCCCATCCATCCATCCATTCCATCCATCCATCCGTTCCATCCATCACTCTGTTCCATCCATCCATTTGTTCCATCCGTCAATCCGTTCCATCCATCCAGCACATTCATCCGGCCATCGGTTCCATCCATCCACCCATTCCATCCATCCTTTCCATCCATCCATCCATCCATCCATACATTCCATCCACCCGTTTGTTCCATCCCTCCGCTCCGTTCCATCCTTCTGTTCCATTTCATCCGTTCCATTCCAACCATCCATCCATTCCATATGTCCCATCCATCCATTCCATCCATCTATGCCATCCATCCGTTCCATCTATCCGTTCCATCCATCAGTTCCATCCATTGGTTCCAACCATCAGTTCTGTCTATCCGTTCCATTCATCTGTTCTATCCGTACGTTCCATCTGTTCCATCTGTTCCATCTGTTCCATCCGTCTGTTTTATCCAACCAATTTCATCTAGACCATCCATTTTATCCATTCTATCTGTAAATTCCATATACCCATATTCCATCCAGTACATTCATCAGTTCCCTATGCCTAAACTTCAAATCATTCCATCCATTGCATTCATCGATTCCCTATGCATACCTTCCAATCATTCCACATGCATCCATGCTATCTATTCCATCCATTCGTTCAAAATGCGTCCCTCCATTTCATCTATCCCTTTTATCCGGCCTTCTTTTTATCTATTCCGTCTATCCATTCCATCCGTCATCCATTCCATCTATCCCTTCCATCCATCCGTCCTTTCCATCCATTCAATCTATCCATTTCGTTCCATCTATTCCATCCATTATTCTATTCATCCATTCCATCTATCCATTCTATGCACCCAACCATTCTATCCACCTGTCCATTCTGTCCATGCGTTCATTCAATTAATTTCATCTATTCTCTCGTTTTCATCCATTCTATCCATTCCATATACATACCTTCCATTAATTCTACATGCATTCGTACCTTATATTCAATCCATTAAAATATAATTTTGTGTTTTTGTGCAGGATTTCAATATGTGTGTGTCAGCAAGTGAATCTGAATGTTTGTGTGTGTGTGTGGGTGGGTGTGCATGTGTGTGCAAAAGTGAATGATTGGTGCATGTAGTTTGCGTGGAAGTTGAACCGGTATCATCAAAGTGATTTACGTTAGCAATGTCAGCATATATTGGGCCTCATTCCTAGTATGGCGGTAAGGGATAGCGGCCACCGGTAACGAGACCGGTGGCGGTAATCCCTTACCGCTATACTCCGAGTTCCCTCTGCGCCCTCGCCCTTAACGCCTGCTTTGAGCAGGTGTTAAAGTCGAGGGCGCAAAGGGGCCTCCAAGCCAATAACGGTGACCGTAATGAACGGTCACCGTTATTTGCATCTTCCCCATTCCCATTGAGCCCTATGGGGGCTCATTTGGGAATGGGGAAGAGCCTTGGTGAATGGGGAATTACCGCCCCGCCAACCTTGAAATGGGGCGGTAATTCTGCCATCCACCAAGGCGCTGCTGGTCCGGGTACGGCGTCAACCAAGGCGTTAATAGCGCCATTGGTTAGCGCCGTACTCGGAATGAGACCCATTTGTGTCTATGACATCATGCAAGTGATTTACAACATCAGTGCACATTTATTTTGTGGGTACACTATCATTAAAGTTATATATAGTGAGAATGCTAGCCTATGCAGTAGGTGCCGGAATGCAAACATGATTCATTGTGTCATTGCTGGCATATAATGTGTGCGCAACAACATAATGGGCCTCATTACACGGTAGGCGGTAAGGGTTTACCGGTACCGGTATTTTACGGGTACCGGTAAATCCTTACTGCCTTACTACGAGGTCCCTTTGCGGGTTGGGGAATTTAACGCCTGCCGTTTGCAGGTGTTAAAAACCAACCCGCAAAGGGACCCAGGGAGCTAATTACGGTACCGCAATTTGCAGTACCGTAATTAGCGCCTTCCCCATTCCCATTATGCCCTATGGGGCAAAAATGGGAATGGGGAAGGGAAATGGTGGAAGGGGGAATTACCGCCCCGCCAACCTTGGAATGGGGTGGTAATTCCCCTTTCCACCAAGGCGGTGCCGGTATTTTACCGACATGACCCATGGCGCTAATAGCGACATGGTTCTCCGCCTACCGTTTAATGAGGCCCAATGACTTGCAATTGGGTTGCTGGAATGTTTTGTCGGTGCAGCATCATGGAAGGGATATATAGTGACAATTATGACATATATTGTGGGAACAAACTAATAAATTAAATGTACAGTGGTAATGTTGCCATACATTGTGGACACAGCATCATTAAAGTGATGTATGGTGTCAATCCAAGCATGCATTGTGGCCATGAGATCCTCAAAGTGATATACCATTGGAATGCAGGTACGCATTTTAAGTTCAGCGTCATGAAAAACATATACAGTGTCAATGTTATTATATGCTGTGGGTAGAATATCAAAGTGATTGATAGTGGGAATGCTGGCATATATTGTGAGCATGTCGTCATGAATATGATTTACAGTGGCAAAGTTGGCATATAGTGTGATCACAGCATCAACATGGTTTAAAGTCTGAATGCTGGCATTTATTGTGAGTTGAGTTCATGAACATAATTTACAGTGTGAGCATTGGCATGCATTGTGGGCAAACCCACATAAAAGTGATGTGCAGTGAAAAAGCTGGCACATATTGTTGTCACGCAAGTGATTTACATTGCCAGTGCTGGCATATTTTGTGAGCACAGCATCATCAAAGGGAGTTATAGTGGGAATACTGGCATATACTGTGGACACAGTATCAACAAATGTATTGACCATCTCAATACTGTTATGAATTCTGGTCATAACATGATCAAAGTGATTTATCATTTAAATTTAATGGGATTTGTAATGCACCACAGGCAGGCGGAACTGCATCAAGGGCCAGACACAAGTGAATGCATCAATGGAATATACAGAATAAATATGTGTTCAAAGATGTTTAGAAGCTGGTGTGATCATACTTTTTTCACAGATATAAAGGAAGGGCATTTCATAATCTAGGACCAGCTATCAAGAACCTACAGTCTCCATAAGATTTCAATGTGGATTTATGTAGACTAAGCGACATGTTATCAGCCAAACTTAATGCTAACAAAGCTTGACACCAATGGATCCTCTGGGTGGGAAGATAATGCAGGGCAAGCTTTTATAAACATTTGAAAACCAAACACAAAACCTTGAAAACAATTTGACAGGACACCAGAAGCCAATTAAGTGTTTGGCGCACGAGCGTAATTTGATCAGATATTGCTGACTTAAAAAAAAAATTAAGCCAAATAGTAGCGCATTGGATACATTATATTTGCAATTCAGGGATAACAAGGTAGACTGAGTAGCCATATTCCAGCTAATAAATACTTCTATGGGAGTGTTTTCTACAGCATCTGAATTAAAAACAAAAATATTTTGTAGACTCATTAATCTGAGTGTTGAAGCCAAGATCAACTCTAAAGTCTTGATTTTAGACACATCACAGAATGGAATGTAGAAAAGATGCACCTGGGGCAGTCGATAACCTCTTTATTAGTGGGGTTGACCGGTATTACCCAAATTGTTCGTTTACAATTGTTCGAATGAACAATTGACCAAATTTAAAGGGTCACAATTGACCTTTTCACAATTGACTGCATATATATATATATATATATACATGGGGTTTTGGGCGGGTTTGGGTTGGGCGGAGGGTTGCGGGGGGTTTCCCCCCGCATATATGTTACAATTGACCTTCACAATTCGGTCAATTGTCATTCGAACAGTTGTAATACGAACAATTCGTATAGAACCAAAAAACCCTGGAGGCCATTTTTGGGCATGCCACATTTAAGGACTAAAATCATGACTAGGATACTGTGTGGATACACTTGAGTGTCATCAGAATAGGACAGAAACGTTACTCCAAACTTGGTGAAACAATCAAATTGTAGCCGTATGCAACTATTAAACAATAGAAGGAAAATAGTAGTCTCTTTGGGTACATCCCACTTGATTTCAAACATTGAGGAACACAACAGTCCTACTTACACCAGTTGCACCCTGGAGGTTAACAGTAGTATAACCATCTGATGGCATGTTCTGTAACTCTGAATCTACGGGTGAGCGTGGGCAGCAAACTATTGTGGTCCACTGTTTTAAATGGTGTTGACCAATTATATAATCAGTATGCTACTGGATTAAAGAATACATGGATTATCTGAAAACCTGTTCCTTAGGGTGTTGTCAGCTTTTAGAATTTGATTATGGATATCCCCTTTTTAGCCATAAACAACGACTTGTTATAGGCAGTCCATAAAGATTTAACCAATCTAGATATTTAGAAGTTTTTCATTTTTTGCATGATATTTCTGCTCTTGTGGGGACCAATTTTAATGTTTTCTACTCTTTGGACTGACAGTGTAAAGAGGTGCTATTAAATCATAAATATGGCTATATTGATTGGTTAGATGGTCAAAGAAGTTAACACAACATGTGTTGTCATCCCAGTAAAAATGTAACCGTGCAGTTTTCATCTGATAAGGAAGAAGTTTGCCTTTATTTCTCTAAAAAACATTGTGGGTTCATTTACAGTGTTATTGTTGGCATATATTGTCGACATAACATGAAACATATTTCCAGTAGGAATGCTGGTAAATACTCTGCGTGCAGCACCAAGAACATGTATTACTATGGAAGTGCTGGCATATGGTGTGAGTGCAGCATAATTAAATGTATTATAATAGCAAAGCTGGTATTTTACACGGGCACAACATCAGACAGGTGATTTACAGTCAAAATGCAGGCATATATTTTGGACAAAACATCATAAAAGGGATTTACAGTGGGAATGTCGGCATATGTTATGGGCATAGAATAACTAACGGGTAGGTGTCTCCTTAACATGTGAAAACCTGGGTAAATATTAAGTATAAATCAATGCATTGAAATTCCACAGGATAACTTTCGTAATGCATCTACACTCAAATTAAACTATGTTTAACAAAGAAATATGTTATAAAGCCTTGGAGAAAAACATATTCATTTTATTGTACAGTAAGTTTCTAAACAGAGAACGTTGCAATAGAGTGCTATAGACAAAATGAAGGGCTCTAGTGTAAAGTGTTTAATAAATATCCATGAAAGTGCCAATGTAATTAAATGATGCTGCCCCAAATTGTGTGCATACAACAATAATGCAAAAAAAGCAAAACACATTAATACAACACACATAATTGTTATTTGTAACATAGTATACCCAATGAGTTATAGTGTATCAAATGATGACTCTATTGGCTGATACATTCAACCATATGTCTTCCAATGAGTCCGCCAGCTGAGATTGATTTAGTGACTCTAGTTTGCTAGTTTCAAAACTGATCCATTAAAAAATATGGACCAACTGTCTTTACTAAGGACAAAACTCTCTGTGTATTAATCCAAGAGGTTAGGTACAGAAGGTCGCTTCTCTTAATCAAGTGATACCTCAACTTAATGGTTGTAAACGTTTTATGAATGCAGACACGGGAAGTGTTAATCATCGCCAAGAAGTTGACACCGTGAATCTGTAAATAATAACCATTCAGTGGCCACTCCGTACTCCTGTTATTGGAAGCGGCAAAATGGGTAATGGTGCGGCAAAGCAACGTAAAGAGCAGCGTTTGTTTTATGTTACGCAGCAAACATAGTACAAAAAACAGTCTGATTCATGTTTGCCCCAGTGCAATCGTTTTTAGATAATATGGATTGTGACAAAAATATTTTTTCCATTCTGTATTATCAAAGAATTTGCTTGATTTATTGCACGGGTGGGCATGTTAGATAATCTGGGCCTGGGCGTTTGCGCAAAGCTTTGACCATCGTGTGTGTACAGCTATATGGGAGGGGTAGTCTACGCACGCAGTCAGGTTAAACTCTTGTAGGGAGTTGAATAAGATAGATGCGTGGGTGTCTCTATCGGACACGGTCCAGTAATTAAAGTCACCAAGCAGCAAGCGATTTTCATTTTTCAATAGTAGTTCACAGATCAGTTCCAAGATATCATCAATCTGACACCAAATGTTTTTTTTAAATGAAATTCTAAATATGCAGAAACATTTCCATACAGTTAGTCAATGACTCAGTGCCACTCAGAAATAGAAATATTACATTACATGTTCTTAGCTATTATCTGTATCTCCCTTATTCATTCCTCTAGTGCTTGGCTCTGGCCTCACATTTTTTAAACGTTTTACTGTTTTTCTTAAAGGGTTAATGCTCATTCCTTATCCCATCATCTTGTTCAGAATAAGTGTGAGCTCAGCCCGCGCTACCCAATGGTGAGCCAAGGACTTTTGTAAGGAGTCATTTGAACTGCCGCACAGAATTGCCCTCTGCAGATGCTTGTGGAAGCTCAGCCAGAACATGCTCGAAAGTCTCTGTCAGTGCATCCTGACACTCATACTCTGCAGAAAAGTCTCTCTGCTCCCCAATGCCAAGAGATTTCGTTACAAACAAAAACTAAGATGTGCCATTGATAGTTCCTTGCAAGACAGGGCTTGGAGAAGAAATGTTTCTATGGGCACTTTTGGTCTAAAAGTCTCAGGCTCTCCCAAAAAGATGGAATCCAATTTTAACGAGGGCATACCAAAAGTGCCTGCACTTCGAATAAAAGGGAACTTTCCACTAGCAGACAAACAGCAAGGAGGAGATCTAGAGAGAGCAACACCTGCAGTCTAAACAGAGCAGCAAGTCCTTTGATTAATAGAAACACTTCTGAAGAAACGATCGAAATAATTGATTAAAGTCCCCATAGGTACACCCTCAGCTGGTTGGTTACAAGCTGTTCTGAAACTTTCAGAGGCAATGCATTTTAAATTAAAACTACCATACAAATGACACACGTAAACAAGGGTGTTTTTTTGTTTGTTTGTTTGTTAATCAAGCAATCTAAATTAGTCATGATGGAAACAAAAGAAAGAACTTTAAAAAAGAAAAAGAAAAAATAATCACTGGGAGGTTGAATTTCGAGCAAACCTTTACAATCCTGAATTTGTATCCTGTGTATTTTGATATGTGGGATCTCTATTAACTCTTTGCGTCCCTAATATCAGTTGATGTGTAATCGTTGGGCATATCCTGGCAACTGGCACAAGCCTCCTGCACTTTCCTTGGTGAGGGTTAAAGTGTTAAAGTGGGTCCTATTTAAAGGCCACCCTGAGTCACTCTGATATCAGGAATACGTGGCCAAAACGCGCATCACAGACTCCAGTGCCAGGACAGGCTGGCAGATGAAGCAAGCTCCAACACAGCAAATTGCTAATTTCACTATTGAATCTTTTATTAAAAACAAACGCTTAATACCAGCCAGTCTGTAGGCGCTGCATGAACATCACAGCAGCACTCCTGTACATTAGGTAAGGTGCACTATCAGAATGTTTCAAGCGTATATTCTTGCAGAAGGCCCGATGCCAACTGGCGAGATAAGAGCCACTGTCACTTCTCCTGCTGCTGTCAGCGCCAGGTGGTGATGGACCGCATGCGCTCCCAGCATTCCATGCGGTGCGTAACCATTTGAATGGCACTGCTTTCCAAGCAGAAGGATACAGAGAACCCCGTGTTTGGAAAGCAGTACCTAACACAATGCAGACCAGAGCCAGACACCGCGGGAGTCGCGTGCGCAGCTTGTAGAGTAAAAACAAAGCTTGCCATCAGAAGGAGGCCAGGAAGGATTGACCACGGCAAATGGGAAGGCGGCCCTGAAGAATACACACACGACACCAGCGATTCCGAAACAGGATGAAAACGGGTGGGGGTTGTGGCCAGCCAGGGTCCATGCCAAGCACTGATCCATAAAGGGCACACGTGCAATTAGTCAGACGGGCGACCCACCACCTTGGCTATAGGGCACCACACACCACCCTGCACACAAACAATGGCCCGTGCACACTGCCTCAGATCTCCACAACCTGTGTGAAGATGAGGGTGCCTGCTAGGTAGGGCCATACCTTTAAATGACCTGGGGCAAGGATCCACTGCGCACGTGTCAAGGACCAGAGATGGAAGTGTAATTTAAATCATGGTACGCAGACCATTTTTCAACAAAAAACTAATCTAAATGTATTGTGGGGTAGGAATCGTGTAGGAAGCGCCCTCTGTTTTTTCTATGCGACGTAAGTGAGGTGCGGCTTGACACATCTGTTGGGCGAAGGTCCTTTCCACGGATCCTAAGATTTTTGAATTAGCTAGCCAGCCTCATTGTTGGGAAGGGGAAGAGAAGCTTGGGAGTGTGTCAGATGGAAACTGCCATAGCCCTCTAATCCATAACAATATCCTGTACAGACCAAGGGAGTGCGACAGGTGTACTGCCATAGCCACGGTCTGTCCAAAATCCCAATTTGCCGGATACCGACTGCTCATTGCCTTTTTAGTGTGTACCAGTCTATATCTGCTGGGAAATTGCCGGGAAAGGCTGCTAACCGTAATAAAACGGCGGTGACAAGAGGGAAGAAACCCTACAAAGGGACCATTGATACAAGTAGTAAAATGACCTCAGAACGTGGGGGACCAAAATAAACTGGAGATAAGCCTGGGGTCCCTCAAAGGGTCCATTAGATGCCTATTTTCCAAGTAAATTGAGGGAAGGAGAGCCTGTGACTGGCACCAATAAAAATAATGCATCTCAATTGGAAGGAGAAGGCAGTTACCTCCCCCTAGACCTAGACAACGATTTCCTCCTGCAACTGTGTTATGCACTACAAGAACGTGTGGGAACACAAGAGGGGAAATCCGTAGGCGAGGAGCCCTTGGTGTACCTAACAAGTAGTGACAAACGGGTAGGGAAAGGAGACCTGGTAGCACCACAGGAAGAGCCTATGGATACCCTTACACCAAGGGAAAATGACTCCCCCATACTGGTATCATCAGCATCACAAACTGAGACTGCTCCAAGTATCCCCATTCCTGTCTCTATACCTGTCTCAGCCCCTAAAGAACCACGCCTCTCAGCCAGTCCCAATATGGCATTTGACTCAACAAATTCAATATGTGAACCTGTGCAATCAGAATATAGCACACATGAAACTTCACAATCGGGAAATGCTACATTTAACTTTGCCATCAAAATACTATTAAAACTTTGTGGGACGATGCATGAGGACTTAAAAGCACAGGGAAGGGTGATCCTAGCCCTCCACAAACTTCTAAGACTGACTAACAAAGCACCCATGATCCCCTGTATTGATATGAGGGAGATACCGGCAACAGAAGTACCACAAAATAATCAGGACAGGGCAAATCAACCAAAGATGGCGGAAAAGGTCCTTACTGCACAGGAGAAAAAGGAACCACTAGGGGAACATGAGGAGGAACCAGGAATGGGGGGATACCCATCCAGGAAACAGAAGAGAGTGGTGAATAAACATGTAGAGAAAATAAATAATCCTCCGCCCAGGAATTCTACCCCACGCCTTCCTGGTAAAAATATATCTAAGAAGCAGCGTAAACGAGCGGCACGAAGAAAAAGAAGATCGGCCCAAACAGTGGGTACGTTGACGAGCTGGCTTATGGAACAACAACCAGCCAAGGCAAGCCAGCATTCTGCTGTACATTCGGTCTCTTATACTCATCCGGCCAAGATGTATCCCACACGGCGCCAGTACCAGAACAGGAGCCCGTTGTCTTACCTGCGCCCCCCCCCCCGCGGGAGAGTGGAGTCAAACTGGGTTGACATTAAAAACGTGGTTATTTCGCCAGTAGAGAATGGCAAACCTGGCAAACAGTTGAATCCAACTACACTCTGCCTTATTTGCCAAAATACCGTCGTTAAGAATCCTAAACTGTAATGATGTGGATTTCGTGGAACCCTCACAAATAAAAGGAGGGAAACATACAACCATTCATTGCTGCCTACCAGAAACTGCATCAATGATAAGGGCAAACCGATCATCGCTTGAATATCTGGGATACTTGTTGGACGTACCTATTCCGACAGAGTCGACAGCGGAAAATTGTCAAAAATGTACATGTGCATGTTCCACTAGACCGGCATCAATAAAGTTAACAGAAACTCCACAAAGGTTTAGCGATGAGCAAGGATGGGAATGGCTGCAAGAAATGTTTGCTCAGGAAAAAAAGAGGATGATCCGCGACTGTCACCAGCTGGAACACGAGGGGATTTATCATTGGATGAATGAGGGCCCCTGACGTGACCTACTTTTGACTAATTAACGATTTCTATTACAGGAAACGTGGGTAACTTTTGATCTGGAATTTGATGGATAAACAACCTATCAAAACATGGCTGTTAGGGGAGAACGGGGAAGACTGAAAGGGGGTCTGTTAATAAGTGCTAAGACTGCCTACAACCCTAAACTGATCAATCAAGATAGTCCTGGAGGTAACATCTTGGCGATCCAGATTAGTCCACCAGGTGTTTGGGCAGGATGTGAAGAAGTCCTGATTATTAACATCTATGACCCACCAGGGGAACTGATTATGGAAGCCTTTTTAAAAAAAAAAATATTTTTATTTTATTTTGAAATCAAACAAACACACTACAACTGTTTCAAAGCATAGAAAGCATCATAGTCCAACACATTTTCATTAGAACTTCCCAACTCCCCCCCCTTAAACTAGAGCCAGTTCTCACATGTCATTTACAGGAGCATCATTGGGTAGCACAGTACTTAGGCAGTCATCATCCGGGTCCTCTGTACCGTTGTTACCCTGATGAGAGTTTGCCATAGAGGCCACCAATTGCCGCCAGGCCAGCAAGGGCCCTACTTCCTCCTCGCCCCCCCTAGTGACCGCTTCAAACCAGACTACAGATTCAGCTTCCGCCCACCTCAAGAGGTCCGCCCACCATAGCTCCACCCTGGGTCTGTGGGCCGCCTTCCAGCCCATGGCAATCCTGCGCTTGGCCAAAATAGGTCCTTCATCTTGCTTATGTGTTTTGAGTGCCGGGGTCTCGGAAAAAACCCAAGCATGTATGACCAGGCCGATTCCACATCCAGCACCACCCCCCACCAGCCAGTTTCGTCTTAACCTCATCCCAAAATCTGTGCACTTCCGGGCAAGCCCAAAACATGTGTAGCAGTCCCGCATTCACCTCCCCACACCTGGGGCATTGCTGCGTAGCTGGTCCCCCAAACTTTGCAATCTTCCCGGGAGTTAAATAAGCCATGTGGGTAACGTACAATTGAAGCTGTTGGAATCTCGCGTTCCGGGCCACCTTTTTATGGTACCTCTGGGCCCATTCCCATTGCCCGTCTGTCATGGGTCCTCCCACCTCTTCCTCCCAATCCTGTCTCAATTGAAGCAACTCCTTCCCTGCCCTTACTCGCAGGAGCTCGTATATCCTCGATACTTCGTGTCCGCCCTCCGATACATCATACACAGTTTCCAGGGAGGCGTCAGGGTCTTCCGCTAGCACTGTCTTGGGCCATCTTTCTCTAGTCTTTCTCACAAGCCTAGTGTAGGTTATATATTGGCGACCATGTACCCCCGTCTCTTCCTGCAACCTCTGAAAGTCCAATGCCTCCCCATCCTGCCATATGTCCCCAAGGGTGGCCAGGCCTACCTGTTCCCAGTATCTACGGACCGATTCAAGTAGTTGAGAGTTGCTCCCGCACAGCGCCGCCAAAGGGGCCTGCTGGGAATACGGCTCCGAATCCCCCCCCAATCTTCCATGTCCTGTGCCAGATCTCCCAGCCCAGCCTCAGTAGCCGCCCCCTGCCCACCAGTTTATCTCTGCACAACCACACCACTTCCATCAGAAAGTATGGGGCTGAGTCTCCACGCAGAAGCCTAGCTTCCGCCGAGTTTTCAGCCGAAAGCCACCTGGCCACGTACTGCAGCTGCCCCGCCAGGTAATAGAGTTCAAAATTAGGCAGGCCTATCCCCCCCCTATCACATGGGTTCTGGAGCTTCCACAGAGCAACCCTATTCCTAGAGCTGCCCCACACGAAACCCCTACACACGCTGTGAAGTCTCGGGAATAGGCTCATAGGTATCAAAAACGGGACATTCACGAAAAAGTGCAAGAGTCTAGGCAGGACCACCATCTTGAGCAAGGCTGCCCTCCACATCATGGTCAGGGGCAATCTAGACCAAAATACCATGCTGTTCTTGATCCCCTCTATTGCCTTTTCTGTGTTATGCTTGTGTTCTGCCTCGACCTTGTGGTAAATATTTATTCCCAAATATCTAAATGTCACGGGCTGCCTTGGTATTGGCAGGACAGGCAGCCTCTGTACTGGGACATTCCTGTATCTGCCCAAAGGAAACAGACTAGACTTTCTAGGGTTCACCGATATGCCCGAAAGGGTGGCGTACCGTTCTATTACCTCTAGCACGTACTGCAGGTTTTCTTCTGGATAACGCAAATAAAGGAGCATATCATCCGCATATAGTGATATCAGGTGCCATCCACTGACAGTGCTTATGCCCACCTCCCCATATTGTTGTCGCAGACATATTGCCAGCGGCTCTAATGCCAGTATATATAGCATGGGTGACCAGGGGCATCCCTGTCTGGTCCCCATGCAAAGTTGCCAGGTATCTGAGATTGTGGACCCTGTTTTGACTCTCGCCATCGGGGTGCTGTAAAACAACTGGACCCATCTGAGGTATCCAGGTCCCACTCCGTACCCCTTCAGGACCACTTTCAGCCAGGGCCATTGTACCGAGTCGAAGGCCTTGACCGCGTCTAATGACACTATAGCCAACTCGCCCGTGTCCTCCTCGGTTTGGTCGATGATATGGTGTAGCCTCCTGTGGTTATCGGTGATGTTCCTGCCTGGAACATATCCCGTCTGATCTGGGTGTATCAGTTTCCCAATCACCTTCTTCAGTCTATTGGCCAGCACAGCCGTAAGAATTTTGCTGTCCTGGTTAAGCATGGACAACGATCTGTAAGACCCACACTCCACGGCCGGCTTGCCTGGTTTCAAGAGTGGGATGATCACAGCCTCGCGGAGGGACAATGGGAGTTCCCCCTGCTCATAGGCCTCGTTGAAAGTGGCAAGCAGTGGCTGAAGCAGCTCTTGCTTGTACGTTTTGTAGAACTCAATAGGCAGCCCATCCGAACCAGGCGCCTTGCAAGTGGGCAAATTCTGAATCACTACCTCCAGCTCATCCGAAGTGACGGGTGCGTCTAGCTCCGCGCGTTCTAGGTCATCCAGGTTGGGCAGTTCTATGTCCTCCGATGTGTCCAGTATATCTTGACACATGTCCTCCCCCGTGTCCTCATACAAGTGTCTGTAAAACTTAAGGAACTCCTCATTTACCTCTTTCTGAGTGTTGCGTATGCAACCCCTCTCATCCCTGATCTCACTGATCACCGAGCGGGGGGTCTCACTCTTATACAGCCAGGCCAGCAGTCTGCCCGGCTTGTCGCCCCCTGCGTGTATCCTTTCCGTATATTTCCTGTAATTGAGTCTGCATAGCCTATCCCAGAGTGCGCTGCAGGACAACTGTACTTTGGTTCTGTTATCATGAGCGGTGCTCTCGCAACGCGTGAGATCCTCTAGCTCCCTTTCCGCCTCTTGGAGTTCCCTTTCGATAAACCCCTGTAGCCCCTTAGCTTGGGAAATGGCTACCCCGCGCACCACCACCTTGAACGCTTCCCACAGTGTGCCCACAGAGCTGGCGCTTCCCGTATTTATATCAAAGTATTCTTCGATGGCTTCCCTCAGGCCCTCCCGAAACCCCTCGTCCTGCAGAGCCTCGGTCCTGAGTCTCCATGTAGGGATCCGCGGTCTCGGGGGCTGGTGTCTCCAGTCCACCACCAAGGGCGAGTGGTCAGATAGCACTCGGGCCTTGTATTCCGCTCCCTCTATGTCTCTTACTATCTCGGCTGACACAAACATGTAGTCCAGTCTTGTGTGCAAGTCATGTGGCGCTGCGAAGTGTGAATACTGCCTATCCGTGGGATGCAGCCTTCTCCATGCATCCTCTAGGCCTAGGTCTTTCAGTAAGGTACTCAGCAATTTGACCGCCGGTGCCGTTTTCCCTACCCTGTCCTTGGACCTGTCCATTCTGGGATTCACGGTACAGTTAAAGTCCCCCCCCCACACTACCGCTCCCCCTTCTAGGGGGCCAAGTTTACTGTAGAGGGTCCTAAAGTAAGCCGCTGTGTCGTTATTGGGGGCGTACACATTTATTATATGCACTTCCCTGTTTTCCAGGAGACCTGTCACCACCACCATTCTACCCTCCGGGTCCACCGTAGAATCAAGCACCCGAAACGGCACATGAGGCGCCACCCAAGTAATGACCCCTCTAGCGTACGCCGAGTACACCGCCCTCACAACGTTGCCCTTCCATTTTCTCCTGACCACCTCCAGCCTTTCCCTAGTAAGGTGGGTCTCCTGCAGCAGGGCTATGTCTACATGCATCCTCTTTAAATACAACATCACTTTATTACGTTTCAGGTAGCTGTTAAGGCCCCGTACATTCCAGGTCACAATTCTGAGATTACCCGATGCCATCTGGTTGGGCTATCCCCATCCCATCCCCTCCCATAATGCTCCCCGTGCTAGTTTGTTTCCTGGCTCTCGCCCTTCTATTCACAAACAACACCCCCTTCACCCCCTCCCCAACTTCACACCACTGCACACAACTCCCCCCCTCCCCACTTCCTGCCAACCCCCAACAATGGCCCAGCTCCATCCCTGGATCTCAGGCCTACCCACGTCTGGACCTGTCTCGTATCCGAGGACAAGTACCCCGCGGGGTGTCACCTATCTAACAGTGACCTAACTAAGTGTACTACTATTGGGCACAGAGGGTGCTCCCCAGGAGCTCCCAGTCATCTATTTTAGGAGAAGTGCATTGAACAGGTCCCGCCGGAAGATACCATGACTTCCTCCCCACAAGCACAATATCGTACTATATTCCAGTCCCAATGTCTTGGCTATGGCCTCACGGGTGCCTCTGCAGCGTGCTACTTATCTCCAGCCGCTTCTGTCTGGGCATCCGATTCCTGAGGTCGACCCTGCATATCCAGCCACTCCATCGCTTCAGTCGGCGTCTCGAAGAAAAGGGATCTATTCTTATAAAACACCTTTAACCTAGCGGGGTAGAGCAACATGTAGCGATGGCCTGCTTCTCTAAGCCTCCTTTTCACCGTTCCAAAGTTCATTCGACTCCGCTGTACGAGCAGCGTAAAGTCCGGATACGCCGTTATTTTCGCTGACCCCCTTTCTATCGTACCTCCTTTCCGGAAAAATTCAAGGATCTTTTCGCGGTCACGATAGTTCAAGATCTTCGCGATCAACGGCCGCGGGGGGGCTCCTGTGGCCGGTCTCCTGGTCAGGGCCCTATGCGCCCTTTCAACCGCGAACCCCTGGGTCAGCTCCCCGCCTGTAATCTCCTGCAAGAGCATGGTTTCAACGTATTCCGTGGGGTTCGATCCTTCCATTCCCTCCGGAACACCCACTATGCGAATGTTGTTGCGCCTGGCGCGCCCCTCTGCCTGCTCTGCTCTGTCCTCCAGGTTGCCAACTCGTTGCACGAGGGCATGAAGCTCCTTAGCATGTGCATTGCACGCCTCCGTGGTCGGGGCCAACTCCTTCTCCAGTTCCCCAGTGCGCTCCGCGACCGTCCGCATGTCCTGACGCAACAGGTTCACCTCTTCTCGGACCGCTTCGATCTTAAGGTCTAGGCCCTCCTGCAGCTCTTTCATGGCCAGGCCCAACTTCGTCTCCCAAGCCACCTTCAAGTCAGCAATTGCTGCCAGCACCTCCTGGATAGTACCCGGTGAGTCCGTCGCTGCCCAGGGGCTTCTTTTCTCTTGCCCTCTTCCGCGCCCGGGAGTGACCTAGCATAGGCCTCCATCGTGGGCTGCTTGATCCGGGTTCGCACCATCTTGGAGGACATCCTGCTGCGTCGGTTGGGCACACGCACCCAGCTGTGTCTACGGTGCTGTGACCCCTTCACGGCAAGGCTCCGCTAGACTCGGGTTCGCTCTGCTGGCACGCCACGATCCAGGGCCTCCTCTTTGGGGGCCCGCACTTATGTTCTTGCCACCGGCCAAAGACGCATGCGACGCGTCCCTCTGGTTGGGCTCGCCCCCGCTCCGGCCGTCTTTGTCTTCCTCAGCTCCACGGACCATTTATGGCCCTTTGTCCACGGGCGGCCATCTTGGGTGCTGCCCTCCCACTGCGCGACTGCCACCTTCTTCGAAGTCTAGTTCTGTGGATATGCAGTCTCGTTGACGGGGAGGGCACTCACCAGGTGCCCCCCACTTTCATGCACCCTTGGATGCACCGTGGGCTCGAAAGTCCGCCGAAAACCATCACTTCTTCCCAGGATCAAAATCGGATCATTGGGAGCTCCTCCAAGGAGCATCCTCTCACGTAGCCATCAAGCCACGCCCCCCATTACGGAAGCCTTAGGAGATAAATTGGATGCATTGCTAACTACCTGGTGTATGGGGGACGAAGCGACTGCCGTAATACTTGGCGGAGACTTGAATGCCAAATGCCTCGATCCTGAGGGATGTGGGAATTATCCCTTTGTTCAAAATATCAGCGAAATTCCCTTACACCAGAGTAACAGTAAAGGGAGATTGTGGCTTGAAATCCCCAAGGAATGGAACTTGACCATTTTAAATGGGCGTACAAGGGGGGATACTCTGGGTAAAGAAACCTGGGCAATAGGAGAAAAGCGTTTTGTTCTGGACTACATGGCTCTATCTGAATGTATGCTGAATTATGCTCTGCACTTAAATGTTATGCTGAATAACTATAGTGATCATGGGACGCTAACATTAAGTGTGGAGGGAAGAGGGGAAAGTCCAGAGGGGGGCATATGTAGAGAAATTATACCTAACCATGCGGGAAATAAGATTAGGTGGACCCAGCGAAACATCGAAAAGATGACCAGTGTAACTTTCCCCAACTATATTAACATCAAATAGCTAATGTGGGGAAAGAGCCCCAAAAATATTGAATGCTGGATAACTCATCTTACCCACTCATTATTTAAAGGGAGCCCGGGGCTGAGTTGGAATGTGAGGGGTGCCCTAACCTTTGATATAAATATAAGAGATCAGAAACGCACTATGCGACGAGCACTTAGAAGTATAAGAGTAAATAAGGGTGCAGTAAAATCTGAGATAGTAGAAATAAAACGAAAATATCAGAGTTGGGTTAGAGGGTATCACCAAACTCAAAAAAGAAATCAATGGCAAAAGTTTGCTGAAGTGCTATGTAGTAGGGATAGTCGCAGAGTTTGGCAGAAACTGGCCCATGCTGGGGGAGCACCGAAATTGAGGGTCCTCAATCCCATTCCAGGGGATATATGGGTGGAATATATATCAAATAAATTCTACAAAGAGAACATGAGTTTCAGCAGTGGTTTAGTGGGTGTAAGGACATGGCCCCTCCCCCTGAGATATAAGATCATAAAGCAATCTATTATGAATTTAAAATCATCCAATGCCCCGGGCGGCCAAAATGGACTAGCTAATGCAGTCCTGAAGAAAGACCCACATAATTGGGCCCAGCTACTGCTTACTCTTTTCTCCAGAATATGCAGAACTTGCCAGATACCGACCTCCTGGAAGAAATCTATATTAATTCCAGTAAATGAAAAAGGGGAGCGGACTAAAACAGCTAATTATCGACAACTGTCTATGATGGATGTCACTAGTAAAATGTTCAACACCTTGGTACTTAAGGAAATAGAAAAGTGGGTCACGGATAACCATATCCTTAATTATGCACAAACGGGCTTCAGACCGGGGTGTAGTACTACTCATAACATCAGGGTACTTGACCTACTAATTAATAACACCATGAGTATCAAAGACGCTACATTATACATCGCTTTTGTAGATTTTAGTAGCGCTTTTGACCTAGTGAGGAGGAATACCCTATGGACTAAATAAAAGGCTATGGATTGCCCGAAGTGGATCCTAAATATACTAATAGCCCTGCACAGTAATACCTCTACTAGGGTCTGCCTAAATGATCAAGGCGATGTAACTGATAAAATCATCACCAATATGGGGGTAAAACAGGGCTGTGTAACTGCGCCAATGCAATACAACATATACATAGCTGACCTATTAGATCGTATGGCACTACAATCTAATTGCCTCCCCAAATTAGGGAAGACCCCTATAATAGGTATGCTGTATGCGGATGATTTGATCCTTTTGGACCGTACGATGGCCGGTATAAAGAACATGTTGAATGAATTGGTAGATTATTCAACACAGATAGGACTGGTAATCAATGTGGAGAAAACAAAAATAATGACAATAGCTCGTAAGGGACCTGGCCGTACAGGGATAGATACAAAGGTAGGAACAATTGAGGTGGTAGAGCAATATCCTTACTTAGGACTAGATTTTAGAGCACCTACAGATTATGACGCCATAAAAAAACATAAGATACGAAGAGCAAAATTACTCACCCTTCAGGCTTGTAAATTTGCAAAGGGCACTGCAGGTTTCAGTATGGCTGGTATATTGAAACTTTACCAACAATGTTTTGTACCCGCCGTATTATATGGCTTGGAGGCATTGGCTATACAAGATCTTACATGGCTAAACATTTTGGAAGGCCATTATTGGCGTATGGTGCTTGGCTTGGGTCCCTCCTGTTTGATTCAATATCTTCGACTAGAATTGGGCCTCACCTCCTTGAGAGGTAGGGCACTTCGCGCCCGGGGAACCTTTTATTTGAAATCTCGGGCAGAGGCACGCTGTAAATTATTGAGTCTGGCAGGGAAAAATTATGAGGTTGAAAAACATCCACGTGGCCTGAATTATAGTTGAGTTGAATGAATCACTCTTTAAAGAGATTGATTGGCCCTATGAAAAATTGATCAATTTACCTTATATCCACCAAAAAAAGGCATTTGAGGACAAGTTGAAAATCATCCTCTGTAATTGCCTCATAATTATGAACCCATATTTCATACATGTTCATATGTATAGGGCATATTTTTGGACAAAGTGTTAGTACATGTCTAGCCGTTTCCAGCGTTCCTGCCCCCTGACTGGTGTGCAAACTCAGACCACTTGTCCAAATTGAAAGGATATGAGGCGGTCAGGTATGTCTCACATAGATATTTGAAACCACAGCCCTATCTGTTATTAAGCCCGGCCCCCGAAGTAAGGCATTTCCTACTAAAATTGAGAAACAACCAGTTTCCGGTTCTCACTATTATAGGCCCTCGATTGAAGATCCCCCGGGAGGCCAGGCAATGTCGTATCTGCCAGGGGGCAGGAACGCTGGAAACGGCTAGACATGTACTAACACTTTGTCCAAAAATATGCCCTATACATATGAACATGTATGAAATATGGGTTCATAATTATGAGGCAATTACAGAGGATGATTTTTGGTATGCGTGTCTGAACACTGAATCACTTGGTTTACAGCTTGCACTTTTTAGAGTATGGTCACAAATCATGCCACTGCCTGAGGTATTATAGTATTATCGGTATTAATATATCATCATTCTCCCTCCCTCTAATTACCCAGGTATGATTATACAGAGTTTTTAGAATTTAGAGCAATTAAACGTTTCAGAATTGCTGGAATTTATATTTATTTTTTGTGTTAAACCGCATTTTTCTATTGAATTGTACTGTATTGTAGTATGTCTCTGTGTTGTACTATTTATATATATATATATTTTATATTTTATATTTATATTTTGTATTTTGCTTATATATATATATATAAATATTTTATTGTGATATAATCCAAGAACAGGATTATATCACAATAAAATATTTATTTATTGTGGGGTAGGTGGCTAAGGGGATATAAAGGGTAGTGGGGTGGAGAATAGGGAGTATATAATAGGGAGTGGGGTTTGGGGGAAACCCACAAATATTTATAAAATGTGTTTTTTCGGTACAAACGTTTTGCAAAAAACTTTCATTTGCTTTTTACTTCAGTTCAAAGGCTCAAGAAAAGCTGCGGATAGATGTTGTTCTATAGTTTTCCGTAAAGAAGCGATTGTTATTTTTTACAAATTACATTTGTCCAGCATGCAACACTGCATGGCTTCTGTGGATAGAGACAATAGCCCTGGCTGCACTAAAAACTCTGTTGGACTGTACATTGGGCGGGGAGCTTCTAACCCATTCTACGGCAACTTGCGCAATTGCTACTGGATAGAAGGATCACTTGCTGTACCGATATAGTAATGGGCCATCATCCCGGGGTCAAATAGATAGGTATAAGGCACTTGGGTGGCTGATGGTCTGCTGCCTGTTCCTGTTGAAGACCCATCTGTATTCAAAATTCCAGAGGCACTGAGGATGGTGTCCCTCAGATTGTTCTCCCAGTAGGCTGTGCCCGCCCTGGTTACAAATCTTTCAACAGATGTCAGTGATGCACTGCCTGTTGTGATAGGTTATTTATAATGTGCTTAATATCCAGAGATTTCTAAGCGCAGATCCGGGGATCGTACCTGTGTTGCTCCGTGTCGTCTTGCTTCCAAGGCGAGCACGTTGCCGCTGAGCTATCCTCCCGAGACAGTGTATACCCTGATTTGTGAGATTGACATGCCCAGTTTACTAGGTTTACTGGGTTGGTTTCTGTTCTTTCTGCTGGCTAGGTCCATAGTCCATTTGTTGATGCAAGCCCTATGTCCATAGTCCATTTGTTGATGCAAGCCCTAGGTCCATACTCCATTTGTTGATGCAAGCCCTAGGCCCATACTCCATTTGTTGATGCAAGCCCTAGGCCAATACTCCATTTGTTGATGCAAGCCCTAGGTCCATAGTCCATTTGTTGATGCAAGCCCTAGGTCCACAGTCCATTTGTTGATGCAAGCCCGAGGTCCATACTCCATTTGTGGATGCAAGCCCTAGGCCCATACTCCATTTGTTGATGCAAGCCCTAGGCCCATAGTCCTTTTGTTGATGGAAGCCCTAGGTCCATACTCCATTTGTTGATGCAAGCCCTAGACCCATACTCCATTTGTTGATGCAAGCCCTAGGTCCATAGTCCATTTGTGGATGTGAGCCCTAGGTCCATACTCCAATTATTGATGCAAGCCCTAAGTCCATACTCCATTTTTTGATGCAAGTCCTGTCGGAATAGAAAATATATCGTGCCTCCTATTGTGGAAAATATATTTAATATTGGCCTACGCCAAGCTGCTCAAAAGTCGCTTGCGAGAGAAATCTGTGTTGCAAGGTCCTGAACTTTAATCCATGTAGGACGCCATTTTAAGTCAAACCGACATTTTAGGATTTGTGTGGAAAAGTCACCCTGTGAGCTAAAATGGTGGCCGATGTCATTGCAAAATACAACATGGCCGTCTTGACCTCTGTACATCGCTAATGTGTAATCTGCCTGCAGGCTACTTGTTGAGGTCATGAACTGAGACCTCGTTCTACGTTGACCTATGTGTAAAAGGACTACTCCCGCAATGAAACCAATCCACGAGTATATATTATGATAATGTATTTACATATTGAACAAAGAACATCTGTTTTACTACATTGTATTTATGTTTAAGAAGACCTGCAATGCGAAACTTTAGAATACACAGTTAATGCATACGTTTATTGTTACATGTAATAAAAACAAACCAGTTAGATGCGGTTATTTGGGATTCGGCAATGAACCCTAGAATTGGTGATGTATAAAGTGGAATATTAACCCGAAGTGCGGCTGGACATAGTGCCCACAAAATGTATAAAAAGCGAATGCATTCTAATGTACACTCTCTCACTGAACACACTGAACCACGCTGGAGTTTGTTGTGTTGTACTGAGGGCCGATAGCTATCTGACGTTGCACTGTTTTTGTATTTGAATTCAGTAGAGAATAAAGTACTTTGTATTTTCCTTTGTAACCCGTGTTCGGTGTATTTCCTTCTGGGGTACTCAGGCTCGATATTTTGTTTCTGTTTTCACAGTTGGGGCCCGGAAAGGGACCCTCAAGATTGATGACGGATTGTTGAAGGTTGACACACGCTATCGGACCGGGATCGGACGGTGTGACAAAAAGTAAGGGGCCCCTGGATGAGACGCGACACCTCAGCAGCGCTGCACGATCCGATCCCTGGACAACTAGCCTGTGGCTTGAGATGGCATCTTGACGAGGGTCCACTTATCGAGGCGGGCAGATTTGCCGAAATCACCATACACGAGGTAAGATTAGTTAGGTAAGATTATTAGAAGTACCGATCGGTCCTCCTTAGGTTTGGCCAGGTGAGTCGTGACTCAACTCTTAATTCAACCCTGGCAATTTGAATTTTGGCGCATTGTATCTGCAGACACAATTATTTACCAGGTAACACCAAGAATTTGAGATATGCCTGGGAAATTGTCTACCTGCTTTAGGGCATTATTCCGCAGTGATAAAAAATCTTTGGAATTTAGCCATCCCGCACCACAGGAGGGGTCGCCGGCATGTACTATGTACTGTAAGCATGGCATTGGAAGTATAGTATTTAATGATATTTGGCACAGACAAACCAGACATGCCTCCGAACTTCAGTGGCCAATCAATGGTAGTTTTGAGATCCCTCGCATTGAACATTTGCAGTCAGTATTGTTAAAGAAAAAGGCTAGACCTGCAGCATTTGATGTTTTGGAGAATTGGAAAAAAGAAGCGTTACAACAGCTTAAGAGTAGAGAGAAACATGTGCGCCATCATAAAACGAATGCCAAAAAAGCGTTATTATATGACCAGGATAAACAGTCTGAATCGGCTAAAAATATGGAAAGGGCTTTCTCACTTGGTATTCAGAAAATCTATCCTTCCAAAGATCTTCATGATTCTGATGAGTTTTTTGAGAAAATATTAAATGAACGAAGGCCTGGTGCCTCTCCGCCACCTCCGTATGTTCCTCTTCCCGCTGCTGTACCTTTTCCTATTGTTATTCCTGCTCTCCCTGCTCAACCTGTTGTTCCTATTCCCCCGACTTTTGTCCCTCCACCTGCTCCTCCGCCTCTTTTTATCGCACCAGTTATAGCTCCTCCATCGAATTTGCCTGCTCCCCCTCTTCCAAGTGGTCTTGGGCCGCTTGTAATCGATCATGGTGCAGGTTCGAAGGTTGTCACTCGCAGTACTGTACCACCGGAGAAGAAACTTGAGTTAATTGCATGGGCTAAGCATTGTATGGAGAAGGATAACCTGGCTAGTGGTTTTTCCACACTTTTTAATACGGATAATTTTCCTGAGAAAAATGTTTTTATTGAAGGTTTAGGGATTCAGTTATGTATAATGTGGGGAAGATTAAATAATGCGGATGTTCCGCAAGGGTTAAGGGATCTAAATACTTTAGCACTTTCCAGAGACACTGTGGAGAAGGTAAATGAGCATGTCGAGAGGTTATTTGAGTATAGAAAGGAGTTAGAAAGGATACGGAATGAGGCTGATGAAGAGGAAAGTATGTATGTACAGAAACGGTACCTTCCGTGTCATAAACCGATATCGGAGGAAATGCGAATTTGTAAGAAAGATGCGATTAGATGAGTTTCAGACATATCGATAACTCCAGTTGAGGTATATGACACATATAGTCAATATACGTTGGAAATTCAGAGGAAAGTGATACAGGTAATGGTAGAGTACCTGCAGGATGAATGTGTAAAGAGGAAGATTAGTTGTCCCACAGAGTTATTGAATATTTATAAGAGAGCTTTTTCACTTGACACTTCTTCGACTGCTTTAGCGCACGACTTGGCTCTGTTGCTTAGTTAGCGCTCGGAGTTGCTTACATCTCAGTTGCCTATGAGAGTGGTTTGTCCGAGATTTACCCCGAAGGTTGAGGTCGCGGCCAATGTTGCTAAGGTATAGTCGCTGTGGACATTCCCACACATTATGTATCACAGTTTGTTCATGTCCCGTTTTCACTACAGGAAGTGAACACCATTAGACAGTCTATTCCTGATATTAGGAAAAATCCGACATGGTTCTATAAAGAGATGGAATCTGTTTTACAATCCTCAGTGTTCACCTTAGGTGACATTGATTTATTTTTTCCAGTTCTCCTGACCGTAGATTTATGGAAACAAGTTAGAACTATTGACGATGTACCCGGGTTGGGAGATACATGGGCGAATTTAACTAGGCTCGATGGGGAAAGGCCAGCTGGTGAAAGACCACAACAGGTAATATTAACTCTGCCTGATAGAATTATTGCTAAATTAAAAACCATAATTCCCGAAAAAAGAATTATTTGGGACAAGCTTACGGCCTGTGTCCAAGGAAAGTCTGAGGGTGCTACCGAGTTCTTTAATCGGTTCGAACAGGTATTTTCAGATTTCAGTGGACAAGATTTAGGCACAGAGTCTGGGAAAAGGTTATTTGTGGACACATTTGTACGTGGATTGCTGCCTGACATCCAGTCACAGATTATGTCCTCTGAGAGCGCTTGGCAGGCGAAATCGCAATCAGAAGTACTGCACATGGCTCAGTACTATGAGAATCGTGTCAATAATGAAAAAGATAGGATTGAAAAACGGAAAGGTGATTTAAAAACAAAGGTGCTATTGCAGCAAATTGTTAGAGGCCCCAGAGGGGGTAACTCTCAGGTTAGAGGTCAGTATGTCCCACAGGGGAATGTGCCCTTGGGTCCTGTGACATTAATCAATGTGCTTATTGTCGTCGAGAGGGTCATTGGCAAGCACAATGCCTCGTCCTTCAACAGAGGTCGAAAAATAATATGGGTAGGCTATCCAGAGGTCACCCGGGCATAGGGGGCCCTGGTAGAGGTCAGTTTACACAGGACCCTCAACAGCTTTTTTCAAAACTTGCTGGGGTTGAATTTGTTAAAAGAATTTAATGCAGTGATTTATTGTTCTTCCGATGGAGTTCGCTTAACGATTTCACCACAGCAATCTTCTGCCTCACAATTTCTGACTAGACCTTTGCCTCCAGAATTCATTGATGTACCAGAGAACTTGTGGGCTGTTGACGACAATGATGTCAGTGTTTTGCAGATTGAGCCTGTTAAGATAGTTTTGAAACATGGAATTGAGCTGCCACGCATTCCCCAGTATAAGATTTCGGCTGAGGGCGAGCGAGCTTTGAAATGTATTGTTTCCGATTTTGTGCACCACGGTGTGATTGAAGAAATTTCAGGAAGTTTGTGTAATAGTCCGATTTTACCCGTGTACAAGAAAGGCGATAATGTAATTCCATTCCGTTTTATAATTGATTTACGTGCCATTAATAAAGCTGTGGCACCGTAATTTCCAATTGTGCCTGATGTGATGACAATTCTAACCATGATTCCAGCTACAGCTACTTACTTTAGTGTTGTGGACCTAAAAAATGTGTTCTTTTGTATTCCTAAACACAAGGATAGTAGATATTTGTTCGCGTTCACCTTAGGGGGACGCTCGTTTACATTTACTCGTGCACCACAAGGGTACACAGAGAGTCCTAGTATTTATAGTAGGGCTTTGAAAGAACAACTTGATACCCTTGAATTGCCCTCTACTTGTACTTTGCTTCAGTACGTTGACGATTTGCTTCTGGCTGCTGACTCTGAGAGTGCCTGTAAGGAGGGCACTTTGTTACTACTTATTCATCTAGCTAAGCATGGTCACAAAGCTTCGCTTAAGAAATTTCAATATAGTTGTCAGGAGGTCACCTATTTAGGCTATCTCCTGTCAAAGGAGGGAAGAAGATTGACACCTGAAAGAATAAAACACATTTCTGGCATGTCTGTCCCAAATACGCAGAAGGACGTTAGGGCCTTGCTAGGTATGGCTTCTTACTGTAGGCTGTGGATCCCAAATTTTTCACTAGTGATAAAACCGATGTTGGCCTTGACGAGGAAGGGCATTTCTTCACCGTTGCCATGGACCTCGGAACACCAGCAATCGCTTGACTTGCTTAAAACTGCATTATGCTCTGCACCAGTTTTGGGCACACCAAACTATGAAAAGGCCTTCGTATTGTTTGTGCATGAATGTGATTGATGTGCTTTGGCTGTATTAATGCAGGAGCATGGAGGGAAGAATAGGCCGTGCAGTTACTATTCCTCCGCCCTTGATCCTGTAGCATGCGCTTTGCCAAGATGTTTGCGCGCTGTCGCTGCTGCTGCTGCGCCTGTAAAGCAGAGTGAGGGGATGGTCCTAGGCCATGATTTGACCCTGATGGTGCCTCACTCTGTAGATGTTCTATTGAACCGAACTCAAACGCAACACCTCACTTCCGCACGGTTGACGAGATATGAATTGATCTTGTTTGCACCTCACATTCAAATTAAGAGGTGTTGTGTTCTTAATCCGGCTGAACTCCTACCTTTCCCGCAAGATATTACTTGCGGCGATGAAGACTCACATGATTCTTTGTATACGACTGATCAAGAAACATAGGGCAGGATTGATTTGAAAGATACCCCTTTGGATAATCCGCAAGGAGATCTGTTTTGTTACGGCTCCTGCTTTAAACTTCCGGATGGTACATCCACAGCCGCTTATGCAATCACTACCTTGAGCACGGTTGTGGAAACAAACAGAATTACGCATAATTCTGCACAGGCCGCAGAGATTATAGCATTAACCCGAGTTTGTGAACTTTCTGAAGGGCTTGTAGTAAATATATATACTGATAGTCAGTATGCCTTTGGGGTGGTTCACAACTTTGGGAGACTTTGGTCGGAAAGAGGATTCCTAACCTCGCATGGCACCAAGATCCAACATGGCACCCTAATAGTGCAACTAATCTCAGTACTTGCGCTCCCTACTCTGTTAGCAGTTGTAAAATGTGCAGCACATCACAAGATTGTAGATAATATTGGAAAAGGGAATGCTTTCGCTGATCAAATAGCTAGACAAACTGCCACTGATCTCCTTACGGAGATATATGTTTCTAGGGAGACTGAAAATGCTAATGTGATAGATGAGGGCATGGGGTCTGTACGGGATATCCAAGCCAACGCCACATTAGAAGAAGCTAAGAGGTGGCAATGGGGAGACCTGCCTATATTTGGAATTTGCCAAAATGTCGAAATTGGAGAAATATTGAAAATGTACTACTTTCAGATTATTGTAGCCAATTGACTAAAAACCTGTATTTGATTTACCACCAGGTACGAGAGGCCTTACCTGTGCATTACGAAGGCCCAGGCCACGGCATACGACCGGGGAGCTGGGTGCTCATTAAATCATTTGTGTGCACCTTCCTGCCTCGCGCCTCGCTGGCGTGGGCCATTCCAGGTCCTGTTGGTCACCCAAACAGCGGTGCGGGTAGCTGGCCGAAAGAATTGGATCTATGCGTCACACATCAAGAAACTTCCTCACCCTGTGCCACACGTTACAGAAGAAGCAGAACCCCTCGCTGATACTGCAACTGATGATCCCAAAGCAGTAAGCAGCACTGAGAGTGTGTCAGAGAATATCTCTAAGCCCGAGAGACTTGGGGAAGTGGCCATTTTATTTCCACACTCTCCACACATTTTGCACCCGGAAACGGCTGTTTCAAATTCAGCCTCTTCATCTGTCCCTGATACGTTGCTTCCAACGGGAAGTGACGACACATTGTTTCCGGATCAATCAGTACCAGGAATAGCCAGATATCACTTGCGTCCGAAAAAATAGACATACGGCACGGATTGACTGTACATTCAAGGAAGGAAAAGAGTCATCGAGGGCTTGCTTTTGCCCAAATTTGAGAAAGGGGATTCTGTTGGCTAGGGTTTTGGAAGGACACAGAAATCGCACGACCGGGGGGTCGCCAGCAACGAACATTGGGGTTTCCGTTTGAAGACTGCAATGCCTGCTACTGCCACCGCTCGTATTGGACTTGTAAATAAGGGGGTGACCAACCGGGACAATGGACAAAATGCCTGGGCCCCGAAAACGTACTGCTGTATTTTTGTAATAATATTTGGTTTTATAATAGGCACTGTTGTAGGCCTCTGATATTTAAAAGAAGCTTATCCTTTAGAGTTTTCGCTACCGACTAGAAATGTACCCACTATCCATACACCTTTTGTGCATTTGCATACTTCGTCCCCTAGAGATTCCCAGCACAGACAAAGGTATCATAATAATACACGGTTACTTATCATGAACGCTACACATGCCATTTTTAATAGGTCCAATTGCTGGGTCTGTTCACATTTACCGCAACACAGGGATAAGGGGCTAGGTTGGTATATTCATCCTTTACCGTTGACAACTGCTTGCTATGCTTCTCTTAGAGCACTATTCTTTGGCCGATAGAATGAAAGCATCTCAGGGAACTTTGATGGCACCAATTTGAATAGTTTTGAGAAACGTGTTTTGACTCCCCTGGGATGCTCTCTTTTTGCAAATAGGAGTAAACTGAATGTTGCTTCTATTAGGCCTTCTGATAGACTGTCCCGTCCCTTTCAATCTTTGATTTCTTTTAAAATGCCTCTGATAGGCAATAAGGATGCCAGGCCTCCTTCTTACACTGTTAACCATATCCCTGATTCAGTTTCTTTCTGCATACAGAGGAATGGCACTCAGTCAATGGGAGTTTTTAAAGGTTGTGCCAACGTTGCGAATTTGACTGGGGAAGACAGAGCCTTGTATGTAGGCGAACCTGTCTATTTTGTTTGCGGTAATGTAGCGTTTCCCTGGTTGCCCAGGGATTGGCAGGGAACCTTTTATTTAGGGATCCTGTTACCTGGGGTGTTCATAGCAAGTACTATAGAAATGTCAAAAGTTCGTCCACGACGGGACGAGAATAGTGACACCCCAGTACAAGTTTTGGGAGATATGGTGAAATCAATTGTGCCATTTTGGGGGCAGATAGCGAATTCAGAGGATATCAGAAGACTAGCGAGAGTACTAGAGAGAACTATCAACCGGACCGCGGATATACTCTACAATATGACACTAGAGCAGAAAGCAATAAGATTAGTAGCACTCCAAAATCGTATGGCATTAGATGTCATTTTAGCGGAGCGTGGTGGAGTATGCAAATTAGTGGGGTCCACTTGCTGTGTTTTCGCACCGGATTCCTCCCCAACTATCTTCAAGGCAATACAGAATCTGCACGTCCTTACTTTCGAAGTGCATGTTCCCGAGGGAAATTGCGATCTTGGCGATTGGTTCTGGGACTTCTTGCGATCTTGGGGTTGGAAGGTACTTTCGGTCTTATTAACTGTTTAAGGAATTCTGTTGTTCTTTTGTTGCTGTATTCAGTGTCTGCCTGGTATGTGTTCGATGCTAGGGGGATGTTGCGCATGAGCAATAGATTCGATAGGACATAAGGTGTATGCCTCAAATAAGACTTCCGTAGAATATGTGTTAAAAGATATATTAGTAAAAGACCTAATGGCAATAGATATTTCAGATAGTGATTCAGGGTACATGGATAATGATGCATGGAATTATTCGCAAGGAGACCCAAAGGAGTTTTTAGCACTTGGCATAGGCCAAAAGGTGGGTTTGTCGGAATAGAAAATATATTGTGCCTCCTATTGTGGAAAATATATTTAATATTGTCCTACGCCAAGCTGCTCGAAAGTCGCTTGCAAGAGAAATCTGTGTTGCAAGGTCCTGACCTTTAATCCATGTAGGTCGCCATTTAAGGTCAAACCACCATTTTAGGATTTGTGTGGAAAAGTCACCCTGTGAGCTAAAATGGTGGACGATGTCATTGCAAAATACAACATGGCCATCTTCACCTCTGTACATCGCTAATGTGTAATCTGCCTGCAGGCTACTTGTTGAGGTCATGAACTGAGACCTCGTCCTACGTTGACCTATGTGTAAAAGGACTACTCGCGCAATGAAACCAATCCACGAGTATATATTATGATAATGTATTTACATATTGAACGAAGAACATCTGTTTTACTACTTTGTATTTATGTTTTAGAAAACCTGCAATGCTAAACTTTAGAATACACAGTTAATGCATACGTTTATTGTTACATGTAATAAAAACAAACCAGTTAGATGCGGTTGTTTGGGATTCAGCAATAAATACATAGAATTGGTGATGTATAAAGTGGAATATTAACCCGAAGTGGGGCTGGACATAGTGCCCATAAAATGTATAAAAAGTGAATGCATTCTAATGTACACTCTCTCACTGAACACACGGAACGCTGGAGTTTGTTGTGTTGTACTGAGGGCCGATAGCTATCTGACTTTGCACTGTTTTTGTATTTGAAATCAGTAGAGAATAACGTACTGTGTATGTTCCTTTGTAACCCGTGTTCAGTGTATTTCCTTTTGGGGTACTCAGCCTCGATATTGTGTTTCTGTTTTCACAGCCATAGGCCCATACTCCATTTGTTGATGCAAGCCCTAGGTCCATAGTCCATTTGTTGATGCAAGCCCTAGGTCCATAGTCCATTTGTTGATGCAAGCTTAGCAGCACATTTGAAGTGCATCTCCTCCTAGTGCTGCTTGCTGCAAGACTTTCTCTCCCAAGATAAGTGATGAAAAACAACCTCTTACACTATGAAATGCTGGCCAACAATGGAACCCACCTGGCAATTGATATTGTCTTCAAATACAACAATCTGTGGATCACCACACAAGGTTGAAAGGAGGTCTCTGAACAGCTGTGCAGCATTGGCACAACCTGCCAAGGCACATACCTTTGTTATGTTGGTCAAGTTGAGCTCATGCAGTTACATCATGTTTGACAGCATAAACGTGCAATGCATGTTCTGCTGCAACAAAGCACACATGCAAATTACGAGTTAGCTTCTCTCAGATCTAAACTCTCTTTTGGCGTCTGCCATGAAATCCTTTAATGCACAAAGTTGTCTGATGCAGGATTGCATACACCTGCTGTGCTCTGACAGCTCTCTTGGCTGTTAGAGGAATGCAAGTCCACCCAGTAATCTGGAACTGCATGTCACCAATGCTCTGACCACTCGTCCACATGTCCATGGCAACATTATGACTTTTAGCCCCATGGTCTGCTGTAGTACTCGCCCCTTTTGTTGCCATAACCTTGTTGTACAATTTCAGAACTGCGTTGTCGAGAAGAAACATCAGCTGGGTACTTCCCAGCGATAATGTACATTTCAAGAGATCTTTTTTGGAAAGTTGCAGGAATGTTAGCATCGTGCAGGAGCTGCCTGTAATGGAACCTGTGAGAAGTTTGGCCATTATTCAATGCTTCCATTAAACTTGCCTGGCACAATGAGATATCGCTGCTAGGGCACATGGGGTTGGTGCATGGAGCCCTGTTCATAAGCACAGCGATAGCTGCAGTATTCTCTGGGGTAAATGTGTGTTCTGGTGGAGGTTATAGTCTTCCCTGATCTTCTGGGGATGGATGTGACTCAGAAAGGTGGACTTCTTGCCTTGCCTCTGCATAGTGCCACTGTTTATCAGACTACTTAGATGTGCTACCCACATTGGTATCTCTTTTACCTCGGCACACCATTTTATGGCAGTGTGTGCGATTGGCCATATTCAGCTGCTGTTTATTCCCTGTGAAGTACTCCCATGCTGTTGACCTTAATAGTGGCCTATCACACAGACTGGGCTCATGTAGGCATGATAGTACTGGCAGAAATGGTACTGTCGGTGTGCTTGATGCCACATGTGGTCGTGTCTATGGACCTCGTTACGAGTCCGCCAGTAACCCTGCCGATGCAACACTGCCCTCCCGGGACATTACAGGTCCCGGCGGATCGGGAAGTCAGACGCCAGAAAATGTGACTCCCCATTCATGTGACTCCCCATTCCTCTAGGACTCTATGGGAGTGGGGACACGGAAGCACTGGCACTATTTTTAATGGTGCCAGTGCTTTCATGACAGGTCTGCCTACCGAGACCGTTGCACCCACCAAGTCTGACCTGCCGAAGCACCACAGCCCCTGCTTGCAGACTTGTAGTGAAGCGGTCCAGAAAATTGTGCTGGTACGGTGCGATCGGCACCTATAATTCCGGACCACAACACTTACAACGACACACAATGTCTTTAAGAAACTGTGCCAAGGGGCAAGCCTCTACTAATGCTACCATCTCGGCTTATGTTTTGCCATTCTCATCATCCTCCTCAATACCACTGGATTTTCATGTCTTGAGTCAGAAGGTGCATAATCTTTGCCTTCATCATCATGCATCTGGTCACCATCATCATCCTCGTTGACTGACCTTTCAGGGGATGTGGTTAGCAGTTATATAAAGGTGTAGATATCGGGGATGCTCATTCTCCTCCAATTGGTCATGCAGTGGATGTTCAGTGTGTTAGTGCAAAATTCATCTATAATATTGTACGGGTACATGTTTTCCCAGAGTGACCTGAAAGGGCAAGTGTGGAGTGTGAGTTAGTACTTTCAATTCATCACCTGCAATGCTGGCCTCCCAAGTGCACATAGAAAGTGCTGCTGCAGGAGATAAAAGACCGCGAGCAGCACATCTCAGTGGCTTGTGTAAATGCTGACAATTTGTTCCACATGTGTCTAAAACTGTGTTACCCAACTCCTTGAATAGCTGCTTCCCGCCCCCAACAATATTTGATGAGTGTGCCCTGCCCACAAACTACCCTCAGGGATTCCCAGCTCCTCCTACTCCCCCTGCCATGTGTCACCTGATGTGACCCAAGATAAGGATTATTGCTGTGCCGGGGGATTTAGACAGTCAGGTTAACTTATTTTGTTAACCTCTCCATGTCAAACCTCTATTTGACCAAAAATTAATACATTTTTTGTATTTTTTATTTTTTAAGCAAATTGCATTCAAGCCTTTGACAAGAGAAAAAACACCAAAAATAACCGAGAGTTCTAAATTATTCTGTATTCAGTTAAATAAACAGATAAATGAACAGATAGGTAGCTGTTAAGCAATGGCAACAAAAAAACAAAATCAGAAACACACGTTAATGAACAAACATGCAAATGATGTATGTTGGTACAAAAATCAAGGTTTGGTTAGAAGAACAATTTGAAAAAAACAAACCTAAATACATGTTATTCAAAAACTCATCATGATATATGGACCCAAAGACAAAAAAGGAAAGGGGGAGAAAGGAAGGTGACAAACGGATGGATTGAACAGAAATTGGCAATTGTATGGAGCAACAAACCTAGAAATGAATAACATTAGGGTAGGGCAGGATCAATCAGTCCTTGGCATATAGTCTAAACAAGACACTTGAGCTGAACACTCAATGTGTGGTTCATCTTCATGATTGTCACTTATCAAGGTCCATCTCGGGAGCGGCTTCGTTTCCCGAGGTTAGATCTGCCAACGCAGTGGGGGAGCTGGACTGTAGGTAGGGTTTCATGTGTTGGATGTAGACCAAAAACCTGCAAACCCCGCACAAATCTTGTGTTTCGGCGGGAAAAGCCAAAATACAAAGAGTAAAAGGTTCGGCCTTCATCCGGGCAGCAGTTGTGAATTCTACAGTACAAGAAGAAAAATTAAAAGGAGTAAGTTATAGCCAATCTAGTTAGCTTGGCACGTGATGTAAAACAATTTGTCAAGGGTGAATTTAGCTTGATAGAGAAAAAAGGAAGTGTCTCTACAAGAGGCAATAGTGTTTACTCAACTCCATGCTTTTTACACTGTTATGATCTTGCCCCCCAGTGAAAAAGACAAAAAAATGAGTTGAAGTTTGTTTTCCTGCCACCCATGCATCAGAGGTTCACCACGTGCAAGTGCAAAACCCTTCTGCCCCACTGGTCACTGGGTGAGTAGTCATGCCAAGTATAAGGAGGTTAATGGGTACCTCTGTAAGAAGTGAGCATCTAAGGGGAGTCAGAACACAGGTTCCCAAGTGTTGGAATGATTTTGTTGTGCGGTCCCAGGTGGTCTGGGGTGGCACAGTCTTCTGCCCAAAAGTGGTCTGGATTTGGGGGGCACAGTAAGACACTGGGTGCCTCCAATGCGGCTAAGGCGTACCTGTGATGCTGGAAATGCATAAGAGGGACAGCGCCTCCCGTATCCTTGTCCTTTACTGCTTTTTATCGTGTGTTCTGTCATGTTTTCCACACAGGAGTTCATGTGGGACTCCTGGCGGTGCAGCTCTCTCTCTTTTGGTTTGGTGAACGGACCCGTGGGATACCCTTATGGCACCCATGGGTGGGGGTACAACCCTGTGGCCTCTTGCATTCTATTACCTATTACCTTGTTTTCCCAAAGTCCTGGGAAGCCCTGACTCTGTCCCTTCCCCCTGACTGGCTGTTGGGTGGAAATGCCATATATGGTGTTGTTGTGAAGGCCCGGCCAGACTAGTTGGGGCCTTCCCAGTGATATATGTTGTGGGTACCTCCTGTGGGTGGGACCCGGGTGAATAGAGTGTGTGACGAATATGCATTCTGTGTTGTGGATGTCTAGTATCTGGTGGTTGACACAATGACTGAGACAGCCCTGCCCGAAACCGGGATGAATGCAGTTTGGAGTGTTGAATGGCTCGGTACTTGTCCCAATACACATAAACTGTTGTGAGTGTCTGGAGAGAAGTGAATGGCCTGAATACCTCGTGTGCCTGATTGGCTGCCTGCCTGCATGAATGCCCTTAGTCGTGATTGGATGCTTGAGTGTGACCCAGCAGAATGAATGGAAGATCAACAGTATATCTGGGGACCTCTCACTGCTAGGAATCGTGTTCAGAAGCTGAAGTCCACTATGATGAGTAACTGGAGTAACTGAAGCTTGACCTTGAAGCCCCGCTGGACGAGAAGAAGTGCTGTTGCTCTACTTCACAATCTGAAAGCTGCTGTGTCTCCAAGGACTGACCCAGAGATGACCTGGTAAGACGCCCTCTTCCAGAGCTACGAGGGACCATTGTGCACAGCTGATCTTTGGCAAAGCTCCCTGGTAGACAGACCTTCGAAAGGCTGTACCCGAGACGGGGACTGCCACGGAATCTGAAAGAGAAGCACCCTGGCTGTTGTCCGCCACTGTCGACGACCGCCGTCGCCGACCGGAGCCGCCGTGCTCCTGTTTGCCTAAGAACTTCATTTGATCATCGGACTCTCTCATCTGCATCGTCGCCCGCTTTATCCCGCTGGAGAAGGCCCGACCGTCGACGCGCCGAGGAGCATCCGCCGGTGGGTTTCCCGCCACCTAAGGACCACAGAGACGCCGACGACTCGACGCCCTTTCTGGGCCACAGTTCTTCATCATCTCTTTGCGGTCCAGAACTATCATCACTGAGGTTCCCCGAACGCCTCATCCTTGCAGGACGCCAATGCTCCGGCGTCGACGAGCACCGCTAGGAACGAAGCTGCCACTTCACGGCCGTAGTTCAACCTGTACGCCGTCGGACGTTCGACAACCCGTGACTCCTGCCTTAAAGGGAGGGCACTCAAGAAGGGCCGTCGATTCCCTGACACCGAACGCTGAGTTCCTCGACGCCTCTCGACGATCCATGGCTCCTGCTTTAAAGGGAGTCACTCAAGAAGGATCGGTCGACGCATCTTCGGAGAACTCTACTCCACCAGGTACATTGGGGGGTAAAACCTTAATAGGAGGAAATAAGACTACCGTTTCAACCATCTTACGTTCCTGTCTATCTCTATTGCTGGTTTCCTCGTTATTGATATATGTGACATTTTAACCGTACAGTTGATGCACTTTAATGAGATTCGATAACATTGGTGGTACCACTTTAGAATTGTATATATTTATCATTGTTGACTTCCGAGTACAAAGTGCGTTAGTGTGATCGTGTACATACCTTTTAATATTAATTATATAAAGACTGTGTTTTCAGTAATACAGTGTGACACCGGGTGTGGCTGTGAGTCAGGTACCCGAGCCGAAGGTGCGGCCTAAGGCAAGATGAAGGAAGAGCAAGAAGGCCACCTCTGTGGAGGGAGCTCCCTCTCTTCCTGATGTTCCTACAGCACCCATTGGGATCCATGCTCCGGACGGGCTGGGTCCAGTGGTAAACCCCGTCTCAACTCCTGTGGGAGAAGAGCCAGAAGACTCTCAACCCGGAGGATCATCCTGATCTTCAATGCTTGTTAGCTGAAGGGGACCCTCCCGGACAGACTTCTGCAAAGGACAGAGAGAGTGTCACTCTCTCGAGGGTCTGAGGAAACAGGCCCTGTCCCAGGCACAAGGAGAAGTGCCTAGGACTTTCCGGATTTTTTTGGAGGGTGAGCTCCTTGTTAGTCAGCCCACTAAGCCTGAACCTGGTGCCCTCAAGAGGTTGGTGGTACCCCAGGTTTACAGGCCCTTCCTACTGTAGTTGGCGCATGAGGCGCCCTTAGCTGGTCATCTTGGTACCAAGAAGACTAAGCAGAGGCTCTCTGCCCATTTCTACTGGCCCCGGATGGGAGTAGCAGTGGAGTCCCACTGCGGGACCTGCCAACTTGTCAGTTGTCTGGCAAGACTGGAGGCAGTATCAATGCCCTACTGCAGCCATTGCCAGTGGTGGGCACACCATTTGAGAGGGTGGGCATCGACATTGTCGGTCCCCTGGACCCTCCCACGTCAGGTGGACATCGGTTCATCCTGGTTTTTGTAGATCATGCCACCAGGTACCCTGAGGCTATACCCCTTCGGACTGTTACTGCCAAGGTAGTTTCCAGAGCTCTCCTGGGCATTTTCACCCGTGTTGGATTCCCCAAGGAGGTTGTCTCTGACAGAGGATCCAACATCTTATGTCTAGTTACATAAAAACCATGTGGAAAGAGTGCGGGGTAACCTACAAGTTCTCTACCTCCTACCACCCCCAGACCAATGGTCTGGTTGAGAGATTTAATAACACTCTCAAGGGCATGCTAGGTGCTTTGGAAGAGCCCCTAAGGAGGAAATGGGATCTCCTCCTGCCATGCCTGCTGTTTGCTTACAGAGAGGTACCTCAAGAGGGTGTTGGTTTCAGCCCCTTTGAGTTACTCTTTGGACATCCCGTGAGGGGGCCCCTTGCCTTGATCAGAGAAGGTTTGGAAGCCAACCCTCCCGGTCCCGCCAAGCAAGTGGGGGACTATGTGTTAGTCCTCAGACGGAGGATGACACAGATGATGGGTCAGGCAACAGCGAATCTCAAGGCCAGTCAGGAATTGAACAAATACTGGCATGACCTTAAAGCGTTGCAAGTGGATTGGACTCCAGGACAGGAGGTCCTCGTGATGGAGCCTACCAAGCCTCGGGCATTGGCAGATAAATGGACTGGACCCTTCAGGATAATCTCCAAGATGGGCGAGGACAATTATCTGGTTGACATGGGAATCCCAGGGGTAGCCCCTCAGGTATTCCATGTTAATAGGCTCAAGCCTTTCCACAGGCGAACCGAAGTCGCATGTCTCTTGCTGGCTTCAGAGCAAGAAGAGGATGAGAGAGAGCCCCTTCCTGATTGGCTGCATAGCAACTCTCAAGATGGCTCAGTGGAGGGAGTGCATCTCTCTCCAGATTTGACAACCGAGCAGCAGAGGGCCTGCAGGACTTTGCTCCAGCAGTATGCCTCTCTGTTTTCGCTGATGCCAGGCCTTACACCGTGGTGTAAGCACGAGATTGACACTGGTGAGAGCGTGCCTGTCAAGAGCAGGAGCTACCGAATGTCAGATACGGTTAAGAACCACATCCAGGCTGAGGTTGCCAAGATGTATGATCTGGGTGTTATTGAACCCTCAACCAGTCCCTGGTCCAATCCCATGGTCCTTGTCCCCAAGGCAAGTTCCCAGGCAGGTACCAAGGATTGGAGGTTCTATGTGGACTACCGAGGAGTCAATGCCGTCACTAAAACTGATGTGCACCCATTGCCCAGTGCTGATGAGCTCGTGGACACCATAGTTGCCTCCAAATTTGTGAGCACCTTTGACCTCACCTCAGGCTATTGGCAAATAGCTCTGATGGACCATGCCAAGGAAAAGATGGCGTTCTCAACACCAGAGAGACTCTACCAGTTTAGGGTCATGCCTTTTGGGTTAAAGAATGCCACTGCCAACTTCCAGAGGTTGGTCAATCATGCTCTCAGTGGGCTGGAAGCCTTTTGTGTGGCTTATTTAGACGACATTGCCATCTACAGTTCCACTTGGGAAGAGCACTTGACACATCTGGGTAGGGTGTTGCAGGCCTTGAAAAGGGCTAACCTCACTATCAAGGCCACCAAGTGCCAGATAGATCAGGGGAAAGTCACGTATCTTGGTCATGAGGTAGGAGTAGGTCAAATCCAAACTCTCCCAGTAAGGTACAGGATGTACAGGACTGGGAGACTCCCACTACTCAAACTCAGGTGAGAGCCTTTTTGGGCCTCACTGGGTAAATCGCAATTTCATGGCAGACTATGGGACCATAGCTGCACCCCTGACAGCTCTGACTTCACCCAAACAACCTAGGAAGGTTAATTGGACTGAAGGCTGTCAGAGGGCCTTTGATGGCTTGAAAGAAAGTCTGTGTAGGGCACCCGTGTTGTGTGCGCCTGACTTCAGCCGACCCTTTATCGTCCAGACGGATGCCTGCGACACCGGAATTGGAGCTGTCTTGTCCCAGTTAGATGACAAAGGGAGAGAACATACTATCATATTCATCAGTAGACAACTCAAGGGTAGAGAACTTAGGTGGACTACTCTTGAAAAGGAATGTTTTAGTATAGTTCGGAGCCTTAGGCATTTTAGGCCCTACCTTACGGGGTCTACCTTCAAGGTCCAAACAGATCATAAGCCCCTGAAGGGGCTTATACAGATGAAGGGTGAGAATCCAAAACTGCTCAGGTGGTCCCTTAGCCTTCAAGGGCTAGACTTCACCATAGAGCACAGACCAGGGAAGAGTCACGATAATGCAGATGGCCTTTCCAGAAGGTATGTTGACCGTCTGGATGAGGTTGTGTGTCTATCTCGTGGGAGATTAGGCACCCTCCACCTCAGTCTGGGGGGGGGGGTGACTGTGATGCTGGAAATGCATTGGAGGGACAGGGCCTCCGTATCCTTGTCCTTTACTGCTTTTTATCGTGTGTTCTGTCGTGTTTCCTGCACAGGAGTTCATGTGGGACTCCTGGCGGTGCCGCTCTCTCTCTTTTGGTTTGGTGAACGGACCCGTGGGATACCCTTATGGCACCCATGGGTGGGGGTACAACCCTGTGCCCCTAGTGTATGTTTTTGGGCACCTGTGGGTTGCCCGCAGAGCAGGGTATGGGCTGGTGGCAGCTCCATGCTGAATTTGACAGGTGCGCGGAGTATCCTCCATTTTGGGATACCCCGGCCCTGCCATTGGGATCAGTTGATTCCTGATGGAAAACAAGATGGCCCCTGTGGCCTCTTGCTTTCTATTACCTATTACCTTGTTTTCCCAAAGTCCTGGGAAGCCCTGACTCTGTCCCTTCCCCCTGACTGGCTGTTGGGTGGAAATGCCATATATGGTGTTGTTGTGAAGGCCCGGCCAGACTAGCTGGAGCCTTCCCAGTGATGTGTGTTGTGGGTATCTCCTGTGGGTGGGACCCGGGTGAATAGAGTGTGTGACGAATGTGCATTCTGTGTTGTGGATGTCTAGTATCTGGTGGTTGACACAATGACTGAGACAGCCCTGCCCGAAACCAGTATGAATGCAGTTTGGAGTGTTGAATGGCTCGGTACTTGTCCCAATACACATAACTTGTTGTGAGTGTCTGGAGAGAAGTGAATGGCCTGAATACCTCGTGTGCCTGATTGGCTACCTGCCTGCATGAATGCCCTTAGTCGTGATTGGATGCTTGAGTGTGACCCAGCGGAATGAATGGGAGATCAACAGTATATCTGGGGACCTCTCACTGCTAGGAATCGTGTTCAGAAGCTGAAGTCCACTACGACGAGTAACTGGAGTAACTGAAGCTTGACCTTGAAGCCCCGCTGGACGAGAAGAAGTGCTGTTGCTCTCCTTCACAACCTGAAAGCTGCTGTGTCTCCAAGGACTGACCCAGAGAGGACCTGGTAAAGCGCCCTCTTCCCGAGCTACGAGGGACCATTGTGCACAGCTGGTCTTTGGCAAAGCTCCCTGGTAGACAGACCTTCGAAAGGCTGCCGACCCGAGACGGGGACTGCCACAGAATCTGAAAGAGAAGCACCCGGACTGTTGTCCGCCACTGTCGACGACCGCCGTTGCTGACCGGAGCTGCCATGCTCCCGTTTGCCTAAGGACTTAATTTTATCATCGGACACTCTCGTCTGCATCGTCGCCCGCTTTATCCCGCTGGAGAAGGCCCGACCGTCGACGCGCCGAGGAGCATCCGCCGGTGGGTTTCCTGCCACCTAAGGACCACAGAGACGCCGCCGACTCAACGCCCTTGCTGGGCCACAGTTCTTCATCATCTCTTTGCGGTCCAGAACTATCGTCACCGAGGTGCCCCGCACGCCTCTTCCTTGCAGGACGCCAACGCTCTGTCGTCGACGAGCACCGCTAGGAACGAAGCTGCCACTTCATGGCCGTAGTTCAACCTGTTCGCCGTCGGACGTTCGACGACCCGTGACTCCTGCCTTAAAGGGAGGGCACTCTAGAAGGGCCGTCGATTCCCTGACACCGAACGCCGAGTTCCTCAACGCCTCTCGACGATCCGTGGCTCCTGCTTTAAAGGGAGTCACTCAAGAAGGATCGGTCAACGCATCTTCAGAGAACTCTACTCCACCAGGTACATTGGGAGTTAAAACCTTAATAGGAGGAAATAAGACTACCGTTTCAACCATCTTACGTTCCTGCCTATCTCTATTGCTGGTTTCCTTGTTATTGATCTGTGTGACATTTTAACCGTACAGTTGATGCACTTTAATGAGATTCGATAACATTGGTAGTACCACTTTAGAATTGTATATATTTATCAATGTTGACTACCGAGTACAAAGTGCGTTATTGTGATAGTTTACATACCTTTGAATATTAATTATATAAAGACTGTGTTTTCAGTAATACAGTGTGTGGACATTCCTTTGTGGGGGTTCGGGGACTACACTGTACTTAAGAACCAGCCCGCATCACCTCCTGAAAAGCTAGACCTTGATTGCTCGTCCACTGCTACCAAATAGAGAATCTTGGCTGGGGTCCTCTGTGCCTCTCCTCTACCATATAGAGAGCAGAAGTACAGACACCCCCTACCGGTCTTTACAGTATCTGAGTAGCTAAAAATGGGAGAAGCTAAAAGGGAAGCTACTTGGAAGCCCAATTTAAAAGCACATCTGTGAAGGAGGAACCGCAAATTACACATTTGGAATAAGGGTACCTTTGCATAGTTTTACAGTCGATAGTCCTTATCTTTCATCGGTGTTCCCGAATGAGAAAGATGTGTCAAAGCCGGCGGAAGAATCTGTATTCATGTTTAACTTCTATGGAGCTGTGCAGTGCGCCGGAGCGCCAATCTATCGAGAGGGAAAGAGGAAGCCACATGTTGCTTCCTGGCATCTTTTTGCTGTTGCTGGCTGTGCAAGAGTGCATGAAGTCAACACAGTAGTGTGGCAGATGGATTACCTGTATGGAGGATGATCGTGAACGCGTCTGGCAGCTGGTTCCTGCGGTGATGAGTTTCTCACTAAACCCAGGAACCTGCACGATAGGGAAGTTGTCAGGCCGGACAGACTCTGGCTGATAGGTAGTGGGAAGGGAGGGGCGATATGCACATCGCGTGACCATAGGTACTTGTCACAACTGGGGAGGAGCTAAATGGTTCTATCTTCCTCAGGCATTGCTTCGATGGATGAAGAAGTAGAGATACTGCCCAATGGCCTGCAGCCAATTGGAGAAGGGGGCACAGGCCAAGTTACATGCTGTCATTGGTGCTTGTCATCGATAAGAGGGAGGCTCTAAAAGCCGACACATAAACAAAAACAAAGCCATAATGAAAAATGCACATGCGCCGCCCATACAGTCTTAAGTATGGAACAACTGTGCTGTTCGTCAACTGCTGTTCAAAATTAGCGAATGACCTGCGAAAGTTTGTGCGCAGACTCCATAGTGGTGTTGGGAGAACGGCAGTCTCTGCAATTTCACCGCCGCCTAGTTTCTTATAAATGCAGCGATATATGGTAAGTCCAAAAAACGTTGTGCATGGACTTTGGGCCTTTATTAAGGGCACAACTTTGTGTACCTAGAGGTACATGGCAACAGTTGCTGAGGTAATGATCAAACTGCAAACAGCAGCATTACCTAATTATCCGGTAAACAGAAGGGTAATTGCTTGCTGGGATGGACCCTTAGGGCTTTTTGCAGTTGGAACGGGTTTGCATGCGTGGGTACTGATGTTCACGTCTGGGGGATGTACAGCGCATTACGTCCATTCCAGTCTATGGATCCACCTACTTTCCAGATTTAAAAGTCTGGTCTGAATATTTGGATCAAGATTGATTTTCTCTAATACCTAAGAGATCTTCGGCTGTATGTCGAGTCTCCATATAGGGGGCTACCATGGGTGATGGTGTGTGCTTGCACTGGATCCTGGCCGGTGCTCGGAGATCCTGGTTCCTACCTTCCGCATAGTTTGGCCTACAAAGCAATGCAGGGGCATTCGATGCAGTACACCACCTAACTGCTTTTGCAGTTAGAGAGGTGTTTGAGGGGTCCACTGTTTTGCTCCGATAGAGAAAGATTGAATTTTCTTAGTGAACCTGCACACAGAGCAGGACCCACACAGGAAATGTCCTGTTGCCTTGTGGATATTCAAAAGCCCTGGCTGGGGTGTATCGCGTACGTACATGGAGTAAACTAAATGCTCCTTAACATTTCTTGCTCGCTTGAATGCAAATCTTGGTGACGGTTCATCTGGCAATTGTAGTTTGACTATAGGCCAGTATTTCTGGATCATCTTTTTAACCTTGAAAGAAAGCGGACCATGCGCGGTCACGCATGTGATTCTATCTGATTGTTCCTGGATCTGGGGGGGGTTTCGATTCCAGAAGTGTATCTCGATTGGTGAATCTAGCTCTTTTCTTTGCAGTCGAAACTAGTTTTTTAGGGTATCCTCTCAATTTGAGTCTACTCGCCAAAAGATCAGAGTTTGTATAGAAGTCCACCACTGAGGAACAGTTTCTACATATCCACAGAAATTGTCCGGATGGGAGGTTTTGTTTCACAAGGCGGGGGTGGTCACTATTATAATGCAGAAGGGTGTTATGATCAGTAGGTTTTCTGTACAGGTTGCATGTGAGTTTCCCTTCTCGCTCAGCAATTAGAAGGTCCCAAAAGTGTACCGCATTCCTATCGTACTCCATGGTAAATTGGATGTTACTGTTGCAGGTATTCAGCCACTCTTGAAATGCTTGTAGAGACAGTTTGTCGCTGGACCACAGAAAGATGATGGCATCATTGTATCTATGCCACTCTTGGATTTTTGCTAGCCATGGGTTGCCCTAATGGTAAATGTATTTTTCTTCAAAAGACGTCATGAAGAGAATGGCCAAACCCGGGGCAAAGATTGCGCCCATTGCCGTCCACTTTATTTGTAAGAAGAACTGATTATTGAAAGTGAAAAAGTTCTTGCAAAGGGCTAAAGTAGTGAGCTCAATGATGAATTCAGGTGGAACCCGAGATTGAGTGTTATTCAGGATAAAATGTTCATGAATACAATCTATTAAAGCTTCCTGTGGGATGGACGCGTCCATTGTTACCAAATATTGGTGGCTGGGGTCGAAAGGAAGCTCTTCACATATTTGGAGTGTATGTGCGGTGTCTCGCAGGTATGATTTAGTCTTGTTGCTCAGAGGTTTGAGGAAGAAATCCACAAATCTGCAGACTGGTTCTAGTAGTGACCCACAGCCCGACACTATGGGCCTCCCTGGTGGGTCCTGAGCATCTTTATGGATCTTTGGGAGGGCGTACAGACATGGGGTACGTCCTTGATATGTTGTTAGGAAGGCTGCTTCTTTCTCCGAGATCCAGTCTCTTTCTGCAGCAAAAGTAACTATATAAGAGATTTCATTTTTAATTTCTTTAGTGGGATCCTTCTTTAGCGGGCGTTAGCTGGTACGATCATCCAAGAGGTTCATGACCATCTGGGTGTATTGTTCATTAGTCATGAGGACAATCCCGCCGCCTTGATGTCACCTGATGGCACATGTCTTCTCCACTCTTTTCAAGAGATGGGCACTGACTAGTGTTTCATCCACCTTAAAGAATCTCTTCTGATCCCTCCCAAAAAAATCAGCTAAGCGCGGCTCTCCTACATTGAGACCTCAGGGATACCCAGCTCCTCCCACTCCTCCTTCCACGTTTCACCCGATGACGTGTCCACTCGTCCACTTGCCTCAAGATAGGGATAGGAACTGGTGCATCATCCATCTCCCCAAAATGTTGCTGCTCTCTCCCTGCGAAATCCATGTCCTGAGACCAACTTGCTACAAAAAATACTAGTTTGTTTAGTCTAAAGTTCTTGGGCCTCCCTCTCCCACCTGCTATTAGTATCTGCATGTTGCAGAAGTGCAAACCTACTCATGTTGTCACTAAGACATTGTTACCTCGGCCCCTTTAACTGCCTTCTGCCTGTGTTCCCCTACATTTCCTCAGATCCAGGGCATACTACATCGCTTTTAACCAGATCCCATAGCTGGGGCAGATGTGCAAGGTAACCAGGGAAGTGGGACCGAATGTCATTCATTCAACAAAGAAACTAACATTATATGCAGCTGCCCTCCCAGATCCGCCATTTTTCTTCTTTCCTTTCCTTTCCTTTCCTTTCCTTTCCTTTCCTTTCCTTTCCTTTCCTTTCCTTTCCTTTCCTTTCCTTTCCTTTCCTTTCCTTTTCTTTTCCTTTCATCAAGGGCAGCTTCTGAATGCACAATAAGAGCCAATTGACTGAATTTGGGAGTATGAGCCAATTAGACTTGTTTACCCACTATCAGGGCCCGATTCTTAATTTGGCGCAGTGAACCTGCTAAAGAGCACGAATCACTGCTCCAAATCAGGAGGCCCAGGCTTCACCACTATTCTCAAATGAGCCTGGGCATCCTCGTAGTGCACAATAGTGCACCTGCTGGATTGCACCTGTTGTTGGCTTAACGGGTGCAATCCTGAAATCTCGGCAGCATTTTTGTAAAATAACAACATATTTGTAAGTTTACAAAACTGCTGCAGAGAACTCAAGTGTGTATGAACACTTTCATACACACCAAAGTAAGCAGCTTCAATTTTGTTATTTGCTACACTGAAACTGCTTACTTTGGTGTACATGAAAGTATTCATATACACCCGTGGGGTGCATATGAACGCTTTCATATACACCAAAGTAAGCAGCTTAGATGTTGTATTCTGCAACATTGAAGCTGCTTACCTGCATTGCATCAAGGCTTCTTGTGGTACTCCTCCACAATAACTGAACTAAAATGGTACTGTATATGTGCGCCACTTTAGCGCACATATTAAAATGGAATGTCAGTCTAAAGAGACATATAAGGAAAGTGGCGGTTGCTAGGTTGGTTTCCAACCCATTTTAGCAACCGCCACATGTATTCCGACAGCGGTGCATTCCGCCCGACTTCGGAAGAATGCACCACCTTCAGAATAGGTCTGAGTACTGAAAAGGTTGTTAACGCTTCTGATTACCTTTTCGGAACATAGCACCATTTGAGAATCGGGCCCTGAATGTGTTGCACCCTGCCCAGCTAATTTCTTTATTTAGTTGTGCCCTGTAACTGAATGTGTTGCACCCTGCCCTGCTAATTTTCGAATTTAGTTGTGCCCTGTAACTGAATGTGTTGCACCCTGCCCTTCTAATTTTCACATTTTATTGCACCCTGCCCAGCTAATTTTCGAATTTATTTGTGCCCTGTAACTGAATAAATTGCACCCTGCCGTGCTAATTTCAAAATGTATTTGTGCCCTGTAACTGAATGTGTTGCACACTGCACCTGCCCCCCCTCCCCAAAGTGCATCAGAGGCCCAGACTGGTAAGTGCCCCCCCACTGCAGCCAACCATGTCCATTTCTATCTCTCGTATCCTCTCCAACTGCTTCACTATCTCCTATCCTTCTCCTATCACTAAATCCGACTGGAAGAAACCTAAGAAGAACATACTGGGCTCCAACCCAGGCCTTCTTATTGCAGACACCTATGTCACGGCTTCCACCAGAGAGACCATCACTGACATCCTTTTATTCGTTAGCTCACCTGACCTATGGACTTGTTATATGGTTGGCTTTATCTCTCCTATCGTCTCTTCTCCCATTAATGGTGGAACTCGCTGGGAGTTTCTCCTTGACCTTCACCATTTCCTGAGTTATCATTAATGTCTATTTCAATGGAACCATCATGGTTCTAGGTCCTCAACCCAACCTTCTTCCCTTCAACAGGCTCCTCCCTCACCTCTCTAACCTCACCTCTCCCCCCTCCATATTCCCTTGCCTTCTGTACTACCCTCTCCCTCTGTGCAGTCATCCCTGCCTTGCTGCGCTACCCCAGATCCCTTGTCGTCCTGGGTTCCCTCACTATCCTCCACTATCCCCCTGGCCCTCTTGCTAACATCGGGTGGACCACTTTCCCCAGTACCCCCTCAGGAAGACCTTCAAAGATGGCAAGATGCTCCACATTGACACTCTCAACACTTGCTCCACTGTCAAACGCTTGTCTGACATCTGCAACCTCCTTAAATTCATGGACCTTGATGTGCTCGCCATCACGGAGAACTGGTTCAAGGAGAGCTCAGTCACAAGCTATGACACACTCCTCCTTGAAGGCTACAGAGTCCTCTCCGTGCCCAGGCCTAAGAAGGTAGGTCGGGGTGGTGCTTATCTTCCCAGAATGGATAATTGTATCCTTCTTTCCTACTCAAGTCTACTCATCCTTCGAGTGCCTATTTATTTATTTATGTATTTACCTATACACATTTGTTAAGCCCGCAACAGCCCAGAGGCATCGTAGTGCTTTTACAGACACTTGTTTTTCTCCGTTACAGGTAAAATTACATTTGCATTTTTCAGTACAGTCGGAAGGGAGGAAAGAAAGCAGTGGGTTAGGTGAAGAGGGAAGTTTTGAGCTATCTTCAGAAGGCAAGGAGACTTTTCAGCTCTGATGTCAGCAAGTAGAGGGTTCCATAACTTGGCGGCTATGTAGGGGAACCCAAGCCCTCCAGCTTTGGCCTTGTTGATGTGTGGGGTGTGTAGTTGGTTGGCGAAGCGAGTCCTGATAGGTCGTGTAGAGGTGGATTTGGTTATTGTCTCATATAGATATGTTGGTGCTGTGAGTGTGAGGCATTTGTGGGTGAGGGTGAGGATTTTTAAAGTGATGCGCTCTTTCACTGGGAGCCAGTGGGCTGCCTGTCTGGCCTGTGTAATTTGATCCCTTTTAGAGATGCTTAATGCTGCTCTTATCGCATTGTTTTATGTGATTTGGATCTGGTTTCGTTTTTTTGTAGTAGAACTTGCGAGGAGGGCGTTGCAGTAGTCTAGTTTAGCGCCAATAGTTGCTCTGGCTATGGCTAGACAATTAGGTTTGGATAGGTAGGGTTTTATTGCGTTTATCAGTTTTGTGGTGTGCGCTGATGTGGATGTGACAGCGTTGACCTGCCTGGTCATGGATAGCGTAGAATTTATGTAGACTCCTAGGGTCTTCCTGAGGTGGAGACAGGGATGATATTTTTGTCAATGGTGAAATTGGAATACAGTTTGTCGAGTTTGGCTAGAGTAGTTTTTGACCTAGTATTATGATTTTGGTATTCTCTCCATTAAGGCAGAGGCATTGGTCGCCATCCAAGCCTGGATAGTGGTGTAGATCATGTGGAGTGCTTCGGCACCTATGTGGTAAATGCCGGTCAGTAGTAAGAGTACATGGGTATCGTCAGCGTAGTTGGTATACACGATACCAAGGGTGTCAAGCTTGTCGACGAGGGCCTTCGTGAACGAGTTGTATAGAGTAGGTACTGTGCAAGAGCCCTGTAGGGCTCCACAGTGGATGGTGGTAGGGGCAGTATTGGCTATGTTTGAGAAAACATTCATAGCCCTACCCTCCAAGAAAGAAGTGACCCAGAGAGCTGCTTCTTTGGAGAAGTTAGCTGAGTGGGTGAGGTGAGAAGTGAGTATTTTATGGTCTACCAGATCGAAAGCAGCCGAATAACAGGAGGGCTGGCTTTCCTTTATCCATGATATGGGTGATCTGGCTTTTTAGGTCCACCAATGCTGTCTCTGTACTGTGTCCTTTGCGGAAATCGGATTGCCTTGACCCGAGAATAGAGTGGGCTTCATGGAAGTGTTGGATTTGGCAGTGGGCAGCTTTATCCAAGATCTTCAGGAGGAAGGGCACGGTAGTTATTGGTTGATAGTTGTTGGGCTGAGCTGCGTCTAGAGTGGTTTTTTTTAGAAGGGGACGTACCAAGGCTTCTTTGAGGCTGGCGGGGATAATGCCAGTTCTGAAGGAGGAATTGAAGAAGGCCTAGTTTGCAGACTCTCACTCTCTCTTAAATCTTCTCTCACTATGGCCACCTTCTATAGGCCGCCAGGACAGTCCACTCTCTTCCTCTCGGAATCGGTTGTCCTGCCCTCCTCTCTACTCTCCTCCTCCTCCCAACTCCTCCTGGTAGGTGATCCCAACATCCATCTGGACTCCCCCGACTCTTCAGGTCCCTTCCGCAACCAATGCGACTCTCTCTCCCTATCTGTCCTACTCTCTGACCCAACACACATTGCGGCCCACACCTTGGATGTTCTCATATCTACTGATCCCTCTCTCCACCCCGCTCACTACCTCTCTCTCTTGAACTGACTACTGTTCAACACACCTGACACTATCCTCACTTCTTACAGCAACACACCCGGCACCGCCACTTGGCTTTAAAGTCACCATTCCCATGAAAAAAGTAACAGTGGCTACCTTTGCCTCCAACTACTCTCCTCCTCCCACTCCTACGGCTCACTCCCACCCTGACACAGCCCTTGGTAACCTCAACCTCTCTATCTCCTTCACTCTCGACACTCTTGCCCCTGCCATGAGGGTATGACTGAAGCCTTCCAAAAAGTGCAACTCTTGGTACGACTCTGACCTAGCTGCCCTTGTACGCAAGTGTAGGGCAGCTGAATGGACATGGAACTCATCAGGTGGACCATCTGACAAACTGGCCTGCAGCTTCCTTCAGGGACAATATAGACTCTACATCCGGTCCAAGAAAAGAGTATATTCAAGCCTGAATCTCAGCAGCATCAAACAACATGGCCCAACTTTTCAGTCTGAAAGGAACTGGCCCATCCTGCAGCAGCATCTTCTTCTGTTGCACCCACTCAGGACGTCGCCTCGGCCCTGGCTGCACACTTCATCACAGAAACCCAAGACATCCCGTCCTCCCTCTTTTCTACCCCACAGAACACACCTACACTGGAGCCTCCCTTGGCCCACCCTCCTCTTACCCTCTCCGCTCCCTCACCCATCTCACTTGATGAGGTCACCAGACAAGTCTGGTCTATGAAGGTCTCATCCAAGCAGGTGGACCCCTGCCCCTCAAAAACCATTAAGGACAATATTGGCACCTTCACCCCAGCCTTGGCTGATCTGTGAATTATCTCATTTTCCACTGGAGTTTTCCCAATGGCCCTTAAGCAATCCCTTATGCACCCCCAACTCAAGAAACCCTCTGTCGACCCCACCATTCCGAAAAAATTACAGCTTATCTCCATCACTCCCTTCTTGGGCAAACTTCTGGTGAAGTTGGCTATCACTTAGCTGACCCTCCACACTGAATCCATTTGCTGCTTCCATGACCATCAGTCTGGCTTTGGGCATCTAGAGGCACAGAAACTGCTCTTCTGAACACCTGTGAGGACCTTCTCTCAAATCTAGACACTAACACTCCCTCTGTCCTCATTCTCCTTGACCTCTCCTCTACCTTTGACACAGTTAACAACAACACTGTCAATCTGGAAAAATGAACACCCTTCATTTGAATGATAGACGTAACTTGATGGCCGTGGGCCAACCGTCTTATGCATTGAATTATAGAAATATAAACTGCTATGCTTGACCGACGAGCGGCCATTTTAAATGTAGCAAGAATCGCCATTTTGCTTGTTAACCATTGCTCATTGCTTTCTGTCTAAAAACTGCTTTGCAGCTTGCAATTCTTGCAGATTCTGCTTACTCTGCTCAACTGTTAACATTGTTGTCTGAATATGAAAGGACAAGGTCGCAGGACTGAAGAGTTTGCTGAAACTCCTCATGAGTAGCCCAGAGAGGAATGCCCATGCTCCCTCTCTGTAGCCTTGTGAGGGAGCTGCAGGGCATTTAATCACTTCACAGCTGCCAGCCAGTCTCGTACGATGGTAGAATATGTTACAATAATACAGCTAAAGGCTTGAATTATGCTTTTCTTACAGCCCCCCTTTGCAAAACCCTTTAGAATGTGTCGGCTCCCAGGACACAAATAGTACCTCATAGATAGCAAAGCTTGGAATGTGGCACTTCCCCCGTGTGCAGCTTGCTTCCAAGAACAGAACCACCATGTTCTGTTCAACAACTAAAAGATGCCTCTGCACTTTCTAATTGCACATTGTTACAAGAATAGACATAGAAAATGTTATAATTGTCATACTCGTCGGATATGTCTATCGTCATCCCGAGTTCAAAGGAACTTAATAAAGAGGGGTGTTGAACATGACTTTGCTGATTGTATGATATGTATTTTGTATATATGTAACTGATGTACGTAATTCGCTCTCTTGCGTCCCTCGACGTCTAGGAAACTCACGTTGCGGGGCGTGAGATCAGAATTGGCCAATTGATACTATCTTTTGCTTGCAATAAACCCTAGCATTGGGAATTTGAACCTCGTGTCTGGCGCATCTTTTCGTGTATGGTTATTGCGTTGTTTCCATAGCACGAGGGACTCCTAGGGGCCCCTTTCAAGATGGCGCGCGAATAGGGAACCTCCCCCACTTGCCCCATCGTATACGTTGTAACGGAGTAAAGGCGGAAGAACGCCGAGGACGGGACGGTCGAGCCGGGATCAAGAAGTGTACGGGCGCCCTGTAGAAGAGAGGAGAGATTCCTTCCGCAGATCTGCACACACCTGATCGATGTACCGGGCCAGAGGGCAAAAGAGGCGAGGGTCCCGAGACGAGGCAGAACCAGAGAAGCGCAGACACGACGTGGGGAGAGGTTGCGTTAGAACAGGCGACTTGTTTTTACAGGTGAGTCATTCCCCGATTTAAAGAGAAACCTGATTTTTGGTAGAGTGTTGATTTTGCAAACTCAAACGTCCAGGTAAAAGTGGCTAACCAAAGGGGAAGGTTAAAGAAACATGCCTGGAGTACTGTCCACTTTAGCGGGGCTTTTCAGCTGCGGTAGACAGTCCTTGGAATATGGCCAAAGTGCACCGCCTGGGGGAACGCTGGCTTATGATATGTATGCAAAATATGGTGTGGGTGCGATAATATTTTGTGAAATTTGACATAGGCAAACTAGAAAGCAACCCGACCATCAGTGGCCGATTAATGGTAGTTTTGAGATGGGGAGGATAGATAACCTAGAAAGGGTGCTGATTAGAAAGAAAGCGCGACCTGCAGCTTTTCAGACACGCATTCCACAAGGATATAAAGAAAGCCCGAGCATTTACAGCAGAGCGCTAAAAGAGCTGCTAGACATGCTAGAATTACCCCAAGGTTGCGTACTCTTGCAGTACATAGATGACTTGTTATTAGCTGCTGACACGAAAGAGATCTGCAAAGAAAGTACTGTATTTCTATTGACACACTTAGCGACCCATGGTCATAAGGCAACTTTGAAGAAATTCCAGTATAATCAGAAGGAGCTGTCTTATTTGGGATACCTACTTTCGAAAGAAGGAAGAAGATTAACACCAGAACGCATAGAAAGTATTTCTAGTATGCCTATTCCAAAAACTCAAAAAGGAGTGAGAGCTGTAATAGGCATGGCCTCTTATTGTCGGCAGTGGATCAGTAATTTTGCGTTGATTGTGAAGCCGATGATAAAGTTGACAAAAAAGGATGCAGAGATGCCTTTACAGTGGGATGAGGAATGTCAGAAAGTGTTTGAGCAATTGAAAGCTGCATTGTGTGCCGCGCCAGTTTTAGGCACTCCTAACTATAAAAAGATCTTCAGACTATTTGTGAGTGAGGGTGAAGGATGTGCATTGGCGGTTTTGACACAGAAACAAGGTGGAAGAAATAGGCCGTGCGGCTATTTTTCTTGCGCGTTGGACCCTGTAGCGCGCGCACTACCACGATGTTTGAGATCCGTTGCAGCGGCTGCTGCGTCAGTGAAACAAACGGAAGGAATGGTATTGGGGCACACTTTAATTCTGATGGTGCCACATGCTATAGACGTTCTATTAAATAGGACACAGACACAACACCTCACCTCAGCTAGACTGACAAGATATGAGCTCATCTTATTTGCACCCCACATCCAAATTATGAGGTGTAGCGCATTGAATCCTGCAGAATTAATGCCACTGCCCATAGCAGAAATTGGTGACAATGAATCACCACCCCATGATTGTTTAATGATCACTGAAGAAGAAACAAAGGGAAGGATTGATTTGAGCGACACCCCACAAAAAGAGCCAGATGGGGAGTTATTTTGTGATGGCTCTTGTTCTAAATTACCTGATGGCACATCAACGGCTGCATATGCAATTACTACCCTAGAGAGTGTTGCAGAAAGCAGAAGAATCCCCTACAATTCGGCACAAGCCGCAGAAATAATAGCACTGACCCGAGCCTGTGAACTCTCTGAGAATTTGAACGTGAATATTTATACTGACAGCCAGTACGCCTTTGGCGTGGTTCACAACTTTGGCCGACTTTGAGCTGAGAGGGGTTTCTTGACATCACATTGGGCCTGGATTCAGCATGGCCCTTTGATTGTGCGATTGTTGTCTGCACTCACGTTTCCAAAGCGCCTAACTATAGTGAAGTGCGAGGCGCATAAGAAAGTAACATGTAGAGTGGGAGAGGGAAACGCATTTGCAGACAGGATTGCGAAGCAAAGAGCCACAGATTTGGGGAATAAAATGATGACAGTACAGACTGAGGAAGTACCTTGTATGATAGAGAATGGAGTTGCCACAGTGAAAGAAATGCAGGCTGAGGCCACGACTGAAGAGATTCAGGGGTGGGCTGAGGGCTCTGCTGAGTTAGATTCGGAAGGATGTTGGGTGGATAAGGAAACAAAGAACTGGATGTTGCCAAATTGTTATGTAACTGCAATGGTTATAATGGCGCATAGCCCTACCCACATTTGCGCGAAGAAGATGGTACAGCATTTATCCACAGTATGGAAGAATGAGCACATAAAAAAGAAAGCAGAAAGGCTAGTGCAGAATTGTATTACGTGCCTGCAACACAATGTAGGGAAGGGAACCGTGACTCCAGCAGTTAATTTCGGCCCACCCTCTATGCCGTTTGAGGTGGTCCATTTTGATTTCATAGAAATGGAAAGGTGCCAGAACTACAAATATGTGTTAGTGGTAATCTGTGCATTCCGCAAGTGGGTGGAGGCATATACTTTAAAAGACTGTACTGCCATGTCCACAGCAAAAGTAATGCTAAAGGAGTATTTCTCCCGGTTTGGGTTGCCCCGTGTCCTGTGGTCAGACAATGGCCCCCACTTTGTGGGCGCAGTAGTGCTACAGATCTGTGCAGGTCTGCAAATAGAGAAGTGATTCCACAGTTCCAGGCATCCCAGTTCCGCCGGGCTTGTGAAGAGACATAACGGAATCTTGAAGTCAAAGATAGCAAAAATTTGCGCTGGGAGCAAGTTGAGTTGGGTGGATGCATTACCCCTAGCGCTGTTGTGTATGCGCACGTCTGTGCAGGCTATGACTGGGCTCTCCCCCTATGAGATTATAATGGGGAGACCAGCAAATGTATGGTGCGCACCGCAGCCCAAGAGATTATGTGAGGTCGAGCATCCTATGTTAAGCACTTATTGTGGACTTTTAACACAAAAGTTGCGTTTGATTCATCAGCAGGTGCAGGAGGCGTTGCCAATGCGATATACCTGACCGGGGCACGCACTGGAGCCTGGAAGCTGGGTGTTAATTAAAAACTTTGAACGGAAGACAGCATTAGCACCCAGGTGGCGCGGCCCCTATCAAGTACTTTTGGCAACACAGACGGCCATCCGGGTGGACGGACGGAAGGCATGGATCCATGCGACACATGCCAAAATATTCCCAGGACTGCTGACAACTTCCGACGACCAGAGAAAGGAAACGGTCTCGGAAACTAAAGAAACTGTTAGCAGTCCAGTGCCACAGCATCAGCCTGAGCGAGAAGTGCTAGTTGAAACAAAGAGCAAATGAGAAGTGAAACTCAAAACAGAGCCTGAGGAGGCTGCCAGTAAGGGGAAAGGGTGAAAAGTGCCCCAACGTTGCTCAGCGGAAACAACATCACTGCCGAGCGACACAAACCCTGCATTGCAAACACGAGCAGAAACAACGCGTGTACCCCTTTGGCGCCCACCAGTTCCCACGAATGCACCAAAGGCAAAGAAAGAAACAACATCATTGCCACGACACTCATCACTGCCCATCAAAGTGCCACAGGCTGACACTGAGCCTCATACTGGAAATGCAACAGCACTATTCACGGATCATACAATACCAGGAGTGAATCGGTATAATTTGCGGCCTCGACAGGCAAAGTGATCCACAGATCTTTGGTGCTTTTCTTTCTGCCTTTGGTTCCACTCACGGACGGAGTAGGAACCAGGGGCGTAGAGGAGAGAAGTGTGAGAATTGTGCAAGTCGGACAATTCAAGACTCACGGCTCCTCGGTGCGCTTATAAAAGTACATGTGTCAGGAGCCAGAGCAGGACAAGCTGGACGCACATAAGTACTAAGGCTGATGGAGAACATGTGTCCTAAGCCAGAGCGGGACAAGCTGGATGCACATAGTACTCTATCAATAAAGAACTGTCCGGAAATAGTTTGAGCAGTGGGAGAATGAACAACTAATGTTGCTCGGAGTGGATAAATGATCCAGGCTGTGAAAAGGCTGGCAGAATTGAACTGTGACATTTTTCGCTGAACTTTTCTGGCATCAAGAACGAGAGACATTCACGACGAACTTTGCCAGCAAGAAGAAGGACGATGAAGAACAAGTCAAGACCGGTTTCAGCTTCCTCCTGCACCCCTGCTGAAAATATAATAGATTTAGAGACTATAAATTTAGGGAAAAAGCATGGTAAAAGGAATAAGGTACCGATTTGGACATTAGTCCTATGTTTTTTTAAGTATGATAGTACCAACAATAACAGCTATTACACTATGGTTCCTGGAGTACGTACACCCATTAGAAACACTTTTGCCAAAAGCAGCTACTGAAAGCCCGGTTCATGTAATCAATGGTACTTTGCCCCCAAAGGAAGAGAGACATAGAGAAGGATACGGCAACAATACATTGTTGCTCATCATGAACATGACCCATGCGGTTTTAAAGAAAAAAGATTGCTAGGTTTGCGCCCATTTACCACAGCACGGTGGGAAAGGGATTGGCAGGTATGTACAACCATTGCCATTGATTTATTCATGTGAAGTAACTTTAAGTGCAATGTTCTTTGGGAAATGGAACAAGAGTAATACGGGTCAGCTAGATGAGACCAATATGAATGAATTTGAGGAAGTAACCATGAGACCTGTGGGTTGTTCCATATTCCAAAAAGCTTGCGTGTTTGCACTAGAACCCATGAGAAAGAATACACGAAAAATAACAAGACTAGATAGATTACATAGGCAGAATAGACCAACCCCGCCAGCAGAAAGAACATCAGTAATGACATTTCGGATGAGGGATGAATGGAACAAAGATGCTGTGCCCCCTGCCTATACAGTGGGTCACAGCCCCAAAACTGCTCCCCTATGTCTGCAGAAAAAGTGTTCCTATAAAGTAGGAACGTTTAGCAACTGCCTGAACACAGTGGTTTTAAAACATGAAATAGAACCCGTGTACGTAGGATACCCTGTTTACTTTATATGTGGAGAAATCATATCCATGGTTACCTAGAAACTGGGGAGGTACATGCTACCTAGGTCTACTGTTTCCAGGAGTGTTCCTCTTGGAGACAGCAGAGGTAGCCAGACGAACAAAAGGTAGAACTCAAAGGAGTAGTGAGGATGGAACGATAGCAATGGATATAGCCAAATCATTTATACCGTTCTTGTCCCAAATAGAAAATTCTTACAATATAAGAAAACTGTCTGGAATATTACAAAAAACAATAGATTCCACAACGGATATTTTATTGAATATGACGTTAGAAGAAAAAGGAATAAGACTAATGGCACTTCAAAACAGGATGGCTCTCGATATAATATTAGCTGATCGTGGGGGAGTTTGCAAGCTCGTAAAAACTGCATGCTGTGTGTATATAGATGACTACTCCCCTACGATATTTAAAGCGATCCGGAAATTACATGTCATAAGTTCCACACTCTCTACTGAAGAAGGGGCTTGGAGGATAGGATCCTGGTTTTGGGGATTATTGCGGTCTTGGGGATGGAAGTTAATTTCGATACTAATGATGGTACTCAGGATATTCATAACATGCTGCTGTTGCATACAATGCTTACCAATAATATGCTCTGAAATAAGTGATGGATGTACTAAGGGATGTATGCACATGGTGTCGAGAGGAAAACAAACGCATGGCCTGAATAACAGAGACACTGAGGAAACAAAAATAGTAAAACAATTCATGGCGATAGACATTAATGATGAAGATGATTCAGATGTAGATACCCCAGACTTATCCTCAGTAGAGGAGGATACAATGAATAAATAAGACGTTTGGCACACAGCCAAAAGGAGGGTTTTTCAATCTGGAAAAATGAATACCCTTCATTTGAATGATAGACGTAACTTGATGGCCGTGGGCCAACAGTCTTATGCACCGAATTATAGAAATATAAACTGCTATGCTTGACCGACGAGCGGCCATTTTAAATGTAGCAAGAATCGCCATTTTGCTTGTTAACCATTGCTCATTGCTTTCTGTCTAAAAACTGCTTTGCAGCTTGCAATTCTTGCGGATTCTGCTTACTCTGATCAACTGTTAACATTGTTGTCTGAATATGAAAGGACAAGGTTGCGGGACTGAAGAGTTTGCTGAAACTCCTCATGAGTAGCCCAGAGAGGAATGCCCATGCTCCCTCTCTGTAGCCTTGGCAGGGAGCTGCAGGGCATTTATTCACTTCACAGCTGCCAGCCAGTCTCGTACGATGGTAGAATATGTTACAATAATACAGCTAAAGGCTTGAATTATGCTTTTCTTACGGCCCCCCTTCGCAAAACACTTTAGAACGTGTCGGTTCCCAGGACACGAATAGTACCTCATAGATAGCAAAACTTGGAATGTGGCTCTTCCCCCGTGTGCAGCTTGCTTCCAAGAACAGAACCACTGTGTTCTGTTCAACAACTAAAAGATGCCTCCGCACTTTCTAATTGCACATTGTTACTAGAATAGACATTGAAAGCATTATAATCGTCATACTCGTCGGATATGTCCATCGTCATCCCGAGTTCAAAGGAACTTAATAAAGAGGGGTGTTGAACATGACTTTGCAGATTGTATGATACGCATTTTGTATATATGTAACTGATGTACGTAATTCGCTCTCTTGTGTCGCTCAAGGTCTAGGAAACTCATGTCGCGGGGCGTGAGATCAGAATTGGCCAATTGATACTATCTTTTGCTTGCAATAAACCCTAGCATTGGGAATTTGAACCTCGTGTCTGGCGCATCTTTTCTTGTATGGTTATTGCCTTGTTTCCATAGCACAAGGGACCCCTAGGGGCCCCTTTCAACACCCTGATTGCACATCTCCATGACACCCTCAGAATCACAGGTCAGGCTCTGGCGTGGTTAATCTCCTTTCTCTGCAAACGCCCATCCCAGGTGGAACTCAGAGCCTTTTTCGCAACTACTGCTCTCTCAAACTGGGGCGTTCCTCAGGGATCAAACCTCTCCCCCTGGTTCATTAACATGTTTATGGCTGCCTTAGCACATGTGATTGCCACTTTCACCTCTAACTTCTATTGTTACATGGATGACACACAACTATCTTTCAGGCTACTCTCAGCCACCTCCTTTTCCTCCTCGCTGACTGTCTGTCCGGTATTCAGTCATGGTGTGCTGCAAACAACCTCTGCCTCAATGCCATTAAAATTGAGATCGTTCTCATTGGGACCCCTGCTCCCGCCTTAACACTTTTGCTCTGACCTGCCTCCCTTGGCCCTGCAACCTCACCCAAATGCAAGGCAAAAAAAAACGTTTTTTGAGGAAATTTCCGAAATAAAAATTGCCGACCCCACCAAAAGACCTAAAACCCATACCACAAAATGTTCTAACTACCAAAAGTTTGAACCTTTCGTGGTATGTGTTTAGGTGTTTCGGTGGGGTCGTTATGGGGTTGGGGAGGTTACCCCACTTACTACAGTGAGCGGGGGTTGCAGGGGACACCCTCCCCGCCCCCCGCCAGAAGAGACTTATTCTTGGCCTCAAGCCCAGAGATCACAGCTCTCCGGGGCTGAAATCACTGCATTGGTTCCCCGTAGCTGCAAGGATCAAGTTCAAGACCCTTTTCATTGTCCACAAGGCTTTTGGGGCCTGGGTCCTACCTACCTGCAACCCTGCCTACCTAAATACTTTCCATCACAAGCCCTCCGCTCATCTTCCTCCAACCTTATTCGAGTGAGCGGTTCTCCAAGCAGAGATTTGGAGGGAGATAATTATCCACAGCAGGTACTTCCCTCTGCAATAGCGTCCCTGCTGCCCTCCATCTTGAGCCTGAGCTTATTACGTTTAGGAAACTCTTCAAGACCTTCCTCTCCTCCTCTTCCTTCTCACACCCTCTACCTTGCTAACCCAGCCCTCTCTCCCTCTCCATCTCTCCCGCCTCTTCCTTACAGTTTGCTGACTGGCCGCCTGCTGTACCTCAGAGTATCACCAGTCCCAAGCACCCCCTTCAGTCCTCTCACACTCGCCTCATGTCCCTACTCCCACCCCCTCCACTGCACTTAGAATAACACCAGAGAATGGCACTCTCTGCACTTATCCCAGTCTCCAACACCCGGGTGCAATTGGACCTCCCCCACCCTGTTGACCCTCTATGCACTTGCACAACCAAAATGCAACGTGTCTGTCTGTTCTCACTTGTCTTCCCCCTGATCTGCACTTGTAAAACTGCAGAATCGCTGTTAGGCCTATTTGCTGTGTCTCACTGTGTTAATTGTATTTACGCACTTACTCTGTACAGGCTTTTATCGTCTCTTTGAAATTCAAGGACTCTGAGCGACTGTTGTTTTTCCCATTGCTCCCACCCTGCTTGAGCACTTTGAAACACTATCATGTGTATATGCGCTTTATAAATAAACAATCCAGTACAATACAATACATATAAAACTGGAGGAGTGGCACAAGAATACCAGTCTAAAGAGGCAGGTAACGAATGTGGCAGTTGCTTGGTTGGGATCCAACCCATCCTAGCAACCACCACATGGATTCCGAAAGTGGCTCATTCCTACCGACTTCAGAAGAATGCGCCACCTTCAGAATAGGTCTTAAGTACCAAAAAGGTAATTAAAGTTTTTAACTAACTTTTCAGTACTTAACACCAGTTAAGAAACAGGCCCCAGTTGAGAATCAGGCCCGTCGCTGATGGTTACCATGTTTTCAGAATGACTGCTCATTCTTCTTCGCATTGCAAATTCTTTTTTTTATGTAGCAGAATTGGCCAAAGAATTGGGATGTGGTTGGTGTGGAATGAGAATGCAAGAATGAAGGGGTACCATCGTGAGAACATAGCTGGGTTTAGCATGGTGTCATGGTGGCGTTGCTGGGAAACGCTTGGATTTTGCAATGAGCTGACAGCCACGTGTCAATCCTTGTTAAGTGGCATCATTGTACTTAAGTTCCTGAGAATGTATTCCTTATTTTTCCAGGGTAGGTTTCCAGCAAGTGGTTGCTGCCCTCTGCAGGATTGAAGGGCTTGCCTGTAACTGGCTTTATCCCAACACAAAGCCTCTCACAACGTTGGGTTCTTTCCTCAAACTGATCAGTAGTTTTCCAGGCATTGGCTGCTGCTTTCTGTGTGATTGGAGAGGTTACTGGCAACTGCCTGCATTCCTCCAGCAACCTCTCACCTTTGACGGCCTTCTTCCAATGTCAAGAGGTCACAACCTCCCTTCCCCTTCCTCTCCTCCTGGTGTATGCTTTGTGTGTGGGTTTAAGGTGTCTACTGAAGCAGCATATCAAGCATTGGGGATAGGGCCAGGCCTGCCAATGCCACCTGAGAACAGGACCAATCTTCACCTGCTCGTTGAGCCATACTTCCTCTATGGTTCAGGGGTTCGGTGTTCTTTCATCACTGGAAATTGCAACGCCTGGCATTTAAATGTGGAAAGAATTCCTAAAACGGTAATCTAAAAAAGAATTCCCACCCTCCTAAAAATGTTGTTTACTGTTTTCAGAATTCTTTCCAAGTTTAAATGCCAGGTGTTGTAATTTCTGGCGATGGAAGGACGTCGGACCCTACAAACCTGTGCCAAATTTCTGTAAGTGCATGCAACACTGGCAGGCCAGGGATCAGCAGATTTAGGCATTTTATTCATAACACAAAGAAAATATTGCTGTACTTGAGAACAGCCTCCACCAACTGCTATCACAAAGCTATTGAGTCAAAAATTAATGCAGGGGGACTGCCAGAAAGCTAGTACCACAGCGCAAGAGGGCGTAGTCCTACGGGTTTGGCTCTCTGAACCACTGGGACAACTCCAAGATATGCACAGCCATAAGAAAAAATAACTGTGAGAAAGGACAAGCGAGACATGTATGGACTTTCCCACATCTAAGTAGGACAATCAAAGACCAGATTCCTCCAAAGCAAAAGTGACATGTGTCCAGGAAGGTGGCCTAGAGCCACCAACAGAGCTTATGCTAGTTATGACCATTAATTGTCTCATAGAAGCAACCACAAAAGTGACAGAGGTAGCCATTCCTAAAGACGATATCTTACACAGTCAGGGCCCTCTTCAACTCCATACTCCCTTGTATCCTGTGAACTGTATGATGAGTTTCCCTTAAATACAAAGGACCTCTCGAATCAGCAGACATTGACCCTGGATGCTATTCTGGAAACAAAGACTGTATCATAGTCTAGTTAAAACACATATCCACAACAACATTCCAACGTTTCAAAACAGTCCACACTATGGCATCTTCCACCCATCATGGGACATTTTAAATGCGGCAAATGTACAACGTGTAATTTGACCAAAAATGTTAAATCTATTGATCTGAAAGGAAAGATCTGGCAGTTCAAATCCTTTACTAACTGGTCCACAAAATGGGCAATGTATTGTATCAGGTGCCCTTGTGGGCTCCTATACATTAGGAAAACAAAAAGAGCCATCCGAATAAGAATTGGAGAACATCTCTCCTGTATAAAAAATGGCACTGCAGATAAATCCCTTGTCGAACACTATAAAAAAATGAAACACTCCCATGAGGAGTTTTTTTGGTGTGTTCTACAAACCGTGAGCCCCCACCCCCAGGGGGGGTGGAGGGGGGGGGGGCGACAGAGACCTAAAACTGCATCCGACACATCATCACGTAGTTTGGCTTTTTGAGTCGGATCAGATGACCATGCAGGCATTGCAGGACCGGACGAGCATTCATCATATTATAGCGCTTCGAGAATCTCCAAACACAAGTAAGCTCAATTCTAAATCCTTACGGCAGTTACCCAATGCTAATCACACAGCCAATCTTATCAATGGGTTCCTTTTCCCTCTCTTGCACCTTTTGCGCCCTGCACAGCCCCTTGCAGTTGGGACGCACAGTGAACAACGGAATTCAGTGATTTTACCCCTGAGTCCAAAAAAGAAAACAACGGACAAAAAAAACACACTTTGTCACTAGACCCAAAGTTTCCTTCAGGAAGGCACTTAAACATGAATATATAGAATTGGGTCTTTCATTAGACATGCCCATTGTGGATTGAGCAATGTGACGCCGGTGCATTCATGTTTATTGTTACAGCTCTATGCGCAGAAGAGACAACGTGGTGACAATCCGCGGGCGCCTGGCAGCAAACTCGGTATTCACCACCGTAAACCACTTGGAGGTACGCATTTTTGGCTCCTCCTTTTCTATCTAATAGGCACATCGTACTCAGTCAACGATGGAACAACTAGTTACTCTTCCCCCTTTCCCAACCCCCTCCTTCCGCTCCTTTTCCCTTCCCCCCAAGCCCCTACCCCTGCCCCGTTGCCTCACTGTTGTAAATATCTAACAATGATGTCCCTCACTGTTTGGGACCAAATGAAGCAATTTTTACTAATGCATGAAGTGATTTGACTAGGTTGCAACATCACAAGGGCAAATCATTCTGCCCTAATTTCTTTTCTTCTTATGTAATGATGCGCACTGAGACTCGTCTATAGTCTGACAGAATTTCCTTATTCGTTGTGCGATGAAAATGAAAATGATAAACTATGTTACCTAGTCGGTAAAATATATGTATTTCGGTTTATTGTAGAGACGCTGGTAAATAATGCAATAAAATTCCCAAAAACACATCCAAAACCCCTACAACTTGGGATAATGTGTCCCGATGAAAGCCTTATTCGGATGATTACACGTCTGGTGAATAGCTGACATAACTGAAACGTGTGTCAAAAAACTTAAGGCTGGAAACAGACTCATTTCTGTCGACACAACAAAAATGGGGACCACTTTTGAAATTAAATATGAATTGTATCGTTTGAAGTCACCCATAAACTACGAACATCACCTTAGCTCTGGTGCACATTTTTGATACACCAGTATAGGAATAAGCACACGATTGTTTGTCTGTATGAACATTTGTTTTATGCTGTTATATGTTTATTATAAATGTGACCAATGGGTCAAACATTTTACTATATGTTATGGAATAAAATCTGATATATTTTTGTAATTCCGACCTATTTCATCTTTTTCTATCTGCTGAAAAAGATGATTGTTTAAATTCACTCAATGTGTGGTCAAATCTTCAACCTGTAGGGCGACATCAATAGGTAGCTCACTGTGGAACCCCTCTTTCTCTCATCTTAGCCCCAAACCTCCAGTGCTGAGACTAATTGGCATCTATGAATATTGGTTCTGAATGTGCCTCCTCATTTGCCTCCATTCAGTGGCCACTTGATTTGTTATTAAAAAACAAGGCAAGGACTTTATCTGGGGATCCGAACTTTTGTCTTCTACCATTAAGGAAAATATTGTTTCCCCTCCTGCTTTACCTCCCTTTGACCCATTGTGCCCCTTAGTCCTGGCTGTTGATGCTAGTGCTTACAGGTTAGAGGCAGTGCACGCGCAAATTAAAGGAGTGTGGGGTGAAAATGGCCATGAATGCCATAATTACAGGCCCGAGTCAGTATGAGGGCTCCCCAAAATGAAAGGCCCGCACTGGAGTAATGTGCAAATTGAGTCCCTGCAATGTTAAAGACAAAGGAGCTAAATTAGGCATAAAAACCTGGAGATGCCTAAACATGTTCATTGCCTCATCGAACGGAAAAACACGAGACTATGTTTGCAAAAAGTCTCATATGGCTGAAGTCCTATTGGCAGAAACAGCAATGTCCAGAATGTAAATGAAAGTGTCAAGATTGTGTGCAAGCCTGCGCAGAAGAAAGGAGCTTCCACTGTGACAGAAATCATATGTAAACATCTGTTTTTCCCTTTCAATTAAAGATATGATTCTAAAAATGTGTGGAAGAGGTGCAACCAATGAACTGGAGTTCTGTGCACAAGGAGCTCATCACAGAAGAATTCTTTAAGTTACAAGAATCTACAAGGAAATGTAAAACTACAACAGATTTAAAGGTTTCACGGTTGGAACTTTCCCCAGTAACATTGCCATTGTGCCTTTAACAGTCAGGCTTTAACCATTCAAAAATGCAGTTAAAGTCTTATGTTTGCCTTCTGTCAGCACTGTTTGCAAGTAACCACTGTGCGAGGGTCTTAAATGTTGAAATTGTGCAATGATTTTAAGAGGGGATTTAAGATTAAAATGCTTGCACTGGGGGGAAAGGCCAAAGTCTTGGTTTAGTTTCTGCTGTTGGTTCTTCAAGTGTGAAACTAAATTCCAAAGGCCCCGTAGTCATGGCTAAAACTACTTAGGCTGACATAAAAACTGGCAATCAGCCCTTTGAAGCTCTGAGCTACTACAAACAAAAGCCTCCCTCTTGATGATCTAAAGCCAGATCTCTTCTGAGGGTGGGGGTAGAGTCCAGAGTAGTTTCACACCCAGTGCACAAAATGAGAGATATGTTGTTTAGAAGATTACTGGAAATATGAATCGTACGCGGTCCATGTTCGGATTTCTGAAAAGATGTCAATGACCTTCTTCTGATGAGCCAAACACAATTTTTGTGACACCAACACACCACAAGTTACGAGGGAAAACTTGGTGGTGATCTCTGTATATGTTACGCTCACCTGGTCTCTGTGGGAACGTTGGGGCACGCTTGGAGCCCTCGCTCATTTTGGCTCCCTTGGATAGACTCTCTCTTCCAGCTGCTGCTGAGCCTGCTGTTCTGGACGCTGGTATTGCCCCTGAGAGAAGATGAGAGGCAATGAGAATGGCGTTGTGGTGTTGTGAATTCCTTTGACCCTCTCGTGCCAAAATGAAGTGCGCAAGCATTTTCCCTTGCAAGCTCACCTGTGGTTTTGTAACGCTGAGCTCTCCGTCCTGTTTCTTGTAGCAGGGGCGCGTATTGTGGACCTAGTTGCTTCACTAGTCGGTGGAAGTGGTGATCCAGACCGGCTGCGACCAATCCACTTAGAAGGTAAGTCTTTTGGTTATGATTGATGCTCGTTTTCTTATAATGTATTTTGCCTTGATTATTAATAGTAATTCTTGCAATGTCTTATCTCTTCCCCAATAGGTGTGAAGATGGCCAATCAGAGTCGTGGAGAGTCCGGGGATTCCCTTGAGGATGATGGAGCTCCCAAATTAGCTCGTAAATCGGCCTTTATAATGGAACTCCAGAATCAGGTATGGCACGGCAAAGCGTTCATTATTTATATGATTTCTAACCTGTTATGTTCTTTTCCCCTTGCAGGAGAAGACTGGCAGCGTAGAGCGGAGTTTGGCGGCTCGGGAGCAGCTCTGCGGCTGCAGGATGAAGGCACCACAAAGATGAAGAAAGGAAGCGGGGCTCTGCATTGCTAGATGCCCGGATCAGGTGAGGAAAGAGTCCGACTCTGATAGCGATGGGATGCAGGTAAGATGAGCACCCAGCGATGGAGCAGCTGGAATCAGGTAAGGAGCGCCTTCAGCGATGGAGTAGCTGGATTCAGGAAAGAGGCGCCTTCAGCGATGGAGTAGCTGGAATCAGGTAAGATTCGCATTCAGCGATGGAGTAGCTGGAATCAGGTAAGTTGTGCCTTCAGCGATGGAGTTACCGGAATCTGGTAAGATGCGTCTTCCGTGACGAAGTAGCGGGGTCCAGGTAAGATGGTCTTCAGCGATGGAGCAGGTGGAATCAAGTGGATGCACGACAAGATGAAGAACAGTTAAGGACAGCGGTAAGCGTTACGCTGCTGAAAGCAGAATAACGTGAAACGGAGGCATGTGGGCGGGTTGGCTCTAAATAGGCTGGCCCTGGCCCCTCCCTTTGGCCCCGCCTTGTGGCTCCACCTTGCCCCTCCCAGGGACTCTTGCACGTGCCTTCCAATGATAGTCTATGGCCACGCCCGGCCCTGGTGCACATGCCCTAGGCACAGAGTGTGCAAAGCACACTTTTCCATGAGCCTGGCGCCAAGGAGCCAGGACTGGGTCCATTTGGACCCTGGGGGTGAGGAAGGCCTGGACCCTTGTCCAATGGCCATGACAGCATAACTGTGAGAACCATGGAAATTAGTAGAAATATGTAAAATGTTACCCATATTCAGCCCACCGAGTGCCCTATTTTTCATTGATTTAGTGTTGGAGTAAACGAGAAAATACTATAGCTTCGCACCAATAAGTCACAGAGGCATCAAACAAGGCTTATGCGATTCCCTGAAAAATGTAGTACTCAAATTTGCTGACATATGTGTCATAATTTGATGAGATAGGGCATTTGTCATGCAGTGAGATTTTCATGTGCAAAAAACAGCCTCAGCCCCTTGTCTAAGATAGATGATGGATGAGGTATCCTCCCTTGGCTTCCCAGAACACCACCACTTTCTTTGGACCTATCTGCCCGCAGAGGGGAGGGATCCCTTGACCACCTCACTATCAATGTTGAGAGAAAGATGACACATTATAAATAGGTCACTACGCAGCAATTCAGGACTCTCCATGCCATGTCTTGAGGTGTGCAGCTGACCACATTCGTAACCATCCTTGCAGAGTTGGGCCTAACTCTTGGAGCGAAGCCAGGAGCTGTATTAGCTGTAGCAGAACTCTTTTAGCGAACAGAGAGAGGCTTTGACTGACCCCTTGATTGTCCCTGCAGTGAGGCCCCGGTGCTCCCTTGATGTCCATCAAGCCCTCTCCTGTAAGTATATACATCCCCAGCAATAGATTAAATAAGCCCTCTCCTGTAAGTATATACATCCCCAGCAATAGATTAAATAAGTCCTCTCCTGTAAGTATATACATCCCCAGCAATAGATTAAATATGCCCTCTCCTGTAAGTATATACATCCCCAGCAATAGATTAAATAAGCCCTCTCCTGTAAGTATATACATCCCCAGCAATAGATTAAATAAGCCCTCTCCTGTAAGTATATACATCCCCAGCAATAGATTAAATAAGTCCTCTCCTGTAAGTATATACATCCCCAGCAATAGATTAAATAAGCCCTCTCCTGTAAGTATATACATCCCCAGCAATAGATTAAATAAGTCCTCTCCTGTAAGTATATACATCCCCAGCAATAGATTAAATAAGCCCTCTCCTGTAAGTATATACATCCCCAGCAATAGATTAAATAAGCTTTCTCTTCTTCAGCATTGCCATAGAGATTCCCCCATGGAAAATCCCCTATCTTCTTTGTGTAATTCAGTCATTTTCCCATTGAAAACTATTTCACTTGTCTCTGCATTGTAGTAATTGTTTCCATTGAAAATCTGTTTGTCCGTGCATTCCTGTAATTTCCCATTGAAAGAATCTCCTGTTGCTCGTGTAGATCTCTAGTATATTTTTTAGTAAATCAATTAATTTCCACATTATTTCACAGGATTGAAATAGTTGGCATTCGAAACTAACTATTCCCTCCAAGTGTCTTGTGAGCCATTATATGTATAAAGTGTTCCCCAAAGAATCACATTCATTGTGAGCTAAAATTGAAGTTTAAGTCCGTGCGTTTAAAAGGTGTTTACAAAACAAAGTTCTATGTGCATCTGTCATTTTGAACCGAAACCGTTTTCACTAGTGTGAGTAATCCCTTTGCCCAAGGTCTACCTGTTATTTGCCTCTGTCATTTTAACTGAAAACTGATTTTCCTATGTAAGTTTCACATTGCTTAAAGCGTGTCTGTCATTTGCAGCCATAGTAAAACCGAGTGTACTTTGCATTTTCATTTTCCTGGAAGTTTTGCTTAACCTGTTTAAATCCGTTTCTCCTAGTCTATCCCTCTTCCCCTACTATATTCTGACAACAGATTTACAATTGCATTCCCTTTTTATTTTTTCCATGTGTTGCATGTACTCAAATTGAGTTTCCTATTGTGTCCTAGCTAGTTTGTTCTGAAGCCATATTTGTCTCCTAAAAGCAAGCAGCATGAAGTGCCCTTGTGTGCTGTCTCATAGCAGTTGTCCCTACAAAGTAAAACCCCATTTACCTGGTGCAGAAAACTAATAGTCCCATTCATTGCTGTTCCCATATTGTTTCTGAAAAACCCTTTTAAATCAGATTCTAACCTGGTTTTCCTAGTCCTTGCCACTGCCTTCCCTTCAAAGCTGACAAGCCTAGAGATGGTCTAGGCGGGGTGAGGGTTGCTGGGACTCAAGAGTCTTTTGTGTGTGCATGCACTTTCCTGTGGGTTGCATTCATTTAAAGTGTTTTGAGCTGTTTATTGTAGTGGTTAAATCAGTAAAGCAAATCTGTGTGCCATTCATGTTTGAGTTGTCTTAGTGTGCCATTTGACTAAGAATACTCTGAAGCTTGTGTTGCCACCCCCTGCTGGTCATTGTAACTGTTTATTATATCTTCCATTAAAATCATAAATAAATAAAATATTAATTGACAACACACCGGCCTGGTTCCTGGTCTACTGATCTCAGGTAGAGGGTGAAGGTGGGGGTTGCTAGACGGGTTAGAGGCCTCCCTAAAAGAATCTGGTGTAAAAATAAAAAGTGGTTTTATTGTGCGGCACATTCATTCCAGAGGAGAGCGATCCCTGATTTGCTTCTGCTGCATAATAATATATCATGACACAGACAAAGAGTTAGCACCATGCACACCGAAGAGTATTCTGATTTTTTAGTATGGTCTGGTATGATATTCTTGTAATTATTATATGTAGGTCAAGGTGCGGGGGAGGAAAATAACAACCCTGGCATATGGGTTGTGGAAAATGTAAGAACAAGATAAGTTCCCTGTTAGGGAACTCCCGTCCCCTGCACACTGTCTGGGGCTATCTAGTCAAATCTTTCAGGATATGTGGTTAAACATTCACTATAATTCATTAATTAGCTTTCTAACATTGCATTTCTTAAGTACAATTCTAGGCATAGCTTAATTTGAGCACTAGGTATAGTAACAACAATTCCTTTTTCATTGTTTTACGTTTGTACAAAAGCAACACATGTTTGAAATGATGCAAAACAATCCAATTTGTACCATGGATCTAATCTAGAATATTGTCTAATTTGTTTACCAGATTGAAAGTTTGATTTATATAACACAGCCCCTGAAGAAGGGAATCATTCTCGAAACGCGTTGGGCAATTTTCTTGGACCAGTAAATCCTGAACAAACTAAAGATGAAGATATGAGTTGTCTTTTGTACATAAGTAAAAAAATGAAAAAGGAATTGTTGTTACTATACCTAGTGATCAAATTAAGCTTTGCCTAGAATTTTACTTAAGTAATGCAATATTAGAAAGCTAACTAATGAATTATAGTGAATGTTTAACCACATATCCTGAAAGATTTGGCTAGATAGCCCCAGACAGTGTGCAGGGGACGGGAGTTCCCAAACAGGGAACTTATCTTGTTCTTATAATAATATATCATGACAGGAGGTGTCAAGGGAATTGTAGAATACGCCTCAAGAGTCCTTTGGTCTACTGAGCTCAGTTACTCAGTCATAGAGAGAAATGCCGCCGGCTTGTAAGTGGGTGGTAGAGAAGGGCCAGCAGTACCTGTGGTTGGGGAGGGGGCATTTCACTCTCAAAATGTATCACAAACTTCTGGTCGGTTTGGTACCCAAGCCAGCCTCAGGCAAAATATCTCCCAGCTTGATCAGCCTATTTGCCATGCTTCAAGAGTATGTTTTTAGGGAGGGATACTGTAATGGCTGATTGTTTACCTAGGCCACCTGTCAAAGAGGGTGGAGAGGGACTCACTCCACTACTAGATGGATGTAACATTAAGGAAGCACAAACATGGGGAGGCTAGAATGGGGCCTGTTTTAAAAAATAAAAACAGATGGGATGTGTAAGTGCAAGCAGATCCTTGGTTTAATGAGGTAGTTAGCTATGGGGGAGGTCAGTGAACATGGTGGAGCATGAGTTATATACTTTGCAACAAATTCAGGGGAGCTGTAGTTGGAAGGAGGGTTGTTGTTCATGGGAATAAAAGGTTGTTTCACCTTTGGGAATGAGGAAGAGTTGACCAAGAAGGCCCAAATGGGGCACGTGCGCATCTCAGCTACCAAGAGGTCCCTTCATTTGGGTATTGGGTGGGCTGTCATTGATGCTGAAACTGACAGGTGGGTGACTGAGCATTCTGTTTGTACTGGAGGTGAGAAGGGGACCACGTTTCTGGAAGTTCCTTTAATGCCAGTTGAGCTCCCGGAAGGAGTTTGGAACATGTTGGGGTTGGATCTTGTGGATCCCATTGATGGCCATCCTTAGCACAGATGCTTTGGCATAGTACTTACTGGTTAAGCCTTTGTGGATGTCCCTTCAACAACACATGCTATTTTCTTTCTCTGATCAGCATTCCGGGGGAAGTTTAACCATAGTATATAGATACAGACAATGGAACTGCACTTTGCACATGGGTGATGAATAATGACGTGGGTGGGTGTGGGGTGCAGCATATCATAACTTGTGTGTATCATCCCGAAGAAATGGGCAGGTCGAGAGATTCAGTAGTGTTCATAAACAGGCATCCGGAGCCTATCACTGTGTGGGTGAACAGTGGGATCTGGCATTATAGCAGATGCTGGGGAGTTGCGGCACCTCGCTGCATGATAGGATTGGGTTAGTATCCTTGTGGGCTATGGAGGACAGAGTTCCTGGCACGAAATTGAAGCTCTGATGGCTCTTTCCAGGCGAAACAGTACACCCCTTAGTGACAGAGAGGTGAGAAAAAGGGTGGAAAGGAATAAGGAAAGATGCAATTGTCAGTGAGGGGTACAAGAGAGGAGAGTAGATGTTAGGAGGTGGAATCAAATCAAATTACCATACTTCATCACAGGAAACTGAGAAAATGATCCTCCCCCGAGCGGAAAAAGGAAGTGCCGGGTTCTTCTGCTATAATGACTGTTGGTGATCGTTCCTGAACCAGTTGCTTGTGAATGTGGCAGAAGTGGGGAGCATGGTCAAGGTGTCCAAGTCCCTTCAAGGCATCCGCGGGAGGTGAGCGTGACATTACCAGAGGGTTGGGTTTTGATCGCACACAGGTTCTGTTAATGCAGTCAACCGCGCAGGAGGGAGGTGTTCATTGCCATGTTCAGTGAATGTGTTCAGTCTTGTTACGTAACTGGAGTTCCAGAGTGGCCGGATGCTCTAGGAGAGTGCCCAGGAAAGGATTTAATGGTGGGTGTTCTCAAGCACAGCAGTCTTCTCACTATGTTTTGATGAAAATACTTAAAACTGCTGATGGGTGACTTGCCTGTGTTGCCTGCACTTACAAGGGTATGCTTCAGGGATGTGATGTGCTTTGCATGTGTTGGATCAATTGCGTCTGACAAATACGTGCTTTTATCACATTGACAAATATCCATCTTCGACATTGGGGTGAGTCTGTCGAAAATACACGTGCATGAGAACAAGAGAATGCTCTTCAGAGAACCACTCAAAGTTTTTCACAGCTAGAACATTTCTGCATGTGAATGGTCGTCTTGTATAATTGACAGGACATTATACTTGCATTGTTCAACGTGTGTAACTACAGGATGTATCTAAATACAATACATAGTACACCTGTAGCCACATCTTGTTAGTGAAGTTCATGTCTGTTGTGCCTGTTGCACTCCAATCTTACTCCTCGGGGTCCAGCACACCAGTCATCCATTTCTATCCTTTGCACAGCTTCAGGTCAGAACGGCAAACAGCCCTGGTCCCAGACCTTGCACAAAGCCAGGCAAGGACTTTGTTTTGAAGAGCGTCACTGGGTTTACTCTGGGCAAGTTTCGTGACTTTGGTGATAACACAGTTTCTATGGTCCAGGACCAAAGCTTTAGTGAGATCGTCTTTCAGAGTTGGCATGTTAGTTTTATTTTAGTGAAAGCTTCTTCGTTAAACCGTCTAGGGTTCAGGGATTCGCCAGGACCAACCCAGCATTCCTCCAAGGACACTACCAAGTGCTCAGGGAGAACAGAGGGATGAATCTGAGGATGTTTAGTACCTGAGGAAGATTGAGGTGGTAAATCCTCTTTCACAACTGCCAAGAGGTCAGAGCAGGGACCAATGACAGACGCCCCTACAGGAGCCCCTGCAATGTGCACAGGATTATCAACTTCCTTGACAGGCAGATCTGCTTGAGACAAACAGTTTATTTTGATAATGGACAAAGAGCTTGCAGGTGAAGTGTGAACAGGTTGAAAACCTTTTTCCAAACTTACGATAATGGTATTTCTCAGCAGAGATATCTAGGGATGTTAGCCGAGCATCGTAACCCAAGGAGGTGACACAATTATTCAACTCATTAATGAGGGTAAGCTTCCAGTCCCACCAGGGCTCCGTGGTCATCCTGGTACTCTGGGACCCCACTGGGGAATCTGCCGGAATTTTGAAGTAAGATGTTGCTGGCTCCTTTGACCTGGCGCGGGGGGGACATGTCAAGGCCGTGGGGGATGGCCGTTCCAAATTATTTCACTTCACATGGGCCATGAGGGGGATCTTAATTGCAGAGCTTGTTAAATGTAGAACTACTGACCCTTTAAAGGGAGTTACGGAGGAATTAGCAGGAGGACTCCTAGGATCAGTAGGAACTGCTTTGCATTTCACACCAATGCGCTGCCGTGAGCACTGAATGCCACGACTTCTGCCAAACCATCCCTGAGGGAGAAGGTGAAGAAGCCAAGGAGTTGGGCACAGGGTCAGGCAATTAAAATGACATGACAATAAGCAAAAGCGTTAGTCAAGTGACAGCCGTAATGTAATAGCAAACCACTCCCCGAGGTGCCGGGCCCTCCCAAGAGTGTACCTGCTGCTCAGTTACCTTCGAGCCCAAGTCGGCGTGCTAAGGTCCAAACCCCTCTACAACACAGACGAAGAGGAGGTCGGGAGTTGCGACAAGATGAAGAAAAATGCAGCGGAAAATGCTGCTGCCACACAGCTGCACCGTTTCAGGGGCGCAGCAGATAGAATCAGCGGTCTCCAACCTCGGGTGAATCCGAAAACAGCGAGGCGAAGCCGCACGCAGGCACACACAGACTGGAGTAGAAGATTAGAGGAAGGCACCCTACAGAATAGCAGGAAGGAGAACGTTACATCCTCAGGCCGTCAAGCCACTACAGAGAGCAGCCGCTTTGACAACCAGATGGCCAATTAGACTACTTTTCCCACTATCAGGGCCCGATTCTTAACTTGGTGCAGTGAACGTGCTAAAGAGCATGATTCACTGCACCAAATCAGGAGGCCCAGGCTTCACCACTATTCTCAACTGAGCCTGGGCGTCCTCGTAGTCCACGACAGTGCACCTTCAGCATTGCGCCTGTTTTTGCATTAATAGGCGCAATCCTGAAATCTCGGCAGCATTTTTGTAAAATAACAACACATTAGTTATTTTACAAAACTACTGCCGAGATCACGGGTGCATATGAACACTTTCACATACCCCAAAGTAAGCAGCTTCAAAGTTGCAGAATACAACGTTGAAGCTGCTTACTTTGGTGTATATGCAAGTGTTCATATCACCCTGCACTGCAGGCTTCTTGAGGCACTCCTACAGAATAACGGCACCAAAATGGTACCATATATGTGCGTGACTTTATACGCAGATGGAACAGCTACTTGCAGTGATTCTCCTTTGCACATGAAGAATTAGAAATCCTGGCAGACATCAAGAATATTGAAAGCTGTTTTTGTGGAAAGAAGCTTTTTTCAGAAATTTGAAAAGAAAAGCAAAAATAATTTCAGAGCACTTTATTATTGTTTTTTTCACCTTATCCTATCACCCACATCATTCTGGCTGCCCACTGGGCTTACTACTGTGGTGTTAGCCACATCTGGAGGCCTTTCTCTGTGGCCTTGTGGCACTCTAAAGATGGCTGACGTTTTTCCTAGCACTGCAGGCTCACCCTGATCAACAGCAACTGCCTCCTGCCTGCCGATTGGACTATCTGCTAATGTTATAGGCCTAGGGTGGACCGACAGGCTTTAGCCGGCCCACCCCCTTTCAAATAGCCATTTTTCTAAGGTCCTGCCTGTTCCCCTGTCCATTGCCTGCCGGGCCTGTGGGTTCCCTCTAGTCCCGACTTGCAATGGAGGCTGAGGAGACCTCAACACTCACTGGATACACTGTACTCACTGGAGCAACCAACATTTTTTACTGGAGGTCAGTTCCCCTAACAACCATCATTGATCCTCGTTCTCACCTGTGACTATCCCTCCACTCACTTAATCTTATCTGGACTCTTGCTATCTAGTTGTGCCCTGTAACTGAATGTGTTGCACCCTGCCCTGCTAATGTTCAAATTTAGTTGTACCCTGTATCTGAATGTGTTGCACCTGGCCCTGCTAATTTCCAAATGTATTTGTGCCCTGTAACTGAATGTGTTTCACCCTGCTCTGCTAATTTCCAAATGTAGTTGTGCCCTGTAACTGAGGGTCTGATTCTTAACTTGGTGCAGGGAACGTGCTATAGAGCACGATTCACTGTGCCAAAACTGGACGCCCAGGCTCCACCACTATTCTCAACTGGGCCTGGGCATCCTCGTAGTGCACGACAGTGCACCTTCAGCATTGCACCTGTTTTTGGCTTAACAGGCGCAATCCTGAAATCCCTGAAGCATTTTTGTAAAATAAGGACACATATTATCTTCCCAGAATGGATACCTGTATCCATCATTCCTTCTCAAGTCTACTCCTCCTTCGAGTGCCTAGTTTGCAGACTCTCACTCTCCCCTAAATCGTCTCTCACTATGGCCACTTTCTATAGGCCGCCAGGGCAGTCCACTCTCTTCCTCTCAGAATGGGCCAACCTGGCTTCCTCTCTACTCTCCTCCTCCTCGCAACTCCTCCTGATGGGTGATCTCAACATCCATCTGGACTCCCCCCGACTCTTCAGGTCCCTCCGCAACCTATAGGACTCTCTCCCCCTATCTGTCCTACCCAGTGGCCCCACACACACTGCAGGCCACACCTTGGATGTTCTCATCTCTTCTGACATCCCTCTCTACACTCTACACTCCGCTCACTACCTTTCTCTCTTGGACTGACCACTCGCTTCTTTCAACATGCCTGACACCTCTCCTCTCCTCTTGCAGCAAACACCCGGCACTGCCACTCAGCATCAAAGTCACCAGACCTATGAAAAAGTGACAGTGCTGCCTTTGCCTCCACCTACTCTCCTCCTGCGACTCCACCCACACAGCCCGCTACCTCAACCTCTCTATCCCAACACTCTTGCCGCTGCCATGAGGGTCCAACTGAAGCCTTCCAAAAAGTGCAACTCTTGGTACGACTCCGACCTAGCTGCCCTTAAACGCAGGTGTAGGGCAGCTGAAAAGAAATGGAACTCATCGGGTGGACCATCTGACAAACTGACCTGCAGCCTCCACCAAAGACAATATAGACTCTGCATCCGGTCCAAGAAAAGAGTCTATATTCAAGCCCGCATCTCCGCGTCATCAAACAACAGAGTCACATTTTTCAGAGTCTGAAAGGAAATGGCCAATCCTGCAGTAGCCTCGTCTTCTGTTACACCCACCCAGGACCTATGCTCAGCCCTGGCGCACACTTCTTCTCAAAAACCCAAGACATCCTGTCTTTCCTATCTTCTACCCCAGAGCATACACCTACACTGGAGCCTCCCTTGGCCCACCCTCCGTTCCCTCACCCACCTCACCTGATGAGGTCAACAGATAAGTCTGGTCTGTGAAGGCAAGCAGGTGGACCCCTGCCCCTCAAAAACCATTAAGGACAATATTGAATCCCTCGCCCCAGCCTTGGCTGATTTGTGCCATTTCTCCTTTTCCACTGGAGTTTTCCCAATGACCCTTAAGCACTCCCTTGTGCACCCCCTACTCAAGAAACCCTCTGCCGACCCCACCATTTGGACAAACTCCTGGAGAAGTTGGCTATCACTCAGCTGACCCTCCACACTGAATCCATTGGCTGCTTCCATGACCATCAGTCTGGCTTTAGAGCATCCAGAGGCACGGAAACTGCTCTTCTTAACACCCATGAGGACCTGCTCTCAAGCCTTGACACTAACACTCCCTCTGTCTTCATTCCCCTTGACTTCTCCTCTGCCTTTGACACGGTTAACCACAACATCCTGATGACTCATCTCTGTGACACACTCGGAATCACAGGTCAGGCTCTGGAGTGGTTAGTCTCCTTTCTCTCCGACCGCCCATCCTAGGTGGGACTCTAAGCCTTTCTCTGAGCTATTGCTCTCTCAACCTGTGGCGTTCCCCAAGGATCTAACCACTCCTCCTAGTTCTTCAATGTCTATATGGCTGCCTTAGCACATGTGATTGCCACTTTGATCTCTAACTTCCAGTGGTATGCAGAGGTTTTAGGCTACCCTCAGCATCTATCCTTTAGGGAACCCTCAGCCACCTCCTCCTCCACGCTCATATCTAACTGTCTGTCCGCTATTCAGTCATGGTGTGCTGCAAACGACCTCTGCCTCTACGTCAGTAAAACTGAGATCATTCTCATTGGGACCCCTGCTCGAATAGTCATAGTCTAGTTCAATGCCACTGTACGTTGCAAACAGCGTGCAGGCTAGGACAAGGTATACATAGTGAGGAAGGGGACCACACTAGCAAGGCTCAGCCATCAAGAGACTCTTTGTATCTGGCTAGTGGAGGCAGGCCCCAACAGAATGTTGTTAACCATGGATGAAACAAGGAGTAGGGGTACTGAAAGGATAGTACAATAATTTCCAGATGTGTTCACAGAAAACTGGGTTTTATGAGTAATTTCCAACATCGCGTCAAGGTGAAACGAGTTACGGTAGGAGTGAAGCACAAAGTTTGACCTACCCGTAAGTGAATGTCAAAAAGAATAGTTTCATATTCAGTCAATGGAATCCTAGCATTTACCCATTCCTAAATCCATAACGGGCCCTGCCCTACTGGTTTGCTCATTGCATGCAGTTAAGAAACTCTACTCTACATTATTGAAAGGCCCTTACCGGTACTTACAGTACATTATTCCTACCTTCCCTAGAACAATTAAAGCATTTGTCTCAAGTGACTGGTTCCTCCTTTATGTCCACAGGGTGTCACATGGTAGATCTCTTCTGAGTGGAACATGGTAGCACACATGCATTTCTGTTTGCATCCTCCTCATGCGAGGGGAGTAGCGCCTCCACCCCGCTGACAGCTTCTGTCACAGATGAACAGTGCTTTGTTAGAGCCGGTTTGGACCAGAGCCATCCATTGCTATGAAACCAGTGGCCTTTCCCCAGTTATCTGAGGCAGGCCAAATATTCAGCGTCAGCCATTTCAGTGCATATGCTCAGTTTGGATTAGACCAACCTGCAATGACTGGCACCAAAAAGTGTAGTGAACACACTCATCAAGTTTACTAGGATGTAAGGAAAAATACCAAACACAAGGGGTACATTGGAAATATCATGATGAGGCAGCAAATATTTCCTTGTTCTCTTATATCAAAGGCATGCCTCCTGCATCCACTCCTTTGGACAAGAGGGAGTAACTGAAGCGGTGGAATCTTCAGAATGGGTATGTTGTGTTGGTGAAGAAGAAGGGAGGAGATCTTAGAACACGTGTAGACCTAGGAAGCTTTAATCTAAATATAGCACACACAAACTTTTATCTGAATATATAGCACCCAATGCTGAATATTTCTGAATTAAATTCTGTGGGGCTGCACATTCCTACTGTACTTCAGACTTATGCTCAGATTATTATCCACCAACTTTGCATCAGGATTCTCGGGAATATACCCTGTTAATTACGCCAGAAGGAGTGTCGAATTGCCGATGTATCCCTTTTTTACTTGCTCCTGCTTCATCTGTTTTCCAGCAAGTCATCCATAAGCTGTTGGGAGAAATCAAACTGGAGATTTGTCTCTATTATCAAACTATTGAAGAGCAAAAAAGGATAAAGAAGGGAGTGTTGATGCTTCTGCAAGACAATGGCGTGACTATAAAGGATCAGAAGCCAATGTTTATCAAGAGGGAAGTTAATTATTTGGGCCATGCTATATCAGAACAGGGAGCAAGCCCAAAGGACATTAGTTAGCCTCAAACCTCCAGTGCTGAGACCAATTGAGATCATTCATTGGCATATATGAACATTGGTTCTGAATGTGCCTCCTCATTTGCATCCATTCAGTGGCCACTTGACTTGTTATTAAAAGCAAGGGGAAGACTTTATCTGGGGATCTGAACTTGTGTCATCTACCATTAAGGAAAATATTGTATCCCCTCCCGCTTTACCTCCCTTTGGCCCATTGAGCCCCTTAGTCATGGCTGTTGATGTTAGTGCTTACAGGTTGGAGGCAGTGCATGCTCAAATTAAGGGAGTGTGGGGTGAAATAGCCATGAATGCCATAATTACAGGCCCGAGTCAGTATGAGGGCTCCCCAAAATGAAAGGCCCGTGCTGGAGTAATGTGCAAAATGAGGCCCTGCAATGTCAAAGCGAAAAGGAGCGAAATTAGGCATCAACACCTGGAGATGCCTACAAATGTTCATTGCCTCATCGAAGGGAAATACAAGAGGCTATGTTTGCAAAAGGTCTCATATGGCTGAAGTCCTATTGGCAGAAATGGCAGTGTCCAGCATATAAATGAAAGTGTCAAGATTGTGTACAAGCCTGTGCAGCAGAAAGGAGCTTCCACTGTGACAGAAATAATTTCATGTAAAAATTGTTTTTTTCATTTCAATTAAAGATATGCTTCTTAAAAATGTGGGTAAAAGGTGCCACAAATGAACTAGAGTTATGATCATAAGGAGCTCATCACAGAAGAATCATTTAAGTTACAAGAATCTACAAGGAATTGTGAAACTGCAACAGATTGAAAGGTTTCACGGCTGGAACTTTCCCCAGTAACATTGCCATTGTGCCTTTAACAGTAACACTTTAAGCATTCAAAGATGCAGTTAAAATCTTGACACATATATTTATGTTGCCCTTCTGTCAGCACTGTTTACAGGTAACCACTGTGAGAGGGTCTTGACTGTTGTAATTGTGCAATGATTTTAAGATTAACTTTAGACATGGGGAGATGAATAACTACATGGGTGGGTGGGTTGATGTGCAGCATATTAGAACTTGTGTGTATCATCCCCAAGAAATGGGCAGGTAGAGAGATTCAATAGTGTTCATAAACAGGCATCAGAAGCCAATCACTGTGTGGGAGAACAGTGGGATCTGGCATTATAGCAGATGCTGGGGAGTTGTTGCACCTTTCTGCATTATAAGACTGGGTTATTATCCTTGTGGGTTATGAAGGGCAGAGTTCCTGGCACGGAATTGAAGTCCTGATGGCTCTTTCCAAGGCGAAACACTACACCCCTTAGTGACAGAGAGGTGAGAAAAAGGGCGGAGAGGAATCAAGTTGCTAGTAAGGAAATATATAATTGCCGCAGAGCGGTACAAGAGAGGAGAGTAGATGTTAGGAGGTGGAATCAGTCAAATTACCATACTTCCTTCATTGCGGGAAACTGAGAAAATGATCCTCCCCCGAGCGGAAAAAGGAAGTGCTGGGTTCTTCTGTTATAATGACTGTTGGTGATAGTTCCTGAACCAGTTGCTTGTGAATGTGGCAGAAGAGGGGAGCATTGTCAGGGTTGCCAAGTCCCTTCAAGGCATCAGTGGGAGGTGACATTACCAGAGGGTTGTGTCGATTGCGCACAGGTTCTGGTAATGCAGTCTCCCTGGAATGAGGGAGGCGTTGCATTCTATTTCATGTTCATTTACATTTTCAGTGAATGTGTTTAGTCTTGTTATGTAACATCATTGCACTGGTGTTCCAGAGTGGCCGGCTGCTCTAGGAGAGTGCCTGGGAAAGGATTTGATGGCGGGTGTTCTCAAGCACAGCAGTCTTCGCTCTGCGTTTTGATGAAAATTCTTAAAACTGCTGATTGGTGACTTTCCTGTGTTGCCTGCACTTACAAGGGTATGCTTCAGGGATGTGATGTGCTTGCCTGTATTCGATCAATTGTGTCTGACAAATACGTGCTTCTATCACATTGACAGATATCCATCTTCGACATTGGTGTGAGTCTGGCGAAAATGCATGTGCAAGAGAATACAGAGACCCACTCGACTTTTTTCACAGCTAATACATTTCTGCATTTTAATGGTCTTCTTGTATATTTAAAAGAACAAGGAACAAACCAGACTGACTACCCCTCTCTCTACGGCCTGTCGATGACACAGGTGAAAGTGCAATAGAACTGTTTTATATTTCTACAGTCCCACAAACCTTGCATTATTCAATTTCTTTAACTATAGGATGCCTCGAAATATGGTACATAGTACATCTATAGCCACATCTGGTTAGTCAAGTTCATATATTTTGTGCCTTTTATAGTCCACTCTTACTCCTCAGGGTGCAGCAGGTGTGGGTGAATAAAGTGAAACACAATTGAGCTGTCTGATATGAATCTATCAGCAGAAGCAGCCATCCAAGTATGTAATACATAGAGAAATTAATGGATCATCTTTTCAAGCTCTGCTTACATTCATCGTCTAGTGTTTTGCTGCAAATGCCTCAATCCCCTCCACCCCCTGCATCCCAAATTTATCTCGGCAAGTTGAACATGCAGCCATCATCTGAACTCTCTCCTGCTCCCAGTGGGGCTCTCTGACATCCAATAACAGTGGGCCTCATTCCAAGTACAGCGGTCCGGAAATAAGGGTGCCACTAGCAACGTACCAGCACCCTTTTTGAACTGCAGTACTACGACACTGCCGGTAGGGGCACAGAACCCCCGGCAGGCCTGATATGCCGGGATATCAAGCCCCTACCGGCGTTGTTTTCACTGACGTACTGGCACCATTAGCAATGGTGCTGGTGTCTTATTGTCCCCATTCCCATGGAGTCAGATGGGTCTATATGGGAATGGGGATTTACCGTTCCACCAACACTTGTGTTATCCCGGTGCATCCGGGATATCAGGAAGTGAAATCAGTGTTATGGTGTTGGCTGCAACCTGTCAGTAACACCGGCGGCTTACCGCCAACCTCGTAATAAGGCCCAGTGTCTCAAGTCTAACGACTGCTGTCATTGACAGTCATCTCTCATTCACACCTAACGGTAGGACAACAAAGGTTTTATTGACTTATTAGCTGAACCCATCTTTCAGAGGTCTAGCACTCTCGCTGCCACTCTCTAATGTATATTGCTCAATATCTTTCTCTCTGTCTCTCTCCCTCTCTCTCACTCGCTCTCCTTCTTCGGCTCCCTCTCTTTCTGTTTTATGCTCTCTCCATCTTTCCCTCTATCTCTGTATCTCTCTCTCCTTCTTTCACTCTCTCTTCCCTCTCTCTTTCTTTTGCTCTCTCTCTCACTCTCTCTCTCTCTGTTTACGCACTTTCTCTCTCTCCTTCTTTCACTATATCTTTAACTCTCTGTATCTCTCCTACTTTTGAATTCTCTTTGCTCTCTCTCTCTCCGTCTTTTTTTCTCTCTCTCTCTTTTTCTTTCTTTTTCTCTCTCTCTCTCTGTATCTTCCATCTTCTCTTTTCCTCTTTTGCTCTCTTTATCGCTCCCACTCTATGGCCCGTAGAACAAGTTTGCTGGTAACCCACCAGTGCTTCCGGCAGGTTACCAGCAAACTTACCTTACCGTTACGGCACACGATATCCTTGTGTTACCGGAATATTACGGGTGCCGGCAAACGTGGCAAGTTCCCATTCCATGGATTCCTAATCCACACTCACCGCACCATAAACATTGAAAAAATGTGACCCTCTAAAGAAAAAAGCCCAAGAGATTGCTTGCAAGGATAACAAGTTTTAATTATACAAAGTAAAGGTGACAGCAGATGACTCTGCTGCTCGAGAACGTTCTGGCTCCAAATTGATTGTTAGTACCTTATGAACGGCCACAGCATCACTAAGTACATCACATATAGGGTCTAAACTTGCACAGTATACACTGTCCTGTCCATAGGGGATGCCAGGCTATGATTGATTGTGGTGTCTGCCGTCTGTCTGTCTCCACGTGGGCCCGCTGCGCTCATCTCTCCAGGGACTGAAGGTCAGACGCTTCACATGTTGATGTTCCAAGGCTACTCTTTGTGAGTTAATCCTGCTACTACATTAAGGCATGCACCTGGGAGGCTCATGGACTGGCACCAGTAGGGGAGAGAAGGAACATAATCATGCTGACCCACACATTCTGTGCTCTATCTCTATTGCACTCCTCACACCCGAGGCTTCTACGTTCGATTTGATCTACAATGTATCCCTCTCTGTACCTCGTACTACAATTGGCGTATTTATGGGAAGAGTTGACATGGTCACACATGTTCAGGTTTTTCATGACCATTTGTTTTATTGCGGGCGAGCTGGGGTCACTCACTTATTGGGCAATGCAGGGACTCTGGGCCGGGGTCGGTGTGGAGTGTTATCCGTCCTGGTGGGCTGGGTGAGGGTTAGAGGTCTGCTGTTGGCCAAGTTGTGATGAACGAGCATGTTGAGGAAACCGGTGCTGTCTCAGAGCCAATAGAGAGAGTGCATTCCTCATTGTGATACCAAATGATTGCAACAGCCAGGGAACGAGGGGAAGTTTCTGTGGGAATTAGCAGTGCAGGCTTCTCGGTCCTCAGCTTTTGGGCCTGTTTATGTTTCTCCGTCAGGCCAACGTTTACCGCACAGCCATGTAAGAGTGCAGTCGTCTTCCATAGCTATAAAATGGTGCCACTTTATATGCACGTGCTACGTCTATGCATCTATAATGTCGGTGATATTGCTCCTGGGCTAAGTTTCTCTTACACAGCCCTTCCCCCCAGCACATTTCATGGGATGCGCCTCACTCTAAAGCACCTAGGGGGGTGGGATAGACTGATTTCCATCCCAACAACGTGACTGCAAAACCAGTCCTGGACCCACTGCCGGGGCGGCAGGCAGTGGAGCCATGGAACACAGAACACTCAGCACTCTCTGCTGTGCTCTGCTTGGAGCCGCTGTGATGTAGCAAGCGAGTGATACACACTGAAAACAGACTTCCACTGGCAGTAGAAAGGAAAGCAGCCTCCTGGCAGTACAGTACATGTAACACTCGGCACTCTCTGTTCCGCTTGGAGCCGCTGTGATGTAGCAAGCCGAGTAATACACACTGAAAACAGACTTCCACTGGCAGTAGAAAGGAAAGCAGCCTCCTAGCAGTACAGTACACGGAACAATAGGCACTCTCCGGTGTAAGTTATGTGTGTACATTGGTTGTAAGCCACAAGCGGACATGGTACTGGCAAAGCAACATGTCCAAGAGATGGGTGACTTAAGCCTACAGAAACGTACACATTGAATTTGCTGTGGTCACAGAGAAAACACAAACACACACCTGAAACTGTGGGCCAATGTGTGCTTAGTGCATGAACCACTTGAAACAGTTAGGAGCAAGCTGTTTGTGCATACAAGTGTGAGGAATAGAATTGCAAACGCTTTTGAATACGTATGCCAGTGATGGATTGGCGTGTGTTGCATGGCCCTCACATGACATGCTATCTGCACTGTTACATATTTGATAGTAGGTGATCAATGGGTATGTTATGTGTCTATAAGTAACTCCACTTCCTCTAAAACCGACACGTGATCTACAAAAGTCGCTTGCTTTGTGAATCCCCTGTAAATTGCTTTGGCAATGAGCAGCTTGCCCCTACACCCCAGGATATTACAGCATAGATTTCCAAATTTTGCGGCAAGAAAAAGGAAATATTGTGCCACACATATGTCAACTTTGCAGCACGTATGCTTCAATAAAAAAAAAAAAAAAGCTTTGGTAGTTACTAAACTTCCATAATTCAATTTCTCATGTCATTATTGTGCCCCGGGAATGAAAATAATCTCTTATAATGGGAGTGCCCTAATATAAGTGATGTGCAGGGCCTTGTGCCACTAGTGCTCTGGGCACTGCATACCAGACACTGGCATGGATTTGTCCTTCAGACTAATTATAAAAAGTGGCAGAGGTTTGAAATACTATACCTTGCAGTTTGGTGGCAGCAATACAAATAGGTTGTTACTCATTTAAAAATGACCGATTGTGGGCTATGCTGCGGTGATGGCAACATGGTAATGGCCCAAAATGACGCCCTCATAATTGCGACGGTCGAAATACCGACATATTTGTGACAGTCGCGTGAGTGCGATGGCACTGTTCGCCGTCATGCATATGCAGAATAAAGTGGGAAGACCCATGGGCGTGAGAGCGCGCCGGGATCCCGCTCGAAGCAGACTTGTGTCCTGCGTCTTCCTTTCAGGTACGAGAGGCCAAGGCTGTTAATGGGAGTCATGGGGGCACATTAATAAGCATTGCACTATTTTTTTAGACGCCCCCTTACACCACATACATAAGTGGGGGTGGGGGGTATTAGGTCACTTTTCAATGTGGATACAGTTGGCAATTCTGGCTCTGTGTTTGCCAGCCGGGTGAAGATGGAAGCAAGGCCTCTTCTTTTTTGGTTGTGTAATGATTTGAATTTTTGCTAATTTTTTTAATATGGTAAAGGTTCTTTTTTATAATCTGTCCTCCAAGAGGAGTACACTTCAAAGACTCACGAGACACTGCACTCCTCGAAATGTTTGCTAAGAAGTTTGGAAGTTCTAATGCTGTGTTTTACTCTGCTTTTCTGACCCACTTGCAGGATGTTTTTGGCAAGCAAATAGCAATGGTCACTGTGAAATTATAAAATTGATCCTTGAGCCAGTGTGTACCGTTCCGGCAGCGCAGAGTCGCAGGAGAAATGAATTACTCAAATCAGAGGACAAAGAAATGTATAAAAAAAACTCCCACTGACAGGAATTTAATGTGCTGCCTGTTTGCCTCGCGACCCCGGCATCATTCCCACTTCCTTTATGGGTCACAGCTGGGTTACAACCGTGGAAAATAAATCCACGGGAACAAGCGTTATTAAATTTTGGACAGCCCGTCCGTTGTCTTGGATTCATGCCGCACGATGCTCTTGACATATTGTGTTGGCATGCGTCAGCCGACGCGGTGCGGCTGCCATACAAATGTGCTCGCTTCCCCCCACGCGCCGGTGCACGGGAGGGCAGCTGATCCGCATCCGGCCGCTGCTCAAACCGCGCATGCGTCAAACCTCAGCAGGAAACGTGCATGGCCCCCATCCCAGTAGGCTGCTGGGACGGGGGCCATGCCTAATGTCCACTGGTGTTTAATTTGGATCGTCCAGGCGAGCAAAGGTGGATTATTAGCATTATAATTCAAAAGAGTGTTGATGGTCCAGAAATGTGTACAAGATATTATGTCGCCCTAAACAGCAACGATGGGAGACCTAAGTTACGAACTAAGATGGAATGGTGAGGTGTAGTGTGATGGTGACTTATTGTGTGATTTCGTGGGAAAAAGAAAGGAGGTCAGAGAACATTATGTGATTGGCGAGATATCGCTGGAAATAGGACGACAAGGAAAGATATCATGGGAAAGAACAGGGAGGTCATGGGGCAGTGGAGACAGAAGAGGGCTATTGAGAAAAAGAAGAGAGGCGAGAAGAATAGTATTGGCCAGAGAAAAGAGAGAAGATATATAATGTGGAAGAGGAGAGAGAGGCCGGATATGATGTGGAAGGGGGAGAGGGAAGACATAATGTGGAAGAGGAGGGAGAGGCATGATGTATTGTGGAAGAGGATGGAAAAGCAGAACGTAATGTGGAAGAGGAGGGAGAGGCACTATATAATGTGGAAAGGGGAGAGGCAACATATAATGTGGAAGTGGAGGGAGAGGCAGGATATAATGTGAAAGAGGAGGGAGAGGCAAGATGACATGTGGAAGAGGTGAGCGAGGCAGTATGTAATGTGGAAGAGGCGGGACAGGCTGGATATAATGTGGGACAAGGATGGAGAACAGTATATAATGTGGAAGAGGAGGGAGAGGTAGGATGTAATGTGGAAGAGGAGGGAGAGGCATGATATAATGTGGAAGAGGAGAGAGAGGCCGGATATGATGTGGAAGGGGGAGAGGGAAGATATAATGTGGAAGAGGAGGAAGAGGCACTATATAATGTGGAAAGGGGAGAGGCAACATATAATGTGGAAGTGGAGGGAGAGGCAGGATATAATGTGAAAGAGGAGGGAGAGGCAGGATGACATGTGGAAGAGGTGAGCGAGGCAGTATGTAATGTGGAAGAGGCGGGACAGGCTGGATATAATGTGGGACGAGGAGGGAGAACAGTATATAATGTGGAAGAGGAGGGAGAGGTAGGATGTCATGTGGAAAGGTTGGGAGAGGCTGGATGTAATGTGGAAGAGGAGGGACAGGCAGGATATAATGTGGAAGAGGAGGGAGAGACAGGATGTCATGTAGAAGGGGTGGAAGAGGCAGGATGTAATGTGGAAGATGAGGGACAGGCAGGATATAATGTAGAAGGAGGAGAGCAGGATACAATGTGGAAGAGGATGGAGAGGCTGGATATAATGTGGAAGTGGAGGGAAAGGCAGGATGTAATGCGGAAGAGGAGGGAGAGGCAGGATGTCATGTGTAAGAGGTGGGAGAGGCAGGATATAATGTGGAAGAGGAGGGTGAGGCCGTATATAAAGTGGAAGATGAGGGAGATGCTGGATATAATGTGGATGAGAAAGGAGAGGCAGGATGTCATGTGGAAGAGGAGATAGATGCTGGATGTAATGTGGAAGAGGTGTGAAAGGCAGGATGTAATGTAGACGAGGATGGACAGGCAGGGCATAATGTGGAAGAGGAGGAAGAGGCAAGATATAATGTGGAAGAGGAGGGATAGGCAGGATATAATGTGTAAGAGGTGGGAGAGGTAGGATGTACTATGGAAGAGAACGGACAGGCAGGATATAATATGGAAGAGGAGGGAGAAACAGGATATTATGTGGAAAGGGGAGAGGCAAGATACAATGTGGAAGAGGAGGTAGAGGCAGGATATAATGTGGAAGAGGAGGGAGAGGCAGGATGTAATGTGGAAGAGGAGGGAGAGACAGGGTGCCATGTGGAAGGGGTGGGAGAGGCAGAATGTAATTTGGAAGAGGGGGAGAGGCGGATGTAATGTGGAAGAGGATGGAGAGGCCTGATATAATGTGGAAGAGGAGGGAGGGACAGGATGTAATGTGGAAGAGTTGGGAGAGGCAGGATGTAATATGGAAGAGGAGGGACAGGCAGGATATAATGTGGAAGAGGAGGGATAAATAGGATATAATGTGGAAGGGGGAGAGGCAGGATATAATGTGGGAGAGGAGGGATAGACAGGATATAATGTGGAAGGGGTAGGCAAGATATAATGTGGAAGAGGAGGGAGAGGCAGGATATAATGTGGACGAGGAGGGTGAGGTCGGATACAATGGGGAAGAGGAGGGAGATGCTGGATATAATTTGGATGAGGAGGGAGAGGCAGGATGTCATGTGGAAGAGGAGAAAGAGGCAGGATGTAATGTGAAAGAGGTGCGAGAGGCAGGATGTAATGTGGAAGATGAGGGAGAAACATAATATAATGTGGAAGGGGGAGAGCAGGATATAATGTGGAAGAGGATGGAGAGGCCGGATATAATGTGGAAAAGGAGGCAGAGGCCGAATGTAATGTGGAAGAGGAAGGAGCGGCAGGGTGTCATGTGTAAGAGGTGGGAGAGGCAGGATGTGATATGGAAGAGGACGGACAGGCAGGATATAATGTAGAAGAGGAGGATGAAACAGGAAAAAATGTGCAAAAGGGAGAGGAAAGATACAATGTGGAAGAGGAGGGAGAGGCAGGATATGATGTGGAAGAGGAGGGAGAGGCCGGATACAATGTGGAAGAGGAGGGAGATGCCAGATATAATGTGGAAGAGGAGGGAGAGGCAGGATGTAATGTTGAAGAAGAGGGAGAGACAGGATGTCATGGGGAACGGGTGGGAGAGGCAGGATGTAATGTGGAAGAGGGGTGAGAGGCGGATATAATGTGGAAGAGGAGGGAGAGGCAAGATATAATGAGGAAGAGGAGGGAGAGGCTGGATGCAATGTGGAATAGGAACGAGAGGCAAGATGTAATGTGGTGGAGGAGGGAGAGGCAGGATATAATGAGGATGGAGAGGCCAGATGCAATGTGGAAGAGGATGGAGAGACAGGATATAATGTGGAAGGGGGGTGGCAAGATGTAATGTGGAAGAGGAGGGAGAGGCCAGGTATAATGTGGAAGATGGGGGAGAGGCCGAATGTAATGTGGAAGAGGAGGGAGCGGCAGGGTGTCATGTGTAAGAGGTGGGAGAGGCAGGATGTGATATGGAAGAGGACGGACAGGCAGGATATAATGTAGAAGAGGAGGATGAAACAGGATAAAATGTGCAAAAGGGAGAGGAAAGATATAATGTGGAAGAGGAGGGAGAGGCAGGATATAATGTGGAAGAGGAGGAAGAGGCCGGATACAATGTGGAAGAGGAGGGAGATGCCAGATATAATGTGGAAGAGGAGGGAGAGGCAGGATGTAATGTGGAAGAAGAGGGAGAGACAGGATGTCATGGGGAACGGGTGGGAGAGGCAGGATGTAAGGTGGAAGAGGGGGGAGAGGCGGATATAATGTGGAAGAGTATGGAGAGGCCGGATATAACATGGAAGAGGAAGGAGAGGCAGGATGTAATGTGGAAGAGGATGGACATGTAGGGCATAATGTGGAAGAGGAGGGAGAGGCAAGGTATAATGTGGACGAGGAGGGTGAGGCAGGATATAATGTGTAAAGGGAGGGAGAAGCAAGATGTAATGTGGAAGAGGGGGGTGAGGCAGGATGTAATGTGGAAGTGGAGGGAGAGACATGATGTAATGTAGAAGAGGGGGGAGGGACATGATATAATGTGGAAGAGGGGGAGAGGCCAGATATAATGTGGAAGAGGAGGGAGAGGCTGGATATAATGTGGATGAGGAGGGCTAGGAAGTATGTAATGTGGAAGAGGAGAGAGATGCCGGATGTAATGTGGAGGAGGATGGCCAGGCAGGGCATAATGTGGAAGTGGAGGGGGAGGCAAGATATAATGTGTAAGGGGAGGGAGAGGCAAGATGTAATGTGGAAGAGGAGGGAGAGGCAGGATGTCATGTGTAAGAGGTGGGAGAGGTAGGATGTAATATGGAAGAGGACGGACAGGCAGGATATAATATGGAAGAGGAGGGAGAAACAGGATATTATGTGGAAAGGGGAGAGGCAAGATATAATGTGGAAGAGGAGGTAGAGGCAGTATATAATGTGGAAGAGGAGGGAGAGGCAGGATGTAATGTGGAAGAGGAGGGAGAGACAGGGTGCCATGTGGAAGGGGTGGGAGAGGCAGGATGTAATTTGGAAGAGGGAAGAGGCAGATATAATGTGGAAGAGGATGGAGAGGCCCGATATAATGTGGAAGAGGAGGGAGGGACAGGATGTAATGTGGAAGAGGAGGGAGAGGCAGGATGGCATATGGAAGAGGAGGGACAGGCAGGATATAATGTGGAAGAGGAGGGAGAAATAGGATATAATGTGGAAGGGGGAGAGGCAGGATATAATGGGGGAGAGGCGGGATAGACAGGATATAATGTGGAAGGGGTAGGCAAGATATAATGTGGAAGAGGAGGGAGAGGCAGGATATAATGTGGAAGAGGAGGGTGAGGCCGGATATAATGTGGAAGAGGAGGGAGATGCTGGATATAATTTGGATGAGGAGGGAGAGGCAGGATGTCATGTGGAAGAGGAGAAGGCAGGATGTAATATGGAAGAGGATGGACAGGCAGGATACAATGTGGAAGATGAGGGAGAAACATAATATAATGTGAAAGGGGGAGAGCAGGACATAATGTGGATGAGGAGGGATAGGAAATGTGTAATGTGGAAGAGGAGAGAGATGCCGGATGTAATGTGGAAGAGGTGTGACAGGTAGGATGTAATGTGGAAGAGGATGGCCAGGCAGGGTATAATGTGGAAGTGGAGGGGGAGGCAAGATATAATGTGGAAGAGGAGGGAGAGGCAGGATATAATGTGTAAGGGGAGGGAGAGGAAAGATGTAATGTGGAAGAGGAGGGAGAGGCAGGATGTAATGTGGAAGTGGAGGGGGAGTAATGATGTAATGTGGAAGAGGAGGGTGGGGCAAGATATAATGAGGAAGAGGAGGGAGAGGCAGGATGCAATGTGGAATAGGAAGGAGAGGCAAGATGTAATGTGGTGGAGGAGGGAGAGGCAGGATATAATGAGGATGGAGAGGCCAGATGCAATGTGGATGGAGAGGCCAGATGCAATGTGGAAGAGGATGGAGAGGTAGGATGTAATGTGGAAGTGGGGAGGCAAGATATAATGTGGAAGAGGAGGGAGAGGCAAGATATAATGTGGAATAGGAGGTAGAATATGGAAATTGTGGGCATAAGATTCAGAGATGGGTTATTGAGGACAGATGTGGGAGAGGCAGGACACTGTGAGCAGAGTATTGAGAGGCAAGACACTGTGGACAGAGGAGGAACAGTCAGGATAAAATGCAGCAGAGAAGAGTGTTTTTGGATGCAGTGAAGTAGAGGAAGAATGCGTTGGATCTCAGCGGGAAATTGATGGAGAGTTTGAATGTCACCAGACCGTACGAGAAGTGCAGCCTTATGACAGAGCAGGGAAAAAAGGGATATCATGTGGCGAGAGGTGGGAAATCACCTTTAAAAGGGAAAGAAATACGTGTCATTGTAATGACAGCACAAGTTAAATTCCAATTTAGGCTTCACTTTTCCAGCAAAGAAAAGAGTGCCCATTTAATGACATATGGCTTTCAACAATTTCTAATGAAACATTAGTGTTTTAGTTTTTAAAAAAAGCGTTCGGTCAAGTCAGGATCTGTTCCATGGCGAGTCTTTAGGTCCTGTGTAGGCTGAGCTGTCTGCCCACTCGTGTTTTAGTATTCACATATTTCACCCACTGTATTTAAGTCTTCTTTTATCTCTAGGCACCAAATATCCAGAAACATTTATATAGAGAAGTGTTTCCACATATCTCCTGAAACCATAACGCTAGGTGTGTTAGAATAAATGTCCTTCAGGTGTGGGTCTACATAGGACCATCATGAAAAACTTCCAATCTCATGCCCCAAAAATAAAATGCCCACTTACAAGCAATTAAAAATAAATATTTAAGACATGGTACTGATGGTCAGAAGAGTGTGGCCAGCTATCCGGTCCTTGTAGGCCACTTCTCAAATAATCTTCACCATTCACGCTCCTCTCTCTGTGGCCACTGCTCAGAATATCTTATGCGATGCTCTCATGTTGCTGACAGGTTAGTCAATTAGTCTGACTCGCTTACTAGAGGGAACGATATGTTATCACATCCCTTATGTAAATCTTCAGCCCAACACCATACCCAATCATTGTCCATATTTCTTGTTTACTGTTAGGCAACATTGTAACTTTGTAACCCTGTGGGAGACTACACCAGTCTTGTCCTCTTGGTATTAGATACCCCACCTACTGGCGCAGGTCTGCACTACACACGTTGGTAGAGTGACTGAGCAACCAGACTTATCGCAAGAGAGGTACATTTGAGCTGTAGCATTGGAATCCACACATACAAGTATCCAAATAACACTTACAATCAAGGTTTTCTAGTAAAATAATTATTTATATATTTAACGGTCAGTTTTAAATAAGCATTCTTTAAAAAGGGCAATGAGCAACAATAAAAATACACTTCGTAAGATATTCTCAGAATCAAGATAAGTTAGTAGATACTCATTGGAGATGCTTCATACACACTTCCTACACCAAGAGGTGACTTAATTTACTAAAACAGTATTGGCATTTATATATCCGTTTTTGCACTTGGTAAAATTCTGAGTTTGTGTAAAGGAAAGGTTAAGGGAAGGAAAAAGCTTAACAGGTTCTCAGAGCATGTGAGTACTTTTCAAACTCCCAAGGAAGTCTAGATAAAATCTTTCCTAGCAATATTATTTAAACCAATGTATCACCTATGAGGGACAGTTACAATCAAAGTCAATGGGTCAGAAGAGTCTGCAGGGAGCAAGGACAACCAAAGTAAATTTGAACAATGTTTGTGGAGCTGAGGCACTTCTGATATAGCACAATGGTCTTGCACAAAGTTCGAGAGTTTGTAGAAAATCACTGTAGGCCCACAAGCTGTTAGGCATGTGAAAGGTAGAGCTGAGATCAACTCTGCAAAAGGTAGCTGCTGCAAGTCTCAAGTGAGATAATATAAGCAACAGACAAAAGAGGCAAGTACCCCTTTGTCAGCACAGTAACTTAGGTTAGAAGAAGAGGATCCAGCTGGCTTCTGTTCTGGTTGCAGTGTTGCAGATCCTGGGCTCCTGGGCCTCAGTCGAGGGGACAAGAGGGAGGACGTCTGGAGGACTCCTACACTGCAGTTCGAAAGGTCGTCGGCGGTTATGGGCTCTTTTCAGTTCAGCGGCACTGGTGAGGTGACTCAAGCTTGGGTCGTCCTGCTTCGGGAGGGTCCTCAGGATCTTCCTTGAGCTTTGGCCCTCCTTAAAGACGTTGCATTCGACTATGGTTTTCGCGACCCCTGGCACTCGGATCCAGCAGCAGCAAAGAAGTACAGCCAGTTGGGGAAGGTCTTTTAGCAAAGTTCGTCTTGGTGTTAGTTGGTCCAACCAACCCAGGGGAAGAAGTCGTCCTCTCCAGAACTTCTCTAGTCAATTCCCAAAAGCAGTTTCAGCACAGCAGCAGGGCTTCACCAGGCAGTTCAATGGTCCAGGGGGATACAGTAAGCTTCCTTCGTTGGATGTTTTTGTCCACTGGTCGACTCAGTCTGCAGTTCAAGAAGCCTCGCCTTTTATGCAGGTTTCTCCTATTCATGCACAGCATAGCTGTCACTCACACAACAGGGTTGCTGTCCTGCAAGGACAGCCAGCCAATCATAACTGGGTGTATTCAGGTAACCCAGGAGACTAATGACAGGGAGTTTCAGGCACCTCCCTCGCTTCCTGCCCTGCTAGACACACTGGAGCCAGAAGCGAGTTTCAGCACTGAAGCCTGCAAAATGAACAAAAGGGTTAAACCTGGTTTGGCGCACAGAATAAAACCCAAGAAAGACCTCACTAACAGGAAATGGCGAAAAAATAAGACCAGGGCCATTTTTACACAATGATCAACCATGGGTGCTATACTGCAGCTGAGGATTCAGCCTGCGGTAGAAAAGCACAGTGGTTTGAAAATCAAACCACTGCAACCAGCCATTTAAAATGAGGGTAAAATAAGAAATGTTACATGAATAAGTAGGATAAGGGGCTACTAAGTAACCCCCAGCACTCCACATAAGATGGGGTGTGCTGGACCTACATAGGGAAAAGGTAAGTAAAGTCAATTTCACTTTATTTCTTGGGAACTGTAGTTCACCCAAGAAAAGGTATTTAAACCGTATGATAAATCCAAAGGACTTCTCTGTAACACTGCACTGAAGGTGCTGTGTGTCACAATAAAGAAGGTAGATGCCTATGGAGTTGTTAGACTCCAAAAACAAAGAAAGCACAGAATCCAAATCAGATCAAAATACATGAGAGTGAGAAAAAGGTCTCACTCACTCCAGGATAAAAAAATAAACATTCTAAAGTCCAGCAAAAGAGATGAGGGTCTCTACGGTTGAAGGGAAATAGCATAGAAATTAGAGTTCTGCCTAACATTTACATGTTATGACTTTATACCTATAGTGTTTGCGCTCCAGAGCAGTGCTCCTAGCACATCTCTCTAGCTGAAACCATTGTTTGCAGTGTGCATGTCCCTTAGCAATACACTGTCTGGTCCATCAATTATACTGCTGTCTGCATCTACAGAGCTTTCCATCAGACATTCAACCTTCTCATACTGACTGAATATTCCTCTACTGTGAGTTATTCAAAGGCAGAGAGTTACTGGTATCTGTTCCTCAAACTGCAATATTATGAATACAATATCAATCAAAAACATCCTATTCTGTGAAATATGGAGTTACACATAACACACCCATGTGTTTGCCTTTACTGGTAACATCACTCCCAACTCCATGAATGGTGGTATGGCTGTCTTGTAGTCCCTCCAACCTAATTGAATAGGGCTACGTTTATTTTAGACTTGTTTTATGTTGACACACATGTAAACTTTAAAGGTAATGAATATCACACACTCAAAGACCTTCTTTTAAGGATATGTATGATCTGATATTCTATATGATTCTCATACACATGTATGCATAAACCTCTATAGAGGAAGCAATGCCTGTCTGGATTATGGCATTAGGTACACATCCACGCAACACTTGCCTCAAGTTTTAAAGCAGATATACCTTATGCTATTTATTTTTATGTTTTTTCTGTTATTAGAAACCACCAACATATATGTATTTGAAGTATTTGTGCCTTTATGTCACTTCAGATTACTTGTACACGCATTATTATCAAACACTGGTATACCTTCCCATAACGTGTAGGGAACTCGAGGGAATGATACAAGTCACACTTAAAGTGAGATTCAACAGGTCTTTATATAGTATCAGGTTACTTACAAAATGGGTTGGACAACCGCCTATAGGTCATTGGCGAAATCTACAAATAATAGTGGTTATCCTAAAGCAAACAGTGCACCGTATATACCAACACAAATCACAGATAACCCTCAGGTGTCTATCAATTTAATTATCTTTACAAGTCTCATCACGAGTTGGGCAGTATAGTAAAAATGCAGCGGTAATAGCCTTACCGTAGTACTGCACTGCCAACTACGAGTTGGGCGTAAAGTTTGAGGATTCACCTCCAGCTCTGAGCTAGTGGTAAATCTGGTGACTTTCTGCCCATTTACGGAGTAATTACCACAGCGTTAATTGCACCAAATATGCCACATTGAGTCCCATGAACTAAAACAAATTGGGGCTTAGACCCCCAAGGCCGCTTGTAATGCAGCGATAATAACGCTGGACCAAGTGGTGGGAACGGTAATTGCAGATTTACTGCCGGGATACCACCCAACTCGTGATGAGGCCCTCTTTGACATGCTCGATCCTAAAATTATGGCCAAACGTTCCAACCTCAAATCTTTTTTGTTTGGCATCATTTCTTGTTTCTTTTTACACAAGTATAATACATCAAACGAAAACACATGAAACCATCAAAATGATTTCAATAACAATAAAGGACACCTCCCACCCCACACCTCCGATCCCATGAGAAGAAGAAACTAATGACCATTGAGAGCCAAAATAAGAGATTTACCAAGGCCAATTCTCCTTTAGTTCACATATAGCAGGCATTAGATCACTTTTACTGATCCCGTAGGGTTCAAAAATAATTCAATAATCCGAGAGGCCACAGTCTCGTTGGAGGCATAGAACCCCTATTGTGGAGTTTCACATACTCCAAGAACACACCCCAAATAGCAAAGAACATTAATATTCTCATTTATTACAAACAAGCACATTTTGTTAAACCATTCAACTAAATCTGGTCTTTTTGTACATGTCCAACGTTCAGTGATAAAAGCCTTGCAGCTAATACATCTGCTAATATACCCTTCAATATCACATCGCTGGCCTTTTTCTTTAGTGGAGAAATGGTCTTCACTGGTGTGCTCATTAGGGAGAACTTTGGATCTTTGGGCAGAACATTTAAGTCATTTGGGTTCCCCAACTACCACATCCCAAAACCTCACTAGCTTTGCAAATTACCACCAGATATGAAGATAGTTCTGCAGCCCACCACATCCTGCCAGCAAAGAACAGAACCCCCTAAACATAACTCTTAAGGAATTCCGAAGTCTGACACCACCTGATATAATATATTGCTCTCTATGTTGTCTCCATCTGGAGGAGGATCGTACCGCAATGTAAGCCAGTGCCTCAAATGCAAATATCTATACAATAGCAAAAAAAAAAAACATACTTTGCACGGGTTCTGTAGACAGACATAACTGTGATGAATTGAATTCCAGGGCACCAGTGGTCCAGCTATGAATATCGCTTTTGAACCCATCAATCAGCCACACACCTCTAGTACACCAGAAGGGATCTGAACAGATTGGAAACACAAGTCAATTATAAACCTCCTTGTCCAATTTTGGTAACATGCACGGAACGTCAGGCTTATCTCTGCAAGGTCATGGATCGTTGGTTAGATGCAACGCAGCGAAAATACAATTATTACCAAATGATAAGAGGGACTGTCCAGTCAAGTTTGTGTAAACATAGCTATTTATTATTATCACAATAGACAGTATATCACACTATGAAATACAACCCACCCTGTATAGGAATGCAGAGGACAGAATCTTGGAATATAGGCCGGGCTTCTTCACAAAGGGAGTGCCAGTGACCGCCATGATGGTAGTAGGCACCAGTTTCCAAAAAAAGGAGGAGGTGACAAAGTGAGCAAAGAACAGAGCCAAAATCCCCATATTCGCAAGCACTCATTATCACAGAATAATGTTTTCTGGGAACGAGGATGGTTGTATGTTAACTAAGGTTTTGACCATCTCAGAGGTGGTAATAGCAGACAAAGAGAAGCTGTAATACTCTTCCGTAACAGGATTAGGAACAAAAGGTACATCGGGGCTCCTTAGTCAGGTCATACTTAATCCTCTCCCGAGCTGTTGAGATCTTTGTTTCAAAGGCCAATTGGGACTTTGTGCAATCTTGGTTAGAGGCAGTAAAGCCTGATAGCAAAGCTTTTGGCTTTTACAAGGACTGAAGAATTTCAAATAACTTTTTGGGATTGTTATTTGCCTTAGATATCTGCCGATTGAAAAAGTAATATATATATATTTTTTTAATCAAAATTGAAGATTTGTAGATTTGTTCAGGTCTTTCCATTTGTTCTTGTTTTCTTCAGACTGTTGCCTGAGCCAAGTAGACTTGGCTTTCCTTTCCTTTTTATCAGTAGGTTAAGGTCTGCCGAAAACCATTTGTGATGGCTTATATTATCCCTAGCGGTTTTAGTCCTTATAGGTGCAAGTCTATTTATCAAGCAGCTAAGTGTGGAATAAAATACATTAACTAGACCTTCTGGGGGTTCAGTGTTCTGTGTAGAGGCCATGACGTTATCCCTACATTCCTCTAGATCAGGGGCATGTACTTTATTATATTTGTAGCTAGAAACCATTTTGGATGGATTCTTGACTTTCAACTGAGTGTCAGGAAACTGAGTAAGAAAGTCAATTATTTAGTGGTCTGACCAGATACACAGAGATGTGTTAGTTATCTGGACTGTTAGGTTTCTAGTCACAACCCAATCGAGAATATTGCCTTTCGTTGAAGTCGCGTCACTGTTAGCAACAGTGTATTTGCGGTTGTTCAGACCGGCTACTAAAGCATCAGCTTCTTTGTCATGGTTGTTGTGGAGCCAGCAGTTGAAATCGCAGACAAGGAGAGTAGAGCAGTTTGTGCCACTAAGCCCTCTGAGGAGGTGTAAAATGTCCTTGTTAAAGTCTGGCATGTCAACAGGTGGCTGATAGACAGCATTCAGATTTGGTGTTGGATTCGTCTTTAGATATAACATTTCATAATAATTCTGGCAGTGGCTAGAGGGCTTGAAGAATTTCAAGTGTTTTTTGGTGATAACCGCCACCCTGCCCCCATGGCCTTATGGACGACTTTGACAGATAATAGAATATCCGTGTGGGACAGCAATAGAGACCCTGGGGCCACTTTTCTCAGTTATACAAGTCTTAGTAAGGCAAAAAGTACCTAGGTCTGGATCAAGGACCTAGTCGTGAATGTCCACAGCATGTTTGTTTAGGGACCGGGTAATCAGTAACACATACTTTATGGGATCTAATAGAGCGGGGTCCCACAGCCTCCGATGGAATGTCAGATAGTAAAGTGAGGCACCTGGGAATGGTGGCTGTTTCACGGGTTAAGTCTAAGCAAGTGAGTTGAGAAGCAACTGGACAGGATACCGTTCAGGGAGTATAACCCTGGCTGTAGCGCAGGTGGGCTCCACAACAGCGACAAGGTTGTGAACGCGAGGTGGTCCAGTGTAGCTTTGAAGAGTGGGGTATTCTCCATAAAAGTGTCATCTGGAAGCCTCGTAGGGTCTATGGTAGCCAGCGAAAAACATGTGGTAGCTCGTAGCTGGGATCGATGGTAGTTCTTCATGCATATGCAGCTGTGTCAGGGACATCACTCGATAGACTGGGTGAAATATTCGGAAGGCTGGACGGGGAAAGCATAACACAGCGGTTATGTTACGGCAGTGTATTGTATTTATCATGTAGAAAGTTAGTAACTATCCTTATGTGCCTGGCCTTCTCGTGGCCAAAACTAAGTTCAGAGCATTACAAAAACCCATGATCAAATGATTAAATTAGTGCGCTGCAAATATAAGCATGCCACATAGTGTAATTCTCATACCTGAAAAGCTGTGGGGTAGGGGGTTGCGAAAGGCCAATTTGCAGTGTCGCGGTCCAGCACGGACCGGCGAAGATTGGCTTGGTCTTGGAAAGTGACTAAGTACGTTAGGACAGCTAACACTTGTGTATAGGCGCGTTATAAATACCATATCATATCATATCATCATAGCTGTGAAATATAGACACCCCCCCAGGTGTAATTCTGCACACAGTACTTCTAATACGTTAATGCAATACAATTGCAATTACTCAACACAATATTTGAATCAATCGAATTTAGGTGAGCCAAAATACAGCTTTAACGTTCAGCTTATTAAATAGCTCGAAATGCCGCTTTAACTTTTAGCCTTTTAAGTAGCTTAAAATGCAGCTTTTTAACTTTCAGCTTTCTAAGTGACACAGTACACATTTTGAGGTTACTGATATACCGTGTAGGATGTTAAACAAGTCATTAAATACAGAGTGCAGCTAATAGTAAGAAACTCAAATTAGTCCAATTCCTAACCAATCACTACAACAGAGAAACAGTTCTCAGAAAATAAGGCTAACTGGGGAGAAGTTAGTATCTCGGCTTAAGTAGCCAGCGAAGACCAGCTTGGTGTGCGCCGGTGCTGGAAAGTGACTACGTATGCTAAGGCAGCTGGGAAATGTAGTTTCCCCCACCCTTAAGGTGTAAATCTGCTGTAAATCTATCCTCAAAAACCCTTCCATCACTCCCTCCCAATTCCAACCAATACTGGGACGAAAAAGAGGTAACCGAGAGTAGCAAAGATTACCCATAGAGGCAACTTGGTGAAAGTCAGGCAGGGTCAGGCATGTAATAATGACAACCCACACCTGACTCCACTTGACTGATTTTTCAACTATAAAAGGTATGGTTTTTCACAAGAAGGGGAGCAAGCTCGAGATGCTGTCCGAACCAGAGAAGACAGGGAGCCGAGAGCAGCAGGAGTTGAAGCCTGGAGGAGAACGGCTCCACGAGATGCTGCCCCGGTGTTTGTGAGGGGCTGAAGCATGGATAATGAGCCATGCCTCCAAAGAGCCGGAGTAAGGCATTCTGAATCCTGCTGATGGCATTCGGAAAATGCTTGTTCCCTTGGGACTTGTGCCGGTCCCAAAGGTGTCTGAGGGGAAGGTGGTGAGACCCTGACCTCAACGTCATGGATCCAGAAAAACCCCTTGTCAATGCAATGCTGCCCAGTGAGTGGGAGCGAGATATTCAGGATAGTGTGTGTGTGACTGAAGCGGAGCAGGAGAAAGCGGCATGGAGCGGAAAGTGAGATAAAGTGTACAAAGGAGAAGTGTAAAAAATAATCAGAATAAGAGAAATAGAAAGAAGAAAGATATGCTAGCTGCACGGAAGAGAAAGAAGGAAGTGGTGCTAGCTGCATGGAAGAGAAAGAAGGAAGTTGTGCTAGCTGCATGGAAGAGAAAGAAGGAAGTTGTGCTAGCTGCATGGAAGAGAAAGAAGGAAGTTGTGCTAGCTGCATGGAAGAGAAAGAAGGAAGTTGTGCTAGCTGCACGGAAGAGAAAGAAGGAAGTTGCGCTAGCTGCACGGAAGAGAAAGAAGGATGTTGTGCTAGCAGCGCAGAAGAAAAGTAAAGTGAAAGAACGGCATTTGAAGGGTGCAAAGAAGAAAAAGTGGACAAAAGACTTTTAAAGAGTGCAAAGCGTGCAAAGTAAAGAGAGGACATGTGTTAACTGTGCAGGAAGCACGAGAAAGTAACAGACAGGGTGATATTGAACGAAAAGCAAAGTACATCCTGGGAAAACTGTATACAATTGAATCTGTGTTGGAAACTGAAAGGGGCCTGAGTTTGGGGGAGGGAACCCTGAGAATCTTCAAAAGGAACTGTGTTATATTTCTTTTGTGGTGTTTGGAACTTGGACACATTGAAAGGCGCCTGAGCACAGGGAAGGGAACCTTGAGAGGCCTAACCAAGTTGGAGACCTATTGTTTTGCAGTGTTGAAAGGATTGACTCTTGGGAAGGGAGCCCTGAAAAGTTTCAAAAGGAACTGATATGTTTCTTTTGTGGTGTTTGGAACTTGGACAAGTTGAAGCTTGGGGAAGGTACCTCAAGGAACCAAAGTCACTGAAGGTATTTGAGAATATTGCAAGGGCTCTGTGAAGAAGGCCTTACAAACAGCCCTTTTTGATTAAACTCATTTTTGTGACAATGACCAAACTACACCTGGTGAGCCACTGTTTTTCCTTTTTAAAGACTTCCTATCATATTTTTGTAAAGAGTGAGGTTAAGCATAGGTTTAGACACAGACAGCGTTTTATTTTGGACTATCACAGACAGCTTTTTATTTTGGACTATCAGACATCAATGGCCCTTAGAAACATCAGTTAAGGGAACTATCCTTTACGAGTTAAGGCCCGTTAGGAATTACACCATCCCAGGAACGTCTTTAAATAAAGTTTTGAAACTAGCACCTTTGAGTATGTATCTCTTTTGATACCATGCCTGTCTCACAGTGGTTGGATGGACAGATGAGTGGATAGATGAGTGGGTGACAGGATGGATGAGTGAATGGATTGATGGATGAATTGATTTGTGGGCATATGGATGATTAATGGATATATGGAACAGTGAGTGGCTAGATTGAAGAGTGGATGGGCACATTGTTGGCTGACTCAGCTGGTGGATAGAATGATCAGTTGGTATATGAGTGGATGGGTACTCTTAATTAGCGTGCCTAACATCAAGCTGATGGATGAATGAATGGGCGCACAGATGAAGGCATATGTGGATGGTCAGACAGGCAGGTGGATGGGTGGGTGAGTTGATGAACAGATGGATAGATCTGATGGATTGGTGGATGGATGGATGAATTTGACTTTGTACCGCTATCCCAGGAATGGTCCATTAGTACAGCTGTGCCAACTTTCATTCCTGGTAAATCCATAATGCGTTTGCAACCTTCATTGTCACCAAGCTTTACTGAATCATTATTTCTAAAGCATAATGTTGGTGCTGGTAGTTTGGTTATGGGTAGTGGTCCTGCTTCATCTTCTACCCATGTTAAACATTTAGCAATTTCTTTCCAATCCTCACGGCACCCACTGTGTTTTTTTTAAATCATTTCTATTGCTGTAGTCCATACTGCCTCTGCTTTGCATCCCATTATTCCATCATCCCATCCTCATGAGGAATATACTTTCCCTTTTATTTATAATTGCTGTTTGTCGACACAATCGGGTATCAAATTAAATTGGGCATCTTTTACAGCTTAATATTTGGTGATCCACTACTACAACATCTCCTCCTTTTGGACCTGATAGTTGTCATTCTCATACTCTCCATCATATGTGTTTCTTTTGTCCTTTAGTCTGGCATAGTGAATGATGTACCAAGCAGTGTGCTCTGTACTCAGGTATTTCCTGTTGTATAAATACTCGAGAGGCTGTCATGGCATAGGGGATAAGTGATCAAACAAAACCGCTTTCCTTTGATCTCTCTCTCTCTCCTCCTACTCCATTGATGTATACCATGAGTTTTGTTCAATATCTATATAATTATCAAAATACTTCTCTTAGCTCGTAGTCTCTGCACAACTGGGCGGAATATAATTTCCTGCTCTAACTGGAAATCTACTTGTTTTCTAACTTCTTCACTAAAATGATGCCATAGGGACACATTCACCTTATCATAATCCATTTAAATGTAATGTGAGATAAAATAAGAAATACACAATAAAAGAGAAAGGAAAATAGATGTACTGCACTATCCATGATGTCAATTGTTTGTAGATGTGTCCTGCAGTGTATTGATTGGGGTGTTATGAAGAGATCAGGGACATAAGGATAGCGAATATTCGTACAGTTTGCTTAGTACCGGGTAATAGAGAATTAGTATTTCTTCAAGTGAGTAAGGCGAGCTGTATATACCTTTTCCAAAACATTTTGCATAAAATGGCAATATTAAATATTTTGTTGATGATTTTTCAAACCTCTTTCACTATTATGTGGTTCATTGCAAAATATAAAAATATACAAATAGTGCTGATAAACATATAAAAATAGTGGAAAATAGATCTAGTCCCAATAAAACATGTGACGATAAAAAGTAGGAAAACGGTCTGTTGTACATATATGCTTGTGTGAAAAATAGTATATAAAAATAATAGTCCCAATACAATATGGAGATAGGAAAGTAGAGAAAATAGCCTGTTAAAGATGATTTGTTCCCGTGAAAAATAGTATATAAACTAGACCCAATACACTGTTGAGGTAGAGAAGTAGAGAAAATAGTCTGTTATGGATGATTGTCCTTGTGAAAGATAGTCCTCAGCAGCAGAACTACTTCAGCATCAGTGTTCCTCAAGTGGTGCAATGTCATTTATATCAACTTTACTCTCAAGTTCCTTATTCGTTTTATTTTGCACTTGAGCTCTTGTCCTGGGTCTTGTTTCGTTCTCCTCTCCTTCGGGATCCTGGTAGCTGGGCAGGGAGGCAGCACTCTTTTGTCATCTTTATATTTGTTACGTTGACCTATATAAAAAAGGAACATGTTGACAACTGCAGTAACATTTAATTTCATTCTCATTTTCTGTGCCTTTTGTGATATCTCCCCACCGTCCCTTTCCTGTCAAGAACCGAAAAAGATAGGAATTTAGTTAGGGACATCAAATAGCCCTGTAACACATTTACAAACAGTTTCAGGGCTTTGGGAATCTGTCTGTGAGCGTATGGGCAAGGTAATTGGCACATGCATCCTACAACCTGTCACCAACTCATAAGGAGTCAGGTGCAAGCTTGCTAATCTTGCTAACCCGTGATGGCCGAGAGGTGTGTGTTTTTTATAAGTGTAAATAAAAAAAATACATAAGTAAATCTCCATATCCCTCCTTGATATTTGTTCACTATATATACAACAGTGGTGCAAGGAGATTCTGATGGCACTATCACTCCCTGCTTAATGAACAATTGTATTTCTTCATATATACCCTCATTTGTTTCTTTGGACACTGGGTACTATTTCACTTCACGTAAATGTGACCCTTTTCTTTAATTTTATTTTTACTGCTTCAATCCTTTTAACAATACCACAGCATATGGACTGGTCATCCATAGTGTGCCGGGTACCTTTGCCAAATCTTTTTCCATAAATGACGATACCTTTTTACACAGCATTATTTGTTGTGGCACCTCTGTATACTCGATTGTCAATGTAATGCTTGTATGTATTCTTTTTTTCTGTCTGCAAGTATATGCCTGGTGTACAGTATATTATGCTGTCCTCTGTTAATGACATATTGAATTTGGCCAGGAGATCTCTCCCCAGTATGTTAACAGGTGTTTTCCTGGAATATAGGAATGTGATAGCTAGCGTCTATTCTCCTGCTGTCAAAATGTTGCTGTCCCAGTGTCAACTAAGAAAGAAAGTGTGCAGTCACCTGTAGACACTTCCACCCTCTGTTGCTGTTCAGTGTCTGTGGTTGCTGATAGGATAGGGCAAATCAAGCTATTCTGTGAGCTGTCCTATTGGGGATGCATGTTCAGTCCTGTTCCTGTAAAAAGGTGCCCCCCAACCACTGTCACTCCTCCTATCCATGGTGTCTGTGGCACTCTGCACTGCACTCTGGGGTTCCTGTGTCAGTGTCTGCTGTGATTGTTTTGGCATTGTCTGTGGCTGTATCTGTGGCCCTTGGGGTTGCTGCACCTGCTGTGCTTATGTCTGACCTGGTGAATATTGTGTGTAGTCATACTGCACATAGTTGTACTGTGGTGCACCATATGGTGCTGGATATGCCACCCCGCCCCCTCCTTGGCCCATACTGCATTGCACCTTGCTGCATTTCTCCTCTACTTCTACACACTCATGAAATGTGCCCTATTTTCCCACAGGTCCGCATACTGTTCCAGTTCCCCTAGGTCCTCTAAAGCGGGACTGTCCCCCAACAAACCCAAATCTGCTCCCTCTGTGAACAAATCCTCTTCCTCCTCTGGGGTAAAATGACTCGCCCCTCTTCCTGCAAAACAACCACCCATGCCCTGCTGTGGCATTACACTCCCTGTCCATTATTCCTGTCTTCTGTATTTATCAATACCGCTTCTTCTACTGCCATTTTGGATACGTTCTTCTGTACCAATTTTGACTTTCCTCTACTTTCTTTTGATCCTTCTCCTGTTTTCACCTACAATGATGGACGATAGTCAGTTGTATTGCTGGCCATGGCCTCATTTCAAACCCCACAATCTTTTTTTAACTGTTTCTATACTTCTTCATGTAGGCCCTGACATAGAATATGATAAAACACTGGTATATGTGTATCCCAATTGTCTTTAGTTTTCAAATGTCAATGTTCTTTGATGTCTTGAATATAGCCAGAGGGGTCCTCAGTAGGCCACATCTTTCTAGTCACTATGGCACTCATGTCAGATTGATCTAGAAATAACACCCTCAATGCCTTCCATACTTTAGCTTTGTAATTTTTAAAGGATGACCCGTCATATTTAGTGGTGTTATGTTCTGTTACTGCAGCTAATGCTAGCCCAGCTGTCACTTGCTGTAGCTTGTAGATCCAACGGCCCACCCCTGCTGTCAGTGATGGCAGTTTATCCATCAAATTATTTTTGTCTGTCTGATTCCATGGAGTATAGTGGGGTTGCCCTAATCCTTTGTGGAGCAGTTGGAATTGTGTTACCCCTCTCTTGCGCAAAGGGGATGCTGCACGAGTTTTCCTTTTCAATGTCTCAGCTACACTGCGTGGCTGGCATTTTGACACATTTCTTAAGAAATATGGTGATTTATTGTCTTTGTTTATGGGCAGTACTGAAGTAAGCGGTGGATACATGTTTAAGTTTGGCCCCAGTAAATCTGCTATCTCTCCCACGCCTGGTCCTGTGTTATCCATTTGTGGGGCTTTCACTGCCTCTTCTCCCCCTCTTCACCATACATGTCTACCCAATCTGTTTCCATGTCACTTTCTACACTCTTGTCATCCTCAAGTATGAGATCAAAACTCACTCCCTTGACAGGCTCACTTACATATGTCCCACTCATTATCTCTGGCAACACATCTCTGCCCTGATCTCTGGGGTTATTATCCCACTCCCTTCTCCCCACATCTCTGCCATCATACCCCAGCTCATCTTTTTGCTCCTCTCCTGTCTCATTTATTCAATGTCTTCCATTTCTTTTGTCATTCTCCTGTTCTTATTTAGCCTCTTTACATAACCGTCCCTTTCTCCTACCCACCTCTTCCTTCTTTGTCTTTCCTGTTCCCCTCTCTGCATCTTCTCTGATGCTTCTTCCCATTCCCTCTCTTTCTCCCTTTGGGCATTTTACTCTACCACTTCCTGTGTCTCACTCCTGACTTCCTCCCTGGCTGCTTCCTTCATTTCTTCATACTCTACTCTCTTCACATACCTATTTTAAGTGCCTTTCCCATTTAGTTTTAACAATATCTTTCCAACTACCCATTTCTCGGTTTTCATCATGGTCTCGCCACTATCCCCATTACCTAAAGGTATGCTTCTTGCCCTGTGCCCATCTTTCTGCATGACTCTCACTCTCTGGAGCTCTTCCTTAGCTGCCTTTAGCTGCGTTTCTATGCTTTTCAGTCCTCTATGTTCTTTCTTCTATTTTCACTGTGTCCACGAGCTGTGCCATGTTTCATTCTCCATTTGCACTAATGGTGCTTTTACCACTTTCACCCTTTTCCTATTTTCATTCCTTTCCTCATCAGGGTATTCATACCTGGGATGACTATGCCTTACCGCTTCTGCCTGCACTGTGTATATTCCTCGGTTGCTGGAGCCTTGTGTGCTCCCCTCATATGGAGGTGGTACTCTGAATTGTGTGTGGCTGCCTGACTCAACTGGTGGAGCTGTTAGCTGTGTGTAAGCGATTTCCTCAGCGGGAGGGGGTGGTGACGCTAGGGGCTGCTTGCGCTCCTCCTGACACATATTAAGCTTCCATTCCTTCCTAGGCCCCTCTGTTTCTTCTTCGCAGGCCTTCCAGAGTTCTAATACCCTTAGCCTGTTCTTGAGCTTCCTGCCCTTGTGTGTGGCTTATTGATTGATTGATATTTTATTTCTATCAATCTCATACACAAGTGTTTCAGAGCGCGACAAGACAAGGGAGGGGAACAGGGGAGAACAAAACAGCAATCTTACTAGGCCCAGTGACATTGAGAATGCGCAAGTGCATGGGAGAGGGGGGAGGGGAAAAGTGCATGGAAGGGGGAGAGAGGTGGAAAGTGCGAAGCAGAGGAGAAACAGATAAATAACAAAAAATAAATAATAAAGGCAACAAACAGTGGTAATGCAGCCAGCAATTTGCAAGTGCTAGGTTTAAGGCAGCAGACAGGGTAGATCTGATGAGTGCAGGAAGAAAAAGGTGGGGCTATATGGGTACAGATGCAGACCCCAGTGCAAGGGGTGGCCCGGAGGCAGTGCAGGAGGGTGGCAGTATGAGCACGTACCTGGGCCCAAAAGATAGAGGGTAGCCAGGTGCATGGTGCCAAGAGAGAACAGATCAGCAGGGGAGAGGGGGAGCAAAGGCAGAAGAAAAGAGGAAGGTCTTAACGTGCTTCCGGAACCGGAGATGGTTCTCCTCAAGTTTTAGAGTGGCAGGGAGGGTGTTTCAGAGGGAGGCCCCAGCCGAAGACAGAGATCTACCCTCAGCTCGTTTCTTTGAAAAACAACTGTCCCTGAGAGATTTGGAGGTAGAGGAGTGAAGAGCTTGAGAGGGGAGGTATTTGCGGAAGGATAGCTGAAGGTATTTTGGACCCAGGCTCCAGAAAGCCTTTTGGACAATGCAGAGGGTTTTGAATTTAATCCTTGCATCCACTGGGAGCCAGTGGAGAGATTTCAGAGCTGGAGAAATACGATCCCAGGGCTTGAGGCCAAGGACAAGTTTCGCACTCCTGTTCTGGATTAGTTGCAGAGGGTGTAAGTGTGTGCACATGTGTTACATATAAGTGTGTGCACATGTGTTGGAGTACATTTTTAAAGTGAGTGCCCTCTTGTGGCCACGACAGGTACATAGAGGGAACCAACACCAGCCCTCTCTCTTATTGTGTAGAAAACACACAATCATGCTGTCCCTATTAGGAAGAACATCCTTGTCCCTATCCCAGGAATCTCTCCCTAGCGGTCGCATGGTGCGCCGCCTATCTAAAAGGGATAGCAAAAGGTTCTCCCTATCCAACAAGTGTAAACATCCACCTATTAAAAGGTCAGACACAAGTCATAGGTTACAAATTCAGGACAATGCGCATTAGACTGTCCCTTTTTCATGAGTGACATGTAAAGTGCTGCTATCTGCAGTTTCTCTCTATGTTTTAATCACCAATTCAAGCAGTAATACTGTCATCTCAAAACTTGTTTTGATCTTTTAAAACACTGTGCCCCTCAAAGAAGAGGGAAAGACAAACAACTAGAGGCTATAAGGCTATCTAGTCATAAAACACATTAATTGTGACGTGTGCAAGTTTCTTAATTTGGACATTGTCATCTGCATGAGAAAACTCATGCATAGATGGGTTGACCGGTTTCGATAACCATAGTATTTAGGGTCAGCTTCTTCAGGATGAAGTGTCTTGTCATGGGGTTCACTCCCTCTATGGATCTTCAGTGTGATCCAGGCGACATCAGGGACGTAATTTTACCAAAATGCCAGGGGTAGAAGAAATGACATCATATGACCTTTGACCTCTGATGACATCCCAGGAAGAGATGTCATTTTGACCCCCACCACCACCTCGAAGTGACAGCGATGGAACAGGACCTTTCACCCCTTGACAAAAGTGACATCACATATTGTTCCTAAGTACACTACGAAAAATATGGTTGCTATATCACTATAATGTTATATACATTTCACACAAGAATGGATCGCCATATCATTAATATCAGTGTGTATAGGCCTATATTAGCAAATTACTTGAATGCAAGCAGATGTGAAGGCCAAATGATAATGTTATTATATAGCACTTACGCTTAAGCGCTTTATATAGAACAAATATACATACAATATCACCCAACCTGTGTTGGTACTCATTTATCGACCTCAGAAGGGTGAAAGACTGAGTTGAGGTGTTTAAGAACAGACTAAATGAATGACTCACCCCTGAAGTGTGCCTGAAATAAACCTTTATGAGTCTAAAAATTATTGGATAAAATTCCAGAAAGACAAATGATGTGGTATTTGTATTCTCTCTTATTTAGCGTCACTGTTCACTTGTGGAACCCCCTGTTGTTTTTTTTTAAGAAGTCTGAAAAAGAAAGTCAGCCACTCCATAAGTAAAGAGCCACAAAAAGTTTTTAAAAAAATATTGTTTCCCTAGGGGTAGCAAGTGAGACCTCAGGGTGCGAACCTGCGCCCTCTAGTGACCCCCCAATGACGTCCCTCGGCGGCATCTCCGTTTCTTAGGGGGAAACATAAGTTAGAGAACAGGGGGATTAGTCTACCCCCTGTGCAACACACATACTTACAGTTAGCTGCGTGCTCTCAGTGTGTATACTTTTAAATCCCATGATCAGTTCACATGCAATGACTAAAAGGACTAACTTCTGTGGCCTTCTGGTTACACCTATCTAGGAGGGGAAGGAAGGTGGTGGAGGGGTGGGGGAAGCGAGTGCTCAACCACAATTCTAAACTCATTTCCTTGTGCCTGGATTACGTAAATCACCTGTGTGGTGTCTAAACCGGGGGACACCTATGTGATATATTGCAACGGCGTGCAAACAAGAAATAAATCAGGTGAAAGGTCCTACCCGAATCCCAGGTGGTTGTTGCTCTGCACGTTCGGGAGGACACAACTCATAGGCCGACATGAATCTCTGTCTGTTCACAACATCTATCGGTATTAGAACTAGAGTTAGACATATATTATGGCTGGACGTGTTGGATGTTTTTCATAAGAGACATTTGTGCTTACCTCGGCTGAAGCGAGTGTATTGCACGCAGACTTCAGTCTGTCTGGTCTTGGCCAGTCGCGTAACTGCACGGCATGTATTGAATGTATAGTCTCCGATGGGACACAGTGGCCGAAATATATTCCTGTTTTGTGAGACTCTCGCCCTGTGCGGCTGATTCTTAAGTGTGACAGTGAAAGAAACACCTGAAACCTGGAGTGTCGCGGGCGGCTGCTTGTGCGCACGTGAAATGTTTGCCGCGTGTGATTGTCTCTGTACTCTCTGGCTAACTTCCGTGTACATCACGGAAAGCAATCATTTAGCAATTCCTCATGCCTCCCGCCATCTTGGAATGGGAATAATCCCGTACATCTACCCAAAAAAATATATACGGCAATGACGTGGACTGACTATATGGATGACGATGTCAAAAGATTGAACAATTCCATTTATTCAACAATAGCCGGCACAAAGTGGCAATCGTGCTTATATGTATTAATGTCCGTTGGGGCAGCTTTATGTCTCTATGTGACCACATCAAATAATTAAATACACTAATTTCCTTACATAAATATAGCGGTTGGAACAAAGCTGCTGGCAGGATGAACTCCGATCACACCCCGGGGGTCTCCTAGCATGTCCCAGGGCATATCAGATAGTTCTGGAAAGTATTGTGTCTGATGAGTCCTATGGGGAAGAGGTGATAAGATGGGTGCTATCTTGTCCCATGGCACAACTGACCGATCCCATTGGGTCGAAGGAATGTTAACCCAAATTCTGATTCCCACTTAATAGCCACCGGAGCGAGAGGCTAAGTGGGAATGCAAGCCCGGGCAATGGTGTCACATTCCCTTCATGTTTGAAGTACTGCTAAGTCACTCCACTGGATTTGTTCATCATTTAATCCGGTGATGTGGGTGTCCAATCTGAAAATCCAGTGTTGTTCCCTTTTAAGTAGCATATTGTGAAAGTTGCCACCTCTTCTAGGTAATTGGATTTTTTCTATTATCGTCCACCGGAACTCGGCCGCCCCATGTCCTGTTCTTACAAAGTGGGCCACCAGTGGAGCAGTTAACTTCTTGGTACGCAAGCATTATCGATGTTCAATCATTCTCTTCTTGACTGGCCTCATGGTCATACCCACGTAGCGTAAATTACATAGAGAGGTAATGAGATATATAACTCCAGAACTGTTACAGTTAGTGAAGGATCAATTTGCGTACTCCGTTGTGTTTGCGAGCACATCGAACATCTGACACAGGTTACATGCCCTGTTCGTAGATCACTATTGCATACTGTAGTAAATTGAGGCATACAGCGAAAAAGTCAATGCATGAGGTTTTCAAGCCACTGTGCTCTGTGTATTGAAGAGCACTAAGATCGCAATCCACAAAATGAATGTCCCTAAGTGGGAGATATTCCACCCATATGGTACCTCTCTTACAGGTGATGGTATCCCCAATCAAAATTATGAAATTTCCTTGAGAGCATGTCGGATGGTTACAGCTCACATTAAAATCCCCTCCTATCAATATCATGTATTCAGGGTTCTCTACTATAACATTTTCAAAAATCGTGTCTAAAAGGGTGAACATTTGTTCATTAGGTTTCCTTGCAGGGTTCCAATATAGATTTACAATTATATAAGTATCCTGTAGTTGCTCTGATATAGTGAATTCTATAACTAGGATATCCTCAGATACAAATACTAGTTTTGAAAAGGCGTCCAGCGTATTATTAACTAAAGTGGCAATCCCTCCATAGGGTCTACCTGCTAATCCACTTTTAGCATTTGATGAATATGATATGTATCCATTTGTAAAGAATTCTTTTATCAACATTGTTTCCTGACATAGCAGGATTTCTGGTTGATTTTTATGAAAGGAGGATTTTAACAACGCCTTCAAATTCGAGAATCCCCATGAATTCCATGATTTTACAATTAAATTAGGACAGCTACAATGGTAATGAAGTGGTAGGGATTGTTTTTAGACTGTTCGCAAAAGAGGTTAGCCACAACCAGTCCTTAACAACTGAAGATAGAGATGCAAGTTGTTCAAGAGCTCTAACATTTTCAGGATTTGCAAGTTGTTTGACAGAGGTCATTGCTATAGAGGCAGAGGCATCATTATCTCTAATCTCAAGAAATTCCATAGCAAGCTCTTTGGTTGGAAATGTCTGGGGAGTCATACCCAATTGAATGAAGTCTAACCTATGGTTCCAAATCAATTTTGTAATTATAGAAGTGTGGAACTGGCAAATGTGTGTGTTATTAAGCTGTTACAGTGTAACCCACTCAATGTCATCTGATATTAGGATTCTTAATGTAGGTATTTCCCTAAAAATTTGAAGCATAAAGGATCTATTGATTTTGCGATGACCAGTTATGAAGACGTCACTCAACCAACCCATAACGGTAACGGTGTTGTTATCAATTGTGGAGCCTCAACAAGGCTACTATCTGCACCAGGTTCTTTGACATGTCCGTCGTTCCGTGGGTCAGATAGTGTAGATATTACTGGTGCAGGTTCAGCTGTAGGGCTCGGAATCGCAAGATTACTAACTGGTTGGTGTGGCTCTAAATGGGAGCACTGTTGTGGTGGTCTTGAAGGACTCCACAATCAAGGGGGTAATGAGCTTCACCGGGGTAACCTTTGTATGTTGAGTAGAGTTACTCTCCGTAGAAGTAGTTGCTTGAGTCATTGACTGCAGATTTTTAGTGGATGGGTAGAACATTTGTAAGTTTGTTTTTTTAGTCAACGGTGAATCTTCTGTCAAAGGAGGAAGAATGTGATCAACTTCTCCGGAAGGAGCTAATATGCTGTTTAGTTCTTTATTGTTGCATTTCGATCTGATATTTTTGTTGTTTCTTTCTTCTATTTTTGTTGTTTTTAGTGGTACTTTTTGCTTTTTTATTAGGTCCAAGGCCTCTCTGCTTTCATCATCTAGTTGATTCAAGTCGTGACCCCCATCTACCTGAGATAAATTGTAGATATCTTTAATATGGGAATTATGCTTTTTTATGTGGACGGAAGGAAGCTTTTTGTTTTTTTTGTCATCCTGTTGGGTTTGCAATTATCTCATCGTCCTTCATTTGCAAGCTCTTATAAATATTCTCTTTTCTCTACGTGGTGAGAAATATCTCAGAGATAGACCTTCAGCTGTTTGCCCGCGTGAATAGTAATAGCGTCCGATGTTCCTCTAGCTTCCTCTTCTATAATGTCTGTGAGAACTGATGGATTGTCAGGGATCTCAAGTACTTCTGTCTCAGGTTTCATTAGATCAGACTTCCATTGCTCACTAATCGGGCTCTTAAGTCGCTGTTAATTAAGAGATCCAGCTGATAAATTTTGACAGAATTAAGACACACTGTATTTTTCGGTTGCCTCATGCCTTTGTGGGTATCATTCTCCCAGGGAATAGTAGGATTAATTACTGCCTGTGCGTAGGATTTATCCCAGGGACCCTGTGGGTTTAGGCTGTTGTCTGTTTGAGCGTACCCCTCGCGAGTATAGATATTGCTGGTTTGAGAACTTTTGTGTTTTCAAAGGGGGATTACAATGCTTTTCAATGTTGGCTACATTAAGTTCCCTGATTGTTTCTTGAGCGTAGACAAACCCTTCTAATGTGTACAGTTTGGCTACTATATCAGCAAGACTGTTGTTTACTTCTTGCATCTCGTAGTGGGTTCTGTCATGGCCCTTGTCTAATAGGTTCAGGATCCGAGTTAATACGGGGAAAGATGTTTCAGAGCCCGGTCGATTCTGTGTGGGTTGAGCACCTGATATAGAAGCTATCTGAGAGGCTTCATTAGTATAAGGGGGCAAATATATTGATTTCTCAGGACTTGAGAAAGTCTGTGGATCAATAATCGATGCAGGATTTGGAACCGGTTCATCCTTGATGGACCCCACGCAGGGGTTGGCCTGACATAGAGATTGCACCTGTTCGATGCGCTTAGCGGTACCAGTGGCATCACTGTGTTTATGTTTGTGATAATTTACGTTATCGATGCCACCTGCTCTCGCGCTTATTGGAGTAGAGGGGCCAAGTGACAGTCGTACTCCTTTATCCAACTCGGCCATTACTGCCGGTGCCATCATAGAAGTGTCTGTCCATGGTTTGAACTGAGTCTCAGAAATGATTGTCCCAGGACTCCATTGAAGGTTTTTATCTTGAATGCTCAAAAAGCTTTGTCGGATTGAAAGATCCAAATCATAAGCAGTTTTTAGAGAAAAGGAGTACCTGTCTCTTGCTCCCTCTTGGGGGGCATTGACTTGCGCATGTAAGTAAGCCAACTCAAATTCCTGCATATTTTTTTCCATGTTGCTATTCGATTTAGCACCATGTTGAGGATCTCCCATGCTTAGGGCAGATATTACTGGTGGGGGCAGAGTGATTAACAGAGATTTAGCTGTATCATGTAATATTAGCCCCAACAAAAATATCGCTGTATAGATGCTCGTCAGGAACGGCCATAGGCAATATTTTTATTGTGGATAATATTTAGGGTTTTAGGGACGCAGGGTTGCGGGGGTGTCCCCTGCTACCTTTAAAATAATACAGGGGTTGTGGGGGTGTCCCCCGCAGGTTCCAAGCCTTAATATAGCTGCAAAAATATAGCGATATTTTTGCATGGCAATATTTTTGCGGGGATATTACCACATGGAACCGATTTAGCCTCATTAGTAGGCACAATATCAAAGGTGGGTAAAGATTTCTTTTCTTTTTTAAAAGCTTTTATTACATTTACCATTTACCAAGTCCCCACCATAGTATTTGTGCTGCTAAAGTAGTAAACCGGAGTTACTCATTGCGTTATCACGGCAGGTTATACCTTCCACCTTTTAATAGCCCCCCACCCAACCGCGTTCAAGATTTTTGTACTGTGGGGCAGTACACTCACTAGCGGGACATTCAGGATTACAATTACTTATTTCAGATATCACAAAATGCAGTCAGCAAATCGGCAATGTTTTAGTTGTCCAGCTTAAAATATTTTTAAAAAAAAGAACATGCAATTGATGATATAATTGATGATGACCGGCACTGTGCTTGAAACAGCACACAATTCTACCAATAGGTTTCACAAAACCAACCCTATTCGTATGGAAGTGGTCATTGGGTCGGCGGGGGCAGTCTAGTAGTAACAGAATAACGGGAGCCTTGAGTCTTCAATCATGCACTAAACACTTACCATCGTTGAAGGCTTTGTGGCTTGGGAAGTACACATGATTCCAATATAACTTAGACACCCATCAAACGGATATTAACAACAAGTGATTTTTTGTAAAGGTCACACATTCATGTGTGCTGAAGTACATGAGCACCTTGCACTGCTGCACAGCCGAACAGCCAAACAGCCAGTACACTTGGTGTACTTGATCATGCTGGACCTGTCTGCCGCATGATACAGTGGACCACAATATTCTGCTGAGACGTCTTGGGGATGTTGCAAATGTCTCTGTACAAGCTTTAGAGTGGTTCCAGTTATTTTTGATCGGCCGAGAACAAAGGGTTACATTTGGTGGATTCCTTTCGTACTCCCTTAAGCAGACCTGTGGTGTTCCACAAGGCATTTCACTCTCCCCTCTAATTTTCAACTTACATGTGAAACCCCTTATGAACATCTTGAGGAGACATCAAGTTAAATTCCACTCTTATGCTGACGACACTCAAGTGTTTGTGAGAGTGGAGTGAACGAAGGAGACGTTTGAATTGGTTGAACACTGCTTAAAGGAAGTGCAAGCCTGGATGTGTGCAAATCAGTTATTAAACGCTAATAAAATGGAGGTAGCTTTGTTCAGCTTTAATTTTCAATTACAACATAACAAGTGGTTGCCATCACCATGTTTTTTATTGTCACAACTGGATTTTGCCCTCAAGATAAAAAATGTGGGTTGCATTTGGGAGTAGGATATGGGGAACACAAGCACAAGTTAGTGCTAAAGTGCAACCTGTGTTTTACACCTTGCGGATGCTAAGACAGATCCTGCCGTTCATAGCAGATGCAGATTGTGCAGCAATTGTGTGGACTCTCATCAACTTGCGACTGGATTATGGTAATGCCTTGTTGACAGGAATTCCATCAGCCCAAATCCAGAGACTGCAAGTAGCTCAAAATGTGGCAGTGAGACGTGTCTTCAAGGTGGCAAAATCATCCCCCATGTCTAATTTAAGGTGGTCTCTACATTGGCTGGCCATGAAGGAACGTATAGATTTCAAAATTCTTTGCATTATTTTTAAATGTGTGAACCAGCTAGCACCTAGCTCTCTGACGGAAAAAAATCAAGCTTTACACTCCAGGCTGTCAGTTACGCTCTTGCGATAAGAGGTGCAAGTGCCACGATCAAGATACTTATCTAAAGGGGACCGAAGGTTTGGAGTTTATGGTCCAAAGGTTTGGAATGGTCTCCCGAGGGATATTCGAGAACAAAAATCTCTCATCGCATTTCGGAATGTCTTGAAGACCTATATTTTCGGCTAATTGGAAAACTGGTGTTTTTGTCATTTTTGATTGCAATACTTCTGTACTGGTATTACTTTCATAGATGGTAGACTTGGTCACCGTTTGATACACCTGCACCTAGATACGATTGGCTTCATGGGGTGTAGGTTTATAAATAATTTCAAACCAAATTAAAATCTAAATCCTGTGGGAGGCCTGACAGGGCTTAGACTGTTAAGGCTCATGTGGCAGGTGTGACAGAGCTCAGGCAACTGAGGGTCCCGTGGAAGGCTTGATAAGGCTTAGGCTTTTGAGGCTAATGTGGTAGGTATGACAGGGCTCAGGCCTATGAGGCTCATGGGGCAGGTGTGACGGGGCTTGAGCAGTTGTGGCTCATGAGGCTGGTGTGATAGAGCGCATATGGTTGAGGCTCATGTGGCAGGTGGGAAGCGCTCAGGCAGTTGAAGGTCCGGTGGGAGGCCTGAGAGCGCTCTAGCTGTTGAGGTTCATGTGGCAGGCTTGACCGGGCGCATATGGTTGAGGCTCATGTGGCAGGTGTCACAGGGCTCAAGCACCTGAGGGTTTTTGGGAGGCCTGACAGGGCTCAGACTGTTGAGGTTCATGTAGCAGGTTAGACAGGATTCAGACAGGCCTCAGGAAGTTGCGTGTCAAGTTAGAGGTGAGATAGTGCTCATATGGTTCAGGCTCATGTGGCAGGTGTGAAAGGACTCATGTGGCAGTTGAGGGTCCTGTGGTAGGCCTGACAGGGCTCATACAGTTGAGGCTCATGAGCAGGTTTTACAGGGCTCATATGGTTGAGGCTCACATGGCAGATGTGGCAGGGCTCAAGCAGTCGAGGGTTCTGTGGGAGGCCTGACAGGGCTCATGCTGTTGAGGTTCATGTGGCAGGTTAGACAGGGTTCAGGCAGTTTAAGGCCATGTAGGAGGCCTGACAAGGCTCAAGCTGTTGAGGGTCCTCCGGGAGGTATTACAGGACTCATACTGTTGAGGATCATGGGGCAGGTGGGTACGGCTCAGGCAGTTGAGGGTCCTGTGGGAGGTTGGACAGGGCTCATATAGTTGAGGCTCATCTGTCTGGTGTGAGAGGGCTCAGGCGGTTGAGGGTCCTATGCTAGGCCATACTGGGCTCATATGATTGAGGCTCATGAGGAAGGTGTGACAGGGCTCATAAGGTTGGGGCTCTCCTGGCAAGTGTGAAAAAGGCTGATGCACTTGAGGGTCCTATGAGAGATCTGACAGGGCTCAGCCAGTTGAGGGTCCTATGGGTGGTTTGGCAGTGCTCATATGGTTGAGGCTCATGAGGCAGGTGTGACAGGGCTCAGGGAGTTGGAGGTCCTGTGGGAGGTCTCTCAGGGCTCAGGCAGTTGAGAATCATGTGACAGATGTGACAATGCTCAGGCAGTTGGGGGACCTGTGGGAAGTCTGACAGTGCTCACACAGTTGAGGCTCATGTGGCAAGTGTGACAGGGCTCAGGCGGTTGAGGGTGCTGTGGGAGGTCTGCCAGGGCTCAAGCATTTGCCGCTCATGTGGCAGGTGTGGCACGGCTCAGGCAGTGCACGTTGCTGTGGGAGGTCTGGCACGGCTCATATGGTTGAGGCTCATGTGGCAGGTGTGACAGGGCTTAAGCAAATCAGGGTCTGCTAGGAGTTCTGGCAGGGATAATATGGGTGAGGATCATAAGGCCGGTGTAACAGGGCTCAGGCAGTTGAAGGTCCTATGGGTGGTTTGGCAGTGCTCATATGGTTGAGGCTCAAGAGGCAGGTGTGACAGGGCCAGGCAGTTGAAGGTCATGTAGGAGGCCTGACAGGGCTCAGACGGTTGAGGTTCCATTGGGAGGTCTTACAGGGCTAATACGGTTGAAGATCATGGGGCAGGTGGGAAGGGCTCAGGCAGTTGAGGGTCCTATGGGAGCCCTGAGAGGGCTCAGGCCGTTAAGGCTCATGAGGCTGGTGTGACAGGGCGCATGTGGTTGAGGCGCGTGTGGCAGGTGTCACAGTGTTCATGCACTTGAGGGTTCTGGGGGAGGCCTGACAGGGCTCAGGCTATTGAGGCTCTTGTGACAGGTGTCACAGGGCTCGGGAGTTGAGGATCATGTGGGAGGTCAGACAGGGCTCATACGGTTGAGGCTCATGTGGCAGGTGTGACAGGGCTCAAACAGTCGAGTGTTCTGTGGGAGGCCTTACAGGACTCAGGCTGTTGAGGCTCATGTGGAAGGTTAGACAGGGCCCAGACAGTTGAAGGCTGTGTAGGAGGCCTGACAGTGCTCAGGCTATTGGGAATCATGGGGCAGGTGGGTATGGTTCATGCAGTTGAGGGTCATGTTGGAGGTGAGATAGGGCCCATACAGTTGAAGATCATGTGGCAGGTGTGAGAGGGCTCAGGCAGTTGAGGGTCCTGTTGGAGGTGAGATAGGGCTCATATGGTTGAAGGTCATGAAGTAGGTGTGACAGGGCTCAGGCAGATGAGGGTCCTGTGGGAGGCCTGACAGGGCTCAAGCTATTGACGCTCATGTGGCAGGTTAGACAGGGATCAGACAGATGAGGGTCCTGTTGGAGGCGAGATAGGGCTCATACATTTGAGGCTCATGTGGCAGGTGTGACAGGGCTTAGGCAGTTGAGGGTCCTGTGTGAGGCTTAACAGAGTTCATATGGTTGAGGTTCATGTGGCAAGTGTGACTAAGGCTCATGCACTTGAGGGTCCTGTGAGAGGTCTGACATGGCTCAATTAGTTAAGGCTCATGTGGCAGGTGTGACAGGGCTCGGGCAATTGGGGGTCCTGTGGAAGGCTTGATAAGGCTTAGGCTTTTGAGGCTCATGTGGTAGGTGTGACTAAGGCTCATGCACTTGAGGGTCCTGTGAGAGGTCTGACAGGGCTCATTTGGTTAAGACTCATGTGGCAGGTGTGACAGGGCTCAGGCCATTGTGGGTCCTGTGGAAGGCTTGATAAGGCTTAGGCTTTTGAGGCTCATGTGGCAGGTGTGACAGGGCTCAGACAGTTGAGGCAGTTGAGGGTCCAATGGGATGTCGGACAGGGCATGTTGGAAGGTTTCTGACAGTTGAGGGTCCTGTGGTATGCCTGAGAGGGCTCAGGTCATTGAGGCTCATGTGGCAGGTGTGACAGTTCTTGAGGCTGGTGTGACAGGATGCATATGGTTGATGCTCATGTGGCAGGTGTCACAGGGCTCAAGCACTTGAGGGTTTTTGGGAGGCCTGACAGGGCTCAGGGTATTGAGAGTCATGTGACAGGTGTCACAGGGATCGGTCAGTTGAGGGTCAGGTGGGAGTTCTGACAGGGCACATATGGTTGAGGCTCATGGGGCAGGTGAGACAGGGCTCAGGAAGTTTTGTGTCCTATTGGAGTTGAGATAGTGCTTATATGGTCCAGGCTCATGTGGAAGGTGTGACAGGGCTCATACAGTTGAGGCTCATGTGGCAGGTGCGACAGGGCTCAAACAGTCGAGGGGTCTGAGGGAGGCCTGACAGGGCTCAGGCTGTTGAGGGTCCTCCGGGAGGTTTTACAGGACTCATACTGTTGAGAATAATGGGGCAGGTGGGAAGGGCTCAGGTAGTTGAGGGTCATTTTGGAGGAGAGATAGGGCTCATATGGTTGAGGCTCATGTGGCAGGTGTGACTGGGCTCAGACAGTTGAGGGTCCTTTTGGAGGTGTGATTGGGCACCTACGGTTGAAGATCATGTGGTAGGTGTGACAGGGCTCAGGATGTTGAGGCTCATGTGGCAGGTTTGGCAACGCTCAGGCAGTTGATGGTCCTGTGGGAGGTTGGACATGGCTCATATAGTTGAGGCTCATCTGTCTGGTGTGAAAGGGCTCAGGCGGTTGAGGGCCCTATGCAAGGCCTTACTGGGCTCATACGAGTGAGGCTCATGAGGCAGGTGTAACAGGACTCATAAGGATGTGGCTCACCCGGCAGGTGTGAAAAAGGCTCATGCAGTTGAGGCTCCTGTGGGAGGTCTGACAGAGCTCATAAGGTTGAGGCTCATGTGGCAGGTGTGAATGGGCTCAGGCAGTTGAGGTTCCTGTGAGAGGTCTGACAGGGCTCATTCGGTTGAGGCTCAGGTTGCTGGTGTGACAGGGCTCGGGCAGTTGAGGGTCCTGTAGGAGGTTTGACAGAGCTCATATGGTTGAGGCTCATGTGGCAGGTTGGACAGGGATCAGGCAGATGAGGGTCCTGTTGGAGGTGAGATAGGGCTCATACGTTTGAGGCTCATGTGGCAGGTTTGACAGCGCTCAGGCAGTTGAGGTCCTGTGAGAGGTCTGACAGGGCTCATCTGGTTAAGGCTCATGTGGCAGGTGTGACAGGGCTCAGGCAATTGGGGTTCCTGTGGAAGGCTTGATAAGGCTTGGGCTTTTGAGGCTCATGTGGTAGGTGTGACAGGGCTCAGGCAGTTGAGGCTCATGTGTTAGGTGTGACAGGGCTCAGCCTGTTGAGGCTCATGTGGTAGGTGTGACAGGGCTCAGGCTGTTGAGGCTCGTGTGGCAGGTGTGACAGGGCTCAGGCTGTTGAGGCTCAGGTGTCCGGTGTGACAGGGCTCAGGCTGTTGAGGCTCAATTGGTAGGTGTGAAAGGGCTCAGGCTGTTGAGGCTCATTTGGTGGTGTAACAGGGCTCAGGCTATTGAGGCTCATTTGGCAGGTGTGACAGGGCTCAGGCTGTTGAAGCTCATTTGGTGGTGTGACAGGGCTTAGGCTGTTGAGGATCATTTGGCAGGTGTGACAGGGCTCAGGCTGTTGAGGCTCATGTGGTAGGTGCGACAGGGCTCAGGCTGTTGAGGCTCATGTAGTAGGTGTGACAGGGCTCAGGCTGTTGAGGCTCATTTGGTAGGTGCAGGGCCGTCACGAGGGGAGTGCAGGGGGGCAAACTGCCCTGGGCCTCGCGCTTGCTGGGGGCCTCGCGGCTCCCTCTCCTAAGTAGAAGGCAGCACAGTCCGCCCGTGTCCATTACTCACACGGGGGACTGTGCTGTCTCCTCTCTGCCCCTGAAATGATTTTGCTGTTTGTTGCGAAGCTGTTTGGCTCCACAACAAATAGCAAAATAATGGGAGACAGCAGGGCTCAGAAGTGAGCTCTGCTGCCTCCCTTCATTCAGCTGAAAACGTGGACATGCTGCATGACAAGAGAGGAATCCTCGCTTGTCAGTCAGTGTGTTCACGTTGCCCGGCGTGACCACGTTGACTGATGGGAGAGGACTCCTCTCCTGTCAGGCAGCAAGTCTATGTGTCGGAGTGCATGGAGGTAAGGTAAGTGTTTTTTATTTTAAATTCCAAGTGTATATGTGTATTTAAATTAAATTAGTATGTATATCTATATGTATGAATGCATGCATGCATGTTGGTGTTTGTGTCAATGCTGTGTTTGCTTTTATGTATACATGCATGTATGGAGTTGTGTAACTGGTGGATGAATGCATGGGTGAAAGTGTTTTATGTGAGTGTGTGTTCAGCCCCACCCCTAAATGTAGCCGTCCTGGGGGCCACTTCATTAAGGGGTTGGTTCATGGCATCAGAGGTGCACCTAGGCTAAAATGTCAGGGGGAAAGGAGACTAACACTTAGAATGTTGGGAGAGGCGCTAACATCAGAGGCTGTGAGGGAGGGACAAACTTCCTTGTGTGGGGGGACATAACATCTTTCCACATTCGAATGAGACTGTTCTGGTGAAGCTTCCATCTTACAAACAGCTACCTCTTGCCTTCATTTCTGAAACGTCACACTTAAGGACGGACTTCTGTGAGAATGAGATGGCTCATGTCACCACTTCCCTTCTTCTCATGGCCATGCTAATCCCTATGGCAATTCTCACCCAGTTCCTGCCCTCCCCACCCAAAACACCTCCTCACTTGAACTCTTTGAACTAGCTTTAAACACGCCTTGCCATCAAACTTTGCCATCAATGTGCCTGCAAGTGGTCCCTCGAAGGAGTCTTCTGAGAGTTCATGACTTCATTGGAGTTATAAACATGGAACTGGTATTATAAAAATGTCTTAATCAGGTCTGCCTTTGACCACTCGATTTAAAAACACCCAGCGTGTCTTTCGCTGAAGTTCTGTTAAAAACAAGCATTGGCAAAGCCAACAGTGTTGGCTTGTGTAGAAGTATTAGGCATTTGCCAGACACTGCTATTAGCTGCTCAGGTACTCAAACCATTTTGCACTGGCACTATCAATGGCCAGCTAATACCAATGCATAAGTGACTTTCCCATGCCTACACAAATGCTCAAACTGTTAGCATTGCCAGTGCTCTTTTTGGTTTACCCTTGAGGCACAGGACTATGCATCAAGGTTAAAGCAAACATACTACTTGGCTAAATTGGCCCACATTGAATGTAGGCCAATCTAGCCAGTAATAACACTTATGGTACACGGTCAGCCTGGATATACTTTCTGTGGCATGGCATTTCTAATGGCTGGGAGTCCGTACATGGTAATAATGGCATATATTGATGCAGCCTGCATGGACATAATTAGAACAACCAGCATGAATATATGTTTATACTAGCATATCTCGCGTGGAAAGGCGGCATGAAATGTATTGTAAAATGTTCCTATGCACAATGTGTGATTTGCAACTATTGGGAATTTCCATGTGCTTCCATACAAAACCAATTGCAAACTGTATGGATTTCTACCCAATTTTGCAAAGAAAGTGCTGTAAAATGCATACTTTCAACCCAATGTTCCAAACATTTTCTTGGGACTGAGAACCCCCGTCAAGCAACCCTTGTTTGGTTTGGGCTGCCTCACTGTGCTCTGTTGATCCTGCCTTATTGGCACAAACCTTTAAGCCTCTTAAGTTCAGAAATGTACCAGCCTCCACTGTACATCATTTGTCACTGTGTATGATGTGTGTTTTAATGCACGCATAGGGGCAGGGTGCTCCTTAATGATATGATGTGGCATTTATAACGTGCCTGTACACAAGTGTTTCTAGGCGCGACAAGGCAAGGAGGGGGAAACAAAAGAGTACTACAAAACACTGATCTTACTAGGCCTTGTGTCATTCAGATCGCGCAAGAGCAGGGAAGGGGGGAGGGGAGAAGTGCCGAGGGTGGGGTAGGATGCAGAAGTGCAGAATCAAAGGAGAAACTACAGTGCAGCCAATGGGTGGCAAGTGTGGGTACTCATAAGTGCAGCCAATGGGTGTAGAATAAGTGCAAGAGAGGGGACTGTAGGGATACAGATACAGACCACAAGTGCAGGAGAGCCAAGAGGCAGTGCAGGATTGCAACAGGACAGGCAGATACCTGGGCCCAAATTCAGTGGTTGACCAGGTGACCAGTGCATGGATCAGGCAGGTGATCAGCAAGGGAGAGGAAGAGAGAAGGCGGAAGCAAAGAGACAAGTCTTGAGTTGCTTCCGGAACTGGAGATGGTTCTGCTCAAGTTTCAGCGAGGCAGGGAGGCTGTTTCCAGAGGGAGGCCCCAGCTGAAGAAAGAGATCTGCCCTCAACTCTTTGCTTGGAAAAGTGACTGACCCTCAGAGAGTTGGAGGTGGCAGAGTGGAGAGCTCATGCCATCCTCTATATGTTTATGCATATGATACAAAAGTTAGTCTGGCATAAACCTTTCTTCAGTAGAGAAATCTAACTTTGCTGTAGTTGATTTGGAGTTGTAGTAATAAACCATGTTTGGGATCCTGCACACAAACTCAAGGGGAGATTTCTCGAGTCTCCTGTTTGCGGAGGTGCAGCCGCTGGCCGAGTGCAAATAATTGTAAGGGGGCCTCACCAAATGCTTTGCCCCGGGCCTCACCACATCTTCTGACAGACCTGGGTAGATGTGACAGGGCTCAGGCTGTTGAGGCTCATTTGGTAGGTGTGACAGGACTCAGGCTGTTGAGGCTCATGTGGCAGGTGTGACAGGGCTCAGGTAGTTCAGTGTCCTGTGGGAGACCTGACAGGGCTCAGGTTGTTGAGGCTCATTTGGCGCATGTGCCAGGGCTCAGGCTGTTGAGGATCATGTGGTAGGTGTGACAGGGCTCAGACTGTTGAGGCTCATGTGGCAGGTGTGACAGGGCTCAGGCTGTTGAGGATCATGTGGTAGGTGTGACAGGGCTCAGGCCTTTGAGGCTCATTTGGTAGGTGTGACAGGGCTCAGGCTATTGAGGCTCATGTGACAGGTGTGACAGGGCTCAGGCAGTTGAGGGTCCTGTGGGAGACCTGGCAGGACTTGGGCTGTTGAGGCTCATTTGGTAGGTGTGACAGGGCTCTGGCTGTTGAGGCTCATTTGGAAGGTGTGATAGGGCTCAGGCTGTTGAGGCTTATTTGGTAGGTTTGATAGGGCTCATGCTGTTGAGGCTCATGTGGTAGGTGTGACAGGGCTCAGGCTGTTGAGGCTCATTTGGTAGGTTTGATAGGGCCCAGGCTGTTGAGGCTCATTTGGTAGGTGTGATAGGGCTCAGGCTGTTGAGGCTCATGTGGCAGGTGTGACAGGGCTCAGGCTGTTGAGGCTCATTTGGTAGGAGTGACAGGGCTCAGGCTGTTGAGGCCCATGTGGCAGGTGTGACAGGGCTCAGGCTGTTGAGGCTCATTTGGTAGGTGTGATAGGGCTCAGGCTGTTGAGGCTCATGTGGTAGGTGGGATAAGGCTCAGGCTGTTGAGGCTCAGCTGGCAGGTGTGACAGGGCTCGGGCTGTTGAGGCTCAGGTAGCAGGTTTAACAAGGCTCAAGCTGTTGAGGCTCATGTGGTAGGTGGGACAAGGCTCAGGCTGTTGAGGCTCAGCTGGCAGGTGTGACAGGGCTCAGGCAGTTGAGGGTCCTGTGGGAGGTCTGACAGGGCTCAGGCTGTTGAGGCTCAGGTGGCAGGTGTGACAGGGCTCGGGCTGTTGAGGCTCAGGTGGCAGGTGTGACAGGGCTCCCTTCCCCCTTCTGCTCTTTTGCCATTGGTTCTGGACGACTTACCCGAAACCGTGACGCAATTTTTTAACATTTTTACGATTTTATTCCCCACATTATTATTCACAGTACCTTTGTTTTTATCTTTTTTTCTTTCTCTTGGTCAGTGCCTCTGTCTGTTCCTCTGATCTCTTCGACGCCGCTCTTCCCCTTTTCTGTCCTTGCGGTACTTCGTCTTCTCCTTCGCTGCTGCTGTGCTCTATGAACAGAAGAGGTGGCGTTGCCTTTGCCCTTTCTTCTTTCTGCATTATCTCCAGCACCCATTGTGCCCCATATTCCTTCTCTGCCTTCCTCGCCCATTCTGAGAATTCTTGGGCCCTTTTTGCTCTTCCTTCCGCCATCCTTCTCGTCTGAATTCTGTCAGCCATGCTTCTCGTTTGACCACGGCGAAGGTGCTTTGTTCGTTCACAGCTGGTACTTCTGGGTCGCTCCTGCTCCGGCACCGTTGGGCGACTCGTAGCCACTGCGTTTAGCATGAAATCAGAGAGGTAGAAAAAATGCGTGAGCCTGCAAGAGCAGACGTTTTTCCTTCCCCTTATCCAGGCACTAAGAGCCTACCCGAGAGAGGTGAGCTCTTACCTGGTTTGTGCCGCCTCTCCTCTTCCTGGCTTACTTATACACCCCCAGCCTTTTGTTCCTTCTTGGGGGCGGCCGGGTTACACCCCTAACCCCTTGCTGTTATATTTCGCACATTCCCAGGTGCTGTTTCCTGCCCTTTCCTGGGCTTTTGTTTCTTGTGGCGCCGTTCGGACGCCCCTCCCTACGCTTTTGTGCCATTTTCCCCCACCCCGCGCCTAAACTCCCAGACCCTCTATCGTCCCGCATTTCATGTGGCCCGGGGCCTGGGTCAGTGTAGTCTGCAGGTCCAGGGTCCCCACAGCAAGCCTACGTCCTCACCACAGAACACCTATGTACCTTGAAATTTGTTTATTGTACACATGGTTTAAATTCAACTTTACACAAGTAACAAAAGAAGGTTACTATTAAACAAGTCAATTCTCTCAAAAAGAAAACGCTTTTCTAAAGAGGCAATCGATCGATGCACAGGCCTGGTGCACAATGCTGGTGCACAGGCCTGGTGCACAAGCCTGGTGCGCACGCCCGCTGTTCACTTCCATAGACTCAGACCATTTGAGGTACTTAACTGTGATACTGCAACACTGCTGGGTCAGACAACCACGAGCCGGGGGTACTCACACCTGCTACCATCAGAATGCTGGCAAATACACACTGGAAGATGCCCACTTCAAGCAGGTATTGCACCTCTGGCCGTGTATACTGTCCATGTATGTGGTGCAAAGGGCAGGCATCCAATCGTGTCATGGCCACTCTGACACCACATAGGGTGGCCAGACGTCCCAGTTTTCCCGGGAAATCACCCTCCGTCCCAGGGTCCCAGGAGTTTTTTTTTTTTTCATTTTAGAAACCGCACCCGGGGTTTGCATGGTTGGGTGGCTACGGTAATTAAAATCGTAATTCATTTTCACAATGCTGAAATAATTTTGAATTTGGAGGTTTGGCTCGTTTTTGTTAAAAGCGCTCACACAAAGCATAGGCGCATCGAGGCGCTGTTACAGGAAGTTTTTTTTTTTGTTTTTTTTTTGCATAATTGTTTCTTATATCTTATTTGCTTTATTTAAAACGCACTAAAACCTCCAGGGGTTTCTAATCACGGACCCGGGATGGAACCTGTGTTGCTTCGTGTCGTCTTGCTATCTTCCCGGTTTTTCGTTTTGGAAATCTGTTCACCCTAACACCACACCTCTATGGCCACTCTAGACAGCAGCGCCTCCGCCTTTTAGCACCAGGCCAGGATGCAGTGTCTTAGTTCTGGACATACACGCCTCTATGCCCTCACCACCGGGCACCTAGACGACATGGAGCATTGGGTGACAACACTCTGCACGCATTAAAGCTATCTTTAATTTCCCCTTTCCCCCACTAACCTAAGCCAGCACTGTGGGCCATGCCAAGGGTGGCAGAGGGCAGCAATGCATCGCAGCAAAACAACCATAACATTTCTGTTCAAATAACACATGATTTCTGAACTGCATTGGTGCATGGACACATGCTGCCCAACGAAGCGTCCTTCAGCCTGAGATACAACAAAAAATAATAAAATAAAAAAAACAACAGCAGTGGCAACTCATTCCTTCAGACCCAGAGGGAGAAGACATGTTTAATTCGAAACTAAAATGTGCACAAAAGAATGATAATGTTCACTTTGAGTCTGCTGGTGTGGTGCCTGTGATATCCCAGTAACACCAGGATGTCGGGCGGTGCAACCATGTTACAGTGACCAGCGGGTTTTACGACAACCTCGTAATGAGGCCTAATGTATCAAAGATTATCACCAGGGTAGATATACTAACCATGCACCTAAATGATCTCTTTTGCATTTACCAAAAGCAGGTATACACCATCTTTGTTATGGTCGGTTTAAAAGTATGAAAAAGCCTTCCACCGGAAATGTGGGAGTAGAATCGCTGTTTCGGCCAACAATCCACACATGCTACAGTGCCACCCTGTGGCCATAACTGGAAGTTTGCTTTCAGTTCAGAGCCACAGAGCAATGCATTATGGGTATGCAACATTAGCTCAAAAGCATGCTCTTATTTCATTCAACGTTTGATCAACTCAAGACAGACAGCCCCAAGAATGCAGACAAATGCAGGAAAATGTCTGCGTTTACAGAAGAGGACAACATTCATCACCCACAACGAGCAAAAGTATGTCTTCTGTAAGACTATGCAACATGCTTGAGTGATCACGTGATCCATGGCAGACGATGTCTATGTTGGAGCAAACAAAACACAGGCACAAGGACTATGTTCCTGAGCAAAAAAGTGATAACAGGAGCATAGAAAATTAAAAAAAAAAACGTTTCTAGTGTTGCCCAGGACTTCTCATCTAATGACCTCTGAATTAGTCATCTAAAGGTGTGCATGCTTAAAGCAATCCAGAAACATTCTAATGAAGGAGAAGATCATTTATTTAAAAGTATTTTTTTTCTCCAAAGTGAAGTCTCCCTGGAGTCTCAAAGAAGAAATCTCATGTCAGCTATATAACTGAACAATAACAGTGTCGATAGTAGCACAGATTTAATAATACATTATGTTACACCGAATTAAGGCATTGTTACTGTGACAAACTGGTTGGTTTGAGGGGTAATTCTGAGTTTCCCGATGCCAAAAGATGCTGATAAAAGTGGCGGTAATTCCTCCGCTGGCACTTTTCCCGCACCTGGAAACTGCCGATGGGAGTGATTGATTTACCTCCAGCCAAGAGTTGGAGGTAAATAAGGCCCCTACCAGCAGAAAACTGCCGGAATTACAGGCACCAGTAATATTGGTGGCGGTAATTCAGGTGGAGCCCTTTGAGACTCCATGAAATGAGGAATTACCAACACTCCTGCTGGCTGTAATATCAGGGAAATACTGGGATATCAGGCGGCGGGAATGCTAATTCCATTTGGTGGCATCCCACTGTTATTATCAATTCATGGCAAATCGTGCATAGTTCTCGCAAAAACTGCGTGTCGAGAACGACACTGTGAAATCCTGCGCGCATACTTTTTTCTGCACGCTCTGCGTAATCATGGAATTGCTTATGCAAAGTAACCGTATACTCCATTTGTGACTGTAATGCCCCCAAGCAAACAAAAAACAACCATAAACAGATACCTTTGCGTGCTCCCTGGGCACAAATACATACACCCTTAAAACAGTGCATGGGGGCCCTGCAAGCAGGCCTAAATCTCGGGGACCTGAATAGGGTCCCCCATAGCTGTTACCGGCACCCCGACAACATGCGTACGATTTATTGTAAGTTGGGTAAAACTCAGAAAATCTGCGTGCAAACCCCTGTGAACCTTTCCTGCACCCCATTGCACTGTGTATTCACACCCCTAAGTTCGATCAGAAACCCTGGCTGTATACAGTCACCCCTAACTTCAACACCCGATCTTCCCTCTGCATAGTGAATCCTATGCGCAAGTGTCTGTATGCCTGCTTTAAGGGGGGCGGCTAGTACGAGGGCTTGCGTGGCCATTTCCCTGCCGAGAGATTTTATGGTCGGATCCACGAATACGTATCATTCTGCACAATAGTGGCCGTGCAATGGACTGCCTGCAGGCCTTCCCTCATACTGACCACATTTTCCCTTGTTCTTCATCATTTTATGAGTTCTGTCCCCTTCCCTGTCCTCTTTTCAAGCCACGCCCACGCTCTGCGTGGTGTCTTGCGCAAGGCACTGGGCCACTCGGAGAGACCAGCCGGTCTTGTGGAAAGTACCCTCAAAGTACAAAAAAGTTCCATACAGTCGATTCCATGAACTGGCGAACAGGATTTTGCATGCAGTTTTGGTGCACAAGGTCCCTATTTACAGCGCAAATAATTCCATGAATCGGGCCCCTAGTGTTTTGAACTGTACTTTTTACTTTTCTGCTGTAACACGTGATACCTGGCAATGTATCCAGCAATGTTAAAACCTTGAGTGTCCACCTGGACAGCAGTCTGTCTCTCTAAAGACAGGTTAATGTGATTGCCTCCTCTGCAGCCCACACCTCCAAACTATTGAACACGTGCAGACCTTTCCATGCCTCCGAAAACTGCATCACAATAGCCAGAGCACTCATAGGCTCCAGATTAGACTACTGCAACGCCTTAATTGCAGGGACTTCTGTGTGCAACATAAATAAACTTCAACTTATTCAAAATAACACACTCAGAGGGGCATGAACACATCTGAGCTGCTAGAAAAAGTGAACGCTGGCTACCCATCTGGAAGTGTTTCACTTTAAAATCACTAGCTATCACGCACCAACCCCTTTCTCATATGCCACTGAGGTATCTTTTGCAAAGATTCAGCAAAGTAGATTCTACCAGACCCACCAGCTCCATTTACTCTCACCTACTCACTACCCCTAGATTCAAGTGAATGAGATCTGGTGGGACCAGCTTTCCGGTCATCGCCTCCAAGAACTGCATCACTCTACCTTTGTCATTAAGATCTGAACATTCCTGCTGGGTGTTCCGAAAACATCTCAAAACATTACTCTTCTCCTCGAACCTGCCACTCTGAGTCAACCTAGGGCCTCTTGGACTATCTGTATTTTTTTTATCTGCTATAACGACATGTGACGAGCATCTTGATATCACTCCAAACCACCCCTATCACTATGTACCCCTATCCACCCCTATGCACTATGTACCCCTATGCACTATGTACCCTATCCACCCCTATGCACTATGTACCCCTATGCACTATGTACTTTTCGTATTACCACCTGCTTTGACTCCTCGTAACCAGCCTTATGTCCCTCATGTAAGTATCCTTTACCATGAAATGAAATATTTTATTTATATCGCGCTCGTACACAAGTGTTTCAGAGAGCGACGTACACAAGTGTTTCAGAGCGCTACCCTATGTACCCTACCTTACCATGACACTATGTAACCAGCGCCTTGATGCCTCAAGGTTTAGTGTGCTTGACAAATGCAAAAATAAATAAATTAATAAATGAACTACTACTGTGTCGAACTAAAGAGATTTGCACACACTTATTTGCAGGACTGGCTTTGATTTTTACCTGCCCTGTTCCACTGAGTCCATTTTAGCAGTTCCTGCAGCCTCATTATCAAAACCTGTCCAAGATCACACGTTTGCCCAAGCTGCCTAGAGCCTCATATGAAAGGGCACAAACATCATTATAGTATTAAAATAAAGATACATGAATACATCACAAGCACAACCAATATTCAATCATTTCAGGCTGAGTGTGGCACGTGGAAAAAAGGCCCTGTCCGGAGTTGCCACAGCCAACGCAGAGTCCAGGTGCGCCAGAAATAATTGCAAATGTTAAATTCAACAATTTGTCAAAATGCATTTGAGTTAATTATTCATAGCTACATACAGGGTGAAATGGAAGGAGGGATTCCTTGAATTATTTATCATCCCATTTCCATATTTATTGTTTTCAAACCTGGCAGAAGCTGCACTCTAATCCCAGTGTTGCCACTGCGCTCCTTGTTAAAGCTGAGTGGCTGCGTGGGCCTTGGAAGTCACTGTCTGTCTCAGGGAATAGGTTCATTATGCGTCAGATGGCCATGCTTTGGTAATTAGTGCCATTTTTCCAGGTGATGTCTCTGAGCACAGGAGAAGCACAGCTGCTAGGGAAGGTGGTGGCTAGAAGCCAGTAAACTGCTCTCGGTGGCCTGGCGCACCTAAGGATTTGGTGAGACCCCTCCACTGAGGCCTCTTCTACAGCCTTGACTTGGATCTAGAGCCGGGAGGTGTGAGGAATCAACTTCCAAGCACCTGTGGTCCAGGGGGGAATATCGGTTTCTAAACCATCACTCAGCCTCACACCTCTAATTCACCAGAATGGATCCGAAAAGATTGGAATATCAAGCAAATTACAAACCTCCTTGTCCAATTTTGGTAACGTGGATGGAACGAAAGTCTTATCTTTCACAAGCTGGCTGCACGTTTACCTATTGTTCTTATATATTCTATTTATTTTACTGTTGATCCTATGTATTTCACTGCCACTTCCCCTCTCCCTCCCTGCCCTTTATCACTTTCCCCCCTACCCTGCACTTGTGTGTTCTGAATGTTACCTGGCCTAGTAATATTTTTGTTTTTGTCTTCCCTCTGTTCCCCCTCCCTTGCCTTGTCGCCCCTTGAAACACTTGTGTACAGGTGCGTTATAAATGCCATATCATATCTCCGCAAGATGGATCGTTGATGACTTGCAACACAGCGAAAATACAATTATTACCCAATGATAAAAAGGAGTGTCCAGTCAAGCTTGTATCAACAATATCGACTTTATATCCCAACAGACAGTTCTAGCAACACTACGAAATATAACCCACCCTGTGTTTGGAATGCAGAGGACAGACAGTTTCAAAGAAAGAAAATTGATGCACTCTGGATACTCACAGGAAGGTAGTTTGTATAGTAATTAATCACAATAGTTCAAGGATTATTGGTTGAACACCAAGGGAGCAATGGGTCATAAATTGTGTCTAGGGGTCTTCGGAGAAGTACCAGGGGGACAGAACCACAATGTACCTTGTGCTGTAGATGTTCTTGGTGCTCGGCAGGATCAAGTCGGTTTCAGGGTGCTTTACAGCTTATGCAACAAAGTTCAAGATGAGAGACAGATGCAGGTATCAGGCAGCAGGCTGTTCGGCGGGCGAAGCTGGACACATCGCTGCAGGCTCGTCTACATGGTGTCTTTGGTTCAGGTATTGTTGTCTCAGTGCTGGTTGGCAGTTCTGAAGCTATGGTTGAGGCATCTTGGATGGTGTTAGTGACTACGGCGTAACAACAGTCAGCTGTGCATTTGGTTGCATTTTGAGAGGTTTTACTGGCTCGAAAATGTCCTTTGAGGCGGCCGTCGGTAGATGCTTGTCAATGCACTTCTCCCAGCTTCTTCACTGGCTTGTGTCGTCCTTTAAGGCAGACAGCCCAAAGCTGAGGAGTGAGTTGCAGGCAGGTGCCTTGTCCTTGGTTTGGTTCAGAGACTCTCTGGCACTTCCCACCTAGGAAGCTTGCTGCATAGCCTAGCAGGGGATGTTGTGTGCTGGCTAGGTACCGGTTCTGGTGCTGCTGGAGGGTCCTTTGAATTCGGTATCTCCCTCTGTTAACAGGGAGATGTTTAGGTGAGGGAATCTTGCTTCCCACTTGAAGGTCCTTGCATTCCTTCACTAGCGAAAGATGTAAGGCAGACTGTACCTTCAGCCAGGGTCCAATGATCAGTTATTCCTTCTGCTTCTGGTGAAATCTTCAGATGATCTGTCAAAAGATGGGCTCAGCCCTCTTTTAAAGCCAAATGGACCACAGTGATTGGTGTATACTAAGCTTTCCTTAATGAACCAATCCCGAGGTCCCTATCAACAATCTCCTGTGTGCATGAAGTCATAACCTGAGTGCTTTGCAACAGGAAAGATAAAGGGGTGAAAACATGGGATACTAAGTCCCAACCATCTTCCTGTCTGTTATGGATCAAAGAGGCTCTCTGGTTAATGGATCTCTCTGTGATTCCTGATTAAGTGACAGGTCTCCCTTGAAGCTGCAGCAAGACCAGACTCTCTAGCTCCTGCAAATCGCATCCTCGTACCTTATGAATGGGGTCTCCTTGCGGGGTAAACTAGTGTAAACATGCAGTACCAGACATGATAGCTCACTGGCAATTGATACTGAGGGTCGAAGCTGGGTTCAGGTTGACACAGTAGCATATGAAAGGTTGTTGGGGTTTCCTGTCTCCTTTGATAAACTCTTCACCCAGGCCTCATGTGTGTCTGTTTGAAGTACATTATTTCTGTATGTTAATTGGTGCCACCAGCTGCATGTCTTAACAAAATGACTTGGTGGATACATGGAGCCTTTGCAATTAATCCGGCTGTCCATGGCAGAGGAAAGGTTTGGTCCCCCCCCACACTTCTCTAGATGAATTATGTACTCCTGCTGTCATATCTCATCTAAATGTTACAGCGGTACTGAACCTATAGGCTGAGTCCACACAGAGTACATGAATCTATGCTTATGTGGTGAGCATTGGAAAATGTGTGTGCATTAGCCCCCCATATTTTCTGGAGGTTGATCTCCAATCATTCAATTTCGTTTTGTAAAGTTTTAAAAAGTCCAGGCGAGAGCACACCCCCCGTGCGGATGTTCGAATTCCTCACAGTCACGGCAAATGTTTGTTTTCAGTGTTTGAATTTCAGATGTGATTCAAAGCTGAGGACGGCGTTGGGAAAGTGTGAACGTGCAAGCAGGATAGTTATAGTCCAAGGAAGTCATGAGAGCCTTATAAAAGTCAGATAAAGTGCAGTCAATGGAAGAGGAATGAATAGGGGAAAGAGGCAGGATGGAGGTCCTCACATCATCAGGGTAAGGGGCAATTGGATCCTGCCTGAATGTTCTCTTAGTCATTGAAGAGGAGTAATAAAGAGCAGAAGGTTGGAGTGAACAAGATGTTAAAGTGAACAATGGAGTGATCAGAGGTAGAGGAGTCAATAGACAGGTTGGAGGAGAGGGGATCCTCAGTTTCACCTTCTTGCTCCCGGCCCGACCGGTCTGCTTAACCCTATCTGTCTTGTCTGCGCCCTCACACCCGTGGGTTTATGTCTGCGCAATATAAATGTAATAAAGAAAGACATGATCAAAGCTGGTCTTGAAGGGATTAGGAGTGGGCAGATAGGGGGGATTTAAGTTCAAGGCATGTGGCTGAAGAGGGCTTGGGAAGGTTAAAGTCGCTCAGCATGATAATGGAGATGTCAGCAAGAAGTGTCTCAAGGAGAAGGGTCAGATCATCGAAGGACGGGAGAGGCCTAGGGGGTTGATAGAGAGCCAGAATAGTTAGATAAGTAGGAGGGAGGAGTTCAACCGTGGCTTATTCAAATAAGGAACATTTGATGTCAGAGGGGGGTGGAGGGGAAGTGTGGATTGCCTTAGTGATAAGGATCCCCACACCACTGCCATTCCCAGCAGGTCGCAAGAGTGGGAGAACAACAGGCCTCACCCCAGCAGTTGCCATTGCAGCAGTTCCACTCTCAGAAGGCGCAGCCCCAGCAGCTCCGAACACAGCAGGTGTAACCTTTACTCCCGCAGGTACAGACATTGGACCAAGCTGGACCAGTAGGGATCACAGGGACACCCACACAAGTCGGGCAAGCACCCGTGCAGATGCAGCAACAAGGGAAAAGGACACTCTTGGGCCAGAACATAGTACCCCACTGCACAGGAGTGACAGTCCTGGGAGGGAACCCTTTCCCGTTCCCACAGAACTTAATGCCATAAATGGACATCCCACGGACAGTATGTGTGTGTTCAGTCCTTGCAGTAACTGAAGACCCGATTAGGAACCTGAGATAGCAGTGAAGATACTATAGAGAGATGTCTCCATCTTGAAAGACACGGGTCCACCAAATATTGCATACAGGAGGGTGGGTTACTGCTATCAAACAAAGTTATGGACACAGACGGCTTTTGTCACGGTTCCAGTCAGAAAGGATTTAGCCCTAATGATAGAGATGCAGCACCTCTACTGTACTCAGAAGACATCCTATTAACATCCTGGGGAGGGATTTGTTGAGCAAGCTGAATGCTATCATTACATTCACAGACAAAGGTATGGCATATATGGCATATTCCACTCCTGGCATGTATTTGGCGAGAGAGTCAGCCATCCTGGGTGCCCACTATGCTCATACCACATTACGAGGGCAGCCCCTGGACTCTGAGGTATTCCTATAAAGGGTCCAAATACTATTGGGTTGGGTGCCAGGGATAAAAGGAAAGACATTCATATTATCTTCAGCATTTCTGTTCAGGCCCTTATGGCACAAGGACATTACCCCAGGCACAAATATACTGCTGTATCTAGAGAAAGTGATCACACTAAAAGACATGGTGATATTATGTGGGACTGGTGAGGACGACATGGCATGGCATACAGTACTCTGTATTGTCCGTCCACAATTGGTTACATGTCTTAAAATTACAGGAAAAATGGCAGTGAATACAATATTTTGCGGAAAAAAGGCCATGGTTTTCCTGCCATAATCATGTAAGGGATGCAGGGGAGACCCCCGCAACCTCCGCACCCATTATACCATTCAAAGGGAGCGGAGGACACCCCCGCAACTCCCGCTCCCCTTAAATGGTATAATGGGGTACACCTTTACCGGGTCAAACCACAGCTGCAATTGTTTTTACCGGAGACATTTTTGCCTTAATATTATCACCTGATACCCACACATTAACATTGACTGACTTGGCTGATGGAGATCTGTTTGCAGGTGGGTAAGAAGAAGAGGAGGGAGTGGTGTTTCAACTGCACTTTCCATGCTTCATGAGAGTGATAGAGAGGTTGGCAAACGCAACTAACACAGCATGTCAAAAAGCAGGCAAATTATACTCGAGAGGACTTATGGAAGGATCTTGAAAAATTGTGGACAAAGGGGCCCCACGACGTGAGAGTGCTCAAAGGAGCAGGGGCAGTCCACATAAAGTTAAAAGAAGGGTACACTGTTGCCCCGGACAAAACAATACCCCCTCTCCCGCAAAGCATATGAAGGGATGTATGACACACTCCATGCGTTATGGCAACAGGGCATAATACAGAAGTCAACATCCCCATGTAACACAGGTATGTTTCTGATCAACAAAGCAGAGGGAGGGTTCTGGTTATTCAGGCAGGTCCTACCCCCTAAACAGCATGGTAGAGGCTAAATTTCTAATCATACAAAACCCTGCCACAATATTGTGCAACATAACCGCAACTGCCAAATATTTTACGGTGATTGATCTTAATAATGCGTTCTTTTCTATACCATTACATCCCAACTCCATGTATCTCACGCCGTTCACCTATCAAGGGGACAGATTTCAAGACACAAGGTTACCTTAGGGATACTGTGAGTCCCCCAGTGTGTTAAACAGAGTAATACAGGTGTATATGGGCAAATTGCAGGTACCCACCAGTGATACAGTATGTGGATGACCTCCTAGTGTGCAGTGCGACAGGGGAGCAGTGCAGGGCAGACTCCATCATTCTCCTGATACTGCCAGCTCACAAGGGATACAAGGAAGAGGTGGTGTACTTGGGCAGATCATATCAACAGAAGGGCGAAGGATGACACGAGAAAGAGTAGAGGCAATACACAGCACCTCTCTCCCTGGCACGCTAAAAGAGATGCAAACCTTCTTGGAATTATGTACTGCAGGGTATATGTGTTTGACTATTTGACATTTACCAAGCCCCTTCTACAGACACTAAAAGAAGCATAGAAAGGAAAAACTCAAGGCAATTGTGTCCCACTCGCCTCACAACAAAGTAGAGGCAGACTTGTCTTGAGTCGATACATCTATGTGGTCAGATTTCTTTATACTTTTGTGTTGTGTGATTTGGTCTCTGGCCCTACCCCACCCATGTTGGCTTGAGTCCAAACTATATTGCCCACCTTAAGTAACAAGATATTACGTGTACTCTTGTGTTGTGTGGTGTGAACACAGGCCCATTCCACTCATGTTGCCTTTCATGCAATCCCCTAACTAGTCTCATGCCAGGTGGGCACTTTTCCTAGAGTAAAAACGTTCTCTCTACTTGACCCATATTTTATAATTAAAAAAATCTTTAGGTTGGTCCTTTAGTGGTTTATTATGTGGTCACACTCAACTCAGGCAGTGACTTTCCCCCAATGGATGTGGCGCACAACAAATCACTAGGATTTTATTTGGTTCACTTGGTAAGGCCTCCAACCCGTCTCGCACACAAATGTAAAAAAGGTAGCGGGCGCCCCTCTCTCGATAGAACATGGCATGATAACCTGTTCTGTGGTTTTTACCCACTGTGAGAGTTTGCAGCCATCACTTTTAGCTCACTGTACTTTTCACAAAGGAGGAATATCCATTTGCATATCAGTCTTTGTCCGGCCCACTTGAGCAGTCCAGCATTGAAATGCCAGGCAAACCTCCATTGAACAAGAGTACCAACAGCAACCCCATACACGTGTTTCAGTCTTGTTGGGCCTCATCAGTGAAGTAGAGCTGTGCCTCTGTGAGAACAGTGAGAAAGGGGTCCACATCTGGGATCCCTCAGGTAATTTAGGGTGACCATCCCAAGTTCCTTACAAAAATGTAAAAAAGGTAGCTGGTGCCCCTCTCTCGAAAGAACATGGCATGATAACCTGTTCTGTGGTTTCTATCTCTGTGCAAGTCCAAAGCCATCACTTTTAGCTCACTACTTTTCACAAAGGAGGAAAACCCATTTGCATATTAGTCTTTGTCCTGTCCACAAGGGCAGTCCAGCACTGAAATGCCAGGCAACCCCAACAAATACCCTGTGCCACAATGGATAAGGAACCAGGCTGGTGTGCCTTACGAATATATTCATTTATTTATTTAAATCAAATTTTGACAAACAGATTAACGTCCTCCAGCAACATTGTAGCAACACAAGAACAAAATGACTTCCGTATAGCACCAACACAGAGATATGCAGTCACAGTTGTTTCCTTTTAAATCACCCACCAATACAGGAAAAGAACAATTCAAGACACATAGTGATTTCTGATTTAAAACACAATGATAGGATACCTTTCCTCCCAGCAACACTCACCCTCCAAACATCAATTAGGCTTGACTCATTTGAATGGAAGGCAGCGGCAGGGAGTGGGCACACAATGGGAATATAAGATTTTCAGTGTTAAGCACACACAGCTGCAATGGGAGAAAGAAAAGCACATGGGGAAGTTTGTTTTGCCACACAGAAAAAGAACAGGCAGTGCTTTGGGGTGTTGGTCAGAGCACAATGGAAACATAGGACCAATTTCGTTTTGTACCTTGCATATGCAAAAGCACTACCAAACTTCCCACTTCTGATTTAAAAAGAAGGGATCAATGGGGAATTTTGTTTTTACACCCTGCACACACACGTGGAAAAGAAGCTTTGGGAATAATTATTTTGGCAAATCTTTATGTCTATACCGGCTCACAACACACTCGGAAGATTGTGTTTGTTTCGAAGGCCAACAAACACCACCTGTGATTCTATAGGGAAATTGATTTAGTTTGATGAAAATTTCTAGGGGTCAACACAAATGAACAGTTTATTTTCTATGGGGAAATAACTAAACAATGCTTCAAAAATATAAGGTCTAAACAATCTATGGCTTTGGGGTGGTCTTACTTACAGGAGAGGCATGGAACTAGGCATCAGGGAGCATCAGGGCACCGCTGAGACAGCAGGTGGAATTAGTCAAGGATCTCCTCCCTTTCCTCCAAGGGGTCCCAGTCACCTTCTATGTTTCCTGTTTCCTGTCTCCAATGCAAGCTTTAGGCCTCTCATGCTGGGATGTAGTTCACCAGATTTTAGCAGCAGGTAGCCTCTCTGAATTATTGGAAGAAGTCCAACTCTGATACAAACTGCTTTATATATAGAGCAAATGACATCACAAATGTGTCATGATTCTCACGAAAGGGACTGAGCCAGTTCGCTCATCCCTAGTGTATTTGTTCAGAGTAAAACGTATAGCGAGTCGTTTGTCACAGTTTCAGGTGCACCATATGCAGAATATTTCCCCATCACATCATCTTCACTGGTCAAGAATATTGTGTGAAGGGATGAGGATTACCTCCTGCTTTTTCATCAATGGCAAAATTAGCTGTATCAATATGGGCCATTTACACAGTGCCACACACAAAATTAAATGCTCCCTTAGACCACGGTCAGACAATTGCGGCTCTATAGATGGTTTGTGTTACCACCCCCATGATCCCTTATCATTGATTATGCTAGCTAGTGCCAAAGGGAGGTTTAGTCCAAAACCTCTCGTCACAACCATACACAATAGGTGTTACTATTTTCCATCTCAATGATCTTCATTTCTTCAACCTCAGAAAGATAGCTATCCAAGCCAATCATGATGTGCTTCAAGCCTTATGCTTGCAAGTTACATGCATATGTTTGCATTAAGAACTAAAACTATTTTGTTATTGTATTGCCTTACGATAGACTAAATGTTCTGAACACATTGTAGGATTCAAAGCAAGAAATCGTAGACTGAGCATAAAGTATACCTTATCTAATCACATTCTTGTACCTCTCCATAGCAGGTGCCCGCAACCTGTGTCTCTGCTGATGTATTGAATGTTGTCTCCCATGAGCCTTCACCATTGCCTATGCTAGATAAAGCTGTTGGGAGTTTGTGATGAATTTCACCATGAGGACAGTGTGGACTCGCCTGTGCTTTTTTGAGATTTTTTAAAGAAATTGAATGATGGCCGATCAACCTCGGAAAACATGTGGGGCTAAACCACACATATTTTAATATGCTCTCTGCACAACAAACACATAGTTCTGTGTACTCTGGGTTGACATACAGGCACCACCCCCTGTCCCATTCAGTTGGAATGTGATAGCGAGGAGTAATTGAAAGCATCTCTAAAGGAAGAGGGCAAAACTTTTTCCGTCCATGGCCAGCCTAATTAAATATCAAATGCTCCATGGATCCGCCCTGCCCATTTTCAGTCCTGTTTGGGGAAGCACATACTGATGAGAGTTAATTGAAGCAGGCCTGCGATAGTCCTGTCCGCAGAGCTAACAAAGGGCAGTAAACCCAACCCTTTTCTTATATGCAACTGTGTCAACCTGAAATTAGCTCCTGCCCATCAGTAACAAGGGCAGTGAATTGTCATATCTGGTACTTATGTTTACAGTAGGCAACCCCAAATGGGGACCCCCATTCAAAGGGTAGAAGTAGATGATTTGATGGAGACAGAAAGTCTGTTCTCTCCACAACTTCAAGGGAGACCTGCCTTTAATCAGGAACCACAGAGAGATCCATTAACCAGAGAGACCCTTTGATCCACAACAGACAGGAAGATGGGTATGATATGATATGATAGGTTATTTATAACGCGCTTAATACCCAGAGGTTTTAAGCGTGGACCCGGGGATCGAATCCTTGTTGCTACATGTCGTCTTGTTTCCAAGGCAAGCACGCTGCCGCTGAGCTATCCTCTAGTGGGACTTAGTAGTATGTGTTTTCCTCCCTTTACCTTTCCTGTTATAAAGCATTGTGGTTATAACCTCATGCATAACAGAAGATTGTTGATAGGGACCCAGGATTGGTTCAATGAAGAAGGCTTAGCCTGCACCAATCACTTGGGCCTATTTGGCTTTAAACAAAGTTTGAGCCCCCATTTTGGCGGATCATCTGAAGGCTTCACCAGAAGAAGGAAAGATGAACTAATTTGGACCCTGGCTGAAGGTAAAGTGTGCCTTACAGATCCACCAGTAAAGGAAGGCCAGAACCTCAAGATGGAAGCAAGATCCCTCCCCGAAACATCTCAAAGGGAACAGAGGGAGATACTGAACCCAGAGGACCCTCTATGAGCTCCAGAACTGGTAACCAGCCAGCACACAGTGTGTTCTGCTAGGCTCTGCAAGCAAGCTTCCCAGGTGGGAAGTGCCAGAGAGTCTCTGAAACAAAAGAAGGACAAGGTCGTTGGCTGCAACACTCTCCTCAGATTTGGGCCGTCCGCCTTAAAGGATGACACAAGCCCAGTGATAAAGCTAGGAGGAGTGCATCACCAAGCATCAACCAGTGTCCACCTTAGAGGACATTTTTGAAGCAGTCGAGCCCCTCGAGCTGCAACCGACTGCACCACTGACTGTTGTCACACTGCAGTCTCTCACACCGTCCAAGATACCTCGACCAGTGCTTCAGACCCACCAATCAGCACTGAAACAATATTCCTGACCCTGAGCTGCCATATAGGCCTGCCTGCAGCCGTCTTGCCTGCCTCCCTTGCCAACTGCCTGCTGCCTGATATCCGCAGATGTTTCCAGTCTTGAACTCTGACCCAGAAGCTGCAAAGCGCCCTGAAACTGACTCGACCCTGTCGACCACCAAGAACTTCTACAAGCACAATGTACATTGTGGTTCTGTTCCCCAAGTCATTCTCTGAAGTCCCCTAGAGACATTTTACGACACATTGCTCCCTTTGTGCTCAAACCAAGTATCCTTGAACTATTGAGATGTATTATTTTACCGACTACCCTCCGTTCAGTATCCAGAGTGCATCCCCTTTCCTTCTTGAAACTGCCTGTCCTCTGTATTCCTTTGCAGGGTGGGTTGTATTTTGTAGTGTGCTAGAACTGTATGTTGCGATTATAATAAAGTATATATTTGTTTTCAACCTTGACTGGACAGTCCGTTTTATCATTGGTTAATAATTGTATTTTTGCTGTGTTCCAACTAAACAACAATCCACAAGCTTGCTCAGATAAGCCTGCCGTTCCATACACTATACCAAAATTGGAAAAGGAGGTTTATAATTGACTTGCGTTTCCAATGTGTTCTGATCCCTTCTGGTACACTAGAAGTGTGGGGTTGATTGATGGTTTAGAAACTGATATTCATCCCTAGACCACTGGTAGCCCGGAGGTTGATTTGTCACATTGATGGCAGGCCTTCCGCAGGGGGACGTGAAAGATGACGACGAAGACAGCATGAGCAGTGTTTCTCGCCAGCCATATCACTGGGGGGCAAGCATGGTTTCTCAACACTCTAGAATGTCAAGGTCTAGTGCGGCATCCCACAGGTCCCAGGCCTCAGCACAGTCTCTAAGTGGCCCAGTAATTGTTGAGGCTGTTAACAAGGTAGCGGCTAAAAATCTCCTGCTCGAGGAGAGGGGACTCATGCTAGAGGAACAGAAACAGCAGGTCAAATTCACCATAGAGATTGACAGCGCCACCATAGAGCTGTGCAAGCTGGTGCTTGAAGAGTAGAACAAGACCAACGGATCCGCCTCTGTCAAAAGCAGAAGTAGTGGCTCAGACCAGAGTGCCCGGCATAAGCCCCGATGGCACATCCCCAAAGAATTAGTGAAGGCTTACAAAGTGGGGAAGGATATTTTTGACTGGTTTGACGCGCTCGAGCTGGCATTCCAGCTGCAGGGGGTGGATGAGGCACCATGGGGTGTAGCCTCAATGCCTGATGAGTTGCTTACCGACCCCAGGGACTGATGGAATTCTTCAGATAACTCCTGAGGCAAGGCCCATTTATGAAAGCATGAAGGCAGACTTCCTCAGGAAGTTCTGTAAAACCCCAGAACAGTATCTCAAGGGCTTCAGAGAGCTCGGAAAGAAAAGTAGGCAGACCTTTGAAGCGTTCACACACTTTTCGTTGAAATAGCTCAGTGGGTGGGTGACTTGTAATAAAGTAGACACATTTAAAGGGATGTGCAATTTGATTGCATGTGCGCATGTATTGAAGAATCATGAGTTTAACCTACTCCAGAATCTTGTGAAAAAGTCTATCACAGACCCTAGGGAGCTTGCAAAGGCTGCCGACAGGTTTGTGAGTACTCCAGTCCAGAAAAAGGCTCAGGCGAGCACCCCCAAACCAGAAGAGAAATCTTCAGACAAAAAAGAAAACAAGGATGGGAGCTTGTTTCTGATCATGTAGACCCAACATCATTGAAGCTCATAGAATCCTGCTCGACCTGAAAGTTATCTGTTTAGGTGGTCATGCTTGTGAACTTGATGTCCTTAAGTTTATATATTTATATAGGCTCAAATGTACCATCTTTGAACAACTGCTCAATTAAATCGATGCAGAGTTGAAAGTCATCAATCCGATGAAACAACTCTTTTATCTTTGTGTTTTGATATTTGGGATTGCTCTTTTGCCCATGATTAATGTTTTTGGACTAATTAATAGGTCTCTGTGATTGCACTCGTGTAATCTGCCTTTCTCAGATTTTTCACAATGTGTGGATTATGTGACGCTAATTTCAGAGTTCTGCTATATGAGATGGAAAACTACTAGGGTAGCGACAGAGCTTGGTAGATGCCTCGGACGAGGAACATAACATAGCAAGAACAGGGGCCGAGGGTGGACATGGAAACCAGAGTGTTAGAGTCTGGGAGTTCCTTGCATTGTGCCTAGGGCCAATGTTCAGTTATGATGCCAGGAACATTGTGTAATTTATCCAGCACTTTTTCCTTATTTCTTATATTTTGAAACCCCTTCCTTGTACATCCTTAAAATGTCTGTATCTATTTATGTGACCCCTTTCTCAATTTAACAAATAACAAACACCAAAACATTTTTAATAAGATAAGATATTTCAGCAGAAGCAGGTGAGTGAGGTGTCTACGATGAACTGCAGTGCTATAAACTGCAATAGTGGTTTAAACCATTTACATCTCGTGATCAATAGTATGTCCATTATTGAAGGTGGAACTTGCTTGCTGTCGCTTATATCTATTTACTTTACTGCTCCTTTTGAACTGTCATCGGCCAATAGACATGCTCCTGGTTCTAACTCATTGGCACCATTTCCATTCCAAGAACCATTTATTCACCCATCCCCACATTGCAAGTTGGAGGTCATGTGTTTTTTGCACATATTACATCCTACCAAAGATTTTTATTCCATGTAAGGAATGTTTACTTGGGAAATTCTGCAATTAAATATTTGAAAAAATGTCCTCTTTGTTAATGCAAGGAATACCATATTTAAATATGTACCAAAAAAGGCATAGCACGGATGATAACACATTAGAGCTGCATGCAATTTAAACAGGATAATCAAGTAAACGTGTTTATATCCTGATGAAGACTGAGTAAACGGCTGTTTTACTGCCGAAACAATTGTGGCAAATGTCAATAGGTAAGACTGCATCAAGAAACACTTGTGTACAGGTGCATAATAAATGCCATATCATATCATATCACTAAATCATAGCTGGCAGAGCCCATTTGTGTAGTTTGATGTGCATGGGTGGGGCAAGAGAGTGCTATGGATAAAAAATAAATAAACCTAAACTACTTAGTTATATTAGTTATGTAAACCCGCATTAATTTTGGGTTTCTGTGTGAGAAGGGGCTGAGTGTTTATGTTTGTTTTGGCTGCATATTTTTGTTCTTTTTCTCTCCGTTTCGTGTGCCAGCACGAGGCTGGGAGATGGTACGACCACCAGCAGGAGGCGTGGCCTATTGTGTGAGGTGATTTCACCTCATGGTAGGCTGGAGCTCCCCTACCACGCAACGCAGGTAGAAGGTCCCCGGGGCACATCACTCCTAGCGGGAATCCCCGGGTGAGGAGTGACAGGAGAGTGAGCAGAGAGGGAACACGGAGGGCGGTGACGCCGTCTCCCTGAAGGGATGTCCCAGAGGCCGTGTGTTTCTCCTGGCAGGCCTTTGCTCTCCCCTCCCCAGGGTGAGGACTGTAAGCCGTGCCGGGAGCTGTGGGAGAAAGTAGGCTGGTGCTTGTCATTAAGTGATGGAGCAGCTGTGTGAGGGACAGAGCCCTGCTGCTTTCTTCCCTTGTTTGGGTTGCGGCTACAAGGTAGGAGTGGGAAAGTGTGGGGACGGGTGCCTTGCTGTAACAATGAGTATTGAGTATATTAAATTATGTTTGCTCTGTATGTGTTTCTGAGGTGATTTCACCTCTGGCCAGTGTCAGGTGGAATATTCAGGTGGCCAGGTGGAAGGCCTTAGGGATATTTAGAGGGTTGTTGCTGGCCTCTTGGCTATATCCCTCCCTTTCTCCAGATCCCAGGGTGGCACTGTGTTTTCTGTTTGTCCCTCCCTCAAGTGTCCCCTTTCTCCCTCTTTCCCCAGGCCAGGGAAATCTGGGCTGTGCACGAGTTCCGCAGGAACAAGATAAGAGCAAAGAGAGGTGGCCAGCTGGGCCCTTGTAAACTAAAGAGTGTTATTGAAGTTTGTGCAGTCTCTCTTGGAGGCGGTGCCTTGTGGGCGCTCTATAGTGAAATGGGCGATTAGTGGTAAAGAAGGACGGTTTGCCAGACGCATGGCTGGTTTCAGGCTTAAATATAAGCCTGTTTTCTATATGGGGCAAGACAGCCCAGGTGCCATTTCTCTACCAGCCTCTGATGTTATCAAATAGGCGGTTTCTGTGGGGTCATGGTATGCTCTGTTATGGACAGGCTACATACGTCACCAGTCAGTGTTTAAGTAAACCATGTTAAGCAGTCTGTATTTGTTGGTCGTTGTCCTAGGTGTTGTGTGTCTTGTGGTAGTCTGCAAATACCATTAGTTCAGGAGTCCAGGTGCTGCCTCCGGTTATTACCAATGGTATCGAGGCCCTTACTCTAAAGCAACAAGGTTGACATTAGGAATTGCCTGGTGAGGTAAGGGTAACTTGGAGGCCCCACTATGTAATTATTTATTCGTCAAATGTGAAGGAACTTACGCCCAACAACCATCCTCCCAGAGTACCGAATTGATGCTATTTAAATATTTATTTGTCAAATGTGAATGAACTTGCGCCCAACATCCATCCTCCCAGAGTACCAAATTGAATTTATTTAATTATTTGTCAAATGTGAATGAACTTGTGCCCAACACCCATCCTCCCCAAGTACTGATGTGATGCTATTTCAGATGTCAATGACTCTGGCTGCCTAGCCATTTATTTATGTCTGAAATATCCCCATCCAAATATCCCTCTGCCCAGGTGACTGAATTGATGCTATGTACTCATTTATTATCAGATGTCAATGCACTCATGCTGCGTAGCCATTTATTTATGTATTTATTTATTTATGCAATATACCCATCCAAACATACATCTGCCCAGGTAACTGAATTGATGCTATTTAAGTATTAATTATGAGGTCAATTAATTATGTATTTATTTCATGTACGAATTGAGAGCACCCCACTGTAAAGACACAGAGTTGTAAAGGTGCTACGGTTGTAAGGAAAACCTGTATTATCCATACAGCTATATAAAAAGGCTGTTCTAGCATTGAAAATGAAATAAGGCTATGACTTTTTATTTAACCAGGTCCTCAGGGCTGACCTTCCCTAGGAGAGGGCCAGATCCCCCTCAGTGCATCCTGCAAATACTGAGGTCTGCTATAGGCCAGTACGAGATGGTTCACAATTTATCCCCCTGGGTTTTCATTTGCACATGTGTGCAGTAAGGTGTAAGTATCCCAGCTCAGGTCTCCTACGGGTGGCTGCTCACTCTTTCATACAGAATCAAAGGGAGAAACACCTTACAGTTCTAAGAGTATTGGTAATATGCAGTCAAATAGCTTCATATAATTTGTTATGCAGCCAAAGAGATGATAGTTGACTTGTAATTAGAGGGATGGGTGTAATCATTCACTAAAAGATCTTCGGCTAATAGGTAACAATGAAATACATAGATACATGTGTCACAAAGTAACTTCTAAATAGATAGCTCACACCTAATCTTCTCTCCTTTGACATGGTGGCCGCCTGCACGCTGCAAGTTTGAACAGACATGACCGACTCTGTCGTCCATCCTTCCCAGGTCGGTAAACTGAATACCATCAAACTGGGTAGTAAGAATAGTTATTACCACACAGAGATCATTAGTGACCCCTCTCCGTCAATCGGAATGTTCAGAGTGCAGTCATTATCTCCTGATGTTGCCTGCCCTCGTAGTCAATGTCGCCTGGTGTTGCCTGCACTCACAGTCAATATCGGCTGGTGTTGCCTGCACTCACAGTCAATATCTCCTGGTGTTGCCTGCACTCGCAGTCAATATCGCCTGGTGTTGCCTGCACTCACAGTCAATGGCCCTCATTACGACCTTGGCGGAGGACCATGGTGCAATTTGCACCATGGTCCATTGGCGCTAAGCTGCCAACTCCGCCATGGGGGTTGGCGGACTTACCGCCCCCATTCCGAGGTTGGCGGGGCGGTAAGTCCCCAATCCCCATTTACCCTTCCCCATTCCCCATTCCTGGCCCCATAGGGCATTAATGGGAGTGGGAAAGGCGTTAATTACGCCACCGTAAATTACGGTGGCGTAATTAACAACAAGGTCCCTTAGCGCCATGGATTTTAACGCCTGCTAAAAGCAGGCGTTAAAATCACCATGTCGCTAAGGGAACTCGTACTCAGGCGGTAAGGTACGCCATCGTTTACGCTGGCGTAAACCCTTTTCCGCCAGGGTCGTAATGAGGGCCAATATCTCCTGGTGTTGCCTGCACTCGCAGTCAATATCGCCTGGTGTTGTCTGCACTCACAGTCACTGGGCCTCATTACGACCCTGGCGCTAATGGGTTAATGGCACCGTAAAAGGCTGCGGCGCCGTTAACCCATTAGCGCCTTACTATGAGGTCCCTTTGCGGGACCCGACCTGAACGGCTGGTCTAGACCAGCCGTTAAAGTAGGGACCCGCAAAGGGACCTTAGTGCTAAGTACGGTACTGCAATTTGCGGTACCGTACTTAGCACCTTCCCCAGTCCCATTGAGCCCTATGGGGCAAAAATGGGAATGGGGATGGGCCAATGTTCAATGGGGAATTACCGCCCCGCCAACCTTGGAATGGGGTGGTAATTACCCATTGAATATTGGCGGACTCGTTACGATACCGGCACCAACCATGGTGCTAATAGCGCCATGGTTTAGCGCCAGTATCGTAATGAGGGCCAATATCCCCTGGTGTTGCCTGCACTCGCAGTCAATATCGCCTGGTGTTGCCTGCACTCTGAACATCCTGTCTTCAAAAGCAGACAGGGAAACAAAGCAACTTCCAGGCAAGCTTGCTTTCAACAAGATGTCACTTGCGTCGCTCATGCTTAATTTTCTCCCCCAGGTGTGTTATGCACATGGGGAGTTATGGCCCGGATCTCGGGTCAGGTTCAAGGTCAAGGTGCAGTGGTTAGTTTCTTTCCACTCAAACTAGATTCTCTCAGACACTAGGATTCATTCCCCATCCTGCACAGTTCCCGTGTCTTGTGCACATTGTTTGTTTATTAGACTTCATTGCTTGTTTTTCCATCTTGGGAGAAGTCATCGAATTGTTTAGCATGCTGTGCTAGGAGCAGACCACTATGGGGAGAGAAGGGGGAGAGTGGAGCAGAGTCAAGTTACTGTGAGTGGAGCATGGTCTGCAATGATGACTGGTCCCATCGCGTGCACCCAGCAACCTTGTACATTAAACACATGGAGGAAAGTCCGAGGGCTAAGGTCATGCACTATAGGGTCCCTGGTCTATGGTGATGTCACATGATGCCAGGCCATATAGACAGAGTGTATAGCATGGGTCTGGCAGCGGTATTGCTTCCTGAGTCACATGACATGCACAGAGCACTGCTGGGAAGAGGTGCGCGGACGTGTTAATTGGTGAACACATGCGCCCATTGGTACTTGACTGGGGCAGGCAATATGCCAAAAGGCCTTCAAGGTTTCTGCGACTAGCATTGTTCCCGGCTCCCCCATGGGGCACGCGCAGGTTTGGAATGATGGCACATGGTTACTGTTGCTTAGGAAACCTCTTATTAGCATCCATAGAACGAAAAAGAGACTCCAAGTGTTGCCTTCGGTCTGTGCGGCAGGCGGTTGGTATACAGTATATTCTCGGAAACTCTGTGAGGATTTTAGCCTTTTCCTCAACTGTTTGGCGCCTTGTCTGATTCAGATTATTTTGCGAGTTAAGATATTTGTATGAAATAAGGCTATCCTATCAGTTTCATCAGGGCAAGGTGCACCCATGGACCGCATCGCAGAACGCAGATCCGCAGAGCAGTTCTGCAGGATGTCCATGTTTGCGTCTTAACTATGTATGGTAGTGCTTTATGCCCAGAGTACAGCAGACTTCATGCCTCGCACGCTCAGACGCATGTTTTTTTTCCCTGCTCCACCCAGCCGCCTTCCTTCCATTCCCCCGTGCAACACTGTGATGGCTCCCCCTGGGGTCTGTAGTCCCAAGCAGTGGTTCCATATGTATGTCTAGTTCCATCGATACAGCTGCTCTCCTGCCCTGAGGGGGTCCTGTAATATGAAATGCAAGTTGCATGCAGGGGACTGCCAAAGTTTGCACGTATGTGCTGTTGGGTTTCCTGCATTAACGTGTAAATGTTTGCAAGGCATAGAGAAAAGGGAAAGATTAAAAGCAGGCACAATTATCTTTCCTCTTTCTTTTTACAACCCGCATTGCAAGCAGCATTGGTTAATGGATTGCTATGGAATCTGCCTGCTCTTATCTGGTGCTAAATCGAGGTGTATTCCATAGCAAATCATTTTTTTTTGCCGTCTGCATGAAACTCTCATGGAGGCATGGCATGAAGTGCACTGATAAGGGAGTGAAGGAGAGCATGGCGTGGACCTTAACTCTGCTTCCTGCATTCCTTTGTAGCAGAGGGCAGACACTCTTGCCCCCCTTAAAATAAAATTACGGCCATTCTTGTTAGAGATCAAATATAGGGCAGAGTCGGAAATGGAGGCATACCAACAATTTTCTTTTACACCTCCATTCCCTACACTGTATGATATGTGTTTGTGAGTTTTCATAATTCTGTACTACTCTGCCTCTTAAGTGTAATTCATGCATTGACGTCATACAGTTTTTAAATGTGCCTCTTTTATGGAAGTTCACCCTCACTCCTTCATCTCCTGATCATCCCTTCTTCTTCTTCGTCCCTCGCTCCCTCTGTCCCTCCCTCCACATTTGTAACCACCCTTGACCTCTGACCTGCCTAGTACCAATCACCACTTGGGTGATTTCCGCTGCATCAGCACTATCAGCTGTGAATGCCTTTTGAAAGAATGGACCCTCATTACAGTTTACCTGATATCCCGCTGGTAATTCCAGAAGAATACTGGGAAAACTGCCTACCGTATCCACTGCCCGATATCCCGGTATTACCAGAATATTACAGACGACGGAGACGCCCGTAAGTTCCCTTTCAATGGAGTCCCATTGGAGGAAGTGGAAACCCAGGAGGAAGTGGAAACCCAGGAGGAAGTGGAAACACAAGAGGAAGTGGACACCCAGGAGGATGTGGAAACCTAGGAGGATGTGGAAACACAGGAGGATGTGGAAACACAGGAGAATGTGGAAACTAAGTAGGATGGGTAAACTCAGAGGTAGGAAAAACTCAGGAGGACGTGGGAACCCAGGAGGAAGTAGAAACACAGGAATATGTGTAAACTCAGGAGGAAGTGGAAACCCAGTAGGATGGGAAACCCAGGAGGATGTGGAATCTCAGGAGGAAGTGGAAACCCAGGAGGAAGTGGAGACCCAGTAGGATATGAAAATACAGGAGGAAAAGAAAACTCAGCAGGATGGGAAACCCAGGAGTATGTGGAATCTCAGGAGGAAGTGGAAACCCAGGAGGATTGGGAAACTCAGGAGGAATTGGACACCCAGAAGTAAGGTGAAATTCAGAAGTAAGTGGAAACTCAGGAGGAAGTGGAAACCCAAGAAGAAGTTGAAACTCAGGAGGAAGTTGAAAATTGGGAGAATGGAGAAACTCAGGAGGAAGTAGAAACTCAGGAGGATACAGAAACTCAGGAGGATGTGGAAACTAAGCATGATGTGTACGCTCAAGGGTATGGAAAAACTCAGGAGGAAATGATAACCCAGGAGGATGGGTAAATTCAGGAGGATGTGGAAAGTCAGGAGGAAGTGGAAACCCAGAAGGATGGGGAAACTCAGAAGGAAGTGGAAACTCAGGAGTAAGTGAATCCTCATTAGGAAGTGGAAACTCAGGAGGAAGTAGTAAATCGGGAGAATGGAGAAACTCAGGACGAAGTAGAAACTCAGGAGGATACGGAAACCCAGTATGATGGGGAAACTCATGAGAAAGTGGAAACTCAGGAGGAAGTGTAAACCACAGAGAATGGGGAAACTCAGGAGGCAGTGGAAACCCAAAAGGATATGGAAACTCAGGAGGAAGTGGAAACTCAGCAGATTGGGAAACCAAGGAAAATCTGGAAACTCAGCAGGATGGGTACACTCAGGAGGAAGTGGAAACCCAGGAGGAAGTTAAAACTCAGGAGGAAGTGGTAACTCAGGAGGAAGTGGAAACCACAGAGAATGGGGAAACTCAGGAGGAAGTGGTAACTGAGGAGGAAGTGGAAACCACAGAGAATGGGGAAACTCAGGAGGAAGTGGTAACTCAGGAGGAAGTGGAAACCACAGAGAATGGGGAAACTCAGGAGGAAGTGGAAACTTAAGAGGAAGTGGAAACCCAGAAGGATATGGAAACTCAGGAGGCAGTGGGAACTCAGCAGGATGGGTAAACTCAGGAGGAAGTGGAAACATAGGAGGATAGAGAAGCTCAGAAGGAAGTAGAATCCCAGGAGGAAATGGAAACCCAGGAGGAAGTAGAAACTCAAGAGTATGTGTAAACTCAGGAGGGAGTTGAAACTTAGGAGAATGGGGAACCTCGGAAGGAAGTGGAAAATCATGGTTGGGGAAACTAAGGAGAATGGGGAAACCCAGAGGGATTGGGAACCTTGGGAGGAAGTGGACACCCAGGAGGATGTGGAAACTCAACATGATGGGGAACCTCAGGAGGATGTGTAAACTCAGGAGGAAGTCGAAATTAAGTAGGAAGTAGAAACTCAGGAGGAAGTAGAAACTGAAGAGGATGTGGAAACTCAGGGGGAAGTGGCAACCCAAGAGGATGGGAAAACTCAGAGGGAAGTGGAAAATCGGGGTTGGGGAAACTAAGGAGAATGGGGAAAAACAGAGGTATGGAACCCTTTGGAGGAAGTGTAAACCCAGGAGAATGTGGAAACTGGGGATGATGGGGAACCTCTGGAGGATGGGGAAACTCAGGCAGAAGTGAAAATTAAATAGGAAGTAGAAACTCAGGAGGCAGTAGAAACTGAAGAGGATGGGGAAACTCAGGGGGTAGTGGAGATTCAAGAGGATGGGAAAACTCAGCAGGAAGTAGAAACTCAGGGTTGGAGAAACTAAGGAGAATGGGGAAAAAGAGAGTGATTTGGAGCCTTAGGAGGAAGTGGAAACCCAGGAGGATGTGGAAACTCAGAATGATGGGGAACCTCAGGAGGAAGCGAAAATTAAGTAGGAAGTAGAAACTTAGGAGGAAGTAGAAACTGAAGTGGATGGGGAAACTCTGGGGGAAGTGGAGAATCAAGATGATGGGAAAACTCAGAAGGAAATGGAAACTCAGGGTTGGGGAAACTAAGGAGAATGGGGAAACACAGAGGGATTGGGAGCCTTAGGAGGAAGTCAAAACCCAGGAGGATGGGGGAACTCAGTAGGATATGGAAACTCAGAAGAAAGTGGGGTCCCAGGAGGATGGGGAAACTTAGGAGGAAGTGAAAACTCAGGAGGAAGTGGAAACCCAGGAGGATATGGAAACTCAGGAGGAAAAGGAAACTCAGCAGGTTGGGAAACCCAGGAGAATGTGGAAACTCAGCAGGATGGGTAAACTCAGGAGGAAATGGAAACTCAGGAGAATAGAGAAGCTCAGAAGGAAGTAGAAACTCAGGAGGATGTGGACATTCAGGAGGAATTGGAAACCCAGGAGGATGGGGAAACTCATGAGGAATTGGACACCCAGGAGTAAGTTGAAATTCAGAAGTAAGTGGAAACTCAGGAGGAAGTGAAAACCCAGGAGGAAGTGGAGTGGAACCTCAGGAGGTAGTAAAGAATTGGGAGAAAAGAGAAACACAGGAGGAAGTAGAAACTCAGGAGGATCCAGAAACTCAGGAGAGAGCGCAAACTCAGGATGATGGGGAAACTCAAGGGGCTGGGGAAACAGGAGGAAATGGAAACAAGGATGTGTAAACCCAGGAGGGTGTGGAAACAAAGCATGATGGGTAAGCTCTGGGGTATGGAGAAACTCAGGAGGAAGTGAATACCCAGGAGGATGGGTATACTCAGGAGGATGTGGAAACTCAGGAGGATGGGGAAACTCAGAAGGAAGTAGAAACTCAGGAGGAAGTGGATCCTCAGTAGGAAGTGGAAACTCCGGAGGAAAAAGAACATTGGGAGAAGTTAGAAACTCAGGAAGAAGTAGAAACTCTGGAGGATACGAAACCCAGGAGGATGGGGAACTCAGGAGGAAGTGCAGACCTGGAGCATGGCGAAACATAGAAGGAAGTGGAAACTCAGGTGGAGGTGGAAACCACAGAAAATGGGGAAACTCAGGAGGAAGTGGAAGCCCAGAAGGATATGGAAATTCAGGAGGCATTGCAAACTCAGCAGATTGGGAAACCCAGGACGATGTGGGAACTCGATGGGTAAACTCAGGAGGAAGTGGAAACTAGGAGGATACAGAAACTCAGACAGAAGGTAGTAGAAACTCAGAAGGATGTGGAAACTCAGAAGAAAGTGCAGGATCGGGAGAATGAGGGAACTCAGGGGGATGAGGAAACTCAGGGATATGGGGAAACACAGGATGATGTGGAAACTCAGGAGGAAGTAGAAACACAGGAGGAAGTGGAAACACAGGAGGATGGGAAAACTCAGGAGGAAGTGGAAACCCAGGAGGATGGGCAAACTCAGGAGGATGCGGAAAATCAGGAGGAAGTGGAAACAGGAGGATGGGGAAACTAATAAGGAAGTGGAAACTCGGGAGGAAAGGGAAACTCAGGAGGATGTGGAAACTAGGAGAAAGTGGAAACTCAGGAGGAAGTGGAAATCCAGGAGTATATGGAAACCCAGGAGGATATGGAAACTCAGGAGGAAGTGGAAACTCAGTACGATGTGGAAATTCAGCAGGATAGGTACACTCAGGAGGAAGTGGAAACTCAGGAGGATAGAGAAACTCAGAATGAAGTAGACACTTAGGAGGATGTGGAAAGTCAGGAGGAAGTGGAAACCCAGGAGGATGGGTAAACTCAGGGGGAATTGGAAACTCAGGAGATGGTGGAAACTCAGGAGGAAGTGGAAACTCAGGAGGAAGTGAAAACTCAGGAGAAGTGGAAACTCAGGAGGAAGTAGGAAACTCAGGAGGAAGTGGAAACCAGGAGGAAGTGGAAACTCAGGAGGAAGTGGAAACTCAGGAGGATAGGGAAAACTCAGGGATGGGGAAATCAGGAGGAAGTGGAACCCAGGAGGATTGGAAACCAGGAGGAAGTGGAAACCAGCAGGATGGAAACTCAGGGGATGGAAACTCAGGAGGAAGTGGAAACTCAGGAGGATGTGGAAACTCAGGAGGATGTGGAAACTCAGGAGGAAGTGGAAACCCAGGAGGATGAGGAAACCCAGGAGGATGTGGAAACTCAGGAGTGAGTGAACTTCAGGAGTATGGTGAAAACTCAGGAGGAAATGGAAAACCCAGAGGATGGGGAAACTCAGGAGGATGTGGAAACTCAGGAGGAAGTGGAAACCCAGGAGGATGGGGAAACTCAGAAGGAAGTGGAACTTCAGGAGGAAGTGTGAAACTCAGGAGTAAGTGGAAACTCAGGGGAAGTGGAAACTCAGGGGAAGTGGAAACCAGGAGGAAGTAGAAACTCAGAGGATGGTGGAAACTCAGAAGGAAATGCAGACTCGGGAGAATGAGGAACTCAGGAGGAATGTAGAAACTACAGGTGAATGTGTAAGCTCAGGAGGATGTGGAAACTCAGGAGGAAAGTGTAAACTCAGAGGGAAGTGGAAATTCAGGAGGATGTGGAACTAAGGAGGAAGTGGAAAAGCTCAGGTATGGAGAAACTCAGGAGGAAGTGGAAACCCAGGAGGATGTGGAAACTCAGGAGGAAGTGGAAAACTCAGGAGGAAGTGGAAACCCAGAGGAAGTGGAAACTACAGGAGGGAAGTGAAACTCCAGGAGGAAGTGGAAACTAAAGAGGATGGGGAAACTCAGGAGGGATTGCAGACTCAGAGGAGGATGAAGACTCAGGAGGAAGTGGAAAACTTAGGATGTAAAACTCAGGAGGAAGTGGAAACTCAGGAGGATGTGGAAACCCCAGGAAGAAGTAGAAACTCAGGAGGTGTGTTGAACTCAGAAGGATGGAGAAACTCAGGAGGAAGTGGAAACTCAGGAGGATGGCAAACAGAGGAGTAGGAAACCCAGGAGAATGTTGAAACTCAGCAGGATGGGTAAATCAAGAGGAAGTGGAAGGTCAGGAGGAAGTGGAACTCAGAAGGATGTGTAACTCAGGAGGATGTGGAAACTCAGGAGAAAGTGGAAACTAGGTGGATGGGGAAATTCAGAGGAAGTGTGAAATCTCAGGAGGAGTGGAAACTCAGGAGGAAGTGGAAACTCCAGTAGGATGGAAACCCAGGAAGTATTGGGGAAACTTAGGAGGATGTGGAAACCCAGGAGGTATGTGGAAACTCAGGAGGAATTGGAAACTCAGGAGGAAGGGACACTTTAGGAAGGATGGAAGAACTCATGGATCAGGAGAACTTCAGAGGGAAGTGGAAACTCAGGAGGAAGTGGAAACCCAGGAGGATGTTGAAACTCAGTAGGAAGTTGAAACTCGGGAGGATGTAGAAACTCAGGGATGTAGGAAACTCAGGAGGATGTGGAAACTTAGGAGGAGTGGAAACTCAGGAGGAAGTGTAAGCTCAGGAGGATGTGGAAACTCAGGAGGAAGTGAAACCCAGGAGGATGTGGAAACTCAGAGATGGGGGAAACCAGGAGGATGTGGAAACCAGGAGATGTGGAAACTAAGTAGGATGGGTAATCTCAGAGGTAGGAGAAACTCAGGAGGACGTGGAAACCCAGGAGGATGGGGGAACTCAGGAGGAAGTGGAAACTCAGGAGGAAGTGGAAACTCAGGAGGAAGTGGAAACTCAGTAGGATATGAAACTACAGGAGGAAAAGGAAACTCAGCAGGATGGGAAACCCAGGAGGATGTGGAATCTCAGGAGGAAGTGGAAACCCAGGATTTGGAAAACTCAGGAGGAATTGACAACCTAGGAGAAGGGTGAAATTCAGAAGTATGTGGAAACGCAGGAGGAAGTGGAAACCCACAGAAGAAGTGGAAACTCAGGAGGAAGTTGAAACTCAGGAGGAATGGAGAAACTCACGAGGAGTAGAAATTCAGAGGATAGCAGAAACCTCAGGAGGAGGCGCAAACCACAGGATGATGGGGAAACTCAGGGGATGGGTAAACCAGGATGGTTTAAAGTGGAAATGAGGATGTGGAAACACAGGAGGAAGTGGAAAATAAGAGATGTGGATAAGCTCAAGGAGTTGGAGAAACTCAGGAGGAAATTGATAACCCAGGAGGATGGGTAAACTCAGGAGGATGTGGAAACTCCAGGAGGAAGTGGAAACCCAGAAGGATGGGGAAACTCAGAAGGAAGTGAAACTCAGGAGTAAGTGAAATCCTCATTAGGAGAGTGGAAACTCAGGATGAAGTTGTAATCTGGGAGAAGTGGAGAAACTCGGGAGAAGTAGAAACTCAGGAGGATACGGAAACCCAGTAGTGATGGGGAAACTCAGGAGAATGTGGAACTTCAGGAGGAAGTGGAAACCCAGGAGAATGTGGAAACTCAGGAGGAGAGTGGAAACCCAGAAGGATGTGGAAACTCAGGAGGAAGTGGAACTCAGCAGGATTGGAAACCTAAGCAGGATTGGAAACTCAGCAGGAGGTAACTCAGGAGGAAGTGGAAACCCAGGAGGATGAGGAGAACTCGGAGGAAGTAGAAACTCAGGAGGAAATGGAACCCAGGAGGATAGTAGAAACTCAGGAGTGAAGTGGTAACTCAGGAGGAAGTGGAAACCCACAGAGAATGGGAAACTCAGGAGGAAGTGGGAAACTCAGGAGGAAGTGGAAACCCATAGGATATGGAAACCCAGGAGGCAGTGGAAACTCAGAGGAATGGGAAACCAGGAGAAAATGGAAACTCAGGAGGCATAGAGAAGCTCAGAAGGAAGTAGAAATCCCAGGAGGATGAGTGAAACCCAGGAGGAAGTAGAAACTCAGGAGTATGTGAACCTCAGGAGGGAGTGAAACTCAGGAGGAATGTGGAACCCAGGAGGAAGTTGGAAACTCAGGGATTGGGGAACTCAGGAGAAATGGGGAAACCCAGAAGGAATTGGGAACCATGAGGAAGTGGAACACCCAGGAGGATGTGGAAACTCAGAGATGATGGGGAAACCTCAGGATGATGAGAAACTCAGGAGGAAGTGAAAATTCAAGTAGGAAGTAGAAACTCAGGAGGTAGTAGAAACTGAAGAGGATGGGGAAACTCAGGGGGATTGTAGACTCAGGAGGATGGGAAACTCAGAAGGAAGTGGAAACTCAGGAGGATTGGGGAAACTAAGGAGAATGGGGAAACACAGAGTATTGGGAAACTCAGGAGGAAGTGGAAACCCAGGAGGATGTGGAAACTCAGAATGATGGGGAACCTCAGGAGGAAGTGAAAATTAAGTAGGAAGTAGAAACTTAGGAGGAGGTAGAAACTGAGGAGGATGGGAAACTCATGGGGGAAGTGGAGACTCAAGAGGATGGGAAACTCAGAAGGAAATGGAAACTCAGGGTTGTGGGAAACTAAGGAGAATGGGGAAACACAGAGGATTGGAAGCCTTACGAGGAAGTCGAAACCCAGGAGGATGGGGAACTCAGGAGGATATGGAAACTGCAGAAGGAAGTGGAAACCCAGGAGGAAGTGGGAAACTTAGGAGGATGTGGAAAACTCAGGAGGAAGTGGAAATCCAGGAGGATATGGAAAACTCAGGAGGAAATGGAAACTCAGCAGGTTGGGAAACCCAGGAGAATGTGGAAACTCAGCAGGATGGGTAAACTCAGGAGGAAATGGAAACTCAGGAGGATAGAGAAGCTCAGAAGATAGTAGAAACTCAGGAGGATGTGGACATTCAGGAGGAATTGGAAACCCAGGAGGATGGGGAAACTTAGGAGGAAATGGAAACCCAGGAGGATGGTTAAACTCAGGAGGTTGTGGAAACTTAGGAGGAAGTGGAAACCCAGGAGGATGGGGAAACTCAGAAGGAAGTGGAAACTCAGGAGGAAGTGGAAACCCAGGAGGAAGTGGAAACTCAGGGGGAAGTGGAAACCCAGGAGGAAGTAGAAACTCAGGAGGATGTGGAAACTCAGAAGGAAGTGCAGACTCGGGAGGATGAGGAAACGCGGGGGATGAGGAAAATCAGGGGGATGTGGAAACTCAGCAGGATGTGGAATCTCAGAAGGAAGTGCAAACATAGGAGGAAGTGGAAATACAGGATGATGTAGAAACTAAGCAGGATCGAAAAGCTCAGGGGTATGGAGAAACTCAGGAGGATGTGGAAACCCAGGAGGACGGCAAATAAGGAGGTTGTGGAAATTTAGGAGAAAGTGGAAACCCAGGAGGATGGGGAAACTGAGAACGAAGTGGATACTCAGGAGGAAATGGAAACCCAGGAGGAAGTGGAAACTCGGGGGGAAGTGGAAACCCAGGAGGAAGTGGAAAATCAAGAGGATGTGGAAACTCAGGAGGGAGTGCGGACTCGGGAGGATGAAGAATCTCTGGGGGATGAGGAAACTCAGGGGGATGTGGAAACTCATTAGGATGTAGAAACTCAGGAGGAAGTGGAAACTCAGGAAGAAGTGGAAACCCGGGCAGAACTAGAAACTCAGCAGGATGAGGAACTCACAGGGTTAGGACAATTCAGGAGGAAATGGAAACTCAGCAGGAAGTGGCAAGCCAGTAGGTAGTGAATCCCCAGGAAGATGTGAATACTCAGCACGATGGGGAAACTAAGGGGGATAGGGCAGGTAGGAGGAAGTGGAAACCCCAGAAGAAGTGGCAACCCAGGAGGAAGTAGAAACTCAGGAGAAAGTGGAAACTCTGGTGGATGGTTAAATTCGGGAGTAAGTAGAATCTCAGGAGGATGAGGAAACGCAGCAGGATGGGGAAACTCAGGGGGATAGGGAAATTCAGGTGGAAGTGGAAACCTCAGAGAAAGTGGAAACTGGTGAGGATGTGGAAACTCAGGAGGAAGTGGAAGCCAAGGAGAATGGGGAAGACTCACGAGGATGGGAAAACTCAGGAGGAAATTGGACACTCAGGTGGATGGTGAAATGTAGAAGGGAGTGGAAACTCAGGAGGCAGTGGAAACCCAGGAGGATTTGGAAACTCAGGAGAAAGTGGAAACTTGAGAGGATGGAGTAACTTGGGAGGAAGTAGAAACTCAGGAGGATGTGGAAACTCAGGAGGAAGTTCAAACTCAGGAGGATGAGGAAACTCAGGTGGATGGGGAAACTCAGGAGGCAGTGGAAACATAGGAGTAAGTGGAAACTCAGGAGGATGGGAAAACTCGGAAGGAACTGGAAACTCAGAAGGAAGTGGAAACTCAGGAGGATGGGGAAACTCACGGGGGTGGAGACCCTGAAGAGGAAGTGCAGACTCAGGAGGAAGCGGAAACCCAGGAAGATGTGGAAACTCAGGAGGAAGTGGAAAACACAGAGCAAGTGGAAACCCAGGAGGATGAGGAAACTCTGGAGGATGGGGGAACTCAGGAGGAAGTGGAGTCCCAGGAGGATGGTACAACTCAAAAGGAAGTGGAAACTCAGGAGGAAGTATAAACTCAGCAGAAAGTGGAAACTCAGGAGGAGGGAGACACTCAGGAGGAAGCAGAAACTCAGGAGAATGTTGAAATTCAGCAGGAAGTGGAAACCCAGGAGATGGTGAAACTCGGGAGGTTCATTCTGCTAATTCTGCTCTATCTGCCTTTGGCCTTTCATACTTCTTTTCTTCTAAAGTTCTCTCTCTCCATCATGACATTGCAGTTTCTAAGTCGCACACAGTGTCCATCCCTTGCAGGGGGAAGTGGAAATTCAGGTGGATCGAGAAACTCAGAAGTAATTAGAAAATTAGGATGAATTTGTCTAACCAAGAATCAGAGGAAAACAAGGAAGAGTTGGAGAACTACGAGAGGGGAAGAGTAAGGAGGATGACAGGAGGGAGAAAGAGAAATGGTGTAAAATCAGAAAGAGTGATATGGCAAGAGGGAGGGATTCAGAAGAAGCAGACGGAGGAAGGTATTTATAGCAGAGATGAAAGACACACTAAGAGAAGAAGAACGGAAAGTGGAAACCTCTGGAGGAAGGATAACAAGGAAGGGGCAGGACATAAGGTAAATAACATAACAGGTGTATTTTTATAGTGCACATTTACCCCCAAAGGGGCATCTTGGCACTATATTGCTAGATAACATATGTGTATTCTTACCCAACTGAATGGTACTCATTTTATCGATCTCAGAAGAATGAAGGGCTGAGTGGGTCTGGTGGGATTTGAACCTGTGACCAGGAGGTCAAACACAGTCCCCTGTAGTGGATGCATTAGTACACTGAGCACCAGACACAGCTCAACGAGGAGACCAGTATGCCAAGAGAGTAGCACTAAAAGGAGAGGAGCAGATATGATGTCAGTGGAACTCAGAGGGGGAACAGAGGGGCAAAGGTGGTGGCAATACTCCTATGCGCTAGAGAAGCAGCTGCAAGAGTGGCAGGGGATCCGGTAAAGGGCTGCGTCCTGGAAGATGAGGAGAGAAGGCTACTCAACAATGGGAAAGTCAGTAGAGAGGTCAAGGTGGCTGTGGGAGGGTTGGCCAGGGGGAGGGGGTTCTAGATATGCATAAGTGCTTCTCCAGTGATGTGCTTACTGCCGGAACCAGAGTGAAGGGCCTCTCAAAGAGGTTGTTATCCTCCAGGGAGGTTGAGATTACGGTTGTGCAAAGTTTTAATTGGTGCTGCAGAACTGTGAGATGCTCCTGACTTCACAAGTATGCAAAGGTGTGAAGTGGAGATGAAACATTTGAAACTTGCGAAGTTGTGAACAGTTTCGTAACTGTTTCAGTTAAGATACAAACGCTCAGTATTAAGGTTAAAAAAGCAAACTTTACAAACACTTGGAACACCAAAGTTATGGCGGAACCATTCCTTTCAAACGAACCATTTCCCGTTCCACAAAACGTAAAACTTAATACACAGTGCATGGCTTCTTGGCAACACTTGCTTTAACTGTGTGATTGGTGCACGCTACCCCACATTTCAAGAAGGCGTTATTGAAGTCGTTTTGAAATATGCCGGGACGTCATTTGGGGGTATCCAGGGGTCGCAATTGCAACCCCTGAGGTTTCCCTTGCTACCCCTGTGGTCTTGCTTACGACCTCTAAATATATATATATATAATTTATAATTTTATTTTTTGTTTTACATTGAAGCTTCTGGGCTGTGGCTTGTGCCATACGGCTCTTTGTTTCCGGAGTGGCTGGAATTTATGTTGAGGCCTCTTCAAGAAACCAGGGGGTTCCAAAAGTGTAACACTTTGAGCAGTGACCCGAAATAAGAAATAATAAGAACAACACATAATTTGTCTTTCTGTAATTCTATTCTATCGCTTCTGATGATGTCACTTTGGGGTGGGGTCAAATGAAATCACTTCCTGTGATGTCGTCAGAGGTAAAGGGTCATGTGATGGCACTTCCTCTAACCCCTGGCATTTTGGTGAAATGACATTCCTGGAGATATGCACCTCAGAAGCTTCTTTCTTTGTTTGAGTGTTTGTAAATTCAAATGAAGAATGGCCATTTTGAGTGTTATTTCTGCACAACTTGACACACCCCTGGTTGTAATCTTGTTGATCACAATAGGTTCCCAAACTCTGGAGTAGTTGGGGTGGTTGTCGGGGCAGGCGACCATTTGGCTGAGTAATTAGAGTCAGGAAACGGTTCTTCGGGATGGGTAGAACAGTAGTACACATGTAGCGGGTTAGTAAGGACCCAGCAACTAATGGGAGATTGTAGAGGGGAAACAAGAACACGAAGGACAGCAGGGCCTGAGACCTATCGTCTAGTGCTGCCAGAGCAACCTTTAGCTCTGCAGATGTTTGAAGTACATCTCCCATCAGCCCTATCCAGCATATTCAATGGGGCGAGTGCATGAGAGTTGTAGTGCATAACATCTGTAGAGCCAAATGTTGCAAACCCCTGCCTTTCATGTAGGACAGTGATGGGTCAGTGGAAGCCTAGGGCAGATTGGGCTATCAGCTGCACGTGAGCCACTGCTGCCGGGGTAATGGGAGAGAAGAGAGAGTCGAGCTAGTGAGTCACAGAGCAAAGGAAGGTGTGATAGGACAGTAGTGAGGGTCTCTTTGTCTTTGATAAGTTATAAGAGAGGTAGAATGCAAAGTGCAGAGCGAGAAGAGAATGAGGGTTGAGAACTCTTTGGGAGGATACGAACAGAAGGATGTCCCACACCTGGTGGAATAGATAGATTTAGTGTCTTCCAGGAGGGTGGGCAGAGCGTGGAGAGGTGTCTTTCTATGTAATAAGGGGAGAGGGAATGGGGGCTTTGACAGCAACACAAATGGATGCCCATGGTTGCCCTCGGATATCAGATCAGCAGGGGGTCCAGAGGTGGGAGCAGGGGGCGATAGCACCATAGAGATTAGGGAGCAGGGTGTGAAAGGGAGAGACGAGTGCCATGCTGAAGTCAGTAAAGGCGATGGAGATCCATGGCTTGGAGTGGGCACAAGCTTGGTGGGAACGCTGGCAGTAGCATACATGGGAAACACGAGACAGTTGAATTTACGTTTTGTGATCTGGTTAGTGGGGGCCGGGGGAGGGGTGAAGGGTGGAGAGGGAACATGGATGGAGACTTGTAGAAACATGACTCAAAGGAGGTGATAGTATACAGAGGATGATGAAGCCATGGATAAGAAGAGGGGATTCAGTCGAGAATCTTATTTTGACAGTGGGCTTGGCGGGATTGGGAATTTTTGCCGCAGCATATTTCGTTGTGGAAGAAGTCAGTGAGTTTTTTACCCCGCATTTTACCGCAGATATACGTGAGGGGTGGGTCTGGGTTAAACATCAATGAAGGGGCATTAAGGGGTGGGGGGTCTGTTGTGGGCTCCCCCCGCATATATTTGCATCAAAATCTGCATGTAAAAAATAAAAAAATGATGAATTATTCTGCGATTGAATAAACTCGATAAAATCACATGGAACTGTGTTGGCAAATCAAGGCGAGAGACAAGAGGGTGGTTGGGCAGGTGGCGGTGTTTCGGTAGGGCGTGCATGGTGCGGTCGCCCTTAACCACAATCAGGGTCTGCATAGAGAGTTCATCATAAGGTGTAGAGCACATAACAATCTTCTGATGCGGGCGGGGGCATCACATGTAGAACACGGTGGGATGGCCCATGTTAGCTGAAGTCTAGGGCTAATATGCTCAAAGAAGCTGGGAGAAAAGCACAGGGGGATTGTGGGTGAATGGGCCCACCTTCCTAACCATCCTTATGGTCCTTTGACCTCCAGTAGGCAGAGGAGGAGGAGAGCGGGGAGCTGCAGGAGGGGCTGCATTCTGAGGGGATATTCAGGTTTCAGGGATAGCAGTTATGGATAGCTCAGTGTGGTGAGGCTCAAACGTCCTCACATAGTTTTTAGGCATTTCAGAGCCCAAGAGGGAGGTCATTAGGATAGAGGTGGCTGGCGGTAGGTTGTTCTGAGTTAGAAGTGAGGGAGGTAGGTCAGGGTGTGGTTAGAGCTGGTCCTTCACAGCCGCACGCAGACTGCCCCCTTGCTGGTATATCCCTATTGACAATCTGGGACTTATGTTTTTGGGGTCTCCATGCATATTCTGGCCTCCCATGTTTTTGTGAATTACCCTGTAAGTGTGCCTTGTCCCGGCCCTCCTCTACAAACTGATATCAGTACTTTGTCATACTCCAAGGCCCAGAAAGCGGCTATAGATCCACTCCATTGTGAGTGTTTCTTTTCTGTCTTTGTTGTAATTAGTTTGTTATGTTATTTGGCATTTATATAGCGCTCTATACATCATTGGTATGACTTCAAAGCACTGGCAGGTTGAACGCCCTCGAGGACCGTAGTCCAGGTCAGTTGAGAGAGTAAGGAGTCATAGGGTGCTTGGGTGTGCAGCTGATGCAGTTATTATGGTGCCCTTTCATATACTGTATTTTTAAATCTCATTTCAGGCTCTGAGAACTTCGACCATCTGCATGGTGGGTGTGGGCTCGCCCTGGCTTGTTTGAAATGTTTAAGTACATGGATGATGGTCAGACTGCTCAGTAAAAATTGTGGGGCCAATCCACACACATTTTACTATGCTCACACTACAAAAAATGCATAGACCTGTGTACTCCGGCATGGATACAGCCTGCAGGTAGAGTCTGCCCTTGTTGTGCTTAGTTGGAATATGACAGGAGAGGAGAGAACAATGTCATCCCAAGAAGCGGGTAGGTGACCTTCCCCCTACCATGGACAACCTGATTAACTGACAAGGGCTCCATGAAAACGCCCTGCTCCTTTGTTAGCCCTGCAGTTGGTGGCAGTGATTAACAGGTACTTCAGAAAGGCAAGCAAAGGGCCTGGCAGCAGAGGATAACATTGGAAACAGGAAATTCAACAAACCTCTCATATATAATTGTGTCAACCAGAAGCCAACTCCTGCCTCTCAGTATCAACGACTGTGAACAGACTTTGTTGCAGTAGACAACCCTGATTAGGGTGACCCCATTCGTAAGATACAATAATGTAGTTTGCACAGCATCTTTAAGAGAGATCTGCTGCTTTAAAAAGGAGCTACACCGGGAGAATCATTTACCAGAGAGACTGTTCGATCGTAGCAGACACGAAGGTGTGTCAGGCCTGGTATCACAGGAGAGTGAGCCCAGAGCTCTTTCTGTGGAGAGAAGGGTTCAGCCATATTGGGTTTGGGACATCCCTTGTCCCTGTAGACATTTCCTTTTCAGAGCACTCAGGTTGTGACCTCACACATACCGAAAACTGTTGGTAGGTACCCCAGGATTGGTTCACTAAGGTAGGCTCAGTCTACACCAATCACTGTGGCCCACCTGGCTTTAAGAGAGGGCTGGATACCCTCTTTCAGGCAGATCATCTGAAGACTTCACTTGAAGCACAAAGAAGGACTCATCCTTGGACCCTGGCTGAAGGTACAGTCTGCCTTACAGCTTCATCCAGAGAAAGAAGGGCAAGAACTTGCAAAGAGGGAATGCAAGGTCCTCTACTCTACCTGGGAACAGAGGGAGAAAATATCTCAAAAGACCACCCAGATGATTCAGAACCATTATCCAGTGCCCTTCCAGGCTCTGCAGCAAGTTCCTGTTAGGAATGTGTATTCTATCCTTCCCCATGTTGCTGTCACCACAATTGTCACTTCTAGATCACAATAGCTATTGTTACTTTGTTAGGGTTCAAGATCACATTTATGACTGTGTGATCATGTTCATCGCTGCATGGAACTTGGAATCTGGCTGCCTCCAAGCAGGCTGGCTTCCAGGTTCTATGTAGTGCCAGATGGTGGGGATTAGCTGGGGGTCGTTGCTCAACAAGGCTTGACTTACTTGCATTCAATAAAGTCCTGTTGTTAAAGCTAAGAAACATGCAACTTGTCTTCACTCCTGTTGACTGAACATAACAACTGGTGACGAGTATCAAAGAAGCAGCAGCAACATCAGCCGCCCGAGTAATTAAGCAAAAGTGTTGTGCATGCCTGGCTCCTCATGAGGGAGAAGTGCAAACCAGTCCCAGAGACAGGTGAGGGCTGTGCCGCTATAAATAAAAGACATTCCTCAGAAATGTTGGCTACTCATCAAGGTGCATGTGTGCATTGCAGACCGGCCCTGGCTTTAGAAACCTTGCGGGCTTCGCGCATTGGGTTCAGAGTAAAGGACCCAAAGACGTGCCACCATTTTGGAACCCCTTGACAAAGAGCATTCGTATTAGGTTACCGTGGCAAGGGAAGACACAGCAAGTTGCTTGGCATAAAATACATTGGAGGGCTGGCAAGAAACAAAGGTGTAAAGTGCTTAACCTGCGCTCACACCCAGCACAAGTAGAGGAAGTGCCAGCATTTGCAACAGTTGAACAAAAGCCAATTAAGAACGGAAGTTCAGACCAAACAGATATAAAAATAGACATGCAGTACTATGCATCAGCACTTACAGAGAAATCAGAAGTGCATGAAAGCAGTGTGAACCTTCACATCAAACAGACAGCAAATTTAAGTTGGCAATCAAGCTATTTGGAGCCACTGGAGTAATTTGACATGGCTAATGTACCGGGTCTAGTATTTTTCCTACCCACTCCAGGTGAACCCAGAGTACGGTGGACAGATTGGAGAGATGGGTTCATAAAATATTTATTAGCGGTATTTGGGACAAACAACTGGAATGACAGGAAGGAGGCCTTACTATTTCATTGTCTTAGTAGACAGGACATTCTAAAAAAGCTGCCAGATCCTGTTGGTATAGGAGATGTAGGTCTATATGAGAGCACTAAAGCAAAACTTGACAAGCACTATGAAGTTCAAGAGAATATAATACTGGCACGTTACCACTACGCCTCCAGGAAACAGACAGTGGATGAAATTATTGAGGAATTCATAACGGCTTTAAGATGATTAGCTGTAAAGTTCCAATTTACGCATTGTCAAGAAGAACATCTAAGAGACCAACTGATGATCAAGTGCAAAAATTATAAGATACGAGAAGAAATGTAGAAGGAGCTTAACCTCACCTTGGAAAGAGCAATTGAAATCATAAATGTATAGAACATACGGACAATTGCATTAGAGCTCTCCACTCTGAGAAGATTTGTTAAAGTCACAAGGATTTGTGAACAATAACTAAAAGTCCTTACAGAAACAATGGTCCAATGCCGGAAGAAAAGGACCAAAGGAAACAAAAGAAGCACAAGTTGACGTAATATCTCACAGCAATAGAAAAATGGATCACTCATGGGACTCTTCGAGGGAGTCTAGATTTATGCTGGGGAGAAGGTGCTACAAGTGTGGTAGCAGTTCCTATTTAGTAAGTGACAAGGAGGTTGAGGCCATCCACATACGATGTTGAAAGTGTGGACATAAAGGTCATGTGTCCCGCAGCTGTATGAACTTCAGGTCCTTCGGCCAAGTGAGGGAAGTGACTAACGACGATGAAGAAGACGAGTATAGAAACATAGGGAAGGAAGTGATCAATTCCATTCAGGTTGTATCAGTAAGGGTGAGGAGAAGCAAACCCTATGCCATGGTGGCTATAAATGGAGTGTCCATCTCCATGCTAATAGACAGTGGCGCAAACTACATGCTTGTACCTTTTCAAGTTTGGAGGAAAACATTTGACTGTTGCACGTCGTAGGAACCTGAGATAAAAGCCAATGCCTATGGTGACATACCCATTGATATAGTGGGTCAGTTCAGCAGAGAGTTAGAGTTCAAGGGGAGGAAAGCCTAAGAGATGATACAAGTGGCAAGAAGAGGAGGAGAGTTGCTGTCTTTGGTGATCAGGCCAGGCTGGCTTTCAGGCTGGATGCACGGCACCCCGAACAAATTCTTGCAGTGCAAAAGTCTGAACCAATATTCAACATAGTGGAGGAGGTTTCAGGTGTATTTGAGAAGAGACTATGATGTCTCAAGGGATTTGTGCAATGCATCGACTTAAACAAGGAACCGTACAATTTATGTCCAACTTGCAGATGGTGCCATTGTTGTAGCACAAGGAGGTTGAGGCGGAGATTGCCTTAAAGGAAAGAGAAGGCATCATTGTGAATATTGAAACATCAGAGTCGATTAGTCCTATTGTAGTAGTGAGAAAAGCCAATGGGACAGCAAGGCTCTGTATAGACCTGAGAAACGTGAATGGAGCAATGATCGTGGAAAAGTTTCCATTACCAAGAATCAATGACCTACTAACAGAGATTGCAGGTGCGCATATATTTTCCATTTAGACCTCAGGGCAGCCTACCACCAAATTGAACTTCATCAAGACTCAATGGATTTGACAGCCTTTATAACACCCTTGGGACTGTTCAGATGTCTAATGATGCCTTTTGGGTTGTTGTTGTCGCCCAGTGTATTTCAAATCGTTATGCATTGCTTGTTAGGCAGTGACAGAGGGGTCTAATTTCTATCAGGATGATGTGTTGATTTGTGTTGTGGATGCAGTTGAGCATGAAGTACACCTGAAGAGAATGTTAGAGATTCTGAATGAGGCTTGGTTGACAGTTGCTAAAGAGAAGTGCACCTTCAGGGCATGAAAGGTGACCTCTTTGGGGTATGAGATCTCTGTGGAATGTGTTAGAATGAAACATGACACTGTGGAAGCTATCAGAAAGATGAAATTCCCCAAGAGTAAGAGTGATGTTGCCTCATTTCTTGGGTTGGTGGAATTCTATTATAAATATATTGAGAAACTGGCAGATAAGACAAAGAATATGAGGAAACTGACAACGATGGGATTGCTGTTCTACTGGGATGGAATTTGTACCAAAGAATTTGAGGATATTAAATGAGACATTTTAGGTGCACCTTTTCTATAAGGTTTTGTGGAAAGTCGAAGGACCATAGTTTATGTCGATGCCAGCAACTATGATTTGAGTGCAGTGTTGATGCAAGAGTGGTGAAGAGCTTTTGACAATTGAATTGGCTTCCAGGACCCTGAAAATGGCAGCGGGGAGAAGAATAAGGCCTTAACATGCACATGGGCTGTCAATAAATTCAGAATGTACTTGTGGGGTCATGAATTTGCAATACGTATGGACCACGAGCCCTTGATGGGTATTTTTACAAGAGGTGGCTTGGAAGGAGTATCCAGGAGGATAATTAAGTGGGTGAGTAGCTTGCAAGGGGTATGGCATCGGATGGAACATGTCCAAGGGAAGAACAATGTTGTGGCAGATGCCCTGTCTAGAAAGTGGGTGTTGACATAGTCGGAGAGGAGTGTGCTAAGAAAGATAAAGAGGAAGTTGCTGAAATTTCTTGTGTGCATCAAGAGAGTGGATTGGGTTGCTGCTTGTTCTGAGGATAATGTTTATCAGTCAGTGCTCGATTTGGTGAGCAGGTACTCCCTGGAAATCGGACGAGAGCTGGTTAAGGAGTAACAGAAGGTGATAGATGAACTCTGTGTGATGGAGAATCATTTGTTCAGGGGGGCACAAACTGGTGGTTCCTGAAAAGATGAGGAAGGCTGTGATGGAAATAGGACATAGTGGCCATTTAGGTTTGGCCAGAACTAAAGGCTTAAAGTGTTATAATTTCTAGTGGAGTTGACAAAGAGTTGGAGAAAATGGTTAGAGAATGTTTTCATTGTGTGGTTGGATATAAGGGTCTCAGGATACACAAGCCTCCAATGCAGGGAGCGATAGTCCCAGAATGCCATGGGGTGAGATTGCCTTAGACTTGTTGGGACCCTTCAACATTAGAGGAGCCAAATATACTTATCTGCTGGTGGTGAAGGATCTCTTGTCTAAGTGGCCAGAAATATGTGTGTTGATCGATGTATCTAGTGGCAGTTTGATGGTATGATTTTTAGAGCCATTGTTTTGGAGGGAGGTTTTTCCCCATCAGTGTTTATCTGACAATGGAACACAATTGATCTCAAGGGAGTTCAGGTCACATTTGGAAAGGTATGGGATTTAACATGTTCCTACAGCACTGTATCACCCCCAAGGGATTGGTTGTGTGGAGAGATTTAACCACACTTTAATGGAGGTCATTAGGATTGCGATAGCCACTGGAGGAGACTGGATGAGAGCTGTCGTTTCAGTACAGGTTGGCTCCTCATGCGGTGCCGGGTGTTGTCCTGTTCGAGTTCTTGCATGGAAGGAAACACAACACCCATCTGTGTACCGGTTTTATGAGAAGGTTAGCTGTCAGAGATTGGATGTGAAAAGATGTGAGAGCAAAACTGTTTGTTGTGGGTACAAGTCCAAGAGGAGGTTTGATGAAAAAATTGCTGCAGGAGTTTTATGGTAGCACCGGGCGATGTCATTAAAGTTGAGATACCTTTGAAGGTGAGTAAGGGAAATTCAAGATTCTCGGAGCCCAAGGATGTTGTCAAGGATCTGTGTTTGTCCATCTTAGTCAGAGATGGGGGCATCTGGAGTAAGGAGAGAGCAGCTGTCATGCACAAGGGGAAAGAGTCGTCGGTGGTTAGAACTGCTCTGCATGTGGGTCAGCAGTGTTTGATAGTTTACTGATCTTTCCAAGACTAGCCTGCACGTTTGCATGGTTTTAGTTTCCTTGTTCTGTGTTAGAACCATCTTTCTGTTGTGTGCTAGTGCAAATAGAAGGAAAGGAGGTGTTAGGAATGTGCATCCTGTCCTTCCCCATGTTGGTGTCGCCACAATGGTCACTTCTAGATCACAATAGCTATCGTTTCTTTGTTAGGGTTCAAGATCACTTTTTTGTCTCTGTGGTCGTGTACATCACTGCATGGAACTTGGAATCTGGCTGCCTCCAAGCAGTCTAAGTTCCAGGTTCTATGTCGTGCCAGTTGGTTTGGAGATGTGCTGGCGGTCATTGCTTGACTTGCCTGCATTCAATAAAGTCATGTTGTTGAAGCTAAAAAACATGCAACGTGTCCTCACTCCTGTTGACTGAACATAACAACTCTCTGGACAGGCAGTGCCCGAAAGTCTATGAACCTCCCTTTTTGATGAAGTCAAGGAGCCCTTAAAAACTATTGTGGGTATTAACCATACCAACCACCCTCTTCTCACTATCCAGTGTCCCAGTTCCTTCTTAGAAACTGTCTGTTCTCTGCTTTTTTGTACAGGGTGGGTTGTATTAAGTAGTGTTACTAGATTGTATGCTTATTTATTCCAATCTGTTCCTTCTGGTCTACTAGAGGTGTGGGCCTGATTGATGGTTTAGAATCCGATATTCACCCCTGGACCACTGGTGCCCCGGAAGTTGATTTGTCAGACATGCATTGACCTCTACCCTCCAATTCACTTGTTTTCTCTTGTAGATACTTTCTCTTTTCCCACACACCCTCTAGTCCTGCAAGTCTGGCCTAGCGCTTCCATTTGTATTCTCCTAATATCGGCCTCCTGCTTTGCAGACTCTAAAAATCTTAGATAACTCTTTCGCAATGTTCACCCAGTCTTACACAATATCAATATAATATAAATATATATATATATTTAACTGCCATATGGGCATACATGTTTGTTATACAAAAACTTGCATAGAGAAATGTGAGAGGTTTTGCTTGAAGAGTGCTGGGAATTCTTATGGGCCATATTCCAGACCCCTGTTTTTGGCTCATCTACTATGACAAAGTACAGGGGTGGACAGTCCACATGTGTGTCCGTCTTCACGACACCGACCCTGACCATAGCGGAAGTGGCGCTGCCTGATTTGCTAGGCCACTCAAATAGCTACAAAATCAGACCAATTCTGCATTTTCTCTGAAAGAAGAATTTTCACAGGAATAAAAAATACACTTGTGCCTGCTTTGTTTTAAAAAAAATAAAATACAATGCAACATTGCTCTAACTGCCAGGCTATTATGCACGTCTATGCAAAAAGGAGGAGCATACTCGTCCTCGGCACTTAAGGGGTTAAATGCAATACAACATGGCACTAATCATTGTTGATGTTTTTAATATATCTGATACTATTATTACTAAGCCAATTTTCAACCTCTTCTTTTAGTTCACACAGTGCTTAAAACCAAGGTACTGTGGTGTGCATTTACTTCCTGGGCCAGATCACAGAAAGCGTGCTCCCGTGCAAGTGCAATTTTGCACGGTATTAGTACTAGGGCAAAGCCCTATTCTTCCAATGCATTTTTGCACCAGGGCAAACATTGCCCTAGTGCTAATATGCATTGGTATTAACACTTGGAAAAACGTTGGGCTGCTGCTAAAATGCATTACAACACTAGGGCATTGCCCTGGGGCATGCATTGGTGTAGTACTAATAGCTTGCACAATTGCAACTGCACCGGTGCAATCATTTTGTAATCTGGACACTGATTTGCAGGCCTTTACTTTACTTTAGATAATTTATAAGGCGCTACCAAAGTGGCCCGCAGGCATACGGGCGCCGAAGAGGATGGACAGGGGCCGACTTCTCTGAACACTGAAGGAAACCCATGACAGGTGGCAAAAATGATTTTCTTCAATTTTTCTTCAGCTGCAAAGCTAATCTGCCAGTCACTGAGACGGGTGGTTGGATGTCCTGCTCCAGATCAGGACTAATATGCACTTAAAAGCAAACCATCTCAGCCGAACATAACAGCATGAAGCAAAACCTTTTAAACTCGGCGGACTCCCGCTGGTGCGACGCGTCCAGCAGCGCGACGCGTGCTCCGTCTCAATGCGACTCGCTTGATCCAAATGACACGGTTCCAAATGTTCTCCGTGCAATGGAAAGAATATGAAAACCAGTGACATTTCCATGCTCTACGCATCCCGGCTAATCCACTTATGGGTCGCAGTTTTAGTCCATAGCCCATTGCTCACTGGCCGCGAGTGGTAGCGACAGTGGTGCTGTGCACTAAACATCATCGGCCAGATTACAGAAGGTTTGCACCAGAGCAAGTGCAAAGTTGCACGGTGTTAGCCTATTTTTAAAAATCTATGGGACACATTAGAAAACGATTGCACCATGACGCGTGCATTTTGGGCATTGTATACGCACCAGGGCAAAAATTGCCCATGGGCAAAAAAGATACATTTTCACTGCATTTTTGCACCAGTGCAAAGTTAGCCCTAGTGCTAATACGGAATGGTATTAGCACTATGGCAAACTTTGCCCTGGTGAACAAATGCATCGGAAATGTGTCTTTTTGCACTATGGCAATGTTTGCCCTGTTGCTTATACCATGCAAAAGTGCACTCGTCATGATGCAATCATGTTCTAATATGTCCCAGTGTTTTTAAAAAATAGGTCAGACTTTGCCCTAGGGCTAATACCGTGCACACTTTGCACTTGCACCAGTGCAAAGTTTCTGTGATCTGGCCCCTGGCTTGCGGGGATAGGAATCTACCCCTCTGGTGGTGCATTAAAGTAATCACCGGGAGATTAGACGACATGTTACAAACATGAATGCCCACCTTATATACCTTGGTTGCGTCTATTTTGTGGTCAAACTTGGCTCACTGAAGCGTCTTTTCTGGGATAGAAGCAGGCCGGCCTTAAGGGCAGCAGCACCCTGGGCGAATTGGCGCCCCCCACGCGGCCCTGGTTAACAGGGGGCGGGGCGGAAGGGGGCGGGTCCTTTAACCTCCTCTCTCCGGCGAGAAGGTAACGATAGGAATAGGGCACATCAGCACCCTATTGTATTACATGAGCCCGCAGGTGAATTTAATGACAATGAGGCGTCTGCCACACCTTTTGCCCTTGAAAGACTTCCCCCGAGCTGGCGTGGTAGGGGGCTAATGGTGCCTTTCTGTCATTAAAGGCGCCCGCAGCGGCGGGGCTCATTTAACAGCAAAAGCCCGCCTGCCGCACCTTCTCCCACTACGCCAGCTCAGGGGAGCCCTTAAAAGACTCCCGCAAACTGGCTTGGCAGGGGCTAATGGTGCCCCAGGCGGTCGCTCGGTTCCCCCCCCCCCCTAAGGCCGGCTCTGGATAGAAGCAGGGCTCCTCATTGGGCTGCCTCTCGCAGGATCCGAGATCCGACACCAGATGTGTAGCCGGATCTCAGGATCCCACAGAGTCAGCTGCCCCAAACCCCAGTTCTGCACTGGGGAGAAGAAAAAACGAAAGTGTACGCGAGCAAACTGTAACTTCCTCTGCTGACCCCATGCAAGAGGTCACAAGAGGAAGTTATAGTCCTCAGCCACATTCTGGTTTACTTATTTATGCAATGTTAGTCGGATACATGGACCCGGATTATTTATTCATTTATGCGATGTTTGTCGGATACTTGTATCAGACAAACATTGCATAAATAAATAAATGTACAGGTATCCGACAAACATTGTATATATAAATACCCCTATTAACATCACACATGATGCAGCCACCCAACTGCTACAGAGGGGATCTGCAGGAGCTGTGCTGTGTGTGGTGCAAGTAAAAGAAAACGTTGCTTATGGTGAACAGAAATCACCCTGTTTGAATAGTACCCATGGGGACGTTTTTGTTTTTTATAAAAATGCGATGCAATTTGTGCATTTTAAACAATATTTACTCAGCAACACTGGTCAAAACTATTATCAGCATAATGAAGTAACTCATCACCAGTGCCACGGAAGTGGTTTAAAGCGGAATGGATATATAGTGTGGGGAAAAAACAGCATGAAAGATATAGCGCCGCTTTCAACTATTATTTTGGACATTTCTGTGATTGGAGGTCAAGTGCCAGCTCCCCCTTAACCCTGCCTCCTCGGGCACTGCCCCCTCCCCGTTAACTCCACCGCCACCCCGGCACTTGTGGGATCCCCCATTTTTTTTCCATTTCCACCACTGGATAGAAGAGTACCGCTGCCACAAGGTTGTGGGTCTAAAGATACTCTGATGAATTTACTATGCATTCTGCACAACCGACTGCAGCCCAGCGCCACACCCAAGCTCACCAGCAAACCAGAAGCCACTCGAAGCATCTCTATCCTAACAGTAATAACAAGTATCCTGCAAGAAAAAAAAAACGAGCAGCGAATCCCCTTCTGTAATACCCACGATGCACCTGCTAGGTTTTTAGTTGCACATTCTGAAGGGGCGTTCCCTCATTTACATGCGGCTAACCACTGTAACCACGGACAATCAGGGCGTGTGTGTGTCTGATGTGTGCACACGCGTCCACCCCTCAGTCCCCACCCGTCTCCACCAACCAAGGCATGGGGATACATCAACATATTCTCACTCCATTTTGGGGTCGGGGGCTGCCTCCTATGAGCTCAAAGCAACACCAGAGAAGCCACGGGGCGCATGCCACGTCGCTCTGGAGCCCTGCGTGCTCGCCTGAGCGCAAATAGGAAGTGAAGTTCTGGGCTCCGCCTGGCGCATCGTGTGTGCTCCCGGCAGATGAATCCGAGGGCTTGGATAATCAGGCTCCATCTGCGATTCATTTCTTGGCCTCCAGACGGAAGGCAGCCAGGTGGAGGCAGAGATCAGCACTTAACCAGCACGCCAAAAGAAATCAGTCTTCAACAGTCCCTTACAAAGAGAATGGGGCATGCTTGCTCAAGACCCAACACGAGAATAGTGCTGAAGGAGCACAGGGAATTACACAAGTGATGGTGGGAGGGGTGTTCATGTAAATAATTCTATAATTATTGCATCCGTAGTGTAGACACGCTGACTGACATGAGAGGGGAACTCTCCTGACAGTCAGTATATCTACATTGCTGAGAGAGAGGAAGTCCATTCAGTCTTCGGAACGGTGCAGCATGTGTTGAGGGTGAGCAGATCAGTGTTTTTTTAATATCATGCCTATATTTGAATATATGTGTGTGTATGTACGTGTATATGTTTGTGCGAGTGTATATTGGTAAGTTTGTGTGCATGCAAGGAGTTGGTTGAATGATCAATGAAAGTGAAAGTACTGTATGTGAGTGTGAGTGTGTGGTTCAATTTGGAACAGGGCTGCATAATTTGGGTGGGCCTCATGAGCTCCCATGCCCCAGCAGCCCACATAGGTACTTTACTGTGCATCAGGGTAAAGCAATCATGATACATGTTATTATGTGGTTAGATGTGTCTACATGCAATGTAGGGCTGTCTAGCCACGTAATAACACTTATCATGTTTGCTTTACCCTTCATCCACAGTACTGTGCATCAAGGGTATATAAATTGGCAACACAGCCCACCAAGCAAATTAAGTACACAAGTCAACTTTGATGTCTGACACTCAGTTGAGGGGGCTGCACCCCACCACCCTCTGTGCAAATACTATGTGTCAAGTGGCCAGCCCACTTTACTCTTGATGCAAGGTACATTATAATTACGGTGCATCAAGAATGCCACACCCACAGCAGCCCCACTAAGGGTAAAGCAATCGTGAACAGTGTTATTACATGGCTTATGACACTTAATGTTGCTTTACCCTTGATGCACTGTAAAAGGTCCCATGCACATGATAAAACCATTTGCAAACTGGCACTACTAATAGAGACAGTCTGTATATATTTTCTTAATGTGGCATGGCATTTTTTACAGCCCATCAAGGGTAAAACAAATATGATAACTGTTATACTGTTGGACTGGCCAGTCTAGCCACGTAGCAACACTTATCATGTTGCTTTTTCCCTTGATGAACAACAGTGTGTATCACTGTAAAGCAACATTATAATTGTTATTACACAGCAAATAACACATATGATTGCTACCAATACTGCCAGTCTGCACCTTCATTCTTAGTGTTGCATAGTATGTTTTACTTGGCATAATATGTCTTACTTGGCATTGTATGTTATACTTGGCATCAAGGGTAAAGCAATCATTATAAGCGTTATTACATAGCTAGACTGGCCTATATCAATGATGCAAGTCTCCACATGAGTTCTTATTGTGGCATGGAGTTTTTTACTTGGTATCAAGGGTAAATCAAACACGATAACTGTTATTACATGGGAAAACTGGCTTATATCGGTGGCCCTACTACAGCCATATGTTCTTTGTTGTGTGTTTACATTTTTCTACTGAACTTCAAGGGTAAAAGCAAGCATACGTTTGATCATGTGGTACACTGGCCTATGATGGTATAGACAGCCTGGATATACTTTCTTTCTATTTCCTGACTATTGCCATCATATGTCCAGGTCCTACCATTGTTTGATTTGGTACTCACGTCAGATGACATGTATTACTATATTATACCCAAACAGAGGTATTCATTTTATTTATTTATTTGATTGTTTTTTTTTTTATAGGTACTCACACAATTGCTATGTTTGACCATAGTAAGTACGGATAAGTACTGTTTGCTGGTTTGCTGGACGCGTTGGACCCGCTGGAGAAAATCACCATGAGACTCCTATTGAGCCCGCTGCCGTGTAAACGCAAAGTAAATCGTCCTGGAGGACGTCTTTGCATGCGGCGCCTGGCTTGCCTTACTTCCTAATCCACAAGGGCACTTCCTGGAGGGAGACTCCGCCCTTGCTAATCATGTGACGTGCAAGTTTCTCCCCCCCTCCCTTCCTACAAGTACTGTCTCCCTGGCGCACTCGCGCCGCGCACTAAGTACGGATAAGTACTGTTTGCTGGTTTGCTGGACCCGTTGGACCCGCTGGAGAAAATCACCACGAGACTCCTATTGAGCCTGCTGCCGTGCCGTGTAAACGCAAAGTAAATCGTCCTGGAGGACCGTCTTTGCATGCGGCACCTGGCTTGCCTGACTTCCTAATCCACAAGGTGATTACGTACCCAGCCTCCCGTGTGTGTGTATTTAATTGGACTCGTGTCTTATGAGTATATTTGGACTCTTTTTGGACTCGTGCTTGGATAAGTCTGTTATTGTCTTTAAATTCTCCAAGCCTTACTAAGAGTGTGTCTTCATTCTTTCTGTTTAGGGCACTTCCTGGAGGGAGACTCCGCCACTGCTAATCACGTGACGTGCAAGTTGCCCCCCCCACCCTTCCTAAAAGTACTGTCTCCCTGGCGCACTCGCGCCGCGCACTAAGTACGGATAAGTACTGTTTGCTGGTTTGTTGGACCCGTTGGACCCGCTGGAGAAAATCACCACGAGACTCCTATTGAGCCCGCTGCCGTGCCGTGTAAATGCAAAGTAAATCGTCCTGGAGGACGTCTTTGCATGCGGCGCCTGGCTTGCCTCACTTCCTAATCCACAAGGTGATTACGTACCCAGCCTCCCGTGTGTGTGTATTTAATTGGACTCGTGTCTTATGAGTATATTTGGACTCTTTTTGGACTCGTGCTTGGATAAGTCTGTTATTATCTTTACATACTCATCAAGCCTTACTAAGAGTGTGTCTTCATTCTTTCTGTTAGGGCACTCCCTGGAGGGAGACTATGCCCTTGCTAATAACGTGACGTGCAAGTTGCACCCCCCCTCCCTTCCTACAAGTACTGTCTCCCTGGCGCACTCGCTCCGCGCACTAAGTACGGATAAGTACTGTTTGCTGTTCGTTGTTCGTTGTTCGTTGTGCGTGGTGCGCGGTTTGGGTTGGCATCATTTGACTTAGCCATACGGTAAACGAGGGGGAGAAAGAAAGGCGCAAAAAAAAAAGGGAAAATTCTGCACAACGTGAAAGGGTAAGAGGCTACTGCCTGTATTATTATCTTCACACATATTGCAATCTCTAGGCTACGTACCGTGCACGAAACTACTGTGGAAAAAGATGATAGATTTGGTGATCAATATTAGCAAGACATAATAATAATAACCCAGTTCTCATCGATCAAAGAAAGGGGGTAGTTTATTTGTGTTTAACTGTGATAGCATGGAGAAGGGTCCCTACATTGAAATCTGGTATGCCGCCAATGAATGGCGCAATATTTAAAGAAGGAATTAATCCAAAGTCAAAAAACATGGTGGGAATGCCGCATACTCCAACAGTCCCGCTCTCAAAGAAGAAAGGAGCTTCCTGTGCAGGGGAGAAAAAAGTGGGAAACAAAAACCGGAACCGCTTGATGTCAAAGGTACCTGATATCCGCTCATATTATAATTTGAATACAAGTATAGGGATCGAAATTCCCCAAGAACAACAACAACAAATTAAAAATTGGCATCTGAATCAAGAAAAACTCACTGAGCTGAATAACCGCCTTGACATGGAAGTAGCTGCCATTAAAGTAAGCGCACTTGTAACATCAAATGTCGGGGTAGGAAATGCAATCTCAGATACTACCATGGAACATGAGAGTAAACAGTGTGAAAATGATAAAGTATATGCACCCCAAACTCTTGAAAAAATTGTTGAAAGTCCGCCCAAGCCCTGTACAGTCGAAGCTCAGCAGAGACTAAGAGAGGCTTATCATAACTTGCAAATTACAGGTCAAGTAGATGAGGAAGCTATACATTTTATGGATTGTAGCTCTGCTCGACGAGTGAAGATGAAGTTGTGTTTGTACACTCCAATACAGGAGACTTAATGCAATTAGACAATCTATCACCTATTCCAACACAACATCAACATGACATTAGCAGGCGTAGAGTTGAAGAGGATGATATAATGAATGTATCACAAAATCACAAAGCAAGGACATCTTTAGAAATGTTAGAATGTTCTGAGGAAGACGCGTTTGTGAAATCACTCTCTTTTGTTTCTCCAACCCCCAGGCAAGCTGTAAGGGGAAACAAAAATCTCACTGGTGGGAAAGCAGGGCAGTTGATTCCTGTTGAAAGTCCTGCAGAGAAGGTCCAGGCCCTGATTAAGAATAATTCTGTCCTATTAGCAATGAACACAGCTTTGCTATCGTTGGACAAACTATACGAAGCAATTAAACAAAAATTGAACTGTCAAACTATATTATTGAATAGGCTGACAGATCAAAGCAATAGCTGGCAGGAAATGGGAGAACGGAGAGAGTGTATTCAACAATACGAAATATTCAGACATTGTGAATCAAAAGAGTCGGGAACCCAGACCACACTCCCCCTAAATCTAACAGACTGCAGGTTTAAGACTCCTTTGCAACCAAAACAGTTCAATTTTAGTGGGGCTCCTAGTACTAATAAACTTGAAGAACACTCACAGCATCTGTTACAGAATGTAGCAAAAGGTAGCGATGGTGAGAAGTCCACGACTAAGCCAATCGTGGAAGCAACTATTGAGACCAATAATAGTGAAAAAGGACAACAGAAAACAGATGCAAAACAGAACAAGCAAAACAAAGAGGGTCAATCTATAAAATGAAAAATACCATGTCTGTAGCAAAGGGTGTTAATGGGAAAGCAAAGAATAGACGAATTTTGAAGATAACAAGTGCTATAAAAGAAACCAAAGAAAAATCAAAAATCACTGAAGAAAGCAGTGAGCATATGAGAGCTATGCCCTCAAGCAGTACAAATAAAATCACACCAAGCCTATTCTACAAACCATTAAATGATTTAGTTGCAGTGGAAACCGCAATGAGAAGAAGTGAAAGTGCCCAACCTCAGGCACTCCCCAACAATGAAAAGATAGATTCAAGGTGGAGGGGGTTAAATGAGGCGCAAACGAGAGAAGAAATAAACAAAACGGTGGAAAATTACATGGCCAGCAGGTTAAGGGAGACTACGGAAACTGGATCTAGAAAGATGGAGACAGAATACATGCCAGAAGGTCGTCTAGTGAGAGGTCTCGAAAACAGTGTAATGTCCTCAAATAAAGAGACAATGGAGAATGCTAGTGTGAAGAAAACAGCACAATGGCAAAAGAATAAGAGTAGGAGCAAAGAGGTCTCATTTAAATCGAGGGCAGTGGCCAAGAAGAACAGTCACTGCTTTATACTGGAATGTAGGGACCAACCATTCCAGCAATGTGACCTGAATCGATCAAGCGTCATAAACATCTGCAGGGAGATATCTCAATTGAAGAACATATCAACGTCGGACATGGATAGGGTTGAGTTTATGGATGATCAGGATCTTACACGATCCAGAGTTTCTGTACGCTCAACTATTCTTGCGGATATATTATGGCAGGCCAGGGAAGTTATCTTTCAAATGGGTTTTAATTTGTATCAAGAAGACTGTCAAACGAATGAAGAAGCCATAGGCTCCACGAAGTGGATTCCCCGCATTTATGGCGCCAACTTTGCTGTATCAAATGAGGGCAGAGGTAATCACTTAGATCTGGGGTGCACAACATACGGCCCGCGGGCCAAATGCGGCCCTCCATCCCATGCTATGCGGCCCACCAAGAGTGTTTAGCTTTTGTAATGATATGCGGCCCACTCAAGGATTGGTTGCTTCGATTTCAATTAGGAGATGTACATCCTTTGCTTTTGTGGAAACCTGACTCAATGAAGGCCTAACACCTCTTTGCCAACCCAAACAGTAAAGTATACAGTCCAAAGTAAACGGAATGTCCAATCAAGGGTCAAATAAAATATATATAATTTTATTATACAGACGATATGCAATAACTAAATATAAATAAATAACAATTGGAAAATGTTGTAGTATAAAATGTAAGTTTGAAATAAAAATAAACAGTTACACCTCAAAAACGTATTCTTTTTCCATGTGTTCAATGAAAAAGGGGGGGGTGAAAAAGCTTCCTGCCACGCCACACCTACCGTCCCACCCACATTTACTTTTCGGCCCACTATAGGCTTCACGTAAGGTACTTTCGGCCCTCTGTCAAAATCAGTTGTGCACCCCTGACTTAGATCGTTCATAACAACCCACAGTAAAAGAGAAACGCCAACTCATATGTTGGAATACTCGGGGGTTCAAGCATTTTACGAATACGGCGAATACTGAACTTGACAAGTTTGACATAGTGGTCTTGCAGGACACATGGTTGGCCGAAGCCCCAATATGGGATGGATATGAAGTATACTTGGAACCATCAATATGCCTACCGCGCGGCAGACCGATGGCAGGGCTTCTGGTTGCAGTAAAGAAATCAAAGGGCTTTACAATCACAATGTATGATTCCATCACCCCTTTTATTCAAACCATCAAATTGAAGAGTAATTTACATCTTCTTATAATCATAAACATCTATTGGGGAAGGTCTCATTTAACTGTTGATTGTTTTTTTGACCTTTGCCAAGAAGATTTTGCCGAAATTGCTAAAGAAAGAAATGTTGATCATGTAATGATCATGGGCGATTTTAACATGCACCTGCTGAATAAGGGAAAAAGAAAGAGAACGGTAGAAGAAAGAAGATGGCTAGCAATAATGGAAGATATGCAGTTATTTATGCTAAATGGGACCGTGGAGGGGGACACGCAGGCTGCTAGCACATGGCATAATGGTCCATTTGAAGCCACACTAGATTGCATAATTGTGAACAGTGCACTACTGAATTTAATCCATTCCATGACGGTAAAGTCAAAAAGGGAAAGTGATCATAGCCAACTTTGCCTGGTGTGGGAAACAGAAAAACCCTGCATTAAAAGCATTTGTGAGACCTATAATGGAGATATAACCGCTAACAACAGGAGGAATAAAATCAAGTGGTCTAATGCTTCCTTGTGGGATTTTGACCAACATTTGTCCATACGTCCAGGTTTGGATTATGTATCAATAATGCAGAAATATGCACATGTGAAAAACAGCTCACAAGGACACGGGTACAAACATGCTCATGTCTTTGACATTAATGTCAAAACCAAAAAAGCTAACATGAGAAAACAAATACGACTATTAAAAGATCTAACATTAGAAGAGAAACTCCCGCAAATAAGGCACATACGGACAGTATATAAAAACTGGTTAAGAGGTAGAAAGGCCCAATGTTACCAGAGAGACAGTGAGGATATGCTTAAAAAAATTGCCTCCAAATCTTCAGCGGAAATCTGGAAGGTTTTGAATAATGTCACCTACAAAAACCAGGCTTCTGTTCAAATCAACTCCATATCGGCCAAAACCTGGTGCGATTACTTCCTGAAAATATATCAGACACCAATGATGATCCAGCAGATGCTTCTTAAAGGTACCAATTGGGATCACACGATGCAACTCGATCAAAGTGAAATTATATTTTACATCTCAAAACTAAGCTCCTCAAGGGCCCCTGGCCTGGATGGGCTTGATAATAAAACCATCAAAGAAGAGATAGAAGTGTGGTCACTAATACTGATGAAAATATTTGTGGAAGTGATGCGCACCGGGCTAATTCCAACATCATGGAAAAAATCTATCTTAATCCCGTTATTCAAGAAGGGAGACAAACTTGATCCAGGATCTTATAGACCAATAGCCCTTCTGGACTGTCCAGGGAAGATATTTGCTCGCCTTGTCTTGCATGAATTTAACAACTGGCTAGACAGGGAGAACCTGAGGGACCCTTGGCAGACAGGTTTCCTTAAAGGCCTAGGAACAGGTATTAACCTATTTACGACAAATGCCATCATTGCAAAGCAAGCAAGCAAAAATCTACCACTGTATATTGCATTCATCGATTTCAAAACTGCGTTTGATTCTATTTTGAGGGAGCTACTAGTGGTGAAGCTAATGAAAAACAATTGCCCATGGAACATCTTGAAGTGGATCATTGAGCTTCATCAGGGTACCTCACTCCAGATAAGACTAAACAGCAACGGTTTGCTGACTGACCCCATTGACACATCGAGAGGTCTTAAGCAAGGGTGTATACTTGCTTCAGCAATTTTCAATTTCTTCCTTTCTGACATGGGTAAAGAGTTTCTTAATATCATAACATATTTTTGACTCCCCAAAAATAGGCAAGCACGAGATTAAATGGCTCTTGTATGCCGATGATCTCCTTCTCCTATCCAAGACACCAATGGGGCTACGTAATATGCTTAAAGTATTGGAGAATTATGCCAAATTCAATGGCATGGTCATAAACATTAAAAAAAACAAAAGTGATCCAGTTTGGAAACTCACATCAAAGAAACAAAGAACATAGGTGGGCTCTAGATAACCAACAGCTCGCATCTGTGGGTGAATATATTTACCTGGGAGTGAATATTAACAACAACCCACAGGACACTCCATATGAGACTACTGCAACAATGAAATGGAATAATTTAATCTCCCAAGCAAAAATCATCAGCGGCAAGTATTGCAAATTTACCATCTCTCCTCTACTGATATACTATAAGCAAAAGGCTCTGCCGATACAATTGTATGGGTCAGTGACAAGATTATACAAAATATGCAGTTATTGGGATAGGAAAGAGGGGGAATATTGGAAAAATCTCTTGAAACTGTCGATATCTACACCCATAGCCCTTATAAGGCATGAATTAGGGCTTATATCGATGCAAGCCACCTACAAATGGAGAGTATGCCTGCTATACAGGAAATGTGCCCTGGAAGATCATAAGAATGGGCTGGTAAAGCATTTAGCAAATTATGTAAAAACATCAAATGATAGTTTTGCTAAGCATTGGAAAGCCCAAGCGCAGAGATTTTTGCAGGAAGCAGACGTAGGGGATGAGCTTTTGTTACAAAATCCTGACAAAGCTAAGCAAAAGATATGGGAAACAGATTGGATAAGCACTAGAGAACTATGTCAAGTCTATAAATGCTTCAGACAGAATCCTTTTGCCTTAAAATCCCTTGGCTCCCCTGAAGAGTATCTCTTAAAATCACCAAATGTCTCGCATCGAGCAGGACTTCTGCGCTTGAGGTTAAACTAATGGGAAACCGGAGAAGTTACATCTGGATGGATTCCTCATGCTGTAGAATGTAGTCTATGTCGATTCTGTAACAAGCATGAGGAATCACTAGAACACCTTCTCACCGAGTGCACAAAGCTGGATTGTCTAAGATTTAAATACTTCAAAAACCTCTTTAAACATTGAGTACACATGGAGGCTAAAGATCTATGGAAGTTTATATTTCATGTGCACTCAAAATCAATAGGCTATGCAACGGTAAACTTTCTAAATGAATTAAAACTAGAAAATGATGATGAACAAAAAACAAAATACAAAATAACAAATAATTCAATCAAACCATATAATAATGATATGCTATGTTGAGAATTGTTTAAAGCACCTTGCTCTGTATGCTAAATAACTGCCATTTGATTGCACCTTGAACACGGTTTCTACTCTTGTTTCTACACTTTTATATTTTTTTGTTGCTCATTTTTGCTCTTCGTTTTATCATGAATTTAAATGAATTATGTTTAGAATAAGTTATGAGAATTGTGATCACCTAAATGAATATAATATAATATTTATGTAATGTTATGACACATTTTATATGTTTTAATGAAGTAAATGGATTCTGTATTGAAAGGTTGAATTTTACAGCCAAATCAAATAAAAAAAAAAATATATGTTTGGCCATCAAAAATACTCACACTGTTTCTGGGGATTGTCATCACATGAGGAGCTACTCATTTATTGGTTAAATGTGTAAAGCCCCGTTAAGTCCCGCTTTGCCGTGGCCCTTACCCCAGTTGCTTTCCTGTGGATTTGTGGATGTATCTACTGCATCAACTACAAGCCCCAGCAGGCTTCACTGCATTAAGGGCTGGCGGAGCTATATAAACTCAGGGGCGCGCGCACCGCGCGCGAGCGCACCGTGTAAAGCCCCGTTAAGTCCCGCTTTGCCGTGGACCTTACCCCAGCGCTTTCCTGTGGATTTGTGGATTTATGTACTGGATCAACTACAAGCCCCAGCAGGTGAAAAGAAAAAAGAAAGAACTATTAACTTGTGCAGGAATACTAGCTATACTATCTATGAAACAGACTTTAATATATTTCTCTCTTGTTTAGGCTTCACTGCATTAAGGGCTGGGCGGAGCTATATAAGCTCAGGGGCGCGCGCACCGTGCGCGCGCACCCGTGAAATGCCCTGTTAAGTCCCGCTTTGCCGCTTCGCCGCGGCAATGCGGTCAGCGCGGGAGAATTAAGTTTTTCTTCTTCCTGGTGAAAAACGCATCAAATTCTAATATCTTGTAAACTTTGTGGTGTTCAAGTAGGGGTATTACAGTGAAGTAAGAAAGCTTTTAAACATGTATACTCTTCGAACTGGCATGCCATGCACAGAACGAGTGCGTGCCTTATTGGAGTCTACTTCAAAAGACAGTCCAGCGTTCACCCCAAAAACGGTGCGTCCTTCTGTTAAAAGTGCGCCTTGGGATAGGCGAGTAAAGAAGAAAAGATCACGACTTGATTTCGTCGTGGGTGATTTGAGAGACTTTGGATTTGCTCTCGGACGCTCGCCACGCCCTTTGGCACGAATGACTGAAGTTAATAACCTAAGTGTATCAAATGTAGAGGCACTGCCGCTTTGTAATGAACAGGGGGTTGTTCCTGTTCAGCAACCCGTTTTGAGCCCACAGTTGGCACAGGTCACCAATGGTGGTAATGAGATGACAGAGCAGCCATGTAATATATCTTTGTCTGATTCAATGATGTTGCAGAATGGTCTGTCTGGGGTTGTCAGTTTAAAGCCCCGGACTAAGGAAAATTATGATGTTGATGACGATGAAGTTGAAGATGATGCAATTATAGAGCTGGAGTCATCGGACTCTTGTTTTGCGGCCAAGGAGGACGAATCTGATCTTTCTAAGTCTCCAGCTTTATTTAAAACTGGAAATATTTCCGAATCTGAAAGCTCTATTTCATTTATTCCGCCGACCCCTAGGAGACCGAATAGAAACAGTTCAGTTGTAAATCCGGGCCTCTTGATAAAAAAAGTAACTCCTATGACTTTGGAAACTATGAATACGGCCATGATGTCCCTTGCCAAATTATTTGAAGCATTAGACTCAAAGGTTAATTTGATTCAAGATAATGTTGAAAACATTATGAGATTACAGAAGGAGTTTAGTTTGTCCTTGGCCCATAAACAAGAGTCTGATGCCGAACATGCAGCTCTCGTCTCAAAACAATTGGGTCTGTTGTTGTCAACATGTAAAAATATAGATGTCCAATTAGATGGAAAACTAAGTTTACTTATAGCCAGAAAAAACATACAAAGTTTTAAGACTGCTGTGCCTTTTGTTGAGGGTATTATAAGAGAAACAATAGCAGAGAAGGCTGAGAATGCACCTTTGTATTACAGACGGGCCCAATAACAGCAACAGTTAAATCCGCTGTTGAGGGTGAGAGGGGGAAAATCCTGTGAAGATGACAGTAATGGCTCTCTCATCCGACCAGTTAGTGTCGAGTGAAGAGGAGGCAGGAGTCCCTATTGCTGACGATTTAAAAATAAACAACGTGAAGCCGCTAAAAGGGCTTACACGATATTTGCTAAAAATTCCAAAGGGTTGATTAACCAATCAAAGGCAAATGTAAAGAAATCAAAAAATCAAAAGTCCAGGATAATGGCTTCGAGTGGGCAAGCAAAACAATTTTTTAAATCGTTGTCTAACCCAGATAGGTGCTCAATGTTAGCCTCTTATGCGATCACAAAAAAATATCAGAACTTATCACAAGAAAGACAAAGAATGATGAACAAGGGTATGAACCTCCACCATGTGATTCCCTCTCATGCTCCTCTAGACGAGTTGGTGCAAATTGCGGAGAAGCTAGAGAGCGGATCTAGAAATGTGACAGCACAGACTCAAGTATTATCTGCTTTAAAGAAGAAGCAAGTGAATGATGACCAAGTATCTAATTCAATAGTTAACACTCAGGATCTTAGGAAAGCAGTAGATGAATATATGAGTCAATTACATCCGAAGCCGTCTCTGACTCAGCCCCTAACTCGGATTTCTACTCCAATCATGAAAAAGCCTGAACTAGAGTATGATAAGAATGCAAATGCTGGGAGGGCCTTCTCTAATCAAGAAATAAAGTCTTCCAGGAATGATTCATCAGGAACAGAATCAACATCAGATGCTCAAGACAATCTGCAAAATAATATCTTAAGCACAATCAAAGACTGTCTAGTTGCTCTGACTTCAGAAACAAAAAACTCTTAAATCATCCTGAAATCAGTGATTAGTAGTCAATCTGATGTGGTAAAAGCTTCTGAGGAAAGAAGCACTCTTAAGAATGTTTCATTTAAATCCCCAGTAGAGGAGACAAAATGCAGGTCGCATATAGAAACACCTTAATAAGCAAAGAGGTCCAGATTCAAGAGTAACATCTAAGAGTAAAAATCCCTCCCAGTTGTTCTCCTTGTTTCTTAGTTGTCGGGGGGGGGTTCCTTCCCAATGTACACCATGAACAGAGGGAGTATCATGCAAATATTTTCAGATATTCCTATTCTGGAGGATATCTCTTCGAGTGATGTGGTACAAGTAGAGTTCCCCGATGATAATGATCCAACAGTGTCCTGTCTGTGGATAGGATCTCGCATCATTTTTAATATCATTTGGTCTGCTAGATCTGACCTTTTTGACTTGGGCTTTAATTTAATACCAACCACAAAAGAAACCCTAACGGTTGAGGTTGCTTCCAAATCTGCTAGTCAGGGGACTAATGGTGACTGCATTCCAGTTAAAGATGCAATTGTGGGAAAACGTAACTAAGAACAGATGATCTCGATGCTCGATCTCAGAAATTGATAGTCATGAGCTGGAATACTAGGGGACACAAACACCTGTTAAACAACGTTAATTGCTGTTTGAAAGAATGTGATCTAGTTCTTATGCAGGAAACTTGGCTAACCGGCCCATTATCGTGGGACAACTATTATGTCCACTTAGTACCAGCCATAAAGGGATAAAAAGGCAGACCTATGTCTGGTTTGGCAATTATTTCCAATGTGTCCACGACAAGTATTATTTCAGACGGGCCCAATCCAAATTCTTATTTGCAAGGCTCAATAATAATGTTCCAAAAATTGAAATTCTTAGTTATAAATATTTATTGGAACCCAATTGCAATTCTAACCTCTACTTTTTTTAATTAATTGAATGCACTAATGGAAGGCACTTTAACCATCACAGATATTGCACATGTAATATTAGCTGGGATCTAAATATATATCTGTTGGCATCAACTAAGAAAAGAAACATGGATCGGGTCTCATATTGGAAGGCATTTATCAATACTTGGGATCTAATTATGCTAAATGGAGCAGTGGAGACTGACAATCCTCCATCTCATACTTGGACCTGTGGAGCCCAAAATGCTATAATTGATTATATGTATGTTGATAGAGGATTGTTTGAGAACATTTCCGAGTTTAAGTTATCCCCACCACAGCGAGTGATCACTGGATGCTGAGGGCTGAGTTTTAATTCAGGCTAAGATGAACCACGATCCTGTCAGCATCAACTGAGCAATCTAGTTATAAATCCCAACGGAACAGACTACAATGGTCAGGTGATGCACTGCACGCATTTGCGTGCAGTGTAACAGATGACCATCAACGACTGTTGAAGAGGTATGGACTCAGCTGATTATCATGAAAAGATGCATCTTTTTGCTTCTGTCTCAACTCCAGGTACTAAAAAAAGTAATAAGTGTCACATCCATATATTTGATCAAGGCATCAGAGAGAGAAAGGCGCAGTATCGAAAACAGAAAAGACAAATAGCCTATTTACCGGTACATTATCGAGAGCTTGCCCTACGCAAATTGAAGACTAATTACAAGAATTGGGTCCGATGTCATAAGGCAGTTATGTTTCAGCATGATGGTGAAAAGTGGTTACAGGTGGCTAAAACTAAAAATACATCGCAAATTTGGAAGTTAATATAAATAATGGAGCAGTTGGCTCCCAATTAACAGCTCAACTCAATGGTGTGTCGGAAAAAGGTGGGTTACTTATTTCTCTGGCATCTATGATCTTCCAAACAATAATATCTCACAACTAAATTTGGAATCTATTAACCCATCTTTTCAGATTAATTTTGATCGAGAAGATGTGTTATTCTACATAAATAAAGCTAGTTCATCAAGAGCTCCAGGGCCAGATGGCTTGTCAAATTTTGTTCTAAAACAAAATCCGGAATCATGGGCATCCATTCTTTACGAAGTTTTCCAAGCTTTGCAAATTAAACAAGCAGTTCCTCCATCGTGGTGCAAGGCCATTACGGTGCCAGTCTATAAGAAGGGTGATCGAGCGGATCCTGCAAGTTATCGTCCGATTTCTCTTCTTGACGCCCTGGCAAGATCTTTAGTAGAATTGTCTTGAGAGATCTTAACATCTGGGCGTCAGAAGAGAATCGGGAGATCCATTTCAAACGGGATTTGTTGCAGGACTTGGAACCAGCATTAACATAACGACTCTTAATGCAATTAAAGAGTTCTTTGCTACAAGAAATCAACCAATTTATCTGGCGTATGTTGATTTTCGAGTAGCCTTTGATTCTGTAGACCGGAGCTTGCTATTTGAAAAATTGTTGAAATTTAGTTGTCCATCCTCGCTTGTAAACGTAATATATTTACTTCACACTAACGCCTCAATAAAGGTTAAAATGAATTTGGAAGGGCTGTTGTCTGAAGAGATTTTCACCAAGCGTGGCCTGAAACAAGGCTGCATTCTTGCCTCCACACTGTTTAATTTGTTTATACTTGACCTGGGTAGCGAATTTAGTAATGTATTGAATGATGCTCCTAAACTTGGGAACCAGAGAATTGCATGGCTTCTGTATGCAGACGATTTAGTTCTCATCTCGCAGACGCCGAGTGGCCTGCAGAACATGCTCGATAAACTGAGTCAGTATGTTACAAAGAATAATTTAACGCTAAACCTGGAGAAAACACAAGTAATGGAATTGGGGAGATATAAGGCAAGAGTAATGAAACAGTATTGTTGGTTTTTGAATAAGCAAAAGTTGAACGTAGTTAATGAATATAAATACCTAGGTGTTATATTCAGCAAACTCTCCTACAAACATGCCTCAAAGAGACAGTATAAAGGGTAAACTGTTCACCTTAATATCACAAGCGAGGATCTTACAACATAAGTATGGAAAGTTCTCGTGCAAGCACATTCTTATCTTTTATCAGCAAAAGGAATTCCATTGTTACTTATGGGTCCGAGGCTGGTTACCCTTGGAGGCCTGTTATTGGAAAGTCTTGAATCTTCCAAACTCTAGCCCAATGGCACTGCTTCGTTTTGAATTGGGAATTCTTTCAGTGAACATACAAGCATCTTGGAAGAGATGCTGCTTATTTCGGAAATGCGTCCTTGGCCTATCTAGTAATAGTGTACTTAAGATTCTGGCAGACTATTTACTACGATCTGAACACTTATTTCCATCAAATTGGAGAGAAGCTGTGATGTTAGATTTGACAGAAGCAAACATCTCTCTAGATCTTTTATTATCCAATCCTGCCAAAGCCAAAACTAAACTGTACCAATTGGATTGGCATTTAACTGAACAGAACTGTCTGAAATTAAAGGACTTTGACAGAGCTCTGTTTGGGCATAAAACATTTCGTCAAACGGCTGATTATTTATTAAAATGTCCCTCTCATAATCTCAGAAATCAAATATTGAGGTTTCGCCTAAATTTATGGCCAACAAAACAAATCTTGTTAAGGAGGGTTATTATTAAGCCAGATTCCTCATTATGTCGATTCTGCAATGATGGAACAGCTAAAGAAAATCTGAAACATTTATTAATAGAATGTGTTGCTTTAAAAATGCAGAGAAAAGACATTATCAGCAAATTAAAAAGGCACCATTGTATAAGACGCTCCAATGATGAGCTACGGTATGAGCTATTTGCGACATCAAAGATCACAGTAAGAATAGCCACTATCCAATTCTTAAACAAGATACTGTGTTCACTGTAATTCAGTAAGTAACTTGATGTCTGATGAACGGGAGAATGAGTGCAAACCATGGCTTTCTTAATACTGCTTAATACTTTGATATCTACCTGTATACAGTGTGTCCATATTTGTGTTTGATGTGTTGCCTTTGATTTTGATTTGGACGAGTAGTCATATTAATCATAAGTTGGTATGGTATGATGTTTTTATCTGTTTTATTTAATATATTTAAGTCAAGTTGCTTAATTTTATTGCTAAAAATTCTTTTCCTTGTATGTGTTTTGTAAAAATAATTTTGTTTTGAAAGGTTAATCTAATTAGCCAACCAAAATAAATAAATAAATATGAAACGAGGATGGAAGTGAAGAAATGACTTTATGAACACAGCACACCTCCAACCTGTATAGTATATGGGAATATCCTCCTTTCCACCTTCCTCTGGGAGCACGCAGCCCACAAACATCTATGAGTTGCGTGTCCCTTTGCAACACGCAACATTCCATGTGAAAGGATTGCACCGAATGTTTGCACTGCAATACTTTATCCTGTTGTCCCCGCATCCCTCTGCCAGATGCATTACAACAGATAGTTGGTTGTGCTGCCATTAAGTAAATTGATAATAATAAAACGGGTAATAGGTTCATCTGTCACTAGATGCACAGATGCACATTGTACATTGATAAAGACCAGAATGGGTGAAGTGTTCTTATTCACGGAGGGACAAGCTCCCAACGATAATGCTCATTAGTACCAGTGAGGGTCAATCAACTTGTAAAACGCATGCTCATTGGCCCTTACCTGGCTTTACCTGCCTGAGAATGCTCCGTCCTCCACGGCACCCGGAGTTCTGTCCGTGACTGGCCGCCACGGAAGGGGAGAAGGGACTACGTGTAGTCCCTTTGCCCTTCCATGGCGGCGATTTCTTTTGTTTACTTTTTTCTCATTATTTTTATGGCCGTCATGGAAAGGGAGAAGGGACTAAACAGTCCCTTCTCCCCGATCCCTGACAGCCATTTAATTTTCTTTTTTTTTTTCGAGTTGGACTTCTAACTGTGGACACGAGGGCATGACCCGACCGATAATGCCCCCCCTCCTCGGGTCATATTTCTTAATCCAAAAAACATTTTACCGTCACCATCAGATTACCACCTCAGCCATCTAATTTGGTATTATTTCAAGGTAATGTCATTGCTTATATTCCTATAAGACTCTACATTCATTTGGAGTAATCACCATCCGTGGTAATTCCTCCATTTTTAGGAGGTGCAGCAGAGGAAATATGTCCGGCTACGTGTGAATTCCGAGCATGACCTTAAAGTGGAGGAGCTACCTCCAATTCATGATGGGGGTAAGTCCTCCACTGTAATGCCAAATATCAGCAGAATTACTGTGGTGAAATTACTGCTCATGATAATTACTCCAAAATCCCCACTGTATCTTGATTACCCACTGGATCCGATTGGTGATTATACTCGTATATGCTGAACGGCGGCTCTGGACAGTGGGCAGGGTCAAGCTACAGGGATGGTGACATCCTGGACAAAGCATAAGGAGTTTATTTGAAAGCGATATGCAGACCAGCAACCAGACCCATCAGGTATTGCTATTTTGTGATCACTACAAAACCAAAAATCAAACCTTTTTTTTTAGTAAAAAACAGATCTGCCAAAACAGATGTATTAAAAAATATATATATATCAAAATCTGCATTTTTCTTTAAATAAAGCCATGCTGAGGCAGGGAACAAAGGTTGGGAGGGAGTGATGGGCTAGAAGCGGGGAGAGATAGGAAGAGTGCAAAAGGGTCCATCAGGCCAGGGAGTAATGGAGAGAGTGGTGGCTTAAGAGGGAGTGGTGTGCCAGCAAGGGTGCATTGTGCCAGAGTCAGGAATGATGGACCGGGAGAGAGCAAGCAGCAGAAGGAGATAGAACAGGACAGAGTAAGAAAGGAAGTGGCATGCAAGAAGGGGGAGACTGGGGCAAACGTATACAATGAATTAGTACCCAAACGAAGGGGGGCATTACCCGTCCGACAAGGCTCCCTCACTGCCGCGGCTCATGGTTCCTTGCGCGACTGGCCGCTATGGAAAGGGAGAAAGGAATACACTTAGTTCCTTCTCCCTGTTCCATGGTGAACATTTTAGTTGTTTATTTGTTTTTACATTGATTTCAATGGGCGCCATTGAAAAGGAGTATGGACTACATGTAGTCCCTTCTTCCGATCCCAGGCAGCCCTTTTTTATTTTGCTTTTATTTTCTCGAGTCGCGAAACGGTCGCTGTTTCTCAACTCTGGAAAAATTGCAATTAGTAATCTGGTACGGCGTGCCAGGGTACTATTGGCAATATGACCCTGGGAGGGGGCCATTACTGGTTGGTTAATGCCCCGGAGCTCTGTTAAAGCCCGTTTGAAATAAATATAAAACAGTTACACCTCAAAACGTATTCTTTTTCCATGTGTTCAATGAAAAAAGGGGGGGGTGAAAAAGCTATCTGCCACGCCGACACCTACCGTCCCACCCAATTTACTTTTCGGCCCACTATAGGCTTCACGTAAGGTTACTTTCGGCCCTCTGTCAAAATCAGTTGTGCACCCTGACTTAGATCGTTCATAACAACCACACAGTAAAAGAGAAAACGCCAACTCATATGTTGGGAATACTCGGGGGTTCCAAGCATTTTACGAATACGGCGAATACTGAACTTGACAAGTTTGACATAGTGGTCTTGCAGGACACATGGTGGCCGAAGCCCCAATATGGGATGGATATGAAGTATACTTGGAACCATCAATATGCCTACCGCGCGGCAGACCGATGGCAGGGCTTCTGGTTGCAGTAAAGAAATCAAAGGGCTTTACAATCACAATGTATGATTCCATCACCCCTTTTATTCAAACCATCAAATTGAAGAGTAATTTACATCTTCTTATAATCATAAACATCTATTGGGGAAGGTCTCATTAACTGTTGATTGTTTTTTGACCTTTGCCAAGAAGATTTTGCCAAAATTGCTAAAGAAAGAAATGTTGATCATGTAAATGATCATGGGCGATTTTAACATGCACCTGCTGAATAAGGGAAAAGAAAGAGAACGGTAGAAGAAAGAAGATGGCTAGCAATAATGGAAGATATGCAGTTATTTATGCTAAATGGGACCGTGGAGGGGGACACGCAGGCTGCTAGCACATGGCATAATGGTCCATTTGAAGCCACACTAGATTGCATAATTGTGAACAGTGCACTACTGAATTTAATCCAGTCCATGACGGTAAAGTCAAAAAGGGAAAGTGATCATAGCCAACTTTGCCTGGTGTGGGAAACAGAAAAACCTGCATTAAAAGCATTTGTGAGACCTATAATGGAGATATAACCGCTAACAACAGGAGGAATAAAATCAAGTGGTCTAATGCTTCTTGTGGGATTTTGACCAACATTTGTCCATACGTCCAGGTTTGGATTATGTATCAATAATGCAGAAATATGCACATGTGAAAAACAGCTCACAAGGACACGGGTACAAACATGCTCATGTCTTTGACATTAATGTCAAAACCAAAAAAGCTAACATGAGAAAACAAATACGACTATTAAAAGATCTAACATTAGAGAGAAACTCCCGCAAATAAGGCACATACGGACAGTATATAAAAACTGGTTAAGAGGTAGAAGGCCCAATGTTACCAGAGAGACAGTGAGGATATGCTTAAAAAAATTGCCTCCAAATCTTCAGCGGAAATCTGGAAGGTTTTGAATAATGTCACCTACAAAAACCAGGCTTCTGTTCAAATCAACTCCATATCGGCCAAAACCTGGTGCGATTACTTCCTGAAAATATATCAGACACCAATGATGATCCAGCAGATGCTTCTTAAAGGTACCGAATTGGGATCACACGATCAATCGATCAAAGTGAAATTATATTTTACATCTCAAAACTAAGCTCCTCAAGGCCCCTGGCCCGGATGGCTTGATAATAAAACCATCAAAGAAGAGATAGAAGTGTGGTCACTAATACTGATGAAAATATTTGCGGAAGTGATGCGCACCGGTTGATTCCAACATCATGGAAAAAATCTATCTTAATCCCGTTGTTTAAGAAGGGAGACAGACTTGATCCAGGATCCTTATAGACCAATAGCCCTTCTGGACTGTCAGGGAAAATATTTGCTCGCCTTGTCTTGCATGAATTTAACAACTGGCTAGACAGGGAGAACCTGAGGGACCCTTGGCAGACAGGTTTCCTTAAAGGCCTAGGAACAGGTATTAACCTATTTACGACAAATGCCATCATTGCAAAGCAAGCAAGAAAAATCTACCACTGTATATTGCATTCATCGATTTCAAAACTGCGTTTGATTCTATATTGAGGGAGCTGCTAGTGGAAGCTAATGAAAAACAATTGCCCATGGAACATCTTGAAGTGGATCATTGAGCTTCATCAGGGTACCTCACTCCAGATAAGACTAAACAGCAACGGTTTGCTGACTGACCCCATTGACACATCGAGAGGTCTTAAGCAAGGGTGTATACTTGCTTCAGCAATTTTCAATTTCTTCCTTTCTGACATGGGTAAAGAGTTTCTTAATATCATAACATATTGACTCCCAAAATAGGCAAGCACGAGATTAAATGGCTCTTGTATGCCGATGATCTCCTTCTCCTATCCAAAACACCATGGGGCTACGTAATATGCTTAAAGTATTGGAGAATTATGCCAAATTCAATGGCATGGTCATAAACTATTAAAAAAAACAAAAGTGATCCAGTTTGGAAACTCACACAAAGAAACAAAGAACATAGGTGGGCTTAGATAACCAAGCAGCTCGCATCTGTGGGTGAATATATTTACCTGGGAGTGAATATAACAACAACCCACAGGACACTCCATATGAGACTACTGCAACAATAAAATGGAATAATTAATCTCCCAAGCAAAAATCATCAGTGGCAAATATTGTAAATTCACCATCGCTCCCCTAATGACATACTATAAGCAAAAGGCTCTGCCAATACAATTGTATGGGTCAGAGACAAGATTATACAAAATACGCAATTATTGGGATAAGAAAGAAGGAGGAATATGGAAAAATCTTTTGAAACTCTCGAAATCTACACCCATAGCCCTCATAAGCATGAATTAGGGCTTATATCGATGCAAGCCACCTACAAATGGAGAGTATGCATGCTATACAGGAAATGTGTCCTGGAAGATCATAAGAATAGGCTGGTAAAAGCATTTAGCAAATTATGTAAAAACATCGAATGATAGTTTTGCTAAGCATTGGAAAGCCCAAGCGCAGAGATTTTTGCAAGGAAGCAGACGTAGGGGATGAGCTTTTGTTACAAAATCCTGACAAAGCTAAGCAAAAGATATGGGAAACAGATTGGATAAGCACTAGAGAACAATGTCAAGTCTATAAATGCTTCAGACAGAATCCTTTTGCCTTAAAATCCCTTGGCTCCCCTGAAGAGTATCTCTTAAAATCACCAAATGTCTCGCATCGAGCAGGACTTCTGCGCTTGAGGTTAAACCAATGGAAACCGAGAAATACATCTGAGATGGTTCCTGATGCTGTAGAATGTAGTCTATGTCGATTCTGTAACAAGCATGAGGAATCACTAGAACACCTTGCTCACTGAGTGCACAAAGCTGGATTGTCTAAGATTTAAATACTTCAAAAACCTCTTTAAACATTGAGTACACATGGAGGCTAAAGATCTATGGAAGTTTATATTTCATGTGCACTCAAAATCAATAGGATATGCAACGGTAAACTTTCTAAATGAATTAAAACTAGAAAATGATGAAGAACAAAAAACAAAGTAAAATAATAAATAATACAATCAAAACAAACAATAATGATATGCTATGCTGAGAACTGTATAAGCACCTTGCTCTGTATGCTAAATAACTGCCTTTCTCCTTTTGTATTTTCTACTTTTGTTTCTACACTTTTATATTTTTTTGTTGCTCATTTTGCTCTTCGTTTTATCATGAATTTAAAATGAATTATGTTTAGAATAAGTTATGAGAATTGTGATCACCTAAATGATATAATATAATATTTATGTAATGTTATGACACATTTTATATGTTTTAATGAAGTAAATGGATTCTGTATTGAAAGGTTGAATTTTACAGCCAAATCAAATAAAAAAAAAATATATGTTTGACCATCAAAAATACTCACACTGTTTCTGGGGATTGTCATCACATGAGGAGCTACTCATTTATTGGTTAAATGTGTAAAGCCCCGTTAAGTCCCGCTTTGCCGTGGACCTTACCCCAGTGCTTTCCTGTGGATTTGTGGATGTATCTACTGCATCAACTACAAGCCCCAGCAGGCTTCACTGCATTAAGGGCTGGCGGAGCTATAAAACTCAGGGGCGCGCGCACCGCGCGCAGCGCACACCCGTGTAAAGCCCCGTTAAGTCCCGCTTTGCCGTGGACCTTACCCCAGCGCTTTCCTGTGGATTTGTGGATTTATGTACTGGATCAACTAAAAGCCCAGCAGGTGAAAAGAAAAAGAAAGAACTATTAACTTGTGCCAGGAATACTAGCTATACTATCTATGAAACAGACTTTAATATATTTCTCTCTTGTTTAGGCTTCACTGCATTAAGGGCTGGGCGGAGCTATATAAGCTCAAGGGCCGCGCGCGACCGTGCGCGCGCACCCCGTGAAATGCCCTGTTAAGTCCCGCTTTGCCGCTTCGCCGCGGCAATGCGGTCAGCGCGGGAGAATTAAGTTTTTCTTCTTCCTGGTGAAAAACGCATCAAATTCTAATATCTTGTAAACTTTGTGGTGTTCAAGTAGGGGTATTACAGTGAAGTAAGAAAGCTTTTAAACATGTATACTCTTCGAACTGGCATGCCATGCACAGAACGAGTGCGTGCCTTATTGGAGTCTACTTCAAAAGACAGTCCAGCGTTCACCCAAAAAAGGTGCGTCCTTCTGTTAAAAGTGTGCCTTGGGATAGGCGAGTAAAGAAGAAAAGATCACGACTTGATTTCGTCGTGGGTGATCTGAGAGACTTTGGATTTGCTCTCGGACGCTCGCCACGCCCTTTGGCACGAATGACTGAAGTTAATAACCTAAGTGTATCAAATGTAGAGGCGCTGCCGCTTTGTAATGAACAGGGGGTTGTTCCTGTTCAGCAACCCGTTTTGAGCCCACAGTTGGCACAGGTCACCAATGGTGGTAATGAGATGACAGAGCAGCCATGTAATATATCTTTGTCTGATTCAATGATGTTGCAGAATGGTCTGTCTGGGGTTGTCAGTTTAAAGCCCCGGACTAAGGAAAATTATGATGTTGATGACGATGAAGTTGAAGATGATGCAATTATAGAGCTGGAGTCATCGGACTCTTGTTTTGTGGCCAAGGAGGACGAATCTGATCTTTCTAAGTCTCCAGCTTTATTTAAAACTGGAAATATTTCCGAATCTGAAAGCTCTATTTCATTTATTCCGCCGACCCCTAGGAGACCGAATAGAAACAGTTCAGTTGTAAATCCGGGCCTCTTGATAAAAAAAGTAACTCCTATGTCTTTGGAAACTATGAATACGGCCATGATGTCCCTTGCAAATTATTTGAAGCATTAGACTCAAAGGTTAATTTGATTCAAGATAATGTTGAAAACATTATGAGATTACAGAAGGAGTTTAGTTTGTCCTTGGCCCATAAACAAGAGTCTGATGCCGAACATGCAGCTCTCGTCTCAAAACAATTGGGTCTGTTGTTGTCAACATGTAAAAATATAGATGTCCAATTAGATGGAAAACTAAGTTTACTTATAGCCAGAAAAAACATACAAAGTTTTAAGACTGCTGTGCCTTTTGTTGAGGGTATTATAAGAGAAACAATAGCAGAGAAGGCTGAGAATGCACCTTTGGTATTACAGACGGGCCCAATAACAGCAACAGTTAAATCCGCTGTTGAGGGTGAGAGGGGGGAAAATCCTGTGAAGATGACAGTAATGGCTCTCTCATCTGACCAGTTAGTGTCGAGTGAAGAGGAGGCAGGAGTCCCTATTGCTGACGATTTAAAAATAAACAACGTGAAGCCGCTAAAAGGGGCTTACACGATATTTGCTAAAAATTCCAAAGGGTTGATTAACCAATCAAAGGCAAATGTAAAGAAATCAAAAAATCAAAAGTCCAGGATAATGGCTTCGAGTGGGCAAGCAAAACAATTTTTTAAATCGTTGTCTAACCCAGATAGGTGCTCAATGTTAGCCTCTTATGCGATCACAAAAAAATATCAGAACTTATCACAAGAAAGACAAAGAATGATGAACAAGGGTATGAACCTCCACCATGTGATTCCCTCTCATGCTCCTCTAGACGAGTTGGTGCAAATTGCGGAGAAGCTAGAGAGCGGATCTAGAAATGTGACAGCACAGACTCAAGTATTATCTGCTTTAAAGAAGAAGCAAGTGAATGATGACCAAAGTATCTAATTGCAAATAGTTAACACACAGATCTTTAGGAAAGCAGTAGATGAATATATGAGTCAATTACATCCGAAGCCGTCTCTGACTCAGCCCCTAACTCGGATTTCTACTCCAATGATGAAAAAGCCTGAACTAAAGTATGATAAGAATGCAAATGCTGGGAGGGCCTTCTCTAATCAAGAAATAAAGTCTTCCAGGAATGATTCATCAGGAACAGAATCAACATCAGATGCTCAAGACAATCTGCAAAATACATCTTTAAGCACAATCAAAGACTGTCTAGTTGCTCTGACTTCAGAACAAAAAACTCTTAAATCATCCTGAAATCAGTGATTAGTAGTCAATCTGATGTGGTAAAAGCTTCTGAGGAAAGAAGCACTCTTAAGAATGTTTCATTTAAATCCCCAGTAGAGGAGACAAAATGCAGGTCGCATATAGAAACACCTAATAAGCAAAGAGGTCCAGATTCAAGAGTAACATCTAAGAGTAAAAATCCCTCCCAGTTGTTCTCCTTGTTTCTTAGTTGTCGGGGGGGGGTTCCTTCCCAATGTACACCATGAACAGAGGGAGTATCATGCAAATATTTTCAGATATTCCTATTCTGGAGGATATCTCTTCGAGTGATGTGGTACAAGTAGAGTTCCCCGATGATAATGATCCAACAGTGTCCTGTCTGTGGATAGGATCTCGCATCATTTTTAATATCATTTGGTCTGCTAGATCTGACCTTTTTGACTTGGGCTTTAATTTAATACCAACCACAAAAGAAACCCTAACGGTTGAGGTTGCTTCCAAATCTGCTAGTCAGGGGACTAATGGTGACTGCATTCCAGTTAAAGGATGCAATTGTGGAAAACGTAACTAAGAACAGATGATCTCGATGCTCGATCTCAGAAATTGATAGTCATGAGCTGGAATACTAGGGGACACAAACACCTGTTAACAACGTTAATTGCTGTTTGAAAGAATGTGATCTAGTTCTTATGCAGGAAACTTGGCTAACCGGCCCATTATCGTGGGACAACTATTATGTCCACTTAGTACCAGCCATAAAGGGATAAAAAGGCAGACCTATGTCTGGTTTGGCAATTATTTCCAATGTGTCCACGACAAGTATTATTTCAGACGGGCCCAATCCAAATTCTTATTTGCAAGGCTCAATAATAATGTTCCAAAAATTGAAATTCTTAGTTATAAATATTTATTGGAACCCAATTGCAATTCTAACCTCTACTTTTTTTAATGAATTGAATGCACTAATGGAAGGCACTTTAACCATCACAGATATTGCACATGTAATATTAGCTGGGGATCTAAATATATATCTGTTGGCATCAACTAAGAAAAGAAACATGGATCGGGTCTCATATTGGAAGGCATTTATCAATACTTGGGATCTAATTATGCTAAATGGAGCAGTGGAGACTGACAATCCTCCATCTCATACTTGGACCTGTGGAGCCCAAAATGCTATAATTGATTATATGTATGTTGATAGAGGATTGTTTGAGAACATTTCCGAGTTTAAGGTTATCCCCACCACAGCGAGTGATCACTGGATGCTGAGGGCTGAGTTTTTAATTCAGGCTAAGGATGAACCACGATCCTGTCAGCATCAACTGAGCAATCTAGTTATAAATCCCCAACGGAACAGACTACAATGGTCAGGTGATGCACTGCACGCATTTGCGTGCAGTGTAACAGATGACCATCAACGACTGTTGAGAGGTATGGACTCAGCTGATTATCATGAAAAGATGCATCTTTTTGCTTCTGTCTCAACTCCAGGTACTAAAAAAAGTAATAAGTGTCACATCCATATATTTGATCAAGGCATCAGAGAGAGAAAGGCGCAGTATCGAAAACAGAAAAGACAAATAGCCTATTTACCGGTACATTATCGAGAGCTTGCCCTACGCAAATTGAAGACTAATTACAAGAATTGGGTCCGATGTCATAAGGCAGTTATGTTTCAGCATGATGGTGAAAAGTGGTTACAGGTGGCTAAAACTAAAAATACATCGCAAATTTGGAAGTTAATAATAAATAATGGAGCAGTTGGCTCCCAATTAACAGCTCAACTCAATGGTGTGTCGGAAAAAAGGTGGGTTACTTATTTCTCTGGCATCTATGATCTTCCAAACAATAATATCTCACAACTAAATTTGGAATCTATTAACCCATCTTTTCAGATTAATTTTGATCGAGAAGATGTGTTATTCTACATAAATAAAGCTAGTTCATCAAGAGCTCCAGGGCCAGATGGCTTGTCAAATTTTGTTCTAAAACAAAATCCGGAATCATGGGCATCCATTCTTTACGAAGTTTTCCAAGCTTTGCAAATTAAACAAGCAGTTCCTCCATCGTGGTGCAAGGCCATTACGGTGCCAGTCTATAAGAAGGGTGATCGAGCGGATCCTGCAAGTTATCGTCCGATTCTCTTCTTGACGCCCTGGCAAGATCTTTAGTAGAATTGTCTTGAGAGATCTTAACATCTGGGCGTCAGAAGAGAATCGGAGAGATCCATTTCAAACGGGATTTGTTGCAGGACTTGGAACCAGCATTAACATAACGACTCTTAATGCAATTAAAGAGTTCTTTGCTACAAGAAATCAACCAATTTATCTGGCGTATGTTGATTTTCGAGTAGCCTTTGATTCTGTAGACCGGAGCTTGCTATTTGAAAAATTGTTGAAATTTAGTTGTCCATCCTCGCTTGTAAACGTAATATATTTACTTCACACTAACACCTCAATAAAGGTTAAAATGAATTTGGAAGGGCTGTTGTCTGAAGAGATTTTCACCAAGCGTGGCCTGAAACAAGGCTGCATTCTTGCCTCCACACTGTTTAATTTGTTTATACTTGACCTGGGTAGCGAATTTAGTAATGTATTGAATGATGCTCCTAAACTTGGGAACCAGAGAATTGCATGGCTTCTGTATGCAGACGATTTAGTTCTCATCTCGCAGACGCCGAGTGGCCTGCAGAACATGCTCGATAAACTGAGTCAGTATGTTACAAAGAATAATTTAACGCTAAACCTGGAGAAAACACAAGTAATGGAATTGGGGAGATATAAGGCAAGAGTAATGAAACAGTATTGTTGGTTTTGAATAAGCAAAAGTTGAACGTAGTTAATGAATATAAATACCTAGGTGTTATATTCAGCAACTCTCCTACAAACATGCCTCAAAGAGACAGTGTAAAGGGTAAACTGTCCACCTTAATATCACAAGCGAGGATCTTACAACATAAGTATGGAAAGTTCTCGTGCAAGCACATTCTTATCTTTTATCAGCAAAAGGGAATTCCCATTGTTACTTATGGGTCCGAGGCATGGTTACCCTTGGAGGCCTGTTATTGGAAAGTCTTGAATCTTCCAAACTCTAGCCCAATGGCACTGCTTCGTTTTGAATTGGGAATTCTTTCAGTGAACATACAAGCATCTTGGAAGAGATGCTGCTTATTTCGGAAATGCGTCCTTGGCCTATCTAGTAATAGTGTACTTAAGATTCTGGCAGACTATTTACTACGATCTGAACACTTATTTCCATCAAATTGGAGAGAAGCTGTGATGTTAGATTTGACGGAAGCAAACATCTCTCTAGATCTTTTATTATCCAATCCTACCAAAGCCAAAACTAAACTGTACCAATTGGATTGGCATTTAACTGAACAGAACTGTCTGAAATGAAAGGACTTTGACAGAGCTCTGTTTGGGCATAAAACATTTCGTCAAACGCTGATTATTTATTAAAATGTCCCTCTCATAATCTCAGAAATCAAATATTGAGGTTTCGCCTAAATTTATGGCCAACAAAACAAATCTTGTTAAGGAGGGTTATTATTAAGCCAGATTCCTCATTATGTCGATTCTGCAATGATGGAAAAGCTAAAGAAAATCTGAAACATTTATTAATAGAATGTGTTGCTTTAAAAATGCAGAGAAAAGACATTATCAGCAAATTAACAAGGCACCATTCTATAAGACGCTCCAATGATGAGCTACGGTATGAGCTATTTGCGACATCAAAGATCACAGTAAGAATAGCCACTATCCAATTCTTAAACAAGATACTGTGTTCACTGTAATTCAGTAAGTAACTTGATGTCTGATGAACGGGAGAATGAGTGCAAACCATGGCTTTCTTAATACTGCTTAATACTTTGATATCTACCTGTATACAGTGTGTCCATATTTGTGTTTGATGTGTTGCCTTTGATTTTGATTCGGACGAGTAGTCATATTAATCATAAGTTGGTATGGTATGATGTTTTTATCTGTTTTATTTAATATATTTAAGTCAAGTTGCTTAATTTTATTGCTAAAAATTCTTTTCCTTGTATGTGTTTTGTAAAAATAATTTTGTTTTGAAAGGTTAATCTAATTAGCCAACCAAAATAAATAAATAAATATGAAACGAGGATGGAAGTGAAGAAATGACTTTATGAACACAGCACACCTCAACCTGTATAGTATATGGAATATCCTCCTTTCCACCTTCCTCTGGGAGCACGCAGCCCACAAACATCTATGAGTTGCGTGTCCCTTTGCAACACGCAACATTCCATGTGAAAGGATTGCACCGAATGTTTGCACTGCAATACTTTATCCTGTTGTCCCCGCATCCCTCTGCCAGATGCATTACAACAGATAGTTGGTTGTGCAGCCATTAAGTACTTTGATAATAATAAAACGGGTAATAGGTTCATCTGTCACTAGATGCACAGATGCACATTGTACATTGATAAAGACCAGAATGGGTGAAGTGTCCTTATTCACGGAGGGACAAGCTCCCAACGATAATGCTCATTAGTACCCAGTGAGGGTCAATCAACTTGTAAAACGCATGCTCATTGGCCCTTACCTGGCTTTACCTGCCTGAGAATGCTCCGTCCTCCACGGCATCCGGAGTTCTGTCCGTGACTGGCCGCCACGGAAGGGGAGAAGGGACTACGTGTAGTCCCTTTGCCCTTTCCATGGCGGCGATTTCTTTTGTTTACTTTTTTTCTCATTATTTTTATGGCCGTCATGGAAAGGGAGAAGGGACTAAACAGTCCCTTCTCCCCGATCCCTGACAGCCATTTAATTTTCTTTTTTTTTCTCGAGTTGGACTTCTAACTGTGGACACGAGGGCATGACCCGACCGATAATGCCCCCCCTCCTCGGGTCATATTTTTAATCCAACAAACATTTTGCCGTCACCATCAGATTACCACCTCAGCCATCTAATTTGGTATTATTTCAAGGTAATGTCATTGCTTCATATTCCTATAAGACTCTACATTCATTTGGAGTAATCACCATCCGTGGTAATTCCTCCATTTTTAGGAGGTGCAGCAGAGGAAATATGTCCGCTGCGTGTGAATTCCGAGCATGACCTTAAAGTGGAGGAGTTACCTCCAGTTCATGATGGGGGTAAGTCCTCCACTGTAATGCCAAATATCAGCAGAATTACTGTGGTGAAATTACTGCTCATGATAATTACTCCAAAATCCCCACTGTATCTTGATTACCCACTGGATCCGATTGGTGATTATACTGGTATATGCTGAACGGCGGCTTCTGGACAGTGGGCAGGGTCAAGCTACAGGGATGGTGACATCCTGGACAAAGGCATAAGGAGTTTATTTGAAAGCGATATGCAGACCAGCAACCAGACCCATCAGGTTATTGCTATTTTGTGATCACTACAAAAAACCAAAAAATCAACCTTTTTTTTTAGTAAAAAACAGATCTGCCAAAACAGATGTATTAAAAAATATATATATATCAAAATCTGCATTTTTCTTTAAATAAAGCCATGCTGAGGCAGGGAACAAAGGTTGGGAGGGAGTGATGGGCTAGAAAGCGGGGAGAGATAGGAAGAGTGCAAAAGGGTCCATCAGGCCAGGGAGTAATGGAGAGAGTGGTGGCTTAAGAGGGAGTGGTGTGCCAGCAAGGGTGCATTGTGCCAGAGTCAGGAATGATGGACCGGGAGAGAGCAAGCAGCAGAAGGAGATAGAACAGGACAGAGTAAGAAAGGAAGTGGCATGCAAGAAGGGGGAGACTGGGGCAAACGTATACAATGAATTAGTACCCAAACGAAGGGGGCATTACCCGTCCGACAAGGCTCCCTCACTGCCGCGGCTCATGGTTCCTTGCGCGACTGGCCGCTATGGAAAGGAGAAAGGAATACACTTAGTTCCTTCTCCCTGTTCCATGGTGAACATTTTGTTGTTTATTTGTTTTTTACATTGATTTCAATGGGCGCCATGGAAAAGGAGTATGGACTACATGTAGTCCCTTCTTCCGATCCCAGGCAGCCCTTTTTTATTTTGCTTTTATTTTCTCGAGTCGCGAAACGGTCGCTGCTTCTCAACTCTAGAAAAATTGCAATTAGTAATCTGGTACGGCGTGCCAGGGTACTATTGGCAATATGACCCTGGGAGGGGGGCCATTACTGGTTGGTTAATGCCCCCGGGGCTCTGTTAAAGCCCTCCTCGGGTCATATTGCCTAAATACTGAAAGGATGTAGGGTACAGTAGAAAGTAGTGAGCATGCAGTGTGAGTTCGGAGCCCTGCTTGGGTGTGTGACAGTGAGTGGAGAGTGTGAGTTTTGACCTCCCAATGTGACAGTGCTAGTGAGTATGTGCATAACTGGCAGAGTGAGAGGTTTGGGAGTGTAATCTGTGATGGGGAATTGGTGCTTATCAGGAGTGTGAGGGGTGTAGATGACTGCAGTTTTGAGGAACATAGAAGGGAAATATTTGCACCATTACAACTGATAATCAATAAAGCTACTAATATAATATAGGAAAACTACTTAAACAAAAAAAGTAGAGAAAATCAAACACTGTTATGTCAAGATTTGTGCGCCCTGCCTCTTTCTATTAAATTGATAGCCGAGGCAACTTACACATTGTGCAAATAAAGACAACCTTACTCTCATTCCGCCTCACACACACACTGCCCCTTTCTTGAACTATGGCAGCCATCAAGGCTTGCACAATCTACTAGCCTGCTGGCATTGGCAAGTAGATGTTATGAAGGACGGCTACCGCTTGCATGGGACTTAACCTTGCTGGCGAGTATGGGGATGTTTGAAACATTTATTTGACATTTCCATCAAAACAACTCTGTTTGCAATAAATGACAAATACTGCTCTTGCTGTGCAGGGTGACAGCATCACACCAAATATAAATTGTGCTTATGGTGACAAGCACCATTTTACAGAAAGCACTGGTATATGTTTTGTCAACCATCACCATTGCAGGAGTTCAACTTTGTTAGGTCAAATATGTAAAGAAAGGAACTCGCTCTGTTGGTCTAGTGTTTTTTTTTAAAGAATTTCAAAGGCCTGTTCTTAACTCTGGCTCTCCCACACCCTCCTCTTAAAAATTGCCACAAAAGTATCATTTTGAGCTGCATAATGTTCTTGTTCATGCTGTAAAATGTAATGTTCAGTTTCATGCTGCATTATCACAGACAATGTGCCTGATAAGGAATTAATCAGGCTGAATGCAGATGGTCCATCAGCCAACATCTTTAGCACAAGTGTCCTACGGCCAGTTATCCGTTATTCTAGACATGTGGCTAATACAATGTTGCAGGGTTGTGCATCAGCACAACATACTCTGAGCCCGTGTGGCTTGCCATAAGCCCCTTTCATTGAGAGCTTCAGTTTGGATCACAATTCTGTCCAGGGACAGAGAAGAGGGACCTGGAAATAATTATAGTATTACTTCCTGATAATCTTCATTACTCCTAGCCTTTCCATTTCCTGTCATAGTAGTGTCATCCCGCCTCATTATCATGAGCTTACCCGGAAACATATATACTAGATTATGGGTTTGTGGGCGGCACCATACCTGCACACTGAGAGGCACATAGTTAGAGACGTTAGGAGTTTCCTGTCAAGGAGGTGAGTTCCCCAAAAGTCGTTATTGTGACAAAGAAATCATTCTTGGCTCACCTTGGGTAGAATAGGCTTAGCTCAAATCATATTATGAATGAGATGTTGAAGTATGCAAGGTTAGACATATCAATCAAAAATAAAAAATAAAAGAAAATCCACACATTTATAAAAAAAATATCTGGGGTCCAAACCAAGTTCTAAAAAAATAAGTAACTTGTTTTTAGGAAGGTAGCACTTAACCGGGAGTAAACATGAAAATAAGGGAAAGTCTAAAAATTGGAATCAAAAGAGAAATTTATAAAAATAGAAAAATGACATAAAAATATAGTTGCTTTGGAGATAGAAGACCTCCAAAGTTGGCTCTATTACAATAGTCCAATAAAAAATAACAAGGGATATGTTAATTAAAAAATATATTCTGAACACTTCTCTGTGTGTCAGAGGAGGATCCTTGTTTATCCAAAAATGTGTTGTGGGGATTCATCAGCAGTCCTGATGAAACTAGATTGAGCAAACTTGCAACTCCCAGAGTTTCCCTTTGGGTCTAAGTTTATGGGCTGTTCCAAGATTTACAATTAATTCAGTGAAAGGGTTTATATGGGCATGGTCATGTGAGGGGGTTATGCCTCCATTATCCACAGGGCAGTAACGATGCCCCATTGCGATGGATGGGAAAGGTGAGTCCATATAGGAGGTGGAGCATTACTTCTAGCCACTCTTTCTCCTTGCTACTAAAGGTAGTCTCTTTTCTCTTTCGGTCAATACTCAGGGAGCGCTCCCATGATCCCCAGTAGAAATAGAAAACGTTTGTCATCTTGTAATTTTTGAATTTCTGCCAACAGAACATTATCTGTTATTTGAAGGGCATGTGCTAAACATATATATGTCTTTGAATTTCCAGGATGACAGGATTTATGATGGAAATAGAAACACCATCTTTTCTGCGCACACAGTTGGATAGGCAAAGGAGATAGTCACATCACCAATAGGACAAGGTTCTCCAGTGGGCAGGCATGTGTGCAATGCAATATATGGTCACCAAATCCTGCCACAAGTTTGCAGCAGGTTTTTAGGAGACTCCCAGAGACGTATGAAGTAAGCGTGCAGCCCAAGAGATAACGTAGGTAGGCGAGTGGAAAGCTAAAGGTTGGATGGGTGGCTGTGAACAAGCATGTGCAAATTATTATTTGGACACAAATTGGGCAATAGGTATGCAAAAGATAGTTAACATGCACAAAACAGAAAGTTCCTGGGTTCTGTGAGGTAACAGTGTGGAAGGACCCCTATGCATGGAAGCAGAAATCAGGTAAAGAGAGAACTCAGCAAAGTCCTGGCTTGAGCAGGAGTTATGGGCTGAGACCCTTTCCAGGCCTTACAGACCCATACAGGGAGAGACCATTTGCTGTTTTGGCCATTAACTGCAGACACCTGGGCTAGAAGCACAGGAGAGACTGAATAACTGAGACAGCGTGCCACATGTCCCTCTGTGAGCCAATCACAGTGCTCCATATGGCTTCCGCACTTGCAGGCAGAGTCCTGCATGTTGTAGGCCCAGGGAGATTTGTTTTACAGGTAGGATGCACAGGCATATTGGGGAAGAGGCTGGGGGAATATCAGAGAAATGATATGATATGATATGGCATTTGTAATGCCCCTGTACACAAGCGTTTCAAGGCGCGACGAGGCAGGGAGGGGGGAACAAAGGGAAGACAGACAGCGATCCTACTAGGCCAAGTGTCATTCAGATGGTGCAAGTGCATGGGTGGAGGGAAGGGAAAAGTGCAAGGGGACAGGGAGGGGGGAAAGTGCAGTACAGGGAAGCAGAATAACAAATAAATAATAGGGCCAGCTAGTGGCAAGTGCAAGGTAAGTGCAGACAAGTGCTGGGAAGGTGGGCTGTAGAGATACAGAGAAAGTCCCACTGTGCAGGGGTTGCCAGGGAGGCAGTGCAAGTGGAGAGTGCTGGGCCAGGACCGAGATCGTGAGAGTGGCCCAGTTGCAGATTCAGTGCAGTTTCAGTCAAGAATTTAACAGGGAGAGGGGGAGAGAAAGCAGAAGCAAAGAGGAAGGTTTTGAGGTGCTTCCGGAACCGAGATGTTCTCCTCAAGTTTCAGGGAGGCATGAAGGCTGTACAGAGGGAGGCCCTGCAGAGGAGAGATATCTACCCCAATCGTTGCTTGGAGAAGCGCTGACCCTGAGGGAGTTGGAGACGGATGAGCGAAGAGCTCGAGAAGGAAGATATTTAGGAAGAGAGAGTTGAAGGTATTTAGCGCCCCAGAAGCCTTGTGGACAATGCAGAGGGTTTTGAACTTAATCCTCGCAGCCACTGGGAGCCAGTGTAGAGATTTCAGACCTGGAGAGATACGGTCCCTGGGCTTGAGGCCAAGTACAAGTCTCGCAGTCCTGTTCTGGATAAGTTGCAGAGGGCGGAGAGTAGAGGCAGGCAGATTTAGATAGAGGCTGTTACAGTAGTCCAGCTTCGAGAGAACAGGGCTTGGAGACAGTGAGCTTCTGGGGAAGGAGAGGAAAGGAAGAATACCTCTGAGGAGGTGCAGCTGGTAGTGTGACTTCTTAGAGACGTCAGATATGTGAGGAGAGAAGGAGAGTGTGGAGTCGAAGATGACCCCAAGGTTTTTGTCTTGCAGGTAGGAGCAGGAAGAGGCCAAGAGAGCCGGCCAGAGAGCTGCAGGAAGGAGGGAGTGGGTGTGCCGATGAGTAGAATCTCAGTCTTACTGGCTTTTAGGCAGAGGTCATTGGCGGCACACCATTTCTGGATAGCAGACAGACAATCAGAGATGAGGGAAGGAGAGGAGGAGGCCGAGGGTAGCCTGAAAATGAGATGGGTGTCATCCGCATAGCACTGAAAGCTGGGGCAGAGAGTGGCGATGCGGTGGGCAAGGAGTGCCAGATACTGGTTGAACAGCCAGGGAGAGAGGTTAGATCCCTGGGGGACACCACAGGTAGAGAAAAAGATGTCAGAGAGGAAGGACCCCAGTTGGACCTGGGAGGGTCGATTGGAGAGGAAAGAGGTCAGCCACGCCAGAGCCTGACCAGTGATGCCCATGTTATCACGGAGACGGTTGAGCAGGATGGCATGGTTGATAGTATCAAAGGAAGAAGAGAGATCAAGCAAAATGAGAACACAGAGAGTGTTGGAGTCAAGGTTCGAGAGCAGGTCCTCACGGATGTTCAGGAGAGCAGTTTCCGTGCTTCTGGCAGCTCTGAAGCCAGACAAATAAAAGATTCAGCATGGAGATTAAGCTGGGAGATGGGCAGTTTCTCCAGGAGCTTGCCCAGGAAGGGAGTGATAGAGATTGGGCGATAGTTAGCCGGGCAGGAGGGGTCGGAAGAGGGTTTCTTAAGAAGAGGGTGCACAAGGGAGTGCTTAAGGGGGGAATGGGAAGACTCCAGAGGCAAAGGAGTGATTGCAGAAGTCAGCCAGGGCAGGAGCCAGGGAGTCAATGTGGTCCTTGATAGTTTTGGAGGAACAGTGGTGAACCTGTTTTGACAAGACTTTCCTAGATCAGACTTGTCTGGAAACCTCGTCAGCAGAGAAAAGGGGAAAGACAGAGAAGGAGGGAGGAGGGTGACTGCAGAAGGGCCAGAGGAAGAGCAGGGAATAGAGGGAGGTGATAGGAGGAGAGTGAGGGGATCTGTTACGTGTGAATTGGAGATGAGCATTGAATCTGAGGTGAAGAGGTGCGCTTCTGGAATTGCATTATACATTTCTATAATCAGCAGGATGCTTTACATTGGATGCGGGCTACTGGAAGTCCTGAATTTGGATTGGATTGGCTATTGATTTGCCTTAGAGTTCGGCAATCACATTTCACTTGTTGAGGACGGCGAGAGTATTCGAGGGATCCTGGTTCTGTGTACGTCGTGCACAGACAGATGCACAAACAGAGACTCTATTTTCTTTGACAACATTCCCACTGTGAGATATTTTTGCTCCTGAAGAAGGGGATAGTCCCCGAAACGCGTAGAGCTTGAAGCTGCAGTTCAAAATTAGGAGCTTATTTTTTTTTTTTTGTCTAGTTTGATTTGTTTTTCATGCTGGCCATATTGGAAGTCAGTTGATACCTTTTTTCTGTACTTTTATGAAGATGTTTTGTTACCTATGTTCTAAATTGACAATTCTTTCTATATATAAAAGTGCAAATGTTATGAAATTTGACTGTTTTATTTCAGCTTGTAAGGTGTGCAGGGGACGGGAGTGTCTTTAAGTTTAGACACTTTTTGTTTTAGGAGGAGAGTGAGGACAGGATGTCCTGAGTTTTTGAAATGAAGTGAGAGGCCAGTGCCATGCAGAGGGCCTGGGAGGGGACAGGAGAGGTAGAGTCTGCAGCAGGGTTGGCCAGCTCCTTGCAGATTTTATAGAGTTTGGCCGAATTGTTAGATGACGCAGAGATGCAGGCTTGGATAAGGGCTCTCTTCTTGGTGAGAACGGGGAAAGTGAGAATGAAGGAGGAGGTTATGTAGAACATGAAGGGAGAGGAGGTGAACAGTAAGGAGGAGTTTGGTGAGAATACTGAGGCAAAAGGAGAAGAGGAGTAGCATGACAGAGATTGAACAAGACATTAGAGAACTGAGAAAAGGGAGGGTGGAATATTAGAGGAGAGGTCAAAAGGAGAGAAGTTGAGAAGAGTGGAGCCTCTGGAGCTGTGAATAACCAGCTAAGGTGGGGAAGAGGCATGAGCCTGTGGCACAGTGTAGAGGAGGCACAGAGAGAGTAGAATGAGGACCGGAGCAGAGAGTGATAAGAGAGCAGTAGAGGTCCTCTTAGACTACAGTTAAGTGGGGTTTGTCAAGGCGATAGGCAAGGGCTGACAGGAACAAGAGACAGGACGTTGGCAAGAGTGCCCATAGACAAGGGCTGGCAGGAACAAGAGACAGGAAGGTTCTAAGAGTACCCATAGACAAGGGCTAACGGGAACAAGAGACAGGAAGGTGGCAAGAGTACCCATAGACAAGGGCTGACAGGAACAAGAGACATGAAGGTGGTAAGAGTACCCATAGACAAGGCTGACAGGAACAAAAGACAGGAAGGTTGCAAGAGTATCCGTAGACAAGGGCTGACAGGAACGAGAGACAGGAAGGTGGAAAAAGTACCCATAGACAAGAGCTGACAGGAACAAGAGACATCAAGGTGGTAAGAGTACCCATAGACAAGGGCTGACAGGAACAAGAGACAGGAAGGTGGAAAGAGTACCCATAGACAAGGGCTGACAGGAAGAAGAGACAGGAAGGTGGCAAGAGTACGCATAGACGAGGGCTGACAGGAACAAGAGACAGGAAGGTGGCAAGAGTACCCATAGACAAGGACTGACAGGAATAAGAGACAGGAAGGTGGCGAGAGTACCCAAAGACAAGGGCTGACAGCAAAAAGAGACAGGAATGTGGCAAGAATACCCAAAGGCAAGGGCTGATAGGAAAAAGAGACAGGAAGGTGGTATGAGTACCCTTGCTAAATTGATTGAAGGGATGAGAAACCCAGCTGCTTGTTGGTGCCTCTGGCACATGGTACACCACCGCGTAACCGTAAACCTGACTTTGCCTAGGCTGGAAATTCAAGCTCAAGGATCCAGTCGTTTTGGCAATGGGGGATTCTTCCTGAAGGAGGATGAAAGCAGAGGAACAGAACCAAAAAGACCAGGAGTCACAAAAGTCCAGAAAGAAGTCTGGGGAGCTCTTTGAAAACCCAGACACTGTGTGTGATTGCGAAGCACCAAGACAACCAGGAGCGAGACCCATGGCGTCAGGGTTCAGATAAACATGAGTGGGCAGGGAAATGAGAAGTCATCCTTTTCTTATTATTGATTTATGGTGTTGCAATCCGATGATTGGTCTAGGCTTGTTACTAACCCTAATACAGTGGGCGTGGTGATGGGCTTGGTGGGGAGCAGGGGTGTGCCAGCTGGGAATATAGTTCCACTACTTCTTTTCGTACACTGCAACCACTGCCCTAATACACCATGTTTTAATCCATGCTGGCGTTCGCCTCCGTATGCGATACGCCCCAGGCCGCTCTTGGTAGGTCCCATCTTCTACTGATTGTGGGGCTCTTTCATTTCAGAATGGTTGACACACGTTGGTTCTTCAACGATTAGGAATGTGTCTCCCTTGTTTACTTGTAAAATCCCCTCTTATTTTTCCTGTCAAGGCTCATTCTTTCACCCATTTAGCCTGGCTCCCTTGTCACCTCTCTGGTCAGTTTCATTACTTCCTCTCTCTGGTTAGGCCCCCTCTAACACTCTGGTCAAGGCCCATTCTTTTACCCATTTAGCCTGGCTCACTTTTCACCTCTCTGGTCAGTTTCAATACTTCATCTCTCTGGTAAGGCCCCCTCTACCACTCTAGTCAAGGTCCATTTGTTCACCCATTTAGCCTGGCTCACTGTTCACCTCTCTGGTCAGTTTCATTTCTTCATCTCATTGGTCAGACCCCCTCTTACACTCTGGTCAAGGCCCATTCGTTCGCCTATTTAGCCTGGCTCACTTTTTCATCTGTCTGGTCAGTTCATTATTTCATCTCTCTGGTCAGACCCCCTCTAGGAACACTTTGGCCAGGCCCATCTTTTACCCATTCTGGGCAGGCTCATTCCTTTGCCCCTCAATTCAAACTCACGCTGCACTTTCGCCACTTTTGTCAGACTCCCTGTTTCACCTCTTTGACCATGCCCATCTTTTGCCCTTTTCTGGTCAGACTCATTCTCTCACTTCTTTCACAGGATTAATTATTTCCCTTTCTGGCGGTCTCATTATTTCATCTCTCTGACAAAAGTCATTCTGTAACCACTTTGACAAGGTTCATTAGTTTACCTCTCTAATGGTCAGTCTCATTATTTCATCTCCCTGACAAAGCTAATGCTGTAACCTCTTTGACTAGATTCTTTTGGAAGGCATTTACATCATCCCAGGCAGGAACAACATATTACCACTTACCAGCATGTGAGCAGAGCGTGTTTGGCATGGCAGAAGGCGCCTGTATCACTTGTAGTTAGTTCTACCCATATTAGATACCCACATATAGCAGCACTGAAGGAGCAGTAAATGTATTCATGTTGTGGTTGCAGAGGTTATAGACAGGGCAGTGTTATAGGCCCTGTGTTTAGTAGTTTTATACAAAGTTACATCTCTCAGTGGGGTGCAAGGAAAGAGCTAAAGTTGGTGGAATATGAAGTAGGTTTTGCACCTTGAAACACCTTGTGTATTAGCGCATTATAAAAACCCAATAAAAAATTAAAAAGTCCAAAAGGCCAGTCATAGATTTAGAGCACCATTTCCTACACGCAAGGGGCGGTCATCCCATTTGAATTACAAGAACATAAATGACCAAAACCAAATAAATCCCTGAAATTCAGACTCAAGAGTGGTTGCCCTGGTCATGTCATTACTGGGCACCAGGGGTTTGAAGGAGATAAGGGGGGAGCCATGTCTGGAATGTTCCATGATTTGGGATAGAAGGAGCAGAAGTGATGCCAATAAAAGCAGAAAAAGGTTGGGGGTGTGACACCTGCTGTCTCCCTTGCTACCCTTGGTCAAAACTAAATATTTTACAAAAATAAACTGGCTCTGATTATTTAATTGCAAAATGCTCTTTTTCAGTTTTGCTGACATTAAACAGTTAGAAGAAAAAGGCCACTGGGTGTAGTGTGGAAGTACCTTTGCGCTGCAGTGCTATCTCTGCTCCTAAAATCACACGGTTGCATTCACTTTTAACACAAAATGCCATGCAGTAACAGGATAAGGTATTACTGGAGCGATGGAAAATTTCGGGTTTCATTTGTTGAATGACAATTATACTTTGGTTGAAAAGACATAAGTGACCAACTTCTGTGTGAAGGGTTGGAGAGGAGCAGTGAAAGACAAACATTGACGTATACATTGGTCCTCATTACGTCCCTGGCAATAGGGGGTTAACAGGCCGGTAGAGATGCTGACCCCGTTAATCCCCTACCGCCTCATTACGAGGTCTCCTCGCGGGACCACCTAAGGACGCCTGATAAAACCAGGCGTCTTTAGCGGGTCCCGCAAGGAGACCAGGATGCAAACAACAGGCCTGTTATTAACCCTACAAGGGCTCACTGGGAATGTAGATGTACCGGGTCCAGTTTCCCTGAACGGGGAAATACTGGGCCCTCCAAGGTCGGAATGGCCCGGTATTTCCCCATTCACGGAACCCGGACCCGGTACACGGAATGGGGGTAGCCATGCTGCAAATAGCGGCATTGTTACCTCCAATGTCGTAATGAGGCATTATCTGAAGACATTGGAAAAGCCTATACGGTTTTGGATTTGTATTACAGTGTGGAGATGGGCTATTGCATAGCTGCGCTGATATTTTTCTGCGCCCAGCAGGATCCCTGGGACATGAGAACATAATTTAAGGCATTCCCTGTGTTTACAAAGTTGGACTCCCCTTAGCAGATCATCTCTGGAAATGTAACTGCTGGAGACCAGTGCCAACATGTACAAGACGAAGAACTTCTCTCTTTGTATATATATATTATACATATATATATACTCTGTTTTACTGTTTACTGGATTGAAGGGAAGCACCTGTGTGTGCCTTCTGTTCAGCAAAAAAGAGTGTTAACATGTTTACAGCCACCTTTTTGGTGGAGGTGAAAATAGCCTTTGCTGAAAATCCACCATCAGTCTGATGTCTTTTTGCGGATCATTCGTGAGAATGCCAGTGGGTCTGTGTGCAAGGGTGGACTGGCCCCTAAGGGACTCTGGAGATTTCTCGGTAGGCCTCTGCACCCTGGGCAAGGGTGGACTGGCCTGTGCACCCTGGGCAGGGGTGGACTGGCCTATAGGGAACTCTGGAGATTTCCCAGTAGGCCTCTGTATCCTGGGCAGGGGTGTTCTGGCCTGTGCACCCTGGGCAGGGGTGGACTGGCCTATAGGGAACTCTGGAGATTTCCCAGTAGGCCTCTGTATCCTGGGCAGGGGTGTTCTGGCCTGTGCACCCTGGCAGGGGTGGACTGGCCTATAGGGAACTCTGGGGATTTCCCAGTGGGCCGCTGCACCCTGGTCAGGGGTGGACTGGCCTATAGGGAACGCTGGACATTTCTCGGTAGGCCTCTGCATCCTGGGCCACTTTTGTATGGTAACCTATTTTATTTCCAACTTTTCTCACAGGTCAGTCCACCACTGTCTTTTTGGCAGCCTGTGTTCTCACCTTCATCTCTGCTATTCAATCGTCTCTTCTGTTTTGACCTCCTCAACCCAGCTGCTTGGCCTCCCCTTCACTCCCTGAATCGTCCCATGCTTCTGCTGCAAGTCCCCCCATGACCCGACTTACCAGGTATTGATCCCCATTACCAGCTGCTGCAGCTTTTTATACTTACGGCAGAATGACACCAGCACAAAGTGCTGTCAGGTTCCCGCGGTAGCAGAGTCATCTACTATCCATGAATTTCCCTAGAATAATGGGTGGCCCGGCCCCGCAACTGACTGTGTTTCAGACGTCCTTGCCCATGGAATTACAGGACACCCACTTAGTGGAATTTAGCCCCATCTCATGGGAAAGACTGCAACGTAATTAGCCATTTTCACATCATGCAAAGGTATGATTACTAAATGCTTTCACACACTCAAAAAAAGATCAAAACAAATTATCATTACAGCCCACACATAACAAACATACAGCACTAACAACTAAAATTCAATAAGAATTATTTGCATGCTAATATTCAAATTCATGAGTCTCAACCATTTCTTAATTTTAACATAAGCACATGTGCGTAATGTCTAATTTCATGGAGCAGTGCACAAGCAATTAGCACTGTGTGCACATATACGCTTAAATAAGAAGAAAGAACAGGAGCAACATTCAAATCTCTCCGGAAATGAATGAAACATAGAGAAAACAGCAAACAGAATGCCCCACAAGACTGCAGCAGGAGTCTGCCACCTGTGGCTCTCCAGATCTGTTGGACTATGACTCCCATGATCACTCGCCATTGACTATGCTGGCCCAGCCGTATGGAAGTTGTAGTCCAACACATACAGCGAGACAGAAATCTAAGATCCTTGGGCTCCTGTAATGAAACGTTTGGAACAAGTACAGGAATGTTCATGAGCTTGTAAAGCCATTCTCTTCAGGCATAATCACACTGGGGGCATTCTTAGGGTAAAATAGCAAATCATGGGATTTCTTCTGTGCGCAAACGTGCTGAGGAATTTATTAATCTGGTCAATTTTTGCAAACATTGGAATCTACCCATTTTCTTTCAAGGACGAACGTGCTTCCGAGATTAGTGAGGTGTTTTGTACATATACTGGGTCTTCCTGCAGTGACGTCATTTGGGGGTTGTTAGGGGTCCAAAAAAATTAAATCCTGTGATGTCACTTGGGGACGGGGTCAAAGGACATCACTTCCTGTGATGTCATCAGAGGTGAAGGGTTCTATGATGTCTGGTATAAGGAAAAGGTCTATTGTCTTATCAAAGCAAAGTTGGCCTCGCCAGTTTACTTCGAACATGTCTGGATTGGAGGGGTAAACAGGGCAGCAGGCACACTGAACACAGCAGCCTGGATTACAAAGAGATTATACAAACCAGGAATACAGTTAAATGAGAGATGCACAAGATTTATAAGCCCAATTACAGGCACACTGAATTATTTCAGGTTACCTAGATCCACCTGGAGTACCTTGTTGAAAATGCTTGGGTACTCTCAATACCCCTGAGAACTAGGTATGGTGCAGTTTGGGAGTTAACATCAGTCTGTAGCCAAGTGCGGCTTCAACGACATAGTGAGCACACAACCATGAAAATAACAGTCCACCGTATCAAGACTAACATTATTGCCCTGAAGAAGGCCGGGCTCTTAGAAAACAGTCATATCTCTAGGCAGAAACATGAGTTGACATCAATTTTCCTGCACAATGAAATGTCTCCCATGCCAGTAACCATTGGCTAATATCATTTCTTTTGGTTCCGCTGTCTGTTGTTTAGGAGTATGTATGTAGGTTTACAACAAATGTATTGCCACTAGGCATGATATGTTATGTTGATTTGTACCGCGCACCGCTACCACCCAGGGGCAGTCTCCAGGTGCTTGCGTGGCTCGGCAAGAGAGAAGGTTCGGGTGTTAGTGGGGATAGGGAGAGAGGATAGATTCAGAACCAGGAGGAACTGGCCCCTGTGAGTGTTGTTTTGCATGTGGTAGCTTGTGTAGCATAAGAACGGTGCACTATATACATTACAATGGTGCCAATTGCAAACCAGATTTAGTATCTTCGTATCTCCCCGACCGGTTAATTCTAATGTGAATCCTGCCATACTCAGAGTCTGAAAATACGTAAACCTCAGATGCCGGCGCTAGTGGATAAGACCATGGGATGGCTCTTTGTAGATCGAAGAAATCATCACCAATATAGGGAAGACTGGAGGGTAAGACCCAGGGAGGCTCTTCATAATAAAGTACTGGCATGGCTTCACCAGAGAACAGGTCTGGGTGTCCTTAGAACTTCTGAACTGAAGGTCATATGCAGGTTTGAGTCAGATGCCTGGTGTTGCTATAAGAATGGTGACTGTGTTCTTGTGGAATGTGGGACCAGTGGCCTGCCAATTTTCTGAGCATGTGTCATTATTTGCCAAAGGGCTCTTCACATTTGAGACTGGTGTTCATTTGAAGAAAGACTAATAGACTTTTTTGGAATGCTCATGGCTGTAATGTTTTTAGGATTATTCGCAAACACCAGTTGCTCTGTGATTAATGATCTGCTTGTATATTGTCCCATGATTTTGCACTATGTTTGCTTGTTTTGTTTTTGTGTGTTAGCGGGGTCTTTGGACGTGTGGTGCTTTATAAAAAATAAAATAAATAAATACATAAATCTCAGCCAAGGCCTAGCTTTTACCATCTCAGGACAGGCGTCTCCTTCACCTATGGCTAGGCTCATTTTTTCATCTCTCTGAGCAGTCTCACTGGTTTACCTCTTAAACCATGCTCTCTTTCACCTCTCATGTCAGAATCGTGTGCCTCACAGCATCCATGGCCTGCTCCTGGGCACACATTAGATGATCAACAGAAGTTTTGAGAGGCCTTAGAATAATGTGTCCATGGTAAGTACCTGAGAGGCCACCTACAGTCATACAGTTCCGCGTAGCCTTGACATTCATTGGCCTGCACATGCTTTCCAGCTTGTGGCTGTGAGATTTGTCACGTGCACACGCTTCCTTCCAGCTTTTCAGCACCACTGCATCAACCACCACATGCTGGAGGCCTGCACAGCGGATTCAGAAGAGCTTGTGGGGATGCTGATCTGCTTCTGTCTCTAGAGTTTCGTTACCTGCCTTTGCAATGACCGCTTGGTAGAGAAGCCTCCCACCCCCCATTGTCTCACCTGAAGGAATTAGGGTAGCGTGTGAGGCTTACTGTGGGGCTGTCAGTGTGATTGTGATATTCTTTCTACCACATTTTCCTTAGTGCACCTCTTCATATCACCCAGAAGCTTCTTGTCTACATTGGTCGTGCACTTGTCCACAGCAAAACTATTTCGGTTTCAGGTCAGCACTAGCCACAGTGTACTGCAGACAGCAATGATGGAGCGTTGCATACGGGGCAATAGTTGGATGCCCTCCTGCTTCTCTGTTTAGGAACAAGGTGATTTATCTTAGTCCCTGCTTCAGTCTCAATCACCTCCTTCACCCCAGCCATCTCAAAACTAATTACCAACTGTCTCACTGCAGTTCATCATTGGGTAGAACTCAGCTGTCTCATGCTGAACTCTTCCAACACCATCCGCCTCCTCTCCTATCCCCCTCCTTCCTGCTTCGCCTTCTTACTCTCTCACACAAGGCTCACAATCTTGGGGTCCTCTTTGAGATGGACCACAATTCGTCCATTTTTTACTCACCACTCTACGAGCTGATGTCTTCCCTCGTGCTTAGCAAGCTTGACTACTGCTGAAGTCTACTCCTTGGTATTCCTCTCTACTCAAGATCCTGCCTCACTTCTACCCACCAACACCATGCTGGTTGGCTCTCCATGCTTGACCGTTCTCTTTTCAACTTACTTCTTCTAGACTACCAAGCGATGAATAGTCCTGTTCCTCAGCATCTGGCATACTGTTTCTCTACTCACCATCTCAATCCCTCCACTCCTCCACTGCACTCTGTCTCTGCTGTATCTCAAGGGTGTCCTACTGGGAGCCATGAGTAAATTGAGTACTTAGTCCAAATGCAAGGCTGCAGATGCATGAAACCCACCTAGTCCCTCCCATATTATGGATCTTCCTGATGCTCTGGGCCCCTATTGCGAACCCTTGCTGAGTCTACCTCGAACCCCTGCCATCCTTCTAAGACCTATGTAATCTATATGTAAGCAAATACCCAATCCTGGACTCCTGCCCCCATTTGAAGCATCTCCCTGAACCGCTGTGACTCTCTTGTAGATCTAAGTGATATGGAGGCACGGTGTTACTAGGCATAGACCCCATAGACCCCACCCCATAGGCAACCTCTTTCTGAACCCCCTGTAAAAATCTTGCAGATCTGAGTGATGTGCTGGCACAGTAGTACTAGGCCTGGACCCACAGAGGTAACTTGTGCCTGAAACCAATGTGACCCTCTTGCAGATCTGAGTGTTGTGGAGGCACAGTATTACTAGCCATGGACCCCCCCCCCTCACATGGTAACATCTTTCTGAACCCCTTGTAAACATCTTGCAAATCTGAAAGATGTGCAGGCACAGTATTACGCCGGTAAGATAGCTCAGCGGGTTTAGAGCTTGCTGCTGCGGTCTGGGCTTGATATGTAGGTCGCATGTTTGAATCCCGGCAAGGCCAACTCAGCTTTTCATCCTTCCGAGGTCAATAAATGAGTACCAATTCCAGTTGGGTATTATTGTATGTAAATATGTGCTCTGTAAAGCGCTTTGGATTAAAGCGCTATATAAATAACATATCATTATCATTACTATTCCTGGGCCCCCAGAGGTAACCTCTGCCTGAAACCCCTGTGACCCTCTTGCAGATCTGAGTGATGTAAAGGCACACTATTACTAGCCATAAACCCCCCATAGGTAACCTTTTTCTAAACCCCTTGTAAATATCTTGTAGATCTGAAAGAGGTGCAGGGACAGTATTACTAGGCCTAGGCCCCCAGAGGTAACCTCTGCCTGAACCCCCTGTCAAACTCTTGCAGATCTGAGTGATGTGGAGACAAAATATTACTAGGAAAGGACCCCACCCCATAGGTAACCTCTTTCTGAACCCCCTGTAAACATCTTGCAGATCTGCAAGAGGTTCAGGCATAGTAATACTATGCCTGGGCCCCCAGAGGTAACCACTACCTGAACCCCCTGTGACGCTCTTGGCAACATGAGTGATGTAGAGGCACTGTATTACTAGCCATCACCACCCCCCCATAGGTGACCTTTTTCTGAACCCCTTGTAAACATCTTGTAGTGTCAGTCCAGAAAAAGTAGGCAGCCCTCAATCATGTAAGACTAACCGCCTCATGTGTTTAGTATTAGAAATACATAGCCATAAGCTTGACTAAAGTGCAGCCGTTTTGAGGTGATTGAAATCGCCATTTTGTTTCCTAACGTTTGCCTTTTGCTTTCTGTTAAAACTGCTTTGCTGAAAACTTATTCTGCTCCACTAGTAAATTATTGTTCATGTAAAGTGCAAGGCCGCGAGAGACTTGTTGAAACATAACGCAGCAACCCAGACAGAAATGCCCGGTCTCCTCCCTCGCAATTCCTTGGAAGTAAGCAGCGAGGCATTCTAATCAGTACACAGGTGCCAGCTAGTCTTGTTAATACAGTAGAAATGTTAGAAGCGAACATTAAATGGCTTGAATTATGCTCTTCTTTGCGGCCCCCATTCCGTGAGCCCTGTAGAGCCTCGGAGAGCAAGTTGACCCCCAGTACACGAATAGAAACTAGGAGATAGCGAGGCCTGGAATGTGTCTCTCCCCTGCACGCAGCTTGCTTTCAGAGAACAGAAGCAGTGTGTTCTTATGACAAAGAATTGTGTCTGCAGGCTCATGAAAATGCAAACTATTGCTAAATAAATGTCTGAAGGTGTCATACCCGTCACCATTGTCGATCATCGTGCCCAATTCAAAGGAAATACATTATGGGCGGTATTGAATGTGTCACCACTGATTGTAAGATGCTTGCTTTGTATATATGTAACTTTTGTACGATTCTCACTCTCTTGCGCCCACCAGGTTCTGGAAACACACGTCGTGGGGCGTGGGACCCAGTTGGCCAACTGAGACTATTTGCTTTGCAATAAAACCTAGCTTTTGGGAATACAACCTCGTGTCTGGTGTATCAGTTTGTGCGTGGTGATTGTGCCTTGTTTCCATATGCGAGGGTCCCCTAGAGGCCCCTTTAAGATGGCGCCCAAATAGGGACCCTCCCCCTCTTGTTCCATCGTGTACGTTGTAAAATAAGGAAGGCGGAGAGAACGGCGAGGACGGGACGATCGAGCCGGGATCAAGAGGTGTTCGGGGCGCCCCTCTGAAAGTGATGAGAGACTGCTTTGCATATCTGCACACAACTGATCCCTGATCGACGTGCCTGGCCAGAGAACAAGGAGGTGAGGGTTCTGAAATGAGGCAGAGTGAGCCAAGATACGCAGACACAACGCTATTGGCTGCGTCAGTATACGGACGAATCGCGTCTTAAAAGACGATTTGACTGATCAGGTGAGTCATGCCCCGATTCAAAGTAACCCTGATATTGGTTGAGAGTTGATTTTGCTAAATCAAACACCCAGCGTAAGGTTGATTAACCGAGGGTAAGGTTAAAACATGCCTGGGGTATTGTCCACTTTAGCAGGATTTTTCCGCTGCGGTAGACAATCTTTGGAAACTGACCAGGTCGCACCACCCGAGGGGTCGCCGGCATATTAGATGTATGTGAAGTATGGTGTGGGAGCGATAATGTTTTGTGAGAATTGGCATAGGCAAACCAGAAAAGAGGAAGATCTGCAGTGACCGAATCACGGGAGTTTTGAGATTACGAGGATAGATTACTTGGAGAAGGTGTTGATGTAAAAGAAAACATGTCCTGCAGCATTTGATATCGTTAGGGACTGGAGAAGGGAAGCTATGCTTCATCGGAAAAGTAGAGAGAAGAGCGCGCGCAGGCATAAGTCGAAAGCAGAAAGAGTGAAAGAAAAAGAGGAGGAGGAATGGAATGATAGTTTGAGAAAATCAAATAGACGTGGTCAGTTGAGTATAGATAAAATATACCCACAACAAGAGTTGCATTCATCAGATGAATTGATAAATAAAATATTGACTGATATAAAGCGAGGCCCAAGAGGAGACACTAAAAAGATTGCGTCGGTGACTATTGCTCAGCCCCCTCCAGTTGCTCAGCCCCTCCCTACTGATCAAATCCGGGCACAGCCACAGACCACACAATCAGCGCCTCCCATTAGCCAGCCAGCGCCACAACAGTCACTTCCCGTTCCCGTTGTCCCATCTGCACCTTCCTCCCAAGAGATCGTTTCTGTCCCATCCGCCCCTCCAATAGTTGAACTTGAACTCATTGAAGCGAGAGAAGGAGCTGGACAAGGTAGATGCGCGAGAGTGACCCGTAGTGCGATCAGCAAGGAGAGTAGACGGGAGTTGCAATAACATGCAGAGATGTATATAAACAGGAATGATGAAATGTCGACCCTGGCTTCGATGTATGATTTCAGGAGGAGCAATGAAAGACAGGTATTGTTGGAATGCATGGGGGAATATTTAACGGCCAGATGGAAACAGTTAATTGGAAGGCTACCGCCACAACAGTTGTTGGATTTGAATGCATTAGCACGTTGTAGAGAGAGAGATGAAGAAATAAGGAGCATGTAGACCGACTTTTTGAATTTAAGAATGAACTTGATGATGAATATGTTGAAATGTTTGCCACACCGGGGTATAGGAGTAAAGATATTAGGAGAGATAGGAAGGAAGCAGCGGTACCATATATACAGCGGCGATTTTTGCCGTCGTCAAGCCAAACAAGTGATAAACTAAATGTATGTATACGAGAGGCGTTAAAATGCATTGCAGATCCTAGTATTCCCACAATGGAAATACATGAGATATTTGATGAATACCCCATGCCAATGAAAATAGAAGCACTACAAACAATGGTTGAGGTGCTACTTCAGCAAGTGGCGGGACACAATAGAGGAAGAGGAAACGCACAAGGCAGAGGTAATTCGAACATGCATGGAGGCCCTCTGGGACTAAATCAGTGTGCGTACTGCAGAGAGGAAGGTCACTGGCGAGTGTAATGTCCACATTTACAAAATAGAAATGGGAATGGCCAAAGAATACAGCATAGGGGGCATCCAGTAACAAATGGGCAGAATAGAAACAACATGCAGCAGCACCAAAATAGCCAAGGAAATGGTACCCAAAATCAGAACCAAGCTCAGAATCAGACTGCTTTTACCAAGAATCAGAGCCATCAGAACACGCAAAGTGGAAATAGAGGAAGGGGCAGGAACATTTTTGACACACAATCAAATACGTACTATAGTAATAGCTGCGATTACACATCAGATGATGTGTTGTTCCCTCAATAGGACAGCCCAAGACAGGGGTCGGAACCAGTGTCTATTCCCGTGAATCAAAAAGTACCCTATGTAGAAATGAAAGTCGGGAATAGAGAGCATAGCTTTCTCATAGATACGGGGTCACAAAAGTGCTCGATAGACCATCACTTGGTTCCGGAGATACCACTGTCAGGGCAAAGAAATATTTCAGTAGGGTTCGCAGGTACCCCAGTGATCAATCCAGTGTCCCAACCAGTAGCAGTGACATTAGGTCCATTCACTGAATATTGTCCATTTCTCTTAACAGAAAATTTTGGGGAAAATCTTTTGGGGTTAAATTTATTGAAAAAAATGAGTGCAGTTATCCATTGCACACCAGATGGAGTGTTCTTCACAATTTCGCCACAGGATACAACAGTATCTGAATTTCTGTCCAAACCTTTGCCAGGAGAATAGAGTGAAGTGCCAACTTGTATATGGCCGATGAATGACAATGATGTGGGATTCTTGAAGGTAGAGCCAGTAAAGATTGCTCTAAAAGAAGGAGTAACATTACTGCGTATTCCACAGTACAAAATTTCAATAGAAGGCGAGAAAGGATTGAAAAGTATTGTTTCTGATTTGGTAAAATTGGGGGTGATTGAAGAGATTACAGGCAGTACATGTAACAGTCCCATTCTCCCGGTGTATAAGAAAGGAAGTAATGAGGTACCATATCGTTTCATAATTGATCTGCATGCACTAAACAAGGTTGTCGATCCTCAATTCCCATTGGGTCCAGATGTCACCACAATTTTGACAATGATTCCTGCCTCAGCAGAATACTTTAGTGTTATTGATTTGAAAAATGCCTTCTTCAGTATTGCAGTACACAAGGAAAGTAGATATCTGTTCGCCTTCACATTAGGAGGACGATCATTTACATTCACACACATTCCACAGGGCTACACAGAGAGTCTGAGTATTTACAGCAGAGCATTGAAAGAACAGCTAGATAAGCTAGAATTACCGGCAGGTTGTGTATTGTTACAGTATATAGATGACCTATTAATCGCTGCTGATACAGAAGAGATTTGTAAAAAAGGTACTGTTTTATTATTGACACATTTAGCAGCGCATGGCCATAAAGCAAGCTTAAAGAAATTCCAATATTGTCGAAAGGAAGTGGCTTATTTGGGCTACCTACTTTCGAGAGAAGGGAGAAGACTGACGCCAGAGAGAATAGAGAGTATTTATGTTATGCCTATTCCAAAAACACAAAAAGGAGTCAGAGCTATAATAGGCATGGTTTCATATTGCTGGCAGTGGATTGTAAACTTTGCATTGATTGTGAAGCCAATGGTGGCATTGACAAAAAAGGATGCTGTGATGCCTTTGCGGTGGAATGAAGAAAGTCAGAGAGCATTTGATCTGCTCAAAACTGCATTGTGTTCTGCTCCAGTTTTGGGCACACCAAATTATAAGAACATTTTCAGATTGTTTGTACATGAAAGTGAGGGCTGCGCATTGGCTGTTTTGACACAGGAACAAGGTGGAAGAAATAAGCCATGCGGCTATTTTTCTTCCGCGCTGCACCCTGTAGTGCGCGCACTACCACGTTGTTTGCGAGCTGTTGCAGCAGCTGCTGCATCAGTGAAACAAACCGAAGGAATGGTGTTGGGGCACACCTTAATTTTAATGGTGCCACATGCCATAGACGTTCTATTAATAGAACGCAGACGCAACACCTCACCTCTGCTAGATTGACTAGATACGAAATTGTCCTTTTTGCGTCACACATCCACATTATGAGGTGTAGCACTTAGAATCCTGCAGAATTAATGCCACTGCCCATGGAAGAACTAGGTGAAAATGAATCACCTCCCCATGATTGCTTAATGGTTACTGAGGAAGAAACAAAAGGAAGAATTGATTTGACAGATACCCCACAAAAAGAGCCAGATGGAGAACTGTTTTGTGACGGCTCCTGTTTTAAATTACCTGATGGCACATCAACTGCTGCCTATGCTATCACTATGTTGAAGAGTATTGTAGAAAGCAAGAGAATCCCATACAACTCTGCACAAGCCGCGGAGATAATAGCGTTGACTAGAGCCTGTGAGATTTCTGAAAATCTGAATGTAAACATATATACTGACAGCCAATACGCCTTCGGCGTGGTTCATAACTTTGGCCGAATTTGGGCTGAAAGGGGTTTCTTGACATCACATGGGGCCAGGATTCAACATGGCCCTTTGATTGTACGATTACTGTCTGCACTTACGTGTCCGAAGCGCCTAGCAATAGTGAAATGCGAGGCACATAAAAAAGTAACATGTAAAGTGGGAGAGGGAAACGCATTTGCAGACAGGATTGCAAAGCAAACTGCCACTGATTTGAATACTAAAATGTTGACAGTACAGTCTGAGGAAGTGCCCTGCATGATAGAGAATGGAATTGCTACTGTCAAAGAGATGCAGGCAGAAGCCACTGCTGATGAAAACGAGGGTGGGCTGAGGGCTCTGCAGAATTCGATCTGGAAGGTTGCTGGGTAGACAAGAAAAGTAAAAATTGGATGCTGCCCAACTCCTATGTAACTACAATGATCATGATGGCCCACAGCCTACTCACATTTGCGCCAAAAAGATAGTTCAGCATCAAGCTACAGTATGGGAGAACACACACATAAAGAAGAATGCCGAGAGGCTGGTCCGGAATTGTATCACCTGCCTACAACACAATGTGGGGAAGGGAACGGTGACTCCAACAGGCAGTTTCGGCCCTCCCTCGATGCCATTTGAGGTAATCCATTTTGATTTTTTAGAGATGGAGAGATGCCAAAACTTGAAGTATGTCCTAGTGGTTATATGTGCATTCAGTAAATGAGTGGAAGCATATCCATTAAAAGACTGCACCGCGATGAGCACTGCAAAAGTAATGTTAAAAGAGTATTTTTCCCGTTTTGGTTTGCCCCATGTCATATGGTCAGATAATGGTCCACATTTTGTGGGCGCAGTGATATTACAGATTTGGGCAGGTCTCCAGATTGACAAGAGATTCCATTTTTCTAGACACCCAATGAGTGCCAGTGTTATTGAATGCCACAACGGCATTTTGAAGGCCAAAATAAGCAAAATGTGCGCATGGAACAAGTTGAGTTGGGTGGACGCATTACCACTAGCGTTACTGTGCATGCGTACATCTGTGCAGGCAAGAACTATGCTCTCCCCATACGAGATAGTGATGGGGAGGCCGGCGAATGTTTGGTGTGCACCGCAGCCGAGACAGCTAAGGGAGCTTGAATATCCTGTGCTCAGCATGTATTGTAATCTGTTAATTCAAAAATTGTGTTTGATTCATCAGCAGGTGCATGAGGCATTACCAATCCGATACACTGGTCCAGGGCATACACTAGAAACCGGAGAATGGGTGCTGATCAAAAATGTTGAAAGGAAAACATCACTTGCACCCAGATGGCGTGGACCCTACCAGGTACTTTTAACAACGCAGACCACCATCCGCGTGGACGGAAGGAAAGTGTGAATTCATGCAACGCATGCCAAAAAGGTCCCATCACCGTCCAAAAAGCTGCCTGATCGAGACAACCAGAAAGAGACAGTGGTCCCAGAAACAAAAGAAGCTGTTGCCAGTTCTTTGCAACAAAATCTGTCTAATCCTGAAATAAAGCATAGAACGAAGCCTGAAAAGATTGCTATAAAGGAGGAAGGGCAAAGAGTACCCCAACGTTGTCCAGCAGAACTTGCATCATTGCTGGCTGACACAAAACGTGTACCACTTTGGCGCCCACCATCTTTCATTGCGCCTTGCGCCGCAGCCCGCAACAAAATATGCATCATCACCTTGATGCCCACCATCATCTGTCATTGCACCACAGGCTGACTCCGAGCTTGAGTCTGGAAGTGCACCCACACTATTCATTGATCACACGATACCAGGAGCAAGGCGGTATAATTTGCGAAACCGGAAGAAGGAGTGATCAAATCTTCATTTCTTTTGATCTTTGTTGCCTCTGTTTCCAATTGCCGATGAAGTAGGAACCGGAGGCCTAGAGGAGAGTGGCGTGAGGGTTGTGCAAATCGGACAGCCCAAGAGTGAGGCTCCTCGGTGCTAAAAAAAAAGAAAATCCATGTTCAGATCACCCCTTACGGACAAGAGGGGCTCACATGGTACGAAGGCAATTGATAACTGCTCTGAAGTTCTTTGAGTAATGTGCAGATGCACCGAGATCTTGCCCAGCGTATAGCAATCCAGGCTGCTAAGAACTGGCAGAACAAACTGTTGACATTTACTGAACTTATTAACATTCGAACGAGTGCAACGATAAGATATTCACGACGAACATTGTTGGAAAAGAAGAAAAGCGAGAGAAAAATGCCTGAACCACCTTTTGCCTCCTCCTGCACCACTGCTGATAATGGTTAAACATAGAGACTGGAAGGTTACACAAAAAGAATTGGCGAAAAAATTGTATGCTGATCTTAACGATAATTATGTGCATAATGAGTATATTAGCCCAAATAATGACTGGTATTATGGTACTTGGAAGAAATACACCCCTTAGAAGTGCCCACTTGCCACAGCATGGTGGTAAGGGAATTGGTTGGTGTGTGCAGCCGATGCCATTGAGTGCTGCATGTTACGCCTCCCTGAGTGCATTATATTATTGGAAATGGAACGAAAGTGAAACTGGTCAATTAAATAGAACAAATAGGAATGAATTCGAAGAAATTATTATGAAACCTGTAGGTTGTTCTATATTTCACAAAGCACAACTGATCACACCAGTAGTAATGCCACAAGACAGATTATTAGTGCCCTATAAATCATCTGTAATCACGTTTTATATGAACCCAGAAGGAAATAAAGATACAGTGCCCCCCTCCTAAACAGTAAATTACAGTCCACGCTCTGTCCCCTTTTGCCTGAGAAAAAAAGGGTTCCTATTTGGTAGGGACATTCACTAGATGCATGAATATAACATTCCTTGATAAGGAGGTCAAGCCAGTTTATGTAGGTGATCCTGTTTATTTTATATGTGGAGAAAAAGTGTATCTCCCTGGTTACCTAGAAACCGGGGAGGTACTTCTTCCTTGGGATTTTTGTTCCCAGAGGTATTCCTTTCAAGAACAGCTGATATAGCAAAACTGGCCAGGTCAAGACCATGGTGAAATGAGGAAGGAGGTTTGATCGCAGAGGACACAGCAAAATCATTCATACCATTTTGGGGCCAAGCAATAAACTCCTATAATATAAGACAACTGTCTAGAATACTGGACAAAGCAATACATGGAACAACAGATATATTATACAATATGACATTAGAGGAAAAAGGAATTATATTAATGACACTCCAAAATAGAATGGCTCTTGATGTAATCCTGGTTGATCGTGGCAGAGTTTGCAAAACCATGGGATCAGTGTGTTGCATATTTGTAGGCGACTCCTCCCCTATGATTTTCGAAGCGATAAGAAAGTTGCACGTTTTAAGCTCTGACCTTCACCCCCTTGAAGGGAGTTGGGAATTAAACATAAGCTCCTGGTTCTGGGAGGTATTACGCTCATGGGGATGGAAATGAATTGCAATCCTAGTAGCAGTGCAAGGAATATTCATGACATGTTGTTGCATACACTGCGTACCCATAATATGTACTGAAATAAGTGAGGAGTGTGTACAGATGGTAGAAAAAAAGTGCACTACTAAATCAAGTACTCACGGTAATGATGAATCGAAGACAGTAAAAGAATTCATGGCAATCAATATTGATGACAATGAGGAGGAGACCAGTAGTGTGCAAGATTCAGAATCGGAATCAGATACTTGGTCGGAAGAGGATGCAATGCATGGATGTGGCGTTTGGCATACGGGCAAAGGGAGGGTTAGTCAGTCCAGAAAAAGTAGGCACCCCTCAATCATGTAAGACCAACCGTCTCATGTGTTTAGTATTAGAAATACATAGCCATAAGCTTGACTAAAGTGCAGCCATTTTGAGGTGATTGAAATCGCCATTTTGTTTCCTAACGTTTGCCTTTTGCTTTCTGTTAAAACTGCTTTGCTGAATACTTATTCTGTTCCACTAGTACATTATTGTTCATGTAAAGTGCAAGGGCACGAGAGACTTGTTGACATAACAAAGCAACCCAAACAGAAATACCTAGTCTCCTCCCTCACAAGTCCTTGGAAGTAAGCAGTGAGGCATTCTAATCAGTACACAGGTGCCAGCTAGTCTTGTTAATACAGTAGAAATGTTAGAAGCGAACATTAAGTGGCTTGAATTATGCTCTTCTTTGCGGCCCCCTTCCCTGAGCCCTGTAGAGCCCCGGAGAGCAAGTTGACCCCCAGTACACAAATAGAAACTAGGAGATAGTGAGGCCTGGAATGTGTCTCTCCCCTGCACGCAGCTTGCTTGCAGAGAACAGAAGCAGTGTGTTCTTATAACAAAGAATTGTGTCTGCAGGCTCATGAATTTTCAAACTGTTGCTAAATAAATTTCTGAAGGTGTCATACTCGTCACCATTGTCAATCATTGTGCCCAATTCAAAAGAAATACATTATGGGCGGTATTGAATGTGTCACCGCTGATTGTAGGATGCTAGCTTTGAATATATGTAACTGTTGTACGATTCTCACTCTCTTGCGTCCCCCAGGGTCTGGAAACACACGTCGCGGGGCGTGGAACCCAGTTGGCCAACTGAGATTATTTGCTTTGCAATAAACACCAACTTTTAGGTATACAACCTTTGCCTGGCGTATCAGTTTGCGTGTGGTGATTGTGCCTTGATTCCATACGCAAGAATCCCCTAGGGGCCCCTTCAGTAGATCTGATAGATGTGCAAGCACAGTATTACTAGGCCTGGGCCCCTGGAGGCAACCTCTGCCTGAACCCCCTGTGTCCCTCTTGCAGATCAGAGTGATGTGGAGGCATAGTATTACTAGGCAAAGACCCCACCCCATACGTAACCTCTTTCTGAGCCCGCAGTAAACATCTTGCAGATCTGAAAATATGTGCAGGCACAGTAGCACTAGGCCTGGCCCCCCAGAAGTAACCTCTGCCTGAACCCCCTGTGACCCTCTTTGCAGATCCGAGTGTTGTCTAGGCACTGTATTACTGGGCATAGACCCCACCCCATAGGTAACCTCTTTATGAACCCCCTGTAAACATCTTGCAGATCTGAGGGATCTGCTGGCACAGTAGTATTAGGCTTGGACCCCCAGAGGTAACCTCAGCCTGAACCCCCTGTGGCCCTCTGCAAATCTGAGTGATGTGGAGGCACAGTATTACTAGGCACAGACCCCGCCCCATAATAGGTAACCACTTTCTGAACCCCCTGTAAACATCTTGCAGATCTGAAAGATGTGTAGGCACAGTATTACTAGGCAAAGACCCCACCCCATGGGCAACCTCTGCCTGAACCCCCTATAAACATCTTGCAGATCTGAGTGATGTGTAGTTCTAGGCCTGAGCCCCCAGAGGTAACCTCTGCCTGAACCCCCTGTGACCCTCTTGCAGATCTGAGTGATCTGGAGGCATAGTATTACTAGCCATAGACGCCCCCCATAGGTAACCAGTTTCTGAACCCCCTGTAAACATCTTGCAGATCTGAAAGATGTGTAGGCACAGTAGCACTAGGCCTGGCCCCCCAGAGGTAACCTCTGCCTGAACCCCCTGTGACCCTCTTGCAGATATGAGTGATGTGGAGGCACAGTATTACTAGCCATAGACGCCCCCCATAGGTAACCAGTTTCTGAACCCCCTGTGACCCTCTTGCAGATCTGAGTGATCTGGAGGCATAGTATTACTAGCCATAGATGCCCCCATAGGTAACAGTTTCTGAACCCCCTGTAAACATGTTGCAGATCTGAGTGATGTGTAGTTCTAGGCCTGAGCCGCCAGAGGAAACCACAGCCTGAACCCCCCGTTACCCTCTTGCAGATCTGAGTGATGTGGAGGCACAGTATTACTAGGCAAAGACCCCACCCTATGGACAACCTCTTTCTGAACCCCCTGTGAACATCTAGCAGATCTGAAAGAGGTGCAGCCACAGTATTACTAGGCCTGAGCCCCCAGGGGTCCCTTTAGCCTGGACTCCCTGTGACCCTCTTGCAGTTCTGAGTGCTGTGCACTCCTATGATCTGGCCTGGCACCTCCGAGTGCTCTCCCTCGCGAAAACACACAGGAGGGTCGTTTACAAATCAGGTTCTCCTAGCCTTTGAGTGCCATGCGCAGGAGGCGCTGAAGAGGCACATATATCAAAATTCTATTTCCTTTTCCGTTCCCTGCGTGAGTTCCAAAAGCTCGTTATACATCCATCTCTGACTCAACGCAGAATTCGTGCAGTCAGAGCTCACGGGGTATATAATTCTGTTACCCTCATGGCTGCCCGTGAGATGAATGCATCAGCAGACAGATGGAAAACAGGCCCCAAACGATGCAAATGGCACGAAGGCGGTCTGAGACTCTGCACAACAACTACATCAGTCCCCAAGTCACTCTTAAGGAATGGCCAGCTGTGTGGGACTGCTAATGTTGTCTGCTTATTTGTTCCTTTCTAGTTTAAGCCTGCCAATCCTGCTTCACACTGTAGCATTCCTCACAATATGCACAGCTGCACAGTGCTTTTTCTAATACTCAGTAATGTGACAGGGCTTTATTAAAGGGGATCTGATCTCAGCATTCGTGTTCAGGATCCAAATAGTTGGAGATCTGAAGGGTGCTGCAAATTGCTAAAATAGGAGGCTGCAGCCCTGGCCTCTCTAGATGTTTGGACAAGGAATCCCATGATCCCTCGCCATTGATTTTAATGGCAAGGGCTGATAGGAGTTGTAGTCCAAAACAGCTAGCAACCTAAGAATCACAGATGCTGCTCGTAGCAGCAGCAGCATTAGTTTAGTTACTGCAGTAGAGTCAGTGCTTTAAGTGAGCCGGGGCTGACCAGGGCCGAGCCCCTCCAGTCTCCCAAAGCTCACCCCACTTAAAGCACTTACTAGGGTGACTTAGCACATGACCGTGGAGTGTGACCCATTTGGAGCATGGAATCGTAAGTCAGAATCATGAGGCATATCGTGATAAGGCGTGTCCACATTGACCCTTGCATATTGTGACAAAGCCTAGCAGTGGGTGAAGCATCACAGAGTGGCCAAAATATAAGCACGTTTATTTTATTTTATGCTTAATGCATTTTAGTTAAATTCGGAACGTTTCACATACTACAACACTCAAAGAATGTTCTTATAAAATACAATAACAATTACATCATTTCTGTAGAGAAAAATGTGTAAGTCCATTTTCAAATTTACCAGCATCCTATCTTTAATTACAATAAGATTACAAAACAAAATTCGTTTTCCAAAAGCAGCAATTAGTAAGCATATTTCATTTAAAATGTGCCTTCATCTTATCTTTAAATCACCTACGTACCCCACAGCCATAATGTTACATGTGTTTCACTCTACTGTAGGTCACTCCACAGTACAAATCATCAGCAGTTCCACTTTCTCACCTTAATTGCGGATAATCATTTCGAAACAACCTGGTTTCCACAAGTCACCCTATTTGAAATAAACAATGTTTAATGAGAGAGCCCTCCTACTAATGCAACACTGCCAAAGGGTTTCACTCTTTAACCATTCTAAATCATAGACACATTTCTGCAAATACCGTCTATGCATAGTCTCTGAATTATAACAGCAGCGGAATCATAATTCATTTCTTACAAAGCATGCATAGGTCTCAGAGTTCTGAAATAAGAGAAGACATTATTATCCCACAGAGTAGTACCCAATGTATTGACACCAGAAGGATGAAAGGCTGAGCTGGCCCTGCCAGGATTGAAACCTGCCGCAGCAGGCTGCACACAGATATCAGGAGCGAGCACTTAGCGCACTTGTGCTATCTGACCGGCATGTCAACACGTGTCTATTCGTCTCTAAATCTTGGGGGGATTTACACAATCGACATGTCTGTGGTGTGTGACCCTCCCAAGTGTTGCCCCTTTAAGGGAATGTGTTCCTCCCCTGTGTATTGCCCTTTTAACAATGGCCCATGCAAAGGAAAGGAGCCCATGTAGGCATGTGCAGCAGAACGGCTGTACACTCCCAAAGAGGAATAACTGAGTCTGTCTCTCCTTCATTAGGTCTGCAGGCCCACACCGTGTGAGCACGTGGGATCCTCGTGCCGTGATGGTGGCAGAGGTCTGCATGGTGGTGGGCATCTGATGCCTCCTAGAACGCTCGGGCCTGCTGGATGTCTGTAGCAGGCCCCACCGCCCAGATGCATTGGTCCTCAATGGTGCCGATGCCCATAGCACCATGGGGCCTGCTGGGTGCCCAGAGCAGGCCCGCAAGTCATTGGTGACGAGAAGAAGAACTCCGCGGGGCTTTCTGTCCCAGTGGAGCCTATATTTATTTGTCTTCCTCCTTTGTTTAAGGGAATGAGGGAAGGAGCTGTCCACCGCTGGGGTGAGAATGCGTCAGCCGTCCCCGCACCACTTGCAAGATCAAGCGGAGCCGCATCCATCCCCAATCGGGATGGCGTGGAATGATCTGGAGGAATAATCTTTCCACCCCGGCCCGCTGTAAGGAGGGGGCTCGTGCGGCCGGGGTGGGAGTTTGTGGACAGCTATAGTGGCATGCGCTGATATGTGGCAACCACCGCAAAAGAAGAGAGGTGGGAGTGCCCGTGTTCCCCAGGCGAGAGGCAGAGGCCCGCAAGCAGGGACGGCTCGATGGCCCTCCTGCAGCAATGGAATAAAGCGGCTGCAGCCGCGTGAGGAAATGGAGTGGCTGCAAGAGGATAACCTGGGCATTTGTCCATCAGCTATACCATATGCATCACCATTACTCATTCTTGCCAGCCCCTTTCCTTTCCCTCCAGTAAGGTGCTGAATGAGACGTTTTCCTTTGGTTTGGCATAACAAGGCCGCAGATTTATTTTCACACATATCTATAACCACAGCAACAGATATTGAAAATAGCTCCAAAGATGCGGCGACTGCTCCTCGTCCTGCTTCCCCCTTTTTATCCATGTCCATTGCAGGCCCAACTCCCCAAGACCTTCGAGTCTGAGAACCGCCTGCCCTGCAGGTATTTGCGGACTGGGGAGCGCCGTTTGTTGGGGGGAAGCTGAGCCCCAATTGCTACCGCCAGGCACCCCCGCCATTTAGGCTCCCAGGAGGCGCGGTCCAGAATGGGCAAAGCCCCTTCCGGTTTAGCAATGGCTCATTCGGAGTCTTTCTGTTCTCATTGGTCGCCACAACACCGCCTGGTCCTCCTGCGACAACGACGTCCAGGCTCTGCCTCAGCTGTAGGGTGGGAGGGTGGGAAACGAAAATCCTCTCATGCTTGGCGGGCGCCCGGCTGCTGGAAGAGCTGCAAGTGCTCCTGTGCCGGGCGCCTGCCGCTTATGAATCCCAAGCTCCTCCCCTTTCTTTTGTTGCCCTTCGCGGGCTTTTGCAGCGCTTGGCGCTCTTTTTCTGCCTCTTGCCGCCCTCTCCCCTGCCCCCGCGGGGGAGGGACGAGAGAGCGGAAGGAGGAAGGCCCCTGCCCCGGTTATCGGGGTGCCTCCTCCATTTCCCTTCGGGTCTCCGTTCGTCACCTTCATAACCTGGGCATTTGTCCATCAGCTATACCATATGCATCACCCATTACTCATTCTTGCCAGCCCCTTTCCTTTCCCCTCCAGTAAGGTGCTGAATGAGACGTTTTCCTTTGGTTTGGCATAACAAGGCCGCAGATTTATTTTCACACATATCTATAACCACAGCAAACAGATATTGAAAATAGCTCCAAAGATGCGGCGACTGCTCCTCGTCCTGCTTCCCCCTTTTTATCCATGTCCATTGCAGGCCCAACTCCCCCAAGACCTTCGAGTCTGAGAACCGCCTGCCCCTGCAGGTATTTGCAGACTGGGGGAGCGCCGTTTGTTGGGGGGAAGCTGAGCCCCAATTGCTACCGCCAGGCACCCCCGCCGTTTAGGCTCCCAGGAGGCGCGGTCCAGAATGGGCAAAGCCCCTTCTGGTTTAGCAATGGCTCATTCGGAGTCTTTCTGTTCTCATTGGTCGCCACAACACCGCCACGCCAAAGGTGGGTTACCGCCCAACGAAAATCCTCTCATGGTTGGCGGGCGCCCGGCTGCTGGAAGAGCTGCAAGTGCTCCTGTGCCGGGCGCCTGCCGCTTATGAATCCCAAGCTCCTCCCCTTTCTTTCGTTGCCCTTCGCGGCTTTTGCAGCGCTTGGCGCTCTTTTTCTGCCTCTTGCCGCCCTCTTCCCCTGCCCCCGCGGGGGAGGGACGAGAGAGCGGAAGGAGGAAGGCCCCTGCCCGGTTATCGGGGTGCCTCCTCCATTTCCCTTCGGGTCTCCGTTCGTCACCTTCAATAGAGAGGTCGCAGCCGCAAGAAAGAACATACCTCCGGCCTGGGGGAAGCGTTGTGCTGCCCCCAGGGGAAAGAATGAGGCGGTGGGTGCCTGCCTGCTCCCCCGACGACGAGGGAGAAAACAATGAGAGAGAGAGGTCTTGGGCCGGGCGGTATAAACTGTGTACATGGGCTGCCCGCTGTCACTAGCAATGCGGGCAGCACTCTGCTTTGCCAGCGGCCCTGGCTGCAGCAGGAGCAGGCTGCCGGGAGAGAAATTACAGCAGCTCCATGTTGGAGCGAGAGTGAAAGGTTCTCCGGCGTCAGAGCTGAATATAAGAGTGCACGTGATTCTGGCCGTTCCAGACCAAATCAGCGGTGAGTTGCCGAAGGAACTCTTGCCTGGGGAGGAGATGTGCTCCCTCAGGTAAGAATGAGGAGGGGTATGTTTATTAATTTATTTTATTTTTACCGCGCTGGCGGACACGCCTGGAGGCACAATAGCGGACCAAGTGAACATACAAACAGGCAACAAGAATTTATCACAAGAGAAACAGACGGAAGAGCGGAAGAATTCAGAGTTTAAGGGCCTCATTATGAGTCTAGCATTAGCCGTGCTGGTAAATACCAGCACTGTTGCCGCTGGAGTAATTTTATTTCTGGCGCCCGGCAATGGGGAATTACCGGGCATTACAGCCCCAGTGGTCCCGGTAATTCCTCATTGCTGGGAGCCAGAAAATATTACTCACCATTCCCATTTGAGTCCCATTGGACTCAATGGGAATGGGGAGGGCGGATGCACCAGCACCATTCAGTCAAGGTCTGCGAGCGGGTGCCGTTCCGCCCGCCAGGTCAGACCTAAGTACCCTACGCACCAGTAGGCATTAAAGGAATGGTTCAGTCAGAAATATTATTGTCCCTATGGTTCGGCCATGTGCTTTTAATCTTAATTCGATCGATCGTACAAACACCCTACACGAGTTTTTGTCTCATGAACACAAGCAAAATCAGGCAGCAGCGCGCGGCCATCTTGTGATAATCTTATCACTTGCTGCATTGCCCTGGGTGAGCTGCATTTGAGGCACTAATCATATCCCCCGCCCCTGAGCCTGACATCACCAAAGCATTTATATTTTCTGTCTCTCTCCGTGACATTGCTGGGCAGCGTGGCCAAACGCGCCCAGTCGTCACCTACGCGACTAGACGTGGAATCCGGAAAACAACACACATCATCTCACGCGCGTCGCGTCACAATTAGGAATATGAAACTGTGCTTTAAGAGGAAACAACAAGACTGTACAATTGGCAAAGTACATTTATTTCACATTAAATGTTTCATAACAATCGGCGTGTGACCGAATCAATTAAAATAGAATTTTTTTCTTTGCTCTCGTTTAATAAATCCACAAATGTTTATCATGAGTAATGAGCTGTTCCTTTGGGGTACACAGGGTGTTCGTTTTGGGTAATCGAAGTACTTCGGTCGCATGGTGAATTGCAAGGCTGGTGCTTCAACTTGGCACTAGACCACTGTAAAGGTTGTTATGTTGTTCCTAATCGCCGGTACCGCATACGGACAGATTGGACCTTGTCTGTCGTCCCAAAATACGGTCAAGTAGATCCAGCGATTGACATGTAGCTGCAGCAGGCAGTTGAAGAAGCCATTGGTCGGGGTCTGGAATAGATGACAATCGCAGAACGGCACGATGTACCTGTTTGCAAAAGATAAAAATCGAAAAGTGTCTCAGTAGCCGATCTTTATTGAAATTATTCATTTCCTTTATTAGCAGAGAGGTGACACAATGTGAACCGAGAGAATACAATGTGGAATATCAAAGTACTCTGCTATTTGCTTCTGCGGATAGTGCGAATGAGAATGTTGAGCTCTAAACGTAATGTGTAAACTGGGGCAAGAATTCGAGGTGCAAAAACAATGTATGATTTATTAGCGTTGAGCCAGGGAGAAACGAGTGGTGGTCTACATGCATCTCGATGCTGGCCTGCCCCTGTTGCCCGGTAGATAGAAGTACTAGCACTTCATTGCAATATGCCAAACAGAACAAACAAGACAATGTCACCCATCAGTAACGGTCAGCTATTCGTATTTCGATTAGTTCTGGTATGAAATCGTCTAAAGAGAAACGTACATTATATTCGTAATTTCCATTCTCTAGGCGTAATTCAGACCGTGATGCAGAATCCTCTGTTCGTGTCAATGTTTTCTCAAAAACTGAACTTACATGTAACTAGGTGTAGTTTCGGAATGGGCAACCTTATCATATCATACGTTATTACACCCCCTTCAATTCAATCCCTTTAGGAATGGTCCTGCCTCTCAAGGTCAAAAAACAATAGAACCTTATACTGTGCGAGGGACGCGTGGGGCCTCACAGCCCCAAGCCGAAATTCAAAGCTGGTGACCTTCACTCAAAATGAACGTACATTCTTACTTTGCAACATCCCGTGTCAACGCATCCATGAGAAAATTAATTTTGAAACACAGGCTCAGGAAATAGGGGGCAGCTCGTTGTTTGTGGCACTGCTCAGCTGTAGGTGAAATTTGCCGGTAGGGCCACCTCTGCTTATCTCATGGCCTCCTACCCCATGGCATGTTTTCACAGTCAGTACTTCTTGCGTGCCTAGAATGTTTTGTGGCCTAGGTCTAATCCCTTTTGTAGGTCCAGCAGTTATTCAGATTTTTGCGGAACTTTATTGCAAGTCAACGGCCAAAACCCAAATATTCTTACACACTGTTGCCCATTGGTCATTAACACGAAAAATGAAGGTCCCACAGTATCTCAAGTAAACTGTGAAATGTGAAAGCAATCGTAATAATTGTCATATATTCTTAAGAAAAGGACTGAGAGGATAGATTTCAAAAGACAAAATGCATACTTTATTTATACAGATTATAGAAACATTTTTTGCAAAAATAAAAACTGATGGTCATCATTTCAACCGGGATTTGAACGATTTAACAAGCTCTGTTTTAGGTGGACATGGCACGCTGGCAATGTTTTGTGGCAATGTATGTGTGCTCTGAACAGATTTGTGCGCGATTCCATGAGTATGCATCTCAACGACATTAACAATGAGATCTTTCACAAAATCGAATTCCATTTTTATCATATACTGGCTTAATCACCCATTTTTTGCTTCTTTTTGTAAAGGCCGTATTGTAGCGAAGCAGTCCTAGATTGTTCCCGGCCCACATTCTCGTTATGCATAATACCGCTAGTAAAGTCCTACATTTCATCGCCTGGATGCCAAAATGCAATCTCTTTGGCCTGTACCTTAGGCACATATTGTGGAACACCTCCAAATCTCCTGTGTGGCAGAGTTCTGTGCGTCCCTTCAGATCTCTTGATAGAGTTTTATCAAACACAATCTTCTCAAGGGCTTTGTGTGGCGGTATCACCCACTTCTTCCTCCGTGCCTGCTCTGGGGACAAAGGGCCATGTTCACATTGGTGGAAATGTTGGTTTTCTGTCCAGTGGTGAACGTTGGAACAGCGGTTCATCAGTGAGCGCCATTTTTCCAGTAGAATTTCCACAGACCCATCACATGTTTTGGAGCTCCTCCAAAGATGGTTGCTGAAAGACTGGGACCATTGCAAAATACTTTCAAAACCTTTTTTTTCCCCTGCAGCCGAGATTTTTTTATTAATTGATTTGGCAACATGCCATACATCAAATTGATGTTTAATATTTGGATACTGCTCTCTCATTGTCTTGGCTATTGAAACGTGTCTGTCCGTGGCTATGAGTTTGATTTGCATTCCCCTCGATCGTAGATCTTCCAGTGATTTTATAAAACCAAGTTTCTCCATGGCCACCGAGGATTTACATTGGGACACCTGCACGACCACCGAACTCACAATTTTCTTACTTTCCATGTCCTGAAGATGGTAGGTGCAGTACTTAGAAGAAAATCTGGGCTGTCACACTGTCCATCGCCGGCTAGCCTGAACCGTTTGTCGGGAATGTACTTTGAATAGCCAATTGTTCAATTTTCCAAGCTTCACTAATGGCAGGAATAGATAATCAGGTTGGTATTTGTAGTATTGCGTTTTAGAAATGAAATGGAGTCCCACAAACTGAAAGAAACTGGGTAACTTCGTGAAACTAGAGCCACTGAAAAGTAAAGCTGCTGCACACAGTAGATTGCCAGCTGGCAGTTTCCCCAGCATCGGTTGAGCGGACCATGAAAATGCTTTATGTGACTTTTCACAGGTGGCATGTATTTTCAGGTTACTGCCTTGTGTTAGACGAGTCACGCACACCAATGGCTTTCCACATACTTCCTCTCCCACTGAATGCACACATTTCAGCATCTTTATAATCTCCATCAAGCTGCTGTCGAATACTATGCATTTGGCCTCTTTTATTATACTGTCATCTGGCAATACTGTTGTTTCGGACTGAACCGTTGTGGACATATCAGCCAAACCGGACATACTATAGCCGATATCTTTGTCTGTTTCCTCGGTCAATAGTGTTGATGCATCAGTTTCTGTCATTTCAACATCTGTTACTTGACGATGGATAGGAGAAAACATCAATGTGGACTGTTTTTTGGGGGGCATTTTTTAGCGGGTGTCGATTGTGTCAAGTGCTCATCGAGTAATGTAAAACTATCTTCTATAAATTCAATTGCGCCTTCCTCTGGCGGAGCGGGCGCATTGTAGCAATGGTCCAAGAACACTTTGCTGGAATCGCCGGTCTTATGAAATTCATTTTCTGGCCATTGGACATAGGCATCTCGAGTGTGAACACGACGCGCCTCAATGAATAGTTCCTCCATGGTGAAAAAAGTTTGGCAAGCAGCATCTGTCATTTGTATCGCTGTCTGTGTCTGCATAGTCTGTACTCGATTGGGCAACTACAGGACAGATAGGAAAAGGTATGTTCAGTGTAAATCCAACATATAGTGTTGTACAATTGACATAAAAAAGCATATAATGAAGGACTTAGCACAAAACATTTGCCAACAATAGAAAGTGTTTATAACTAACCTTATTTTTATTTATTTTCTTTGAAACCTTCTGTACTCTAACATTAGCAAACTGGCGGACCGACTCTGATACACGTTCCTCCGGTTCAATATACGGTTCTTGTATACATCCCTACAAAAAATAGTATCCATTTAAAATAAGTAATTGGCATTACACATCTAATTAGACCGACTTTCTTTTATTCGATGGTACTGTCAGTCCGCATACCTCTGGCTCCGGAGCAACTGTATGGTCTGTTTCTGGAACAACCACAATGGATAATGTAATTGTAGAGGACGCGGCAGCATCTCCCTGAAACACAGTACTTCCATTAGTAAGGTCGAAAAGATTCGAAACGGGACAAAGACGACAAAGGTACATATCAACAGTAAAGTGGTAAAGAAACATTGTGCAATGCAATTACACGATATGAAAATATGATCAGATTATCTCGTCCTATTGAGCTATGAAGACCATACCACTGCACCGGATCGACTAAGAGGGATGTTCTATTGTAGTGGACGCTTCAGCATCTCCCTGAAACACAGTACTTGCATTAGTAAGGTCGAAAAGATTGGAAACGGGACACACAATTTGGAAAGACGACAAAGGTACATATCAACAGTAAAGTGATAAACAAACATTGTGTAATGCAATGATAACGTTGCAAAAATATGATCACATTATCTAGAATTCCATACATAAAACCAGTCTGGAACAGAATAGCTAGGTAAGATTACCTGATACGCAGCTCGAAGTGATTGATGACTCCAGGCACACATGGATGTTGAATCTTGTTCCTTCATATTCGGTGGATAGTCATGGAGTGGTAAAGGGAAAGTATTATTCAATTTAGAAATTCAAACATTACAAAATGGCATGTAAGGAGACTGAATACTAGAAAATTACACTTATTGAAACACATAATATAGCATAGTTATCCGTCCCATAAATCATTTTTCTATGTGGGTTCTACAAAACAAGGACTGATGTTTAGCAAAAAAGTAATTATTTCAGCAGCTATTTAATCACATAAATATGGAAAGTACTATAAGTGGCATTTACACCAAAAATACAGGCGTAAAGCTAAATCCGGAAGCGTGACTCACCTGTGGCGGCATTTTCACGAGTAAAGTCGGAATAGCGTTTGGGAGCAATTTCCAAGTTGCTCTTGGTTGATTCCTCTTTGTGTACAAGGATGTGTCATACATATCCGGTGAGAAGTGCAGGCTGCAGATGCGGTATCGATGACCCCTCTTGTCCTCCAAGACTTGTTTGACTCTACTTTCAAGGTCTTCCAGTGGATATCCGCAACATCTGACCCATTCTCTTATTCGATCAACAGTCTTAGGGAATACATGCATTGTAATGCTTCGGATTTGTCATGGGTCTTTGAAGGGCAACCGAAAATAGAACATGAAGGCATTGTTGTAAATTCTGCAAAATAAAGGTCAACATTATTAGAAAATTATTTGCATAAACATGTGAGAAAGAATGAATTGGACCATACATTGTTCGATGCACGCTTTCTTTTGGGCACCACAGCAAAACCAGTGCAGCATTTGCAGCTGTATTATAGGATACATTTCACAAACGATTCATTGATGTGTTGAAAATCAGAACAAGTTACTCCTCCCTTGAATGTTCTATCATGCACGAAAATGAAACATGCTTATACTACAGGCACGGTCGGCGAAGGATGCAATACGATGGCAATTGACAATGATAAAAATTGATATACCGATAACATAACAAAAGAAACTCAAGTCAATAGCAATGATAGAAAATTAACATAGCACTACAGAGTTAGATACTTCGGAATAGATATAAATTTACAAATGAAGGAGATTTTATTAGGATACATGCCCTTACCTTGACCAACAAACAGCTGGATTCAGCAAGCAGAGTAATTAGTGGCAGGAGAACAGGGAGATGTTCACAGGTAGCACACTGACGAGTTCACTCGAAGCGGTCACAGAGTAGCACGTTCACGAGTTGCCTTGCAGTGCTCAAGGATGTTCTCATGGTAAATATCCAGTGGTTTATAAAGAATACCAAAAAGGGGTGTTTTTGTGAATGAATGACGTGTATATGTCGTGGCATTATGTACATTTCAGGGGCGCGGTCTGCTTCTGGGGAGGCCTGCCTGGGACACAGGGTCTGAGGAGTCCATGTGAGCAATGGCCCCTGGGCGTGGGATACCTTTTGAAGTGTTCATGTTGTTGGGCACCTTGGCCGTTCGCGCTCCTGACAGAAGCCCATGGCAACGCACATCCGCCGGTGCAAACTGCCTTTGATAGTGGGGGGTGGGATGGATGGGCTGGGAGGCGTGTAGACAAGGCACCGGAGCACTGCTCAATGGAGACACACTTATGTGTTTTGCAGGGGCGCGCTCTGCTTCAGGGGAGGCCTGCCTGGAGACACAGGGTCTGAGGAGGCCATGTGAGCAATGGCCCCTGGGTGTGGGATACCTTTTGAAGTGTACATGTTGTTTGGCACCTTGGCCGTTCGCACCCCTGACAGCACCCCATGGCAGCGCACATCCACTGGTGCGAACTGCCTTTGATAGTGGGGGATGGGATGGATGGGCAGGGAGGTGTGCAGACAAGGCTCCAGAACACTGCTCAATGCTGACACACTTATGTGGAATGCAGGGGCGCGGTCTGCTTCAGGGGAGGCATGCCTGGAGACACGGGGTCTGAGGAGGCCATGTGACCAATGGCCCCTGGGTGTGGGATACCTTTTGAAGTGTACACGTTGTTTGGCACCTTGGCCGTTCGCGCCCCTGACAGCACCCCATGGAAACACACATCCACTGGTGCGAACTGCCTTTGATAGTGGAGGGGGGATGGATGGGCCTGGGGCGTGCAGACAAGGCACCGGGACACTGCTGAATGGAAACACACTTGATTCACTTAAAAACAGAAACAACCATTGATAAAAAATATGTTGTGTTTTATTTGGTTTCTTATTTTGATGGCACAAAATACTATACATTGTAAAGGTCTGGTTGCAGCTCAGCGAGGGAAAATACCCTGTACTGACCACTGTCGCTGAGAAAGTTTGTCTAATGGTGCCAACGACACAGGCGGGTATTACTTGTCGAACACGGTGTCCAAGCCTCCCATGAAGCAACCATGTGTACGAACTTTAGGCCACCAGCCGGTACCACCTATGAAAGAAAAAGATACAATCTGTTTTTAAATGACCAAGATAAGTGTATTAAACCTTAGTTGTCAATTACAATTCTTGTATGCAATGGCATTTTTGCCAGGACAAATGCTAACTAGACACTGCACAATATTGAACGACTTTTATGCGACTATTACTAGAGAATTGCAAGACTAAACAGATATGACAATGATATCTTGAAGTTACGAGAATATAGGGGACAACCGTGAAAAAGTAGTGGCCTAACTGACATCACAACCAGAATACACTTACTCGTTACTTGGATTACGTGGGCGAACTGTTGTGCGAAGTTCGTGCATAAGCACCATCATTATCCTCAACACGGACCGTGTGAAACAGACTGCGGTGAAGTCTGGCAGCTCGGTAATGCATTGCGGCTGTGGATCGCCTTACGATATGTAGGACAAGCATCCAGAGTTTTCTCGGCAGCAGCAGTTCTCCACCTCGGTTGGCATTTGCGCGCACCGATTGCAGGTACACCAGGTGGAAACACCGTCCATGTGACTAGGCCAGGCTCTTCATCTGTTAAAACGTCCACCCAACTGTTGTCCAAATCCCCATCGTCTACAGAGCTTGCTCTTTCCAGTAATTCCTCCTCGGAATACTCGGGCTCGTACAGGTAGGGCATTATTGTTGCCATTGTGTGGTAAAGAAACTAAAATAATTTATAGCAGTCGTACTGGTATCTGTTCACACGGGCTACAAGCAACAAAGGTAGCTGACCAGAGCACAGAAACGAGTCACAGAATACTCAAAGAAATACAGCGAGAGGAATGGAAAAGAAAATCTGCTGTTGTGTGTTGTGAAACGCTCTGTTTATACTTGTCGAGGAAAGAGGCTTCCTGCCGTTTCCATGGCGACACATCATTAGCTGAGGCGCAGAGAATGTTGACACGAGACGTGCTTTGGTGTTGTGAAATGGACGGTATGTGTCTAGTGATGTCAGGATCAGGGGTGGGGGATGTGATTTAGTGCGACAAACGCAGGTCACCCAGTTCGATGCGGAAAGTGATAAGATTATCACAAGATGGCCGCTGCCTGCTGCCTGATTTTGCTTTTGTTCAAGAGACAAAAACTTGGGCAAGGTGCATAGGAAATGTTTGTACGATCGATCGAATTATGGTTAAAACCACATGGCCAAACCATAGGGACAATAATATTTTCTGCCCAAACCATTCCTTTAAATACGACTGGCCAGATACTTTGGAGCTTGCCCCGAAAGGTAATTATGCGTAATGCACATTGTCCGGAAAATAATCCAACTGCGAATAGCGTGCCAATGTGTACAGCTCTCCTAGGCCGATGTGACATGGTCTCTCCTTTGAAGCACTGCCACAATGCGCATATCTAACACATCATTATCATTATCATTACAGTCAACAGGACGGAACTACGCTGCCAGTGTATTAACACCGAGTACAAGCCTTTCTCAGATCGCCAACATTGAGCTCATCTCACATGGCACCCACTGCCCTTAGGAGGAAGACATTGCCACAATCAAGAGTGGGAGTCAGATCTGCCTGGACCCCGAGGATAAGTGGGTCAAATTGATCACATGCTATTTTCTGCACAGGGCTTTCCACCCCAAACGAGGTCAGAAGGACGAGATCCATCCCAATGAGGGCCTGTAACTGATAGTGCTGATAGCTGATTTAGTCCCATCAAAAGACTAAACCTCCCAAGTGCCGGAGAGGGAGCCATTTTAGGCATTTCTGGGGACGCATGAATGTACATTTATTTCTTGTACTTTGTGACATTTTGTAACTTTTCAATGTGTTCATGATTCTTAATCCAATCACATAATCGATTTTTTTTCATAAACATTTTACTAAGCGTGACATATTCATATTCCCAATCCAGCAACCAATCAATTCCTTTAAATAATTCTAAATTCATTTTCTCGAATGTACTCAGATTATTCTATTTGGTCTGGTTCATATGTTCACGCAGCATGCTAAGAAGTGGGCAACTGTAGTTTCTTGATGGCTATAATAGTCCACTCTAAAGACAACTGTTCCTGCTAAGGACATAAGTCCCAGTTCTCATCTTATGGCTTCTATTGCGATGCTTTGCGCTAGTCGCAATATATGTCATCAAATTGTTGTCTCCAATACATCAAGCCATTTCAATCACTTATGTAGATCGCTTCCAGTCCATGAACTATGACCCGGACAACCAACTTTTTATAGTCCAATATCACCTCCATTAAGCACATTTCCTCTTATAATATTGAGAGGAAGAGTTCCCTCTTTTTTGGCGCGAGGCAGCATAAGGGCGCCTGGAAATTCTGGTGAGATATGATTGCCTGGGAGCGGATGAGTGCAGCTTGAGTGCCATAGCATGTCGGAGAGGGTGATATTGCAGGACATAGGATCGATGCATTTCCCTGCCTGGGGCGTTCCTCGATGGTGCTCTTCTGAAGATCGCAGAGTGCAGTCACTTGAGGCCTAAGTAGCATTGTGTTGTCAATTCAGGGGCAAAGGGTTGTGGATGGAGGCGTGTTTTTGCTAAGTTATTGCATGGTTTGTTTAAGGCAGTGAAGGAAAGAGTACTTGTTTAGGGTGGTGGGGTCACCACTCTGAGCTATCAGCTGCATTGGGGACTAGCTGTTAGTGGGGTCACCTCTCTGGGCTATCAGCTGCTTTGGGGACTAGCTGTTAGCGGAGTCCCCCCTCTGGGATATCAGCTGCACTGGGGACTAGCTGTTAGTGGGGTAACCTCTCTGGGCTATCAGCTGAAGTGGGGACTAGATATTGTGGGGTCACCTCTCTTGGCTGTCAGCTGCATTGGGGACTAGCTGTTGTGCGGTCACCTCTCTGGGCTATCAGCACAATTGGGGACTAGCTATTAGTGGGGTCAACTCTCTGGCCAGTCAGCTGCATTTGGGACTAGCTGTTAGTGGGGTCACCTCTCTGAGCTATCAGCTGCATTGGGGACTAGCTGTTGTGCAGTCACCTCTCTGGGCTATCAGAACAATTGGGGACTAGCTATTAGTGGGGTCACCTCTCTGGGCTGTCAGCTGCATTTGGGACTAGCTGTTAGTGGGGTCACCTCTCTGAGCTATCAGCTGCATTGGGGACTAGCTCTTAGTGTGGTTACCTTTCTGAGCTATCAGCTGCATTGGGGACTAGCTGTTGTGGGGTCACCTCTCTGTGCTATCAGCAGCATCGGGGAGTAGTTGTTGTGGGGTCACCTCTCTGCGCTACCAGGTGCATTGGGACTAGCTGATGTGGTGTCACCTCTCTGCGCTAACAGCTGCATTGGGGACTAGCTGTTAGGTGAGTCACCGCTCTGAGCTATCCGCTGCATTAGCGACAAGCTTGTGTGGGGTCACCTCTCTGCGCTACCAGCTGCATTGGGGACTAGCTGATGTGGTGTCACCTCTCTGCGCTATCAGCTGCATTGGGGACTAGCTGTTAGTGTTAGTCTCATTGAAAGTCACTAGAGAGCCTTTGGTTTATCGGGTGCAACATGTGACGTTGCTGATTGTCCGGTGTCAATACCAGGGTTCCCAGCCATTATACACTGTGCAGATTCCAATGAACTTCCAGCCATGATGCAGCATGTTCACTGGGTTTACAGTGCTCTCTTTTCTTTGTTTACAATGGGATGTTTTCTTTTGTTACAGTGGCATATTTTCTTTATTTACATTTAGTGTTGATGTATTTAGTGCTGATAGCAAATTACATGCCCTAAGCACATACACATTTAATATACAGTTAACAAGCATAACACATTCTTTAAAATGTCTAACATGAAAATAAAGCCATTTCCAGTTTATAAAAGCATTAAAATGCATCATAGATCAATACAACCTTCCCATACCTTTGTTCAACAATTCCTCTCTAGACCACTTATCATTCCCTCATTCCCGGTTATTAGCTTCTGCATTAAGAACCATCCCTTACTCAATGATTTCATCCATAGACTTCAGTTTTTCCAAGAATTGCTTCCATATGTGGAATGAAGCTGCAGTAATGACTGACCAAATGAATTGACATCAATGAGAGCCATCTTAATGATACAGAAACTGCTGTATCTTTTCCTGTACTGGAGAAGAAAGACTTTTTAGCCAGTAAGGATGAGGGGAGCTGTTTCTGTGTGCGCAGAACATAGCCTACATTCACGTTTATCTCTTGGTATCCCCCTCCACGTGCCAGTATATTCTTGCACTGGTGGCATATCCATGTGCGGATATAATGTAAATCTGTGCAGCATGTACTATTACACTTAGTGAGGTAGCTCAACGGGGAATTCAGTGGAAAACGCTACTTTACATATTTACCATATCTCTTGTTCTCATTCACTTGTCCTATATTTTCCACCGTATCACTCTATGCTGATTTCAACTTAAACTTTACCTCCACATGTGCTGTGTCCTCTGCATCAGTCAGAGGAATACCCACATCATTAGAGTGCAATTGTGCACTGGTACCAAGTTCACTATATATCAGATTTGAGCGGATTCCCCTTGGTCTGGCAGTTACCTATTTCACAGGTTCTGCCAGTACATTCCTCAGTGTAAGGGGTTCATCTGTTTTCTGCAAAGTTCGTTTATATAGCAAATATCTGGTTTTCTTCCAGCATGTTCTCAGTGAGGTTAGGCCCAGCTCGGCCTCACCAGACACTGCCTGAGGTACTCCTAACATGGTGCGCTGAAGGGTTACTATGCAGCCACCCTCCCCTTCACCTGACAATTCCTGATGTTCATTTGACTCTCAATCCAACCTAGCTTACATTCGTACATCACTAAAACCTACCTGATGCATGGAAGATGCTCTACCTACTGATATCATTAAACAGATCAAGAGCTCTGCCCTTGCACTTCTCCCAAAAGGTGAATCCCCCAATCATGCCATCTTTCCAGGTAACCTAAAAACAGGACTAATATGACTTCTCCTCAAAAAGGTCACCTTACCAACTACCAGCCGATCACGAGTCTTCCATAAATTAGAAAATAATCGAGAAAGCACTGGCAACCAACCCACTGATGAGATCAACCAATGAGATCTACATCGCAGCTAGCAATTGGGGTTCAGACCAACGCAGAGAGACCAGGTTATTGGCGATGCTCTCGTGATCGTGGAAACAGAGAAGCCTGACACCTGGTCCACCACAAACTCTCTGCTGTCTTTGACATCTCCGATCACGCCACATTGATCAACCTTCTCACTAACAGAATACGGATCACAGGCAATCACCTCGACTGGTCCGCCTCCTACATCTTAAGTAGACACTAGGCAGCCCAGATGGACAACTTCAGATCAGACCAAAGTCCAGTCACCTGCAGAGTCCCACAAGGATCAATCCTGCCCTCAGTGATCTTCAATCTCCACTTTGAGATGCTGGGGTCACTTCTCACTGACCCAAACATCTCCCTTGAGATGCTCAATTTCAAGAATTTCCTATGTGCACTGAGTTTTATTAAGTTATTAATGTCTTCACTTTTGCAGAAACTATTGCTCAGCTAAGTTATTTTTCATGTTCACAAAAACGATTACATCAACAGAAACATTTTCAATCAACATCCAATTTCTAACATCATCAACTTGCTTCATATCATTTTAAATTTCTCCCAATTTTATGTCCCAAAGCACCAACTTAATTTGTTATCGATTCATTCACGATAACATTCACAAAAGGCATAGCATTGACTTGACTTTTCAATCATTTATTAATTTCAATACACCTTAATGCCTAAATACCATACACCATTCAATCATTTCTTTATATTTATACTGCTAGAGCAGGCTCCACATTATTGCAATACATTCACTAGAACAGCCTTTAATGCTAGAACATCCTACACTGTGTTGCAGTACATTTCCTTTAATATAATGATGCTCCTAGAACAGCCGACACATGTTTCAGTCACAGGTCCATATAAATAAACCTGGGCCTAATGCTGAGCTTCTTCAGGGCTAGATTTACTGACTGTCTTATATTTGTGTGTGAGTTATTGCATGTTTTCTTTGTTGTATGTCTCGTAAATGACCCAATTTTGTACAAACATTTGCAAAATCTCTCATTTATTTTCAACCAATTTGGAATCTATTTTTTGGCGTGTTACTGAAGGTATGCTTCCAGTCAATCTATTGTGTTTTGGATCTCTTCAGTTATTTTTTCATCACCTTAAGTTTGGAGTTGAAGAGCACTGCATGTTCCAGATTTTCCATGTCAGATACAGCATATACAGATGCTGCACACTTATACGTCAAAGTGAAGCTGTGTTAAACACACCTCATGCCTCAGAGAGAACCTCCAAGCATAAATAATAAACCTACTTGAAGCTGTACCCTACAAAAACAGAATGTGTCCTACCAGGCCATCCAGCTCAACAGGAGACCATGCAAAGATGTGTAAATGACATGAACCTTGAAACCGAGGCTTCACTCCTCATCTAGTTCAAATTGCCATACCTCTTGGGTTCACTATCGACTGCAACCTCTACTTCTGGCAACACGTTACCAAAATATCCCAGACATCTGATATCAACTACTAGGCCTATGCAAGGTAAAATCCTTCCTACCAGAAAACCTCAGGACCACAGTCCATGCACCAGTAATCTCACGCCTTGATGGAGGGAATGCCTTCCTTAGTGGCATGTTGCCCACATACTTTGTCTCCCTAAGGGATGTTCAACATGCTGCTTCATGCGTGTTCATGTATCAAATACATTCAACAACATCTTCCCCGGCCTCAGGGTACTGCACGGGTTACTTATATCAGCCAGGATACTAGTGAATGTAGCCTGTTTCACACACAGCAGGACTACTACCCCAACGCCTTGCTACATCACTACAAAATTTGTGTGCTTACTGCAAGACTTGAGACAAAACTGGTGGATGAAGCAAAATTAGTAAACATGCCTTTTCTTTTCGAACTACACAACAGCCCATTGAAACAGTATCTCAGTCTCAATTTGGACTTCCCCCCTCACTCCTCCAATTCCGGAACAACCTCAAGACGGTTCTATGTCATTTCATCGCCTGCAATTTCATCCCCTGGCATTTGAACATGTACATGCTAATGAAAACGCCCATTTCGAATTTCTTTTTTTTGGGGTGGGGGTTACCCCCCTCTGACCCCTCCTCCCTCACTTATTTTTAGCTATTCCCTACCCCACTCGAAACCCTTATCTGCCCTTTCCCACTCCCCCTAAAAAAATCGATGAGCATATTTGTTGCAATATACACGTTAACATGTCAGGGGATGAAATTGCAGGCGATGAAAGGACGTTGTACCCTCAAGACACTCATTTTCAGGGAGTGCCATGGGAAACCTAGGCTGCTCAACTCTGCCTCCCAGGAGAAACCCACCACTGTAGGCAGGACATCCCAGATCTGCATCCGGAATGTGTCCCCTCTGGGGCTTGTTGACACTGTTGTTGTAATCCTCAACCAACATCGTACAATGCTCTGCTGCTCCTTAGATACGGGTTGTGTTATATAACCTCAAATAAGCCAACATTTAGATACAAATACACAATGGACATGTCTACTTAGGGACTTAGGATGAACAAGAGAACTAGAATAAAGAGTAGAGAGAGAGCGAGATAGAGAGAGAGAGGGAGAGAGAGAGAGTTAGAGAGAGAGAGAGAGAGAGAAGAGAGAGAGAGAGAGAGAGAGAAAGCTTAAAGAAAGCAAGACAGAAGGTGATAGAAAGAGCTAGAGAGAGAGAGAGGGAGAGGGAGAGAGAAAGAGCAGAGAGGGAGAGAGAGAGAAAGCTTAAAGAAAGCAAGACAGAAGGTGATAGAAAGAGCAGAGGAGAGAGAGGAAAGGGAGGGAGAGAGAGAGAGAGAGAGAGAGAGAGAGAAAGAGAGAGAGAGAGGAGAGAGAAAAGAGAGAGAGAGAGAGAGAGAGAGAGTAAGAAAGAAGACAGAGAGAGATAGAAAGAGCAGAGAGAGAGAGAAAGAGAAGAGAGAGAGAAGAGAGAGAGAGAAGAGAGAGAGAGAAAGATAGAGTAAAGAGCTAGAGAGAGAGGGAGAGGGAGAGAGAAAGAGGAGAGAGAGAGAAAGAGAGAGAGAGAGAGAGAAAGCTTACAGAAAGCAAGACAGAAGGCGATAGAAAGAGCTAGTGAGAGATAGAGAGTGAGAGGGAGAGAGAAAGAGTAAAGAGAGAGAGTGAGAGAGAGGGAGAGAGAAAGAGTAGAGAGAGATAAAGCTTAAAGAAAGCAACAAAAAAGGCGATAGAAAGCGCTAGAGAGAGATAGAGAGTGAGAGAGAGGGAGAGAGAAAGAGCTAGAGAGAGAGTCCATGTGACCTCGAGTTTCACCTCTTCATCCATCATTTTATATGTAATGTTTCTCGTTGCTATGGCGAGCTACACTGTATTATATCGCGTTATACGATAGTTGCAACTTTATGCAATGTTTGCAAAGTTTTGTGATGCCTGTGAAATAGAGCTAGGTCTGTGTCTTTTTGTGATGTGTGCAACGTTATTCCATGACTAATAACGAGCTCACATACTTTTAGGCTCAGGCGCCCAAGTGCCCTTACACAGACCTGGCAACACGTGTTGTTTTCCAAGTGTTTCCAACTCTTACCATTGTCAAGATGGCAGCAGCGTAGCCACGTCTTTGTTGGTACCAATGGACTGGGCACACTCCCTACAGGGAGAGAGCTGATTGGCCTGTGAGGGTCAGATGACTGTTAGCTGGGGTACTTTAAAGCCCTTTGGTGACAGACAATGATGCACGGTGCAATCGTGTTGCTTGTGTCTCACGTTATTCTCTGTTTTACATTTCCGTGGCTGGTGCTGATGCTGTTGGGCCTTGTTCTGAACTCGGGGATCTGCCTTACATTGTGAGGTCTGTCTGGAGTTAGAACACGAGTGTTCTGACGTATCTCTTATCCTGTCTTCAATGGTCGTTCTCTGTGTGTAATTGTGCCGCCCTATGCCACAGGCTACCGGTGTGGTATAAATAAATTCAATTAAATAAATAAAATAAATAAATAACATGTCATAGGTAAAACAGCAATACTGAAGCTCAAGCTGTCCTCATTCAGGAGGTCTGTCTTCATGCTTTGAATCCTCTCTGGAGTGAGTCATTCCGCCTGGGTTTTTCAATTGTTTTGGTTGGATTTTGTGAATGAAAACACGACTCTGAGGATGTACAGGCTTCTTTGGGTGGTGCATTTCTCCTTCTGGTTATATGCCAGCACATTTTATTGTAAATCGGAGTATATGGCGGTTATCAGGAGTGTGGAATCCTGGAGACTGTTGGGGGTGTGTCCAGACCCCCGGCAATTCCCTTAAGCCCCAAACCATGAAGGACTCACACACACACACGTCCTTCTGGCTCGGGCTTCCCGGTCGCACTGACGCGGCCGGGATGCCCCGTTTATTTATACGGCACGCGGCGGCGTGCAACGTCATGCCGCAGCGTGCGCGTCCCGTCATCGGGCAGCGCCACACTCCTCCTTTTTCGGGAGGACAAACAACAAA
>CM030325.1:1018310209-1018335209 GCA_002915635.3 Ambystoma mexicanum
TGACTAGATACGAAATTGTCCTTTTTGCGTCACACATCCACATTATGAGGTGTAGCACTTAGAATCCTGCAGAATTAATGCCACTGCCCATGGAAGAACTAGGTGAAAATGAATCACCTCCCCATGATTGCTTAATGGTTACTGAGGAAGAAACAAAAGGAAGAATTGATTTGACAGATACCCCACAAAAAGAGCCAGATGGAGAACTGTTTTGTGACGGCTCCTGTTTTAAATTACCTGATGGCACATCAACTGCTGCCTATGCTATCACTATGTTGAAGAGTATTGTAGAAAGCAAGAGAATCCCATACAACTCTGCACAAGCCGCGGAGATAATAGCGTTGACTAGAGCCTGTGAGATTTCTGAAAATCTGAATGTAAACATATATACTGACAGCCAATACGCCTTCGGCGTGGTTCATAACTTTGGCCGAATTTGGGCTGAAAGGGGTTTCTTGACATCACATGGGGCCAGGATTCAACATGGCCCTTTGATTGTACGATTACTGACTGCACTTACGTGTCCGAAGCGCCTAGCAATAGTGAAATGCGAGGCACATAAAAAAGTAACATGTAAAGTGGGAGAGGGAAACGCATTTGCAGACAGGATTGCAAAGCAAACTGCCACTGATTTGAATACTAAAATGTTGACAGTACAGTCTGAGGAAGTCCCCTGCATGATAGAAAATGGAATTGCTACTGTCAAAGAGATACAGGCAGAGGCCACTGCTGATGAAATACGAGGGTGGGCTGAGGGCTCTGCAGAATTCGATCTGGAAGGTTGCTGGGTAGACAAGAAAAGTAAAAATTGGATGCTGCCCAACTCCTATGTAACTACAATGATCATGATGGCCCACAGCCCTACTCACATTTGCGCCAAAAAGATAGTTCAGCATCAAGCTACAGTATGGGAGAACACACACATAAAGAAGAATGCCGAGAGGCTGGTCCGGAATTGTATCACCTGCCTACAACACAATGTGGGGAAGGGAACGGTGACTCCAACAGGCAGTTTCGGCCCTCCCTCGATGCCATTTGAGGTAATCCATTTTGATTTTTTAGAGATGGAGAGATGCCAAAACTTGAAGTATGTCCTAGTGGTTATATGTGCATTCAGTAAATGAGTGGAAGCATATCCATTAAAAGACTGCACCGCGATGAGCACTGCAAAAGTAATGTTAAAAGAGTATTTTTCCCGTTTTGGTTTGCCCCATGTCATATGGTCAGATAATGGTCCACATTTTGTGGGCGCAGTGATATTACAGATTTGGGCAGGTCTCCAGATTGACAAGAGATTCCATTTTTCTAGACACCCAATGAGTGCCAGTGTTATTGAATGCCACAACGGCATTTTGAAGGCCAAAATAAGCAAAATGTGCGCATGGAACAAGTTGAGTTGGGTGGACGCATTACCACTAGCGTTACTGTGCATGCGTACATCTGTGCAGGCAAGAACTATGCTCTCCCCATACGAGATAGTGATGGGGAGGCCGGCGAATGTTTGGTGTGCACCGCAGCCGAGACAGCTAAGGGAGCTTGAATATCCTGTGCTCAGCATGTATTGTAATCTGTTAATTCAAAAATTGTGTTTGATTCATCAGCAGGTGCATGAGGCATTACCAATCCGATACACTGGTCCAGGGCATACACTAGAAACCGGAGAATGGGTGCTGATCAAAAATGTTGAAAGGAAAACATCACTTGCACCCAGATGGCGTGGACCCTACCAGGTACTTTTAACAACGCAGACCACCATCCGCGTGGACGGAAGGAAAGTGTGAATTCATGCAACGCATGCCAAAAAGGTCCCATCACCGTCCAAAAGCTGCCTGATCGAGACAACCAGAAAGAGACAGTGGTCCCAGAAACAAAAGAAGCTGTTGCCAGTTCTTTGCAACAAAATCTGTCTAATCCTGAAATAAAGCATAGAACGAAGCCTGAAAAGATTGCTATAAAGGAGGAAGGGCAAAGAGTACCCCAACGTTGTCCAGCAGAACTTGCATCATTGCTGGCTGACACAAAACGTGTACCACTTTGGCGCCCACCATCTTTCATTGCGCCTTGCGCCGCAGCCCGCAACAAAATATGCATCATCACCTTGATGCCCACCATCATCTGTCATTGCACCACAGGCTGACTCCGAGCTTGAGTCTGGAAGTGCACCCACACTATTCATTGATCACACGATACCAGGAGCAAGGCGGTATAATTTGCGAAACCGGAAGAAGGAGTGATCAAATCTTCATTTCTTTTGATCTTTGTTGCCTCTGTTTCCAATTGCCGATGAAGTAGGAACCGGAGGCCTAGAGGAGAGTGGCGTGAGGGTTGTGCAAATCGGACAGCCCAAGAGTGAGGCTCCTCGGTGCTAAAAAAAAAGAAAATCCATGTTCAGATCACCCCTTACGGACAAGAGGGGCTCACATGGTACGAAGGCAATTGATAACTGCTCTGAAGTTCTTTGAGTAATGTGCAGATGCACCGAGATCTTGCCCAGCGTATAGCAATCCAGGCTGCTAAGAACTGGCAGAACAAACTGTTGACATTTACTGAACTTATTAACATTCGAACGAGTGCAACCGATAAGATATTCACGACGAACATTGTTGGAAAAGAAGAAAAGCGAGAGAAAAATGCCTGAACCACCTTTTGCCTCCTCCTGCACCACTGCTGATAATGGGTTAAACATAGAGACTGGAAGGTTACACAAAAAGAATTGGCGAAAAAATTGTATGCTGATCTTAACGATAATTATGTGCATAATGAGTATATTAGCCCAAATAATGACTGGTATTATGGTACTTGGAAGAAATACACCCCTTAGAAGTGCCCACTTGCCACAGCATGGTGGTAAGGGAATTGGTTGGTGTGTGCAGCCGATGCCATTGAGTGCTGCATGTTACGCCTCCCTGAGTGCATTATATTATTGGAAATGGAACGAAAGTGAAACTGGTCAATTAAATAGAACAAATAGGAATGAATTCGAAGAAATTATTATGAAACCTGTAGGTTGTTCTATATTTCACAAAGCACAACTGATCACACCAGTAGTAATGCCACAAGACAGATTATTAGTGCCCTATAAATCATCTGTAATCACGTTTTATATGAACCCAGAAGGAAATAAAGATACAGTGCCCCCCCTCCTAAACAGTAAATTACAGTCCACGCTCTGTCCCCTTTTGCCTGAGAAAAAAAGGGTTCCTATTTGGTAGGGACATTCACTAGATGCATGAATATAACATTCCTTGATAAGGAGGTCAAGCCAGTTTATGTAGGTGATCCTGTTTATTTTATATGTGGAGAAAAAGTGTATCTCCCTGGTTACCTAGAAACCGGGGAGGTACTTCTTCCTTGGGATTTTTGTTCCCAGAGGTATTCCTTTCAAGAACAGCTGATATAGCAAAACTGGCCAGGTCAAGACCATGGTGAAATGAGGAAGGAGGTTTGATCGCAGAGGACACAGCAAAATCATTCATACCATTTTGGGGGCCAAGCAATAAACTCCTATAATATAAGACAACTGTCTAGAATACTGGACAAAGCAATACATGGAACAACAGATATATTATACAATATGACATTAGAGGAAAAAGGAATTATATTAATGACACTCCAAAATAGAATGGCTCTTGATGTAATCCTGGTTGATCGTGGCAGAGTTTGCAAAACCATGGGATCAGTGTGTTGCATATTTGTAGGCGACTCCTCCCCTATGATTTTCGAAGCGATAAGAAAGTTGCACGTTTTAAGCTCTGACCTTCACCCCCTGAAGGGAGTTGGGAAATTAAACATAAGCTCCTGGTTCTGGGAGGTATTACGCTCATGGGGATGGAAATGAATTGCAATCCTAGTAGCAGTGCAAGGAATATTCATGACATGTTGTTGCATACACTGCGTACCCATAATATGTACTGAAATAAGTGAGGAGTGTGTACAGATGGTAGAAAAAAAGTGCACTACTAAATCAAGTACTCACGGTAATGATGAATCGAAGACAGTAAAAGAATTCATGGCAATCAATATTGATGACAATGAGGAGGAGACCAGTAGTGTGCAAGATTCAGAATCGGAATCAGATACTTGGTCGGAAGAGGATGCAATGCATGGATGTGGCGTTTGGCATACGGGCAAAGGGAGGGTTAGTCAGTCCAGAAAAAGTAGGCACCCCTCAATCATGTAAGACCAACCGTCTCATGTGTTTAGTATTAGAAATACATAGCCATAAGCTTGACTAAAGTGCAGCCATTTTGAGGTGATTGAAATCGCCATTTTGTTTCCTAACGTTTGCCTTTTGCTTTCTGTTAAAACTGCTTTGCTGAATACTTATTCTGTTCCACTAGTACATTATTGTTCATGTAAAGTGCAAGGGCACGAGAGACTTGTTGACATAACAAAGCAACCCAAACAGAAATACCTAGTCTCCTCCCTCACAAGTCCTTGGAAGTAAGCAGTGAGGCATTCTAATCAGTACACAGGTGCCAGCTAGTCTTGTTAATACAGTAGAAATGTTAGAAGCGAACATTAAGTGGCTTGAATTATGCTCTTCTTTGCGGCCCCCCTTCCCTGAGCCCTGTAGAGCCCCGGAGAGCAAGTTGACCCCCAGTACACAAATAGAAACTAGGAGATAGTGAGGCCTGGAATGTGTCTCTCCCCTGCACGCAGCTTGCTTGCAGAGAACAGAAGCAGTGTGTTCTTATAACAAAGAATTGTGTCTGCAGGCTCATGAATTTTCAAACTGTTGCTAAATAAATTTCTGAAGGTGTCATACTCGTCACCATTGTCAATCATTGTGCCCAATTCAAAAGAAATACATTATGGGCGGTATTGAATGTGTCACCGCTGATTGTAGGATGCTAGCTTTGAATATATGTAACTGTTGTACGATTCTCACTCTCTTGCGTCCCCCAGGGTCTGGAAACACACGTCGCGGGGCGTGGAACCCAGTTGGCCAACTGAGATTATTTGCTTTGCAATAAACACCAACTTTTAGGTATACAACCTTTGCCTGGCGTATCAGTTTGCGTGTGGTGATTGTGCCTTGATTCCATACGCAAGAATCCCCTAGGGGCCCCTTCAGTAGATCTGATAGATGTGCAAGCACAGTATTACTAGGCCTGGGCCCCTGGAGGCAACCTCTGCCTGAACCCCCTGTGTCCCTCTTGCAGATCAGAGTGATGTGGAGGCATAGTATTACTAGGCAAAGACCCCACCCCATACGTAACCTCTTTCTGAGCCCGCAGTAAACATCTTGCAGATCTGAAAATATGTGCAGGCACAGTAGCACTAGGCCTGGCCCCCAGAAGTAACCTCTGCCTGAACCCCTGTGACCCTCTTTGCAGATCCGAGTGTTGTCTAGGCACTGTATTACTGGGCATAGACCCCACCCATAGGTAACCTCTTTATGAACCCCCTGTAAACATCTTGCAGATCTGAGGGATCTGCTGGCACAGTAGTATTAGGCTTGGACCCCCAGAGGTAACCTCAGCCTGAACCCCCTGTGGCCCTCTGCAAATCTGAGTGATGTGGAGGCACAGTATTACTAGGCACAGACCCCGCCCCATAATAGGTAACCACTTTCTGAACCCCCTGTAAACATCTTGCAGATCTGAAAGATGTGTAGGCACAGTATTACTAGGCAAAGACCCCACCCCATGGGCAACCTCTGCCTGAACCCCTATAAACATCTTGCAGATCTGAGTGATGTGTAGTTCTAGGCCTGAGCCCCCAGAGGTAACCTCTGCCTGAACCCCCTGTGACCCTCTTGCAGATCTGAGTGATCTGGAGGCATAGTATTACTAGCCATAGACGCCCCCCATAGGTAACCAGTTTCTGAACCCCCTGTAAACATCTTGCAGATCTGAAAGATGTGTAGGCACAGTAGCACTAGGCCTGGCCCCCCAGAGGTAACCTCTGCCTGAACCCCCTGTGACCCTCTTGCAGATATGAGTGATGTGGAGGCACAGTATTACTAGCCATAGACGCCCCCCATAGGTAACCAGTTTCTGAACCCCCTGTGACCCTCTTGCAGATCTGAGTGATCTGGAGGCATAGTATTACTAGCCATAGATGCCCCCATAGGTAACAGTTTCTGAACCCCCTGTAAACATGTTGCAGATCTGAGTGATGTGTAGTTCTAGGCCTGAGCCGCCAGAGGAAACCACAGCCTGAACCCCCCGTTACCCTCTTGCAGATCTGAGTGATGTGGAGGCACAGTATTACTAGGCAAAGACCCCACCCTATGGACAACCTCTTTCTGAACCCCCTGTGAACATCTAGCAGATCTGAAAGAGGTGCAAGCACAGTATTACTAGGCCTGAGCCCCCAGGGGTACCTTTAGCCTGGACTCCCTGTGACCCTCTTGCAGTTCTGAGTGCTGTGCACTCCTATGACCTGGCCTGGCACCTCCGAGTGCTCTCCCTCGCGAAAACACAACAGGAGGGTCGTTTACAAATCAAGTTCTCCCAGCCTTTGAGTGCATGCGCAGGAGGCGCTGAAGAGGCACATATATCAAAATTCTATTTCCTTTTCCGTTCCCTGCGTGAGTTCCAAAAGCTCGTTATACATCCATCTCTGACTCAACGCAGAATTCGTGCAGTCAGAGCTCACGGGGTATATAATTCTGTTACCCTCATGGCTGCCCGTGAGATGAATGCATCAGCAGACAGATGGAAAACAGGCCCCAAACGATGCAAATGGCACGAAGGCGGTCTGAGACTCTGCACAACAACTACATCAGTCCCCAAGTCACTCTTAAGGAATGGCCAGCTGTGTGGGACTGCTAATGTTGTCTGCTTATTTGTTCCTTTCTAGTTTAAGCCTGCCAATCCTGCTTCACACTGTAGCATTCCTCACAATATGCACAGCTGCACAGTGCTTTTTCTAATACTCAGTAATGTGACAGGGCTTTATTAAAGGGGATTTGATCTCAGCATTCGTGTTCAGGATCCAAATAGTTGGAGATCTGAAGGGTGCTGCAAATGCAATTGCTAGAATAGGGGCTGCAGCCCTGGCCTCTCTAGATGTTTGGACAAGGAATCCCATGATCCCTCGCCATTGATTTTAATGGCAATGGCTGATAGGAGTTGTAGTCCAAAACAGCTAGCAACCTAAGAATCGCAGATGCTGCTCGTAGCAGCAGCAGCATTAGTTTAGTTACTGTAGTAGAGTCAGGGCTTTAAGTGAGCCGGGGCTAGCCAGGGCCGAGCCCCTCCAGTCTCCCAAAGCTCACCCCACTTAAAGCACTTAGTAGGGTGACCTAGCACATGACCGTGGAGTGTGACCCATTTGGAGCATGGAATCGTAAGTCAGAATCATGAGGCATATCGTGATAAGGCGTGCCACATTGACCCTTGCATATTGTGACAGAGCCTAGCAGTGGGTGAAGCATCACAGAGTGGCCAAAATATAAGCACGTTTATTTTATTTTATGCTTAATGCATTTTAGTTAAATTCGGAACGTTTCACATACTACAACACTCAAAGAATGTTCTTATAAAATACAATAACAATTACATCATTTCTGTAGAGAAAAATGTGTAAGTCCATTTTCAAATTTACCAGCATCCTATCTTTAATTACAATAAGATTACAAAACAAAATTCGTTTCCAAAAGCAGCAATTAGTAAGCATATTTCATTTAAAATGTGCCTTCATCTTATCTTTAAATCACCTACGTACCCCACAGCCATAATGTTACATTGTTCACTCTACTGTAGGTCACTCCACAGTACAAATCATCAGCAGTTCCACTTTCTCACCTTAATTGCAGATAATCATTTCTAAACAACCTGGTTTCCACAAGTCACCCTATTTGAAATAAACAATGTTTAATGAGAGAGCCCTCCTACTAATGCAACACTGCCAAAGGGTTTCACTCTTTAACCATTCTAAATCATAGACACATTTCTGCAAATACCGTCTATGCATAGTCTCTGAATTATAACAGCAGCGGAATCATAATTCCTTTCTTACAGAGCATGCATAGGTCTCAGAGTTCTGAAATAAGAGAAGACATTATTATCCCACGGACTAGTACCCAATGTATCGACACCAGAAGGTTGAAAGGCTGAGCTGGCCCTGCCAGGATTGAAACCTGCCGCAGCAGGCTGCACACAGATATCAGGAGCGAGCACTTAGCGCACTTGTGCTATCTGACCGGCATGTCAACACGTGTCTATTCGTCTCTAAATCTTGGGGGGATTTACACAATCGACATGTCTGTGGTGTGTGACCCTCCCAAGTGTTGCCCCTTTAAGGGAATGTGTTCCTCCCCTGTGTATTGCCCTTTTAACAATGGCCCATGCAAAGAAAGGAGCCCATGTAGGCATGTGCAGCAGAACGGCTGTACACTCCCAAAGAGGAATAACTGAGTCTGTCTCTCCTTCATTAGGTCTGCAGGCCCACACCGTGTGAGCACGTGGGATCCTCGTGCCGTGATGGTGGCAGAGGTCTGCATGGTCGTGGGCATCTGATGCCTCCTAGAACGCTCGGGCCTGCTGGATGTCTGTAGCAGGCCCCAACCCCCAGATGCATTGGTCCTCAATGGTGCCGATGCCCATAGCACCATGGGGCCTGCTGGGTGCCCAGAGCAGGCCCGCAAGTCATTGGTGATGAGAAGAAGAACTCCGCGGGGCTTTCTGTCCCAGTGGAGCCTATATTTATTTGTCTTCCTCCTTTGTTTAAGGGAATGAGGGAAGGAGCTGTCCACCGCTGGGGGTGAGAATGCGTCAGCCGTCCCCGCACCACTTGCAAGATCAAGCGGAGCCGCATCCATCCCCATCGGGATGGCGTGGAATGATCTGGAGGAATAATCTTCCACCCGGCCCGCTGTAAGGAGGGGGCTCGTGCGGCCGGGGTGGGAGTTTGTGGACAGCTATAGTGGCATGCGCTGATATGTGGCAACCACCGCAAAAGAAGAGAGGTGGGAGTGCCCGTGTTCCCCAGGCGAGAGGCAGAGGCCCGCAAGCAGGGACGGCTCGATGGCCCCTCCTGCAGCAATGGAATAAAGCGGCTGCAGCCGCGTGAGGAAATGGAGTGGCTGCAAGAGGATAACCTGGGCATTTGTCCATCAGCTATACCATATGCATCACCCATTACTCATTCTTGCCAGCCCCTTTCCTTTCCCCTCCAGTAAGGTGCTGAATGAGACGTTTTCCTTTGGTTTGGCATAACAAGGCCGCAGATTTATTTTCACACATATCTATAACCACAGCAAACAGATATTGAAAATAGCTCCAAAGATGCGGCGACTGCTCCTCGTCCTGCTTCCCCTTTTTATCCATGTCCATTGCAGGCCAACTCCCCCAAGACCTTCGAGTCTGAGAACCGCCTGCCCCTGCAGGTATTTGCGGACTGGGGGAGCGCCGTTTGTTGGGGGGAAGCTGAGCCCAATTGCTACCGCCAGGCACCCCGCCATTTAGGCTCCCAGGAGGCGCGGTCCAGAATGGGCAAAGCCCCTTCCGGTTTAGCAATGGCTCATTCGGAGTCTTTCTGTTCTCATTGGTCGCCACAACACCGCCTGGTCCTCCTGCGACAACGACGTCCAGGCTCTGCCTCAGCTGTAGGGTGGGAGGGTGGGAAAACGAAAATCCTCTCATGCTTGGCGGGCGCCCGGCTGCTGGAAGAGCTGCAAGTGCTCCTGTGCCGGGCGCCTGCCGCTTATGAATCCCAAGCTCCTCCCCTTTCTTTTGTTGCCCTTTGCGGGCTTTTGCAGCGCTTGGCGCTCTTTTTCTGCCTCTTGCCGCCCTCTCCCTGCCCCCGCGGGGAGGGATGAGAGAGCGGAAGGAGGAAGGCCCCTGCCCCGGTTATCGGGGTGCCTCCTCCATTTCCCTTCGGTCTCCGTTCGTCACCTTCATAACCTGGGCATTTGTCCATCAGCTATACCATATGCATCACCCATTACTCATTCTTGCCAGCCCCTTTCCTTTCCCCTCCAGTAAGGTGCTGAATGAGACGTTTTCCTTTGGTTTGGCATAACACGGCCGCAGATTTATTTTCACACATATCTATAACCACAGCAAACAGATATTGAAAATAGCTCCAAAGATGCGGCGACTGCTCCTCGTCCTGCTTCCCCCTTTTTATCCATGTCCATTGCAGGCCCAACTCCCCCAAGACCTTCGAGTCTGAGAACCGCCTGCCCCTGCAGGTATTTGCAGGACTGGGGGAGCGCCGTTTGTTGGGGGAAGCTGAGCCCCAATTGCTACCGCGCAGGCACCCCCGCCGTTTAGGCTCCAGGAGGCGGCGGTCCAGAATGGGCAAGGCCCCTTCTGGTTTAGCAATGGCTCATTCGGAGTCTTTCTGTTCTCATTGGTCGCCACAACACCGCCACGCCAAAGGTGGGTTACCGCCCAACGAAAATCCTCTCATGGTTGGCGGGCGCCCGGCTGCTGGAAGAGCTGCAAGTGCTCCTGTGCCGGGCGCCTGCCGCTTATGAATCCCAAGCTCCTCCCCTTTCTTTCGTTGCCCTTCGCGGGCTTTTGCAGCGCTTGGCGCTCTTTTTCTGCCTCTTGCCGCCCTCTCCCCTGCCCCCGCGGGGGGAGGGACGAGAGAGCGGAAGGAGGAAGGCCCCTGCCCCGGTTATCGGGGTGCCTCCTCCATTTCCCTTCGGGTCTCCGTTCGTCACCTTCAATAGAGAGGTCGCAGCCGCAAGAAAGAACATACCTCCGGCCTGGGGGAAGCGTTGTGCTGCCCCCAGGGGAAAGAATGAGGCGGTGGGTGCCTGCCTGCTGCCCCCGACCGACGAGGGAGAAAACAATGAGAGAGAGAGGTCTTGGGCCGGGCGGTATAAACTGTGTACATGGGCTGCCCGCTGTCACTAGCAATGCGGGCAGCACTCTGCTTTGCCAGCGGCCCTGGCTGCAGCAGGAGCAGGCTGCCGGGAGAGAAATTACAGCAGCTCCATGTTGGAGCGAGAGTGAAAGGTTCTCCGGCGTCGGAGCTGAATATAAGAGTGCACGTGATTCTGGCCGTACCAGACCAATCAGCGGTGAGTTGCCGAAGGAACTCTTGCCTGGGGAGAGAGCTGTGCTCCCTCAGGTAAGAATGAGGAGGGGGTATGTTTATTAATTTATTTTATTTTTACCGCGCTGGCGGACACGCCTGGAGGCACAATAGCGGACCAAGTGAACATACAAACAGGCAACAAGAATTTATCACAACAGAAACAGACGGAAGAGCGGAAGAATTCAGAGTTTAAGGGCCTCATTATGAGTCTAGCATTAGCCGTGCTAGTAAATACCAGCACTGTTGCCGCTGGAGTAATTTTATTTCTGGCGCCCGGCAATGGGGAATTACCGGGCATTACAGCCCCAGTGGTCCCGGTAATTCCTCATTGCCGGGTGCCAGAAAATATTACTCACCATTCCCATTTGAGTCCCATTGGACTCAATGGGAATGGGGAGGGCGGATGCACTAGCACCATTCAGAATTGTGCCGGTGCATCCTTCAAGGTCTGCGAGCGGGTGCCGTTCCGCCCGCCAGGTCAGACCTAAGTACTCTACGCACCAGTAGGCATTAAAGGAATGGTTCAGTCAGAAATATTATTGTCCCTATGGTTCAGCCATGTGCTTCTAATCTTAATTCGATCGATCGTACAAACATTTCATATGCACCCTACCCGAGTTTTCGTCTCATGAACACAAGCAAAATCAGGCAACAGCGCGCGGCCATCTTGTGATAATCTTATCACTTGCTGCATCGCCCTGGGTGAGCTGCGTTTGAGGCACTAAATCATATCCCCCGCCCCTGAGCCTGACATCACCAAAGCATTTATATTTTCTGTCTCTCTCCGTGACGTTGCTGGGCATCGTGGCCAAACGCGCCCAGTCGTCACCTACGCGACTAGACGTGGAATCCGGAAAACAACACACATCATCTCACTGCGCGTCGCGTCACAATTAGGAATATGAAACTGTGCTTTAAGAGGAAACAACAAGACTGTACAATTGGCAAAGTACATTTATTTCACATTAAATGTTTCGATAACAGTCGGCGTGTGACCGAATCAATTAAAATAGAAATTTTTTTCTTTGCTCTCGTTTAATAAATCCACAAATGTTTATCATGAGTAATGAGCTGTTCCTTTGGGGTACACAGGGTGTTCGTTTTGGGTAATCGAAGTACTTCGGTCGCATGGTGAATTGCAAGGCTGGTGCTTCAACTTGGCACTAGACCACTGTAAAGGTTGTTATGTTGTTCCTAATCGCCGGGTACCGCATAGGACAGATTGGACCTTGTCTGTCGTCCCAAAATACGGTCAAGTAGATCCAGCGATTGACATGTAGCTGCAGCAGGCAGTTGAAGAAGCATTGGTCGGGGTCTGGAATAGATGACAATCGCAGAACGGCACGATGTACCTGTTTGCAAAAGATAAAAATCGAAAAGTGTCTCAGTAGCCGATCTTCATTGAAATTATTCATTTCCTTTATTAGCAGAGAGGTGACACAAAGTGAACCGAGAGAATACAATGTCGAATATCAAAGTACTCTGCTATTTGCTTATGCGGATAGTGCGAATGAGAATGTTGAGCTCTAAACGTAATGTGTAAATTGGGGCAAGAATTCGAGGTGCAAAAACAATGTATGATTTATTAGCGTTGAGCCAGGGAGAAACGAGTGGTGGTCTACATGCCTCTCGATGCTGGCCTGCCCTGTTGCCCGGTAGATAGAAGTACTAGCACTTCATTGCAATATGCCAAACAGAACGAACAAGACAATGTCACCCATCAGTAACGGTCAGCTATTCGTATTTCGATTAGTTCTGGTATGAAATCGTCTAAAGAGAAACGTACATTATATTCGTAATTTCCATTCTCTAGGCGTAATTCAGACCGTGATGCAGAATCCTCCGTTCGTGTCAACGTTTTCTCAAAAACTGAACTTACATGTAACTAGGTGTAGTTTCTGAATGGGCAACCTTATATCATACGTTATTACACCCCCTTCAATTCAATCCCTTTAGGAATGGTCCCTGCCTCTCAAGGTCAAAAACAATAGAACCTTATACTGTGCGAGGGACGCGTGGGGCCTCACAGCCCCCAAGCCGAAATTCAAAGCTGGTGACCTTCACTCAAAATGAACGTACATTCTTACTTTACAACATCCCGTGTCAACGCATCCATGAGAAAATTAATTTTGAAACACAGGCTCAGGAAATAGGGGGCAGCTTGTTGTTTGTGGCACTGCTCAGCTGTAGGTGAAATTTGCCGGTAGGGCCACCTCTGCTTATCTCATGGCCTCCTACCCCATGGCATGTTTTCACAGTCAGTACTTCTTGCGTGCCTAGAATGTTTTGTGGCCTAGGTCTAATCCCTTTTGTAGGTCCAGCAGTTATTCAGATTTTTGCGGAACTTTATTGCAAGTCAATGGCCAAAACCCAAATATTCTTACACACTGTTGCCCATTGGTCATTAACACGAAAAATGAAGGTCCCACAGTATCTCAAGTAAACTGTGAAATGTGAAAGCAATCGTAATAATTGTCATATATTCTTAAGAAAAGGACTGAGAGGATAGATTTCAAAAGACAAAATGCATACTTTATTTATACAGATTATAGAAACATTTTTTGCAAAAATAAAAACTGACGGTCATCATTTCAACCGGGATTTGAACGATTTAACAAGCTCTGCTTTTGGTGGACATGGCACGCTGGCAATGTTTTGTGGCAATGTATGTGTGCTCTGAACAGATTTGTGCGCGATTCCATGAGTATGCATCTCGACGACATTAACAATGAGATTTTTCACAAAATCGATTTCCATTTTTTATCATATACTGGCTTAATCACCCATTTTTTGCTTCTTTTTGTAAAGGCCGTTATGAATCGTATGCGAGCAGTCCTAGATTGTTCCCGGCCCACATTCTCGTTATGCATAATACGCTAGTAAAGTCCTACATTTCATCGCCTGGATGCCAAAATGCAATCTCTTTGGCCTGTACTTTAGGCACATATTGTGGAACACCTCCAAATCTCCTGTGTGGCAGAGTTCTGTGCGTCCCTTCAGATCTCTTGATAGAGTTTTATCAAACACAATCTTCTCAAGGGCTTTGTGTGGCGGTATCACCCACTTCTTCCTCCGTGCCTGCTCTGGGACAAAGGCCATGTTCACATTGGTGGAAATGTTGGTTTTCTGTCCAGTGGTGAACGTTGGAACAGCGGTCATCAGTGAGCGCCATTTTTCCAGTAGAATTTCCACAGACCCATCACATGTTTTGGAGCTCCTCCAAAGATGGTTGCTGAAAGACTGGACCATTGCAAATACTTTCAAACCTTTTTTTTCCCCTGCAGCCGAGATTTTTTTATTAATTGATTTGGCAACATGCCATACATCAAATTGATGTTTAATATTTGGATACTGCTCTCTCATTGTCTTGGCTATTGAAACGTGTCTGTCCGTGGCTATGAGTTTGATTTGCATTACCCTCGATCGTAGATCTTCCAGTGATTTTATAAAGCCAAGTTTCTCCATGGCCACCGAGGATTTACATTGGGACACCTGCACGACCACCGAACTCACAATTTTCTTACTTTCCATGTCCTGAAGATGGTAGGTGCAGTACTTTGAAGAAAATCTGGGGCTGTCACACTGTCCATCGCCGGCTAGCCTGAACCGTTTGTCGGGGAATGTACTTTGAATAGCCAATTGTTCAATTTTCCAAGCTTCACTAATGACATGGAATAGATAATCAGGTTGGTATTTGTAGTATTGCGTTTTAGAAATGAAATGGAGTCCCACAAACTGAAAGAAACTGGCTAACTTACTGAAACTAGAGCCACTGAAAAGTAAAGCTGCTGCACACAGTAGATTGCCAGCTGGCAGTTTCCCCAGCATCGGTTGAGCGGACCATGAAAATGCTTTATGTGACTGTTCACAGGTGGCATGTATTTTCAGGTTACTGCCTTGTGTTAGACGAGTCACGCTCACCAATGGCTTTCCACATACTTCCTCTCCCACTGAATGCACACATTTCAGCATCTTTATAATCTCCATCAAGCTGCTGTCGAATACTATGCATTTGGCCTCTTTTATTATACTGTCATCGGGCAATACTGTTGTTTTGGACTGAACCGTTGTGGACATATCAGCCAAACCGGACATACTATAGCCGATATCTTTGTCTGTTTCCTCGGTCAATAGTGTTGATGCTTCAGTTTCTGTCATTTCAACATCTGTTACTTGACGATGGATAGGAGAAAACATCAATGTGGACTGTTTTTTGGGGGGCATTTTTTGGCGGGTGTCGATTGTGTCAAGTGCTCATCGAGTAATGTAAAACTATCTTCTATAAATTCAATTGCGCCTTCCTCTGGCGGAGCGGGCGCATTGTAGCAATGGTCCAAGAACACTTTGCTGGAATCGCCGGTCTTATGAAATTCATTTTCTGGCCATTGGACATAGGCATCTCGAGTATGAACACGACGCGCCTCAATGAATAGTTCCTCCATGGTGAAAAAAGTTTGGCAAGCAGCATCTGTCATTTGTATCGCTGTCTGTGTCTGCATAGTCTGTACTCGATTGGGCAACTGCAGGACAGATAGGAAAAGGTATGTTCAGTGTAAATCCAACATATAGTGTTGTACAATTGACATAAAAAGCATATAATGAAGGATTTAGCACAAAACATTTGCCAACAATAGAAAGTGTTTATAACTAACCTTATTTTTATTTCTTTTCTTTGAAACCTTCTGTACTCTAACATCAGCAAACTGGCGGACCGACTCTGATACACGTTCCTCCGGTTCAATATACGGTTCTTGTATACATCCCTACAAAAAATAGTATCCATTTAAAATAAGTAATTGGCATTACACATCTAATTAGACCGACTTTCTTTATTCGATGGTACTGTCAGTCCGCATACCTCTGGCTCCGGAGCAACTGTATGGTCTGTTTCTGGAACAACCACAATGGATAATGTAATTGTAGAGGACGCGGCAGCATCTCCCTGAAACACAGTACTTCCATTAGTAAGGTCGAAAAGATTCGAAACGGGACAAAGACGACAAAGGTACATATCAACAGTAAAGTGGTAAAGAAACATTGTGCAATGCAATGAGAGGTTGCGAAAATATGATCAGATTATCTTGTCCTATTGAGCTATGAAGACCCATACCTCTGACAACGGATCTACTACGAGAGGTGTACGGATTGTAGTGGACGCTTCTGCATATCCCTGAAACACAGTACTTTCATTTGTGAGTTCGAAAAGATTGGAAACGGGACACACAATTTGGAAAGACGACAAAGGTACTTATCAACAGTAAAGTGATAAACAAAAATTGTGTAATGCAATGATACATTGCAAAAATATGATCACATTATCTAGAATTCCATACATAAAACCAGTCTGGAACAGAATAGCTAGGTAAGGATTACCTGATACGCACTCGAAAGTGATTGATGACTCCAGACAACACGTGGATGTTGAATCTTGTTCCTTCATATTCGGTGGATAGTCATGGAGTGGTAAAGGGAAAGTATTATTCAATTTAGAAATTCAAACATTACAAAATGGCATGTAAGGAGACTGAATACTAGAAAATTACACTTATTGAAACACATAATATAGCATAGTTATCCGTCCCCATAAATCATTTTTCTATGTGGGTTCTACAAAACAAGGACTGATGTTTAGCAAAAAAGTAATTATTTCAGCAGCTATTTAATCACATAAATATGGAAAGTACTATAAGTGGCATTTACACCAAAAATACAGGCGTAAAGCTAAATCCGGAAGCGTGACTCACCTGTGGCGGCATTTTCACGAGTAAAGTCGGAATAGCGTTTGGGAGCAATTTCCAAGTTGCTCTTGGTTGATTCCTCTTTGTGTACAAGGATGTGTCGTACATATCCGGTGAGAAGTGCAGGCTGCAGATGCGGTATCGATGACCCCTCTTGTCCTCCAAGACTTGTTTGACTCTACTTTCAAGGTCTTCCAGTGGATATCCGCAACATCTGACCCATTCTCTTATTCGATCAACAGTCTTAGGGAATACATGCATTGTAATGCCTTCGGATTTGTCATGGGTCTTTGAAGGGCAACCGAAAATAGAACATGAAGGCATTGTTGTAAATTCTGCAAAATAAAGGTCAACATTATTAGAAAATTATTTTGCATAAACATGTGAGAAAGAATGAATTGGACCATACATTGTTCGATGCACGCTTTCTTTTGGGCACCACAGCAAAACCAGTGCAGCATTTGCAGCTGTATTATAGGATACATTTCACAAACGATTCATTGATGTGTTGAAAATCAGAACAAGTTACTCCTCCCTTGAATGTTCTATCATGCACGAAAATGAAACATGCTTATACTACAGGCACGGTCGGCGATGGATGCAATACGATGCCAATTGACAATGATAAAAATTGATATGCCGATAACATAACAAAAGAAACTCAAGTCAATAGCAATGATAGAAAATTAACATAGCACTACAGAGTTAGATACTTCGGAATAGATATAAATTTACAAATGAAAGAGATTTTATTAGGATACATGCCTTACCTTGACCAACAAACAGCTGGATTCAGCAAGCAGAGTAATTAGTGGCAGGAGAACAGGGAGATGTTCACAGGTAGCACACTGACGAGTTCACTCGAAGCGGTCACAGAGTAGCACGTTCACGAGTTGACTTGCAGTGCTCAAGGATGTTCTCATTGGTAAATATCCAGTGGTTTATAAAGAATACCAAAAAATGGTGTGTTTTTGAATGAATGACGTGTATATGTCGTGGCATTATGTACATTTCAGGGGCGCGGTCTGCTTCTGGGGAGGCCTGCCTGGGACACGGGGTCTGAGGAGTCCATGTGAGCAATGGCCCCTGGGCGTGGGATACCTTTTGAAGTGTACATGTTGTTGGCACCTTGGCCGTTCGCGCTCCTGACAGAAGCCCATGGCAACGCACATCCGCCGTGCAAACTGCCTTGATAGTGGGGTGGGATGGATGGGCTGGGAGGCGTGTAGACAAGGCACCGGAGCACTGCTCAATGGAGACACACTTATGTGTTTTGCAGGGGCGCGCTCTGCTTCAGGGGAGGCCTGCCTGGAGACACAGGGTCTGAGGAGGCCATGTGAGCAATGCCCCTGGGTGTGGGATACCTTTGAAGTGTACATGTTGTTTGGCACCTCTGCCGTTCGCACCCCTGACAGCACCCTTGGCAGCGCACATCCACTTGTGCGAACTGCCTTTGATAGTGGGGATGGGATGGATGGGCAGGGAGGTGTGCAGACAAGGCTCCAGAAACACTGCTCAATGCGACACACTTATGTGGAATGCAGGGGCGCGGTCTGCTTCAGGGGAGGCATGCCTGGAGACACGGGGTCTGAGGAGGCCATGTGACCAATGGCCCCTGGGTGTGGGATACCTTTTGAAGTGTACACGTTGTTTGGCACCTTGGCCGTTCGCGCCCCTGACAGCACCCCATGGAAGCACACATCCACTGGTGCGAACTGCCTTTGATAGTGGAGGGGGGATGGATGGGCCTGGGGCATGCACATAAGGCACCGGAACACTGCTGAATGGAAACACACTTGATTCACTTAAAAACTGAAACAACCATTGATAAAAAATATGTTGTGTTTTATTTGGTTTCTTATTTTGATGGCACAAAAATACTATACATTGTAAAGGTCTGGTTGCAGCTCAGCGAGGGAAAATACCCTGTACTGACCACTGTCGCTGAGGAAAGTTTGTCTAATGGTGCCAACGACACAGGCGGGTATTACTTGTCGAACACGGTGTCCAAGCCTCCCATGAAGCCACCATGTGTACGAACTTTAGGCCACCAGCCGGTACCACCTATGAAAGAAAAAGATACAATCTGTTTTTAAATGACCAAGATAAGTGTATTAAACCTTAGTTGTCAATTACAATTCTTGTATGCAATGGCATTTTTGCCAGGACAAATGCTAAAAACTAGACACTGCACAATATTAAACGACTTTTATGCGACTATTACTAGAGAATTGCAAGACTAAACAGATATGACAATGATATCTTGAAGTTACGAGAATATAGGGGACAACCGTGAAAAAGTAGTGGCCTAACTGACATCACAACCAGAATACACTTACTCGTTACTTGGATTATGTGGGCGAACTGTTGTGCGAAGTTCGTGCATAAGCACCATCATTATCCTCAACACGGACCGTGTGAAACAGACTGCGGTGAAGTCTGGCAGCTCGGTAATGCATTGCGGCTTTGGATCGCCTTACGATATGTAGGACAAGCATCCAGAGTTTTCTCAGCAGCAGCAGTTCTCCACCTCGGTTGGCATTTGCGCGCACCGATTGCAGGTACACCAGGTGGAAACACCGTCCATGTGACTAGGCCAGGCTCTTCATCTGTTAAAACGTCCGCCCAACTGTTGTCCAAATCCCCATCGTCTACAGAGCTTGCTCGTTCCAGTAATTCCTCCTTGGAATACTCGGGCCCATACAGGTAGGGCATTATTGTTGCCATTGTGTGGTAAAGAAACTAAAATAATTTATAGCAGTCGTACTGGTATCTGTTCACACGGGCTACAAGCAACGAAGGTAGCTGACCAGAGGACAGAAACGAGTCACAGAATACTCAAAGAAATACAGCGAGAGGAATGGAAAAGAAAATCTGCTGTTGTGTGTTGTGAAACGCTCTGTTTATACTTGTCGAGGAAAGAGGCTTCCTGCCATTTCCATGGCGACACATCATTAGCTGAGGCGCAGAGAATGTTGACACGAGACGTGCTTTGGTGTTGTGAAATGGGCGGTATGTGTCTAGTGATGTCAGGATCAGGGGTGGGGGATGTGATTTAGTGCCGCAAACGCAGGTCACGCAGTTTGATGCGGAAAGTGATAAGATTATCACAAGATGGCCGCTGCCTGCTGCCTGATTTTGCTTTTGTTCAAGAGACAAAAACTTGGCAAGGTGCATAGGAAATGTTTGTACGATCGATCGAATTATGGTTAAAACCACATGGCCAAACCATAGGGACAATAATATTTTCTGCCCAAACCATTCCTTTAAATACGACTGGCCAGATACTTTGGAGCTTGCCCCGAAAGGTAATTATGCGTAATGCACATTGCCCGGAAAATAATCCAACTGCGAATAGGGTGCCAATGTGTACAGCTCTCCTAGGCCGATGTGACATGGTCTCTCCTTTGAAGCACTGCCACAATGCGCATATCTAACACATCATTATCATTATCATTACAGTCAACAGGACGGAACTACGCTGCCAGTGTATTAACACCGAGTACAAGCCTTTCTCAGATCGCCAACATTGAGCTCATCTCACATGGCACCCACTGCCCTTAGGAGGAAGTCATTGCCACAATCAAGAGTGGGAGTCAGATCTGCCTGGACCCCGAGGATAAGTGGGTCAAATTGATCACATGCTATTTTCTGCACAGGGCTTTCCACCCCAAACGAGGTCAGAAGGACGAGATCCATCCCAATGAGGGCCTGTAACTGATAGTGCTGATAGCTGATTTAGTCCCATCAAAAGACTAAACCTCCCAAGTGCCGGAGAGGGAGCCATTTTAGGCATTTCTGGGGACGCATGAATGTACATTTATTTCTTGTACTTTGTGACATTTTGTAACTTTTCAATGTGTTCATGATTCTTAATCCAATCACATAATCGATTTTTTTTCATAAACATTTTACTAAGCGTGACATATTCATATTCCCAATCCGGCAACCAATCAATTCCTTTAAATAATTCTAAATTCATTTTCTCGAATGTACTCAGATTATTCTATTTGGTCTGGTTCAGATGTTCACGCAGCATGCTAAGAAGTGGGCACTGTAGTTTCTTGATGGCTATAATAGTCCACTCTAAAGACAACTGTTCCTGCTAAGGACATAAGTCCCAGTTCTCATCTTATGGCTTCTATTGCGATGCTTTGCGCTAGTCGCAATATATGTCATCAAATTGTTGTCTCCAATACATCAAGCCATTTCAAGTCACTTATGTAGATCGCTTCCAGTCCATGAACTATGACCCGGACAACCAACTTTTTATAGTCCAATATCACCTCCATTAAGCACATTTCCTCTTATAATATTGAGAGGAAGAGTTCCCTCTTTTTTGGCGCGAGGCAGCATAAGGGGCCCTGGAAATTCTGGTGAGATATGATTGCCTGGGAGCGGATGAGTGCAGCTTGAGTGCCATAGCATGTCGGAGAGGGTGATATTGTAGGACATAGGATCGATGCATTTCCCTGCCCGGGGCGTTCCTCGATGGTGCTCTTCTGAAGATCGCAGAGTGCAGTCACTTGAGGCCTAAGTAGCATTGTGTTGTCAATTCAGGGGCAAAGGGTTGTGGATGGAGGCGTGTTTTTGCTAAGTTATTGCATGGTTTGTTTAAGGCAGTGAAGGAAAGAGTACTTGTTTAGGGTGGTGGGGTCACCACTCTGAGCTATCAGCTGCATTGGGGACTAGCTGTTAGTGGGGTCACCTCTCTGGGCTATCAGCTGCTTTGGGGACTAGCTGTTAGCGGAGTCCCCCCTCTGGGATATCAGCTGCACTGGGGACTAGCTGTTAGTGGGGTAACCTCTCTGGGCTATCAGCTGAAGTGGGGACTAGATATTGTGGGGTCACCTCTCTGGGCTGTCAGCTGCATTGGGGACTAGCTGTTGTGCGGTCACCTCTCTGGGCTATCAGCACAATTGGGGACTAGCTATTAGTGGGGTCACCTCTCTGGCCAGTCAGCTGCATTTGGGACTAGCTGTTAGTGGGGTCACCTCTCTGAGCTATCAGCTGCATTGGGGACTAGCTGTTGTGCAGTCACCTCTCTGGCTATCAGAACAATTGGGACTAGCTATTAGTGGGGTCACCTCTCTGGGCTGTCAGCTGCATTTGGACTAGCTGTTAGTGGGTCACCTCTCTGAGCTATCAGCTGCATTGGGGACTAGCTCTTAGTGTGGTTACCTTTCTGAGCTATCAGCTGCATTGGGGACTAGCTGTTGTGGGGTCACCTCTCTGTGCTATCAGCAGCATCGGGGAGTAGTTGTTGTGGGGTCACCTCTCTGCGCTACCAGGTGCATTGGGGACTAGCTGATGTGGTGTCACCTCTCTGCGCTACCAGCTGCATTGGGGACTAGCTGTTAGGTGAGTCACCGCTCTGAGCTATCCGCTGCATTAGCGACAAGCTTGTGTGGGGTCACCTCTCTGCGCTACCAGCTGCATTGGGGACTAGCTGATGTGGTGTCACCTCTCTGCGCTATCAGCTGCATTGGGGACTAGCTGTTAGTGTTAGTCTCATTGAAAGTCACTAGAGAGGCCTTTGGTTTATCGGGTGCAACATGTGACGTTGCTGATTGTCCGGTGTCAATACCAGGGTTCCCAGCCATTATACACTGTGCAGATTCCAGTGAACTTCCAGCCATGCTGCAGCATGTTCACTGGGTTTACAGTGCTCTCTTTTCTTTGTTTACAATGGGATGTTTTCTTTTGTTACAGTGGCATATTTTCTTTATTTACATTTAGTGTTGATGTATTTAGTGCTGATAGCAAATTACATGCCCTAAGCACATACACATTTAATATACAGTTAACAAGCATAACACATTCTTTAAAATGTCTAACATGAAAATAAAGACATTTCCAGTTTATAAAAGCATTAAAATGCATCATAGATCAATACAACCTTCCCATACCTTTGTTCAACAATTCCTCTCTAGCCCACTTATCATTCCCTCATTCCCGGTTATTAGCTTCTGCATTAAGAACCCTCCCTTACTCAATGATTTCATCCATAGACTTCAGTTTTTCCAAGAATTGCTTCCATATGTGGAATGAAGCTGCAGTAATGACTGACCAATGACTTACATATGAGAGCCATCTTCAATGCTACAGAAACTGCTGTATCTTTTCCTGTACTGGAGAAGAAAGACTTTTTAGCCAGTAAGGATGTGACGAGCTGTTTCTGAGTGCGCAGAACATAGCCTACATTCACGTTTATCTCTTGGTATCCCCCTCCACGTGCCAGTATATTCTTGCACTGGTGGTATATCCATGTGCGGATATAATGTAAATCTGTGCAGCATGTACTATTACACTTAGTGAGGTAGCTCAACGGGGAATTCAGTGGAAAACGCTACTTTACATATTTACCATATCTCTTGTTCTCATTCACTTGTCCTATATTTCCACGTATCACTCTATGCTGATTTCAACTTAAACTTTACCTCCACATGTGCTGTGTCCTCTGCATCAGTCAGAGGAATACCCACATCATTAGAGTGCAATTGTGCACTGGTACCAGTTCACTATATATCAGATTTGAGCGGATTCCCCTTGGTCTGGCAGTTACCTATTTCACAGGTTCTGCCAGTACATTCCTCAGTGTAAGGGTTCATCTGTTTTCTGCAAAGTTCGTTTATATAGCAATATCTGGTTTTCTTCCAGCATGTTCTCAGTGAGGTTAGGCCCAGCTCGGCCTCACCAGACACTGCCTGAGGTACTCCTAACATGGTGCGCTGAAGGGTTACTATGCAGCCACCCTCCCCTTCACCTGACAATTCCTGATGTTCATTTGACTCTCAATCCAACCTAGCTTACATTCGTACATCACTAAAACCTACCTGATGCATGGAAGATGCTCTACCTACTGATATCATTAAACAGATCAAGAGCTCTGCCCTTGCACTTCTCCCAAAAGGTGAATCCCCCAATCATGCCATCTTTCCAGGTAACCTAAAAAACAGGACTAATATGACTTCTCCTCAAAAAGGTCACCTTACCAACTACCAGCCGATCACGAGTCTTCCATAAATTAGAAAAATAATCGAGAAAGCACTGGCAACCAACCCACTGATGAGATCAACCAATGAGATCTACATCGCAGCTAGCAATTGGGGTTCAGACCCAACGCAGAGAGACCAGGTTATTGGCGATGCTCTCGTGATCGTGGAAACAGAGAAGCCTGACACCTGGTCCACCACAAACTCTCTGCTGTCTTTGACATCTCCGATCACGCCACATTGATCAACCTTCTCACTAACAGAATACGGATCACAGGCAATCACCTCGACTGGTCCGCCTCCTACATCTTAAGTAGACACTAGGCAGCCCAGATGGACAACTTCAGATCAGACCAAAGTCCAGTCACCTGCAGAGTCCCACAAGGATCAATCCTGCCCTCAGTGATCTTCAATCTCCACTTTGAGATGCTGGGGTCACTTCTCACTGACCCAAACATCTCCCTTGAGATGCTCAATTTCAAGAATTTCCTATGTGCACTGAGTTTTATTAAGTTATTAATGTCTTCACTTTTGCAGAAACTATTGCTCAGCTAAGTTATTTTTCATGTTCACAAAAACGATTACATCAACAGAAACATTTTCAATCAACATCCAATTTCTAACATAATCAACTTGCTTCATATCATTTTAAATTTCTCCCAATTTTATGTCCCAAAGCACCAACTTAATTTGTTATCGATTCATTCACGATAACATTCACAAAAGGCATAGCATTGACTTGACTTTTCAATCATTTATTAATTTCAATACACCTTAATGCCTAAATACCATACACCATTCAATCATTTCTTTATATTTATACTGCTAGAGCAGGCTCCACATTATTGCAATACATTCACTAGAACAGCCTTTAATGCTAGAACATCCTACACTGTGTTGCAGTACATTTCCTTTAATTTTATGATGCTCCTAGAACAGCCGACACATGTTTCAGTCACAGGTCCATATAAATAAACCTGGGCCTAATGCTGAGCTTCTTCAGGGCTAGATTTACTGACTGTCTTATATTTGTGTGTGAGTTATTGCATGTTTTCTTTGTTGTATGTCTCGTAAATGACCCAATTTTGTACAAACATTTGCAAAATCTCTCATTTATTTTCAACCAATTTGGAATCTATTTTTTTGGCGTGTTACTGAAGGTATGCTTCCAGTCAATCTATTGTGTTTTGGATCTCTTCAGTTATTTTTTCATCACCTTAAGTTTGGAGTTGAAGAGCACTGCATGTTCCAGATTTTCCATGT
>CM030325.1:1018340209-1018351622 GCA_002915635.3 Ambystoma mexicanum
ATCCTTCACCTTGGCCTGAGTCACAACAATGCGGTCTCCTCTGAGCAGAAGGCCGGAGGCTGAAAAGGAGAGCTCCTCCCGGACCTTCCACAGCTGTTCCAGGCTGGTTCTGGCCACCTCTGTGCGACCCGCCAGAGCCTCCAGCACTGACTTCCAGGATCCCTGCTGCATGGAGTGCCTCAGGATTCCAAAACACTCGTCCTCTGCTGCGGCTGCCTCCAGCTCCTCGAGGGGCATTGCATTAGGCGTGGCCGCCTCCACCACCACACGGACATGTTCATCTGCCTCTTCTGCACAGGTGTCCTGGTCTCCCTGGACTCCTTCCCCAGGCGCACCCGGGTGTTGCGAATGATAGTCCGCTGCATTGTTCGCACCAGGCCAATACACCAGTGTGACTCCATATTCCAGGAGAGCGAGCATCCACTGCTCAATCCTTGCCGGCGGCTTGGATGATGACCCCGCTAGGATGGGAATCAGAGGCTTGTGGTCCGTCACCACTGTCACCGGGCATCCAAAAACATAGAGCCGGAAGTGTCTGTAGCCCCAGAGCACCACCAGCGCCTCACGCTCGATCTGCGAGTAGCGCTGCTCGGTGTATGACAGTGCCTTGCTGGCATAGGCCACCGGGCGGACACCCCCATCACGATCAATCTGCGTCAGCACGGCCCCCAGGCCAAATGGGCTGGCGTCTACAATGATCTCCGGTGGTAACGCAGGGTCAAAGAATGACATGGTGTCCTCTGCAGTTAGCGTACTCCTGATGACGTCAAAGGCCGCCTGCCAAGCGGGCCCCAGATCCAGGTGGACTCTTACCTTGTCAGGGCTCTGAGCGGTTCCGACCTGGAGGCGTGATTCTGGATGAATTTGCCGCAGTATGTAACCATACCCAGGAAGCTCCGCACATCAGACACGGATTCCGGAGGCTGCGCCTTTTTAATGACTTGGACCTTCTTTGGATCAGGTGACACCCCACCCTCTTTGAACACAAAGCCAAAGAATTCTAATCATGGTCGCAGAAATTTGCATTTTTCTTTATGGAGGGTGAGCCCAGTGACTGCAACCTCTCAAACGTTTTCGCCAGCTGCCGCAGGTGGTCCACCTCAGTCTTTGCAAACACCAGGATGTCATCACTGATGTTCAAGACGCCCTCCAGATCTGCCAGGGTGCCCCGGATGATGTTTTGGAAAACTTCAGCCACCGAGGACACAACAAAACTCAGTCTTTTATAGCGGTACAGTCCTCAGTGTGTGGTAAAGGCGGTGATATACCTCGACTCGGGGTGAAGAACCACCTGGAAATAGCCTGCAAGGAGGTCCAGCTTCGAAAAGACACGAGCGCCCTGCACCTCTGCAATGATGTCATCGATTGTCGGGGTGAGGTGCCTCTCTCTCTTGATCGCTTTATTCGGCAGCCTCATGTCGACACAAATTCTGACGGCATCTGGCTGTTTGGGCTTCCGTGCCACGACAATCAGGGACACGGACCCTCCACCTTCTCAATTATGTCCAAATCGACCAAGTTGTCCAACTCCTTGTCCACAAGTTCATGAAGGTGAAAGGGTACCCTGCGATGTTTCAGGGCGATGGGCTGCGCGGATTCATCACTATGCAGTCTTACTGGGTCAGCAGCCATCTGTCAAATTCCACTGAACAATGCAGCATACTTCTCCAGCAGGTCATTAATGTCCTCCAGGTAGACGGAGTATGCAAAACTTATGATGCCGAGGGCCTCTGCCGCTACACAGCTTAGCAGGGTGTTGGTGCTCACCGGCGTCACATAGAAGCGTGCCGTGATCTGCGAGCCGTCGTGTTCCACTTTCGCCACAAAAGCACCGTCCAGAGGGATGGGGTCCAGACCACCGGATGCGAATATTCGCTCCTTCGGTGCAACCAGCTTGGGGGGCTGGACCATGGCATCGTAATGTCCCCGGGCCATTACGTTGACTGACGCCCCTGTGTCTACCAAGACTGGGACTGGAGACCGGTTAACCTCCACCACGCACCTCAGCTGTCGCCTGTTCTTTCCCTTCTGGACCGCCACACTGGAGACAAAGAAAACGTTCTCTTCCTCCTCTTCGTCTGCTTCCTCTGCCTGGGCCTCCTCTTCACCCTGGTCCACCTGGACAACATTCGGCGGTCTGCCCTGACGAAGAAGCCCGGATTGGGGCGGGCCTCGCGGCACCAGCACAGGCATGGCTGCCCTGCATACCCTTGAGAAATGGTCCGGCAGCCCACACCTTCCACATGTTCTTCCTGCCGCGGGGCACTCCATCGGGTGGTGCAGGTCGTACCCACACTTTTGGCTGGGCTCCCCTGCCCTTCCAGCTCTATCGCGGGGTCCACCGCCGGGCCTTCTGGTACCTCTGCCGCCACGCCACATGGCACACACCTCCTCCGTCTTGATAGGGCGCGACACAGCCTCCATTCTGGCTGCCCTTGATTCAGACAACTCATGGCACCGCCCCAGTTTTAAGGATACGTTGGAGTGTGAGCCCGGGGACCCTTAATACCTGGCGTCTGAGCTTGCCGGAGGAGCACCCCTGGATGAGCATGGTCCTAATCATGTCGTCTGCATCTCCCCATGTACAGACAAGTGAAAGGCGCCGTAGGCGTCCATAGAAAGTGTCCAAAGTCTCCTCCTCTTTCTGCTTGGCGGACAACATCACAAAACGTTCATAGTCCGAGTTGGCAAGTGGCAGAAAATGAGCTTGAAGCGCGGCTTTTGCCTGACCGTATGACCCATCCCCTGGTGGAAGTGATTCAAAGATTTCCTGGACTAAGGGCCCTGACGAGTACAGCATGGTTGCCAGCATGCTGTCGTCGTCTGCCACCTGAGCAGCTCGAAAGTACATGTCCAGGCGGTCCACCCACCGCTTCCATCTGGGCCCCAAGCTAGAAGGCGGGCCCTAGACATCAAACTCCGGGATGGGCTGCAAGGCTGCATGAGCACGTACCTGGGCCATGGCAGGAAGTCCTGGCTGGACAATGAAATGGGGGCCGCAACTCAAGCTCTGACCACATCCAGGCACAGAAAAGTTCACCAGCGGAGAAAACAGCTGCAACACACCACGTGATGATGAAGAGGACCAAAACAGCAGAGCCACCATGATGTGAAAAACACAACTGCAACACACCTCCGTGATGATGAAGAAGATGACGAAGACCAGGGCCACCAGTCTGATGATGAAGAGGATGAAGAAGGCCCCAGCCCTCAGCTGGCCCAAAAATTGAGTCAAGAAAGAATTGTGGGCTATGCAGGCCCAGCCATTGTAACCCTCCTTCTTGCTTGCTCTCGACGTAGGAGCATAGACATGCAGGTATAACTGCCTGCTAGCAGTGTGTCCAAAAATTAGGCCTGGATGCCCCTCACCGCCCAAAGCGGAGCTCTGTGAAGTTCCACGGCCTTGTATTCAAAATGGCCGCCAGCCACGTGGGTGATGCACGGCCTACGGCACGAAACGAAGTTTCAGCAATACTCTGTTTCCGAGAGAAAAATTGCTGATTCGTCACCGCCGGGCCCAGGCATCACATCCCCACTCGTCGCCACTGTTGGGGGTGTGTCCAGACCCCCGGCCATTCCCGTAAGCCCCCAGCCCATGAAGGACTCACTCACACACGTCCTTCTGGCTCGGGCTTCCCGGTCACACTGACGTGGCCGGGAACGCCCCGTTTATTTATACTGCATGCGGCGGCGTGCAATGTCACGCTGCCGCGTGCGCCTCCCGTCATCGGGCAGCGCCACAGAGACAAACACATAATAATGCAATTTGAGATTACTTTCTAAAACTGGTGAACACCGGCCTAGAACAAGGGGGCTATGGGGATGCCTAGTAACTTGTCGCTGTGGGATCTTCTGCAGAGATTAAAAGGGAACACACCATGCTTCCTCGCTCATTGCAGAAGGCAAAACAAGGAGAATCACAGATACAGATCCAGGGACTCAACAGTGCTGGTTGCAAGGTCCGGTCATGTGACAATAAGGGGTGTAAGACTCCAGTTCTTCCATCACTTGACTCAAAACTTCTAAAGGACAACCTACCTTACAGTCAGCTGTTGCGACTCAAAAGAATTACTTCAGAGACCAACACACTACAGGATGAATATAATACCATGAAGAAAAGCTTCCTGGACAGAGGATTTCCCTCCTGAAACTATCGACAAAGCAATCACACGTACTGAAGCTCAGGACAGAAATGCACTCCTACAAGGTCACCAGAAGAAAGAAGAGAAAAACTTGATACACACGCTCAAATACTCGAGCCAGAGTTTCCAAATTAAAAGAATCATACATAAGAACTGGGACTTGATCAAATCAGACGACTCTCTATCACATCTATTTACAGATCCGCCAATGATGGCCTACAAGAGAGGAGGAACATCAGAGACCAACTAATAAGAGCAGAAAAAAGTAAACCAACATCCCAGATGACTCAAAGCAAACCAAAGGTTGGCACCTTTGCTTGCCTACATTGTCAACATTGCAATAACCTGTTCAAAGGCGACCATATCCGCCATCCACACACCGGCAAGAAGATTATGCTTAAAAACCTTGCAACATGTGATACAAAGAATGTTTTTTACGCCATACACTGCCCTTGCGGTAAATACTGTTAATGACTCCAATCAAGCAGTCCCACTAAGTCAGTGCCTTGTCTGGGATTGCTCAAGGGAAGGCCTTATTTATATATTTTTATGTCCAGGTCGTGTACTCTGGATGACAACCCTTATATAACACCCTCTCTTAGAATCTCCCTGACGCCACTGGGCCAAGAAGTAAGTTTGTTTTGCAAATTTAAAAGGTTTATTTGAGAATTAAACAATATATATATGTATATCACACTTTTATAATAAATTAATAATTGATATCACACTTGTGAATATGAGCAGTAATCAGCAATAGGTAATCCTACAATAGCACAGTTCTGGTGACTTATGACTAGGAACAGAGGACTAAGGTAGCAGAGAATGCTTTATATGGTTCAAGGAAATGCAAGGTGGGACAGAATGCAACACAGAAATAATTTGATATGACTTCAGCAAAAGATAATATGATTACATTTTCTTTGACAATTCACTCCCCCCCTATGCAATGTAAGGAGATGGAAGTAACACACGCAGTCTTCAGGAGTACAATCACAGTACAATCCCAATTCAGTTCCCCCCCTAGCAAGCTTAGATCAACAGGGATGATTATAAACACAGGCAAAATCCTTTTAAAGGTGGTGGCAATGAAGTGAAAATATACTCAAATTGCTTTTAATTCCATATAGGAGGTTCAGGGTGAGTGATAGCTACTTTAAATTAGTTCAGGATCACTTTAGCAATGCTCTATGAATGATTGTCAGGTTGCAAACGAATTTCAGCAAAGGAAAGCAAGGAGCTGCTATTTTGACCAGTGAAGAAATTGAGCCAAATCGCAAATCGCATCAATTTTTCTGAGTGTGTCGAGCGCGATTACAGTAAAAGTATAATGAATAGAAAGTCGGCAGAGGACAATTTTCCAGCTTTGAATCAAAAGGAAGGGGCACAATTTATATGATGCAGCTCTCAATAGGTTACAATAGTTTGAATTAGATTATTTTAAACTAAGAGATTGGTTTTGCACAGTCCTGGCTGAGTACTCACACTGTATGTTGGACAGGAATGCGACTTCGTCACGGATCTGGTCAGGATTGGCTGCGGTTCTCTGGTACTGGTTCCGCGCACAGCGATCTGGGTCAGCTCTCAGCACTGCACAGCGATCTGGTCTCGGTCTGGTCTCTCTGGATAATTCTGCCTTATGGGTCTCTGGTTCTGGCAAAACTTCCTGGCAAAAATTCTCGCCCGGCTGTTGAATAGTTTGCAAATGATTTTGGAGATTGATGGATTTGAAGTCTGAAGTCTGGATGTGAAGTTGTCTGTCAAAATGCTCCGCAGAAAGTGAAAAAGAAAAGTCCTATCTGACGTCTGTCCAGTGGCTCTTTTTATGTGTTTAGAAAGTGGGTGGGTCGGCTAATTCTGCATGCCCAACCCTCTCAAGATTTGATAGGTCAAAGGATTCTTTGGTCCCTGATTTGAGAAAGGATAGTGTGTCAGAGTGATGTTAGCCATTTACGATCTATTGAAAAAACACACCTTTGTTTTTACCTCAGAAATAATTTTTCATAACTACGCATATTTCCCAGATACACATCTGTTTGACATTACATGTACATATTACAGATTACTTATGGTCCATGCTTGTTCAACTCTGATCTTCCTGAGAGCTTGCATTCAAAAATGACAACTTATTTTCATTTTTAGCTGATTTACCAATATCAGACGTTTACCAAAAATGGCACACATGTACACCGCCTTTCTACCCATATTCCATTAATTTACCATGTCTCTAGCATAAACACAGTGTCTGTAGTATTAATAATTAGCAGGGTTTTGGCTCAGAACATCACAGAGCGACCAGCCTAGTTTTGAACTGGGAGTGAATGTGTCAATTTAAAGATCCCAAAGTTGTACATTTCTGTCATCTGGTTACAATTAGTTATCAGTGTTTTTATAAAACATATATTTGCCTTCAATTCAATTCACAAAAAGTGTCTGGCCCGCCCCTAGGAACTGGGGGAGTCAGGGATCACTTGTCTCTTCTTCCAGGCAGAGCTCTGTTTACAGTCAACACTCAAATCAGCATACTCCATTCAATTGAAAGAGTCTACTGTGTCCGCTGAGGTCAGCAGGCTAGGTGGCCACTCTGCATTTGGTTAGCATGTCCAAGTGATCTCCTGGCTTCTTGTGTGTAATTCTGAGTTGAGAAGGTTTCCCAGCCTCTTGCAATGTTAATTGAATCAGCCTGTCTTCAGGGAACAGCAGGTGTTTAAATTCTTAATTAACCAAAAAGGCTTTGAAGTTTCCAGCTGTCTCAGGAGGCTGGCAACTCCTGAAGTACAGTTCTACTGTCAGAGTTTAGACCGCTAGCGCCGGCTTGTGTCCAAAGCTGGTACTGCAGCTATTTTTTTAGGAGTTGAATTTGAGGAGGATTTTGCTTGACAGCTCTAAACCTTGCTGCCATTGTTTTGATGGGCATCTTTACAGTAGAGTGGTGATGTGGAACCCCCCTCAAGAAGGTTGAATCTTTAGAGTGGTCTTGTGCCCATGATTTTAGCAACTTGTTGACATCAATGAAAACAGATTTTGAACAAATTGAAATGGCCATTTTGAGCTTGCACTTCAGAGAAACAGCAGTGATTTCAAGGTGCTTTTGATCTAACAGGCACTGCTATTTTTCCTTTGGCACCACCTTTCACCCCTGGCACTTCCGGTCCATCACGCTTGCACTGGTGGGTGGCAGGTTAGGCGACCATTTTGGTGTGCGCAAAACTGCGCAGTTCTCCTGGTTCTGGGATAGAATGATGGGCGGCGACAGCTCAATCCCCACATCTACCCAATCTATTGATTTAGTTTTGTTCTGGGATAAAATGATGGGCGGCGACAGTTCATCCCCACATCTACCCGGATTATTGATTTAGTTTTGTTCTGGGATAGAATGATGGGTGGCGACAGCACATCCCCACATCTACCCAGTCTATTGATTCAGTTTTTGTTGTCTCCTAATAATTCAACAGGGGTCAAAACCCTTGACAAGCCCCCCTGCCCGACTGCGCTTTGATTTCGAGTCGAGGGGGAGTCGGGTGCAAAGGATGTTTTGATCCACGTGCTGGTATGTCCGCATCATCTTCTTCCAATTCCGTAGATGGCTCAGTTCAGCATCTTTTCCTCACTCCAGTTGGATCGATCGGTACTCCTCGCCGGTCCTGATGGGAATATTGGGCGGTACCCCGGGCCCATCGGATCTTTGCTCCCGGTCCATGGGTCGTTCTCCTTGGTCAGTCTCCATGGTTTCATCTCTCCTAGGATGATAAAGCAAAAGCGGCAATACCTATTCGCAGACATTTCTCCCCCACTATTGATATAGTGGGGCGGCATATACATTTTATAGTCAAAAACATGAACATATACATTTTCTTTAAATCAGGAGGCCAGAACATGTTCAAGAATCATAGAATTTTATAGGCTATATGTGGAATATTTTAGGGTGGAACTGAATTAATCTGGAGCGGTCCCCTCTGGTATTGCAGAGGACTCCTCCAGTTGCTGCAGAGTGTGCCTGGGATGGCAACACTTTAGCTGATTTATATGGACCCACTTGTCTCCCCCTTCCACCAGACTACCTTTGGGATGCGGATCTTATACGCTACTGGGAGACCTTGTCTATAATTTCAAACGGTCCCTTCCATGTAGGCCAACATTTTTGCTGTTTGGCCTTGTTTCTTTGGAAATTGTATAGATAGACCCGGTCTCCCACATTATATACTTTCCTGGAAGTTTTCAAATTGTAATGGGTCTTCATGCTATCATCTGATCTTTCTAGATTCCGCTGAGCATAGGCAAAAGCATGTTGGAGGTGTTTCCTTAAATTCTCCACATACTCATGAGTTGTGGAGGCTGTAGAGCAAATGCTGGGGAAGCACCATCTTGCGTCCAGTCATCAGTTCAAATGTTGACATTTTAGTTGCAGATGAAGGGGTAGATCTGATGGCCATTAGGACCAGAGGTAATCGGATATCCCAACTTGGCCCAGAATCTGCCACCAACTTTTTTAATATGCTCACGATGGTCCGGTTGTAGCGTTCTACTGCCTCAGAAAAAGCTGGCCGGTAAGCAATATGTAGCTTCCTTTTGGCCCCCAGTATCTCCCACATCTTTGTTATTACTTCACTGGTGAAGTGGCTACCCCTGTCTGACTCAATCCTTTGAGGAAGACCAAAACGGGAAAAGATGTGGTTAATCATCAGGGCAGCTGCTGTTTCTGCCTTGCAGTTTGGGGCCGGGAGACATTCCACCCACTTGGTAAACAAGCATTTAACCGTCAACATGTACTTGTTTCCTCTAGACGAGCGAATAATAGGGCCTACAAAGTCGATTTGCAAATCTGACCATGGCAGTGTCATCCCCCTCTTTTGGAGAGGCGCACGGTGTGTGAGGGATGATGGCTGAAATTGTGCACACACAAGACACCCCTTCAAGTATTGGTCTAGGTCCTGCCCCATGTGTGGCCAGTATGCAACCTCTCTTAAGATTTCCAGTGTTGTGTGAAACCCCCTATGACCGGCGGTGGCCGCATCATGGGCGTGACTTAACATCAGGCTTCGGAATGAGGTAGGGACCACCCACTGATCATGGCCAGCTCGGGATTTCCTTACCAACAAACTGTCTTGGATTCGGAACATCTTTGGACATTTCATCAACACTCTAAAGTCCTCTTTCCCAACGTAATCGGTATCCGTCAGGGGAAAGTTCTCAGGGTCCTCAATGTGTTGGTAAAACTTACCAATTATTGGATCCCCCTTTTGAGCCATAATTAAATCAAAATCAGAGGTCTCCTTGCTCCATTGTGCATTTGAGAGATCATTGTGAGTATTTGTCTGGGACCTAGTGATAGCAGTGACCTGGATTTCCCCCAACAGGGAATCTATTTCTATTAGATCCCCTTGGATGGCCCCGGTTTTGGCCAGCTGATCAGCTAAGTCATTTCCAGTTTTGTCTGGTCCCTCTACTTTCGAATGACCCTTGATCTTTTTCCAATAGATGGTCATCCCATTCGATGTGACCAGATCATCAATATTTTGGATTAACTTCCCATGTTTCAGGGGTTTGTTCTTAGCACATAACATGCCTCTGGTTTTCCAATTAACCAGGTGCTCCATGAACCCGTTCCGTACATAATCCGAATCTGTGATTATGACCAGTTCGTGGAGTTGATGTTGGACAGCATTGAGGATGGCTTGATGCACAGCCATCAACTCTGCTACCTGACTACTTCGGGGACCAATTTTGTATCCAGCGGAGGGTTCTGGGGACTCATTCACCCATGCATTCCCTACGCCGGACACCAGTTCTTTTTCTCCATTGTTGTCAACATGGTAAGAGCAACCATCCACATAGGCAGTGGGCATTCCCTCACACTTGTCTTCTTCAAAGACTGTGTGTGGGGAATTAAGGTATGCCTCCATGTTGTCCTTGATTTTTAGACTTTCGTCCTCGAGACAGTTTTCTCTGGCACAATCATGCAAGTCAGCCAGAACTTGCGCGAGGGGACTATTCTTGTTTTGGCCATATCTGACCTCAACAGGAAAGCCTTGCATTGACAGAATCCAGGAAGTAATTCGGGAATTACTCACATTTCCGGCCCGGATTCTGTCACTTTGGAGATATTTCAAAGGCTGGTGTGGAGTCTCCACTATGATGTGTTTCCCCTGGATGAACGGGTGGTAATTCTTCAATGCCCACACCGTTGCCAGGAGTGCCTTCTCATGATCTTTGAATTTTTCCTCCACAGAGGATAAAGTTTTGCTCGCATAGGAGATTACTTTATTGACCTTGTCATGCTTTTGGTATAATACTGCCGTCAAGCACGTATTAGAGAACCCTGTCTCCAGGAAGAACTCCTTGTTTCTGACAGGGTAAGCTAGTCAAGGCTCTTGTGAGAGGCTTCTTTTGAGTTGTCTTACTGCCTTGGATTGTTCTGGATCCCATTCCCACTTGACCCCCCTTCAAAAGATGAATCAGGGGTCTAGTGATCTCTGCGTAGCCCTCAATGAACTTTCTGCTGTAATTAGTCAGTCCAAGGAGGCTCTTTAGTTCCCACAGAGTTGTGGGATCCCTTAGTTTCTGGAGTGCTTCCACTTTCTTTTCTTGGGGACAGAGACCCTGAGGAGTAATCTCATGCCCCAAGAAATTAACACAGGTTCTACACCACTGTGCTTTCTGAAAGGAAAGTTTTGCTCCGGTGGCCCTCAACTCTGTCAGAACATAATGGATCTCCACTATGTGCTCTTCCACACATGAACCTTTGATGAGGACCTCATCTACATAAACCAGGTTACCCCTCGCACCCAGGACGGGCATGGCCTTATGTAGGAAAATGTTGAATTCATTGCCGGAGTTGAGATATCCGAAAGGAGTTCGGGTCCATGTGTACTGCTGGCCCCCAAAGGTAAAAGCCAGTTCGTATTGGTCCTCCCTACTGACAGGCACGGTCCAGTATCCATTGTCAGGTCTATTGCAGTGAATACCTGTGACCACTGAATCTGGGCCAGCACTTGGTCAATGTAGGACAGAGGCCATGGGAAGTAATGGAGCGTTTGTTGAGCTCCCTAAGGTCGGCACAGAGTCGCCACTGGCCGTTTGGCTTCAATATCGGACTCCATGGATGTGAGAGGCAAACGATATTGCTTCACAAACACTGGAGTCATTCCAGGGTCCGTGGGAATTGTTGTTGTGTGGATGTTGGTGGCGACCACAGTCATATGAGTCTACCACAAAGAGATCTTGGAAATCCAAGAAAACTTGTTTCAACTTTGCTTCTGTTCCAGAGTCACACA
>CM030325.1:1018351642-1018397902 GCA_002915635.3 Ambystoma mexicanum
GGGCAACCTGTAAAATAAAGATATAGCCCAAGCCAGTCCATATATTGCTCTGCAGGTCTTATTCCCTCCTATAATGTTTTTACCCCCCAATGTACCTGGTGGAGTCGAGTTCTTCGAAGCGGCGTCGACAGATCCTTCTTGAGCGACCCCTTTCAAGCGGGAGTCACGGATCGTCGAGAGGCGTCGAGAAACGTCGAGGAACTCGGTGTTCGGCGACGGGAATCGACGGCCCTTCTTGAATGCCTTCCCTTTCAGGCGGGAGACACGGGGCGTCGAACGTCCGTCGACAAACAGGGTAGAACGGCGTCGATGAGGCGGCAGCTTCGTCCGAGCGATGCTCGTCGGCGTCGGAGCGTCGGCGTCCTGCAAGGCAGAGGCGGGCGGGGCACCTCAGTGACAATAGTTCTGGACCGCAAAGATTGTGGAGACGGAGGCCCAGCAAGGGGCGTCGAGTCGTTCGAGTCTTTGTGGTCTTCGGGTGGCGGGAAACCACCGGCAGGTTTCTCCTCGGCGCGTTGGTCGTCCTCGACTTTCTCAGGCCGGATAAAGCGGTCGACGGTGCGGACGAGGAGTCCTTCAATTCGAATGTTCTTAGGCAAAAGGAGCGGCGGCTCCAGTCGTCGGCGGCACGGCGTCAAGTGGTTCCCACGGCTGGGCAACACAACTTCGATGGGCCTCCAGTGCTTACACAAACCTGCGAACCCTGGTCGACGGCAATGGACTTCGACGGCGGCGATGTCCGGGTGCTTCACTTCGATCTCCTCGGCGGTCCCGTCTCGGGTCGGCAGCCTTTCGAGGGTCTGTCTCCAGGGCGCTTCGGCGAAGATGGAGCGGTGCTCGATGGTCCCTCGGAGCACGGGAAGAGGGCGCCTTACCAGGTCCTCTCTCGGGTCAGTCTTCGACGATTTCGACAGCCTTCGGATCGGTCGAAGCAAATGCAACAGCAAGTCTTCTTCTTCCAGCTGGACGTCGAGGATCAGCAGTTCCAGTTACTCTTTAGAGTGGAGACTCAACTCCAGAACGCTTCTGAACGCTTCTGAACGTTCCTGAACCTCTGGCTGCTTCTGAACAGTTACCAGTGGTGAGAGGTCCCCAGATATACTATTCTGTCTCTCATCCACACTGCTGGCACACACTCAGCAGCCAATCATACAGAAGGGCATTCATGCAGTCAGTCAGCCAATCAGGCACACAGTGCATTCAGGCCACACTCCTCCCTTTCAGACACTCACAACAAGGAATGTGGATTGGGACAAGTACCCAGCCATTCAACACTACACACTGCATTCAGGCCAGTTTCGGGCAGGGCTGTCTCAGTCTTTGTCTCTCATGCCAGAAACCAGACAACCACAACAAGGAGTGTAGATTGGTCACCCACTCCATTCACCCAGGTCCCACCCACAGGAGGTACCCACAACATACAGTCACTGGGAAGGCTCCAGCCAGTCTAGCTGGGCCTTCACAACAACACCATATATGGAACTTCCACCCAACAGCCAGTCAGAGGGAAGGGACAGAGGCAGGGCTTCCCAGGACTTTGGGAAAACAAGATAACAGGCAATAGAAAGCAAGAGGCCACAGGGGCCATCTTGTTTTCTATCAGGAATCAACTGATCCCAATGGCAGGGCCTGGGTATCCCAAAATGGAGGACACCCAGAGCACCTGTCAAATTCAGCATGGAGCTGCCACCAGCCCATACTCTGCTCTGTGGGCCACCCACAGGTGCTCAAAAACATACACTAGTGGCACAGGGTTGTACCCTACCCATGGGTGCCATAAGGGTATCCCATGGGTCTGTTCACCAAACCTAAACCTTACGGGGTCTACCTTCAAGGTCCAACAGATCATAAGCCCTGAAGTTGCTTAATGCAGATGAAGGTGAAAACACGAAACTGCTCAGGTGGTCCATTAGCCTGCAAGGGCTAGACTTCACCATAGAGCACAGACCAGTGTAGAGTCACGATAATGCAGATGGCCTTTCCAGAAGGTATGTTGACCGTCTGGATGAGGGTGTCTATCCCGTGGGATATTAGGCACCCTCCACCTCAGTCTGGGGGGGGGGGGTGACTGTGATGATGGAAATGCATCGCAGGGACAGGGCCTCCGTATCCTTGTCCTTTACTGCTTTTTATCGTGTGTTCTGTCGTGTTTTCCACGTAGGAGTTCATGTGGGACACCTAGCGGTGCAGATCTCTCTCTTTTGTTTTTGTGAACGGACCCGTAGGATACCCTTATGGCACCCATGGGTGGGGTACAACCCTGTGCCCTAGTGTATGTTTTTGGGCACCTGTGGGTGGCCTGCAGAGCAGGGTATGGGCTGTGGCAGCTCCATGCTGAGTTGACAGGTGGGCGGAGTATCCTCCATTTTGGGATACTGTAATAATTATTACTACAAATATTTTAGCACGGCTTGAACAAAAAATAGGAAACACCTACCTGAATCCTTTCCTTAGGACTTCTCCTCTGAATAGGACGAGAGTGGGGAAATACCTAGAAGTCCCTCCGCTGACCGGAACTACAAGGTCCAGCCAGGGGTGAGCCCTCCAGGGAAAACCCCCGTAGGGGAAAAAACCCTGTGCCGGAAGAGCTGCTAGGGTTCGAGGTTTCCTGATAACAGCTCCCCAGAGATGATCTGGATGATATGATGGTTACTTCTCAATGTGGTAAACAATCTTCTCGCAGTCAGTAAGGACTATTGGAAACGAGCAACAACATAAGAGGACATTAAGTTTAACCCACAACCACATTCATATAAACAAGAATGGAGTAGAGGAAGGAGGAACTGGGAGGCTTACCCAGATCTAGCAAAAGATATGCTCCGAAGGATGAAAGGCGTGGCCCCTGATCTCAGACTCAGGTGCTCGTAGGAACTGACCAAAGGACTGCAAAATAAGCAGAGGAGTGAGGACCGATGGAAGAGGGATCTTGTACTAAGTTCCTAGAGAAAACTCTTGGGAATCTTACCCTAAAAGAAGGATGGTGGAAAGAGATCTGTTCCGAACGTGAATAAATAGCTAAGAGTGTTGCATCCCTTGTGGACGAATTGAAGCTTTTGCCTGCAGGAAAACAGTGAAGGAGGATCAATATATAAAGCCACAAGATTCTCAACACATTGCGAAGAGAGAGCGGGATCGGAAGAATACGAAGGGACGTACCCGATCAGCGAGCGTTTGTTGTCAAAAGAGGCGTCTCCGCCATGCCATGCAGGTGAAAGTATTCTGGAGCGGAGAAGGGATTCCTTTCCAGAGTGCTGAGAGAATGATTGGGACGAAAGTAAGACAAAGAGTGAAAGTGACTATCTGGACGGATGTAAAAGAAAGATAACACTAAGGTATTGCAAGAAGTAGTAGTAAGCAGTTAGTAAACAAACTCATGGAGCGTAACCAGACTCGGTGGAGAGTAGCAACGCGTTGAACTGCCTTCGCCGTCTCAGGATAAGCGGTGCGTGCGTCGGGGGGCGTGGCCACAGGTAGGTCGGTCACTGCCTGCAACACTAGTCCGCCGCCTGCAGTACTGAAATCCGCCATGTTACAGGAAGGAGACCGGTATTGAGTCGCCAGATCGCCGTGCTGTGTCCTCATCTGGACAGTGTTTATTACAGATACCCCGGCCCTGCCATTGGGATCAGTTGATTCCTGATGGAAAACAAGATGGTCCCTGTGGCCTCTTGCTTTCTATTACCCATTACCTTGTTTTCCCAAAGTCCTGGGAAGCCCTGACTCTGTCCCTTCCCCCTGACTGACTGTTGGGTGGAAATGCCAAAAATGGTGTTGTTGTGAAGGCCCGGCCAGACTAGCTGGAGCCTTCCCGGTGATGTATGTTGTGGGTACCTCCTGTAGGTGGGACCTGGGTGAATAGAGTGTGTGACGAATATGCATTCTGTGTTGTGGGTGTCTAGTATCTGGTGGTTGACACAATGACTGAGACAACCCTGCCCGAAACCGGTATAAATGCAGCTCAGAGTTTTGAATGGCTCGGTACCTTGCCCAATATACATAACTTGTTGTGAGTGTCTGGAGAGAAGTGAATGGCCTGAATACTTTGTATGCCTGATTGGCTGCCTGCCTGCATGAATGCCCGTAGTCGTGATTGGATGCTTGAGTGTGGCCCAGCGGAATGAATGGGAGATCAACAGTATATCTGGGGACCTCTCACTGCTAGGAATCATGTTCAGAAGCTTAAGTCCACTACGACGAGTAACTGGAGTAACTGAGGCTTGACCTTGAAACCCCGCTGGACGAGAACGAGTGCTGTGGCTCTCCCTCGCAATCTGAAGGCTGCTGTGTTTCCAAGGACTGACCCAGAGAGGACAAGGTAAGGCACCCTCTTCCCGAGCTACGAGGGACCATCGTGCACAGCTGATCTTTGCCAACGCTCCCTGGTAGACAGACCTTCGACAGGCTGCCGACCCGATACGGGGACTGCTGGGGAACTCCAAGGAGAAGCACTGACTGCTGTCCGCCACTGTCGACGACCGCCGTCACCGACCGAAGCCGCCGTGCTCCCGTTTGCCTAAGAACTTCCATTGATCATCGGACCCTCTCGTCTGCGTTCGTCACCTGCTTGTCTCCCGCTGGAGAAGGCCCGACCGTCGACGCGCCAAGGAGCATCCACCGGTGGGTTTCCTGACACCTAAGGACCACAGAGACGCCATCGACTCGACGCCCTTGCTGGGCCACAGTTCATTATCATCTCTTTGCGGTCCAGAACTATCGTCACCGAGGTGCCCCGCACGCCTCTTCCTTCCTTGCAGGACACCAACGCTCTGACGTCGACGAGCACCGCTAGGAACGAAGCTGCAACTTCCCTGCCGTAGTTCACCCTGTTCATCCTCGGACGTTCGACGATCCGTGACTCCCGCCTTAAAGGGAGGGCACTCAAGAAGTGCCGTCGATTCCCCGACATCGAACGCCAAGTTCCCCGACACCTCTCGACGATCCGTGGCTCCCGCCTGAAAGGGAGGTTCAAGAAGGATCGGTCGGCGCATCGTCGGAGAACTCTACTCCACCAGATACATTGGGGGGGGTAAAACCTTAATAGGAAGAAGTGAGATTATTGAACATATGGACTGGGCTTGTGCGTTATTTCTCTATTTTACAGGTTGCCCAGGTGGGGGGATCTCCACACAGTTCTGTGTCTAGGTAATGGGGCCAGCATTCTGCCTATTGTTTCAACCATCTTACGTTCCTGCCTATCTCTATTGCTGGTTCCTCATTATTAATCTGTGTGACATTTTAACCGTACAGTTGATGCACTTTAATGAGATTCAATAACATTAGTGGTACCACTTTAGAATTGTATATATTTATCATTATTGACTTCCGAAGTGCGTTATTGTGATCGTGTACATACCTTTGAATATTAATTATATAAAGACTGTGTTTTCAGTAATACAGTGTGTGGACATTCCTTTGTGGGGGTTCGGGGAATACACTGTACTTAAGAACTAGCCCGCATCACCTTCTGAGAAGCTAGATCTTGATTGCTCATCCATTGCTACCTTATAGAGAATCTTGGCTGGGGCTGGGGTCTTCTGTGCCTCTCCTCTAGCATATAGAGAGCAGAAGTACAGACACCCCCTACCAGTCTTTACAATGGCCCATGCCAGCGAGGCGCAAGGCAATAGGAGCGCTCAAAAGATTTGACGAGCACCCAACTTCGGTCCCTCATATCGCACAGGTAAAGCTTCTCGTACCTGGTGATATATCAAATACAGGTTTTTAGTCAACTGGCTATAATAATCTGAAAGTAATGCATTTTCAACATTTCTTAATGAGTTACATTTAGGAAGGTTCCAATTATTGGCAGGTCTCCCATTACCACCTCAAATGGAGAGAGCCCAGTCTTAGTTTGAAGGGTGGTGCGCATCGATATCAACATGATCGGTAAGGCATCCGGCCATTTTAGTTTGGTGCGGCACACGTCTTAGCGAGCTTGTTCTTGATGATACATTGTGTTTTTCTACTATTCCGGCGCTCTGAGCATGTCTGGCCGAATGGAACCGTTTGTCAATTCGTAATGCTCTACATATCTGCAGAATTACAGCAGCGACAAAATGTGGACCATTGGCCGACCAGATAACTCTTGGCAAACTGAACCGCGGGAATTATTCTTTTAACATCATTTTTGCAGTAGTCATGGCTGTAGCATCTTTAACAGGGAAAGTCTCAACCCATTTACTAAAAGCACAGATAACCACCAGTACATATTTCTTATTATTGCATCGTTCCATTTCAATAAAATCAAAGTGGATCACTTCAAAGGGGACAGAGTGTGGCCCAAACTACCCCTTGGAGTTACTGTCCCCTTTCCCACGTTGTGTTGCAGGCAAATCATGCATTCCCGGACGTAGCGCTGGGCAATTTTTGAAATGTTGTCATTTACCCAAACTTTCTCTAACATTTTTGTCATCTTCTGGGCACATACATGCATAGGACCATGGGCCATGATGACCATCATCATGACATATGCGTCAAGGGGTAGCCATTTCCCTTCTACTATGTCCACCCAACACCCGTCATCATCAAGTTTCCCCAAGCCCTGAGCCCACCTTTTGGATTCTTCTAACGTGGCATCAGCTTGGATATCCCGTATAGACCCAACACCCTCATCTATTGCATAAGCATCTACAGATTCCCTTGAAACATACTTCTCCGTAAGGAGATCGGTAGCAGTTTGCCTAGCTATCTGATCAGCGAAAGCATTCCCTTTACCTATATAATCTGTAATCTTTCGATGTGCTGCACATTTCATAACTGCTAACTGAGTAGGGAGCGCAAGCGCTGAGAGTAGCTGTACTATTAGGGAGCCATGTTGAATTTTGGTGCCATGCGAAGTTAGGAACCCTCTCTCTAACCAAAGTCTCCCAAAGTTGTGAACCACCCCAAAGGCGTACTGACTATCAGTATATATATTTACTGCAAGCCCTTCGGAAAGTTCACAAGCTCGGGTCAATGCTATAATCTCTGCGGCCTGCGCAGAATTATGTGTGATTCTCTTAGTTTCCACAACCGTGCTCAATGTAGTGATCGCATAAGCAGCTGTGGATGTACGATCCGGAAGTTTGAAGCAGGAGCCGTCACAAAACAGCTCTCCTTGCGTTTTATCCAAGGAGTATATTTCAAATCAATTCAACCCTTTTTCTCTTGTTCGGTCGTATTCAACAATCATGTGGCAATTTATCACCATAAGTAGTATCTTGCGGGAAAGGTAGGAGTTCAGCCAGATTAAGAACACGACACCTCTTAATTTGAATGTGAGGAGCAAACAAGATCAATTCATATCTTGTCAACCGTGCGGAAGTGAGGTGTTGCGTTTGAGTTCTGTTCAGTAGAACATCTACAGAGTGAGGCACCATCAGGGCTAGATCATGGCCTAGGACCATTCCCTCACTCTGCTGCACAGACGCGGCAGCAGCAGCGACAGCTTGCAAACATCTCGGCAAAGCGCATGCTACAGGATCAAGGGCGGAAGAAAAGTAACCGCACAGCCTATTCTTCATTCCATGTTCCTGCGTTAATACAGCCAAAGCACATCCATCACATTCATGCACAAACAACACAAAGGCCTTTTCATAGTTTGGTGTGCCCAAAACTGGTGCAGAGCATAATGCAGTCTTAAGCAAGTCAAACGACTGCTGGTGTACCGCGTTCCATGGCAATGGCGAAGAAAGGCCCTTCTTTGTCAAAGCCAACATCGATTGAATCACTAGTGAAATATTTGGGATCCACAACCTACAGTAAGAAGCCATACCTATCAAGGCCCTAACTTCCTTCTGTGTATTTGGGACAGACATGCCAGAAATGTGTTTTATTCTTTCAGGTGTCAATCTTCTTCCCTCCTTTGACAGGAGATAGCCTAAATAGGCGACTCCTGACAACAATATTGAAATGTTTAAGCGAAGCTTTGTGACCATGCTTAGCTAGATGAATAAGTAATAACACAGTGCCTCCTTACAGGCACTCTCAGAGTCAGCAGCTAGAAGCAAATCATCAACGTACTCAAGCAAAGTACAGGTAGAGGGCAGTTCAAGGGTATCAAGTTGTTCTTTCAAAGCCCTACTATAAATGCTAGGACTCTCTGTGTACCCTTGAGGTGCACGAGTAAATGTGAACGAGCGTCCCCTTAGGTGAACGCGAACAAATATCTACTATCCTTGTGTATAGGAATACTAAAGAAAGCATTCGTCAGATCCACAACACTAAAATAAGTAGCTGCAGCTGGAATCATGGTTAGGATTGTCGTTACATAAGGCACAATTGGAAATTGTGGTACCAGAACTTTATTAATGGCACGTAAATCAATTATGAAACGGAATGGAAACGCATTATCGCCTTTCTTGTACACGGTAAAATCGGACTGTTACACAAACTCCCTGAAATTTCTTCAATCACCCCGCGATGCACAAATCGGAAACAATGCATTTCAAAGCTCGCTTGCCCTCAACTGAAATCTTATACTGAGGAATGCGTGGCAGCTCAATTCCATGTTTCAAAACTATCTTGACAGGATCAATCTGTAAAAACGCTGACATCATTGTCGTCAACAGCCCACAAGCTCTCTGATACATCAGTGAATTCTGGAGGCAAAGGTATAATCAAGAATTGCGAGACAGAAAATTGCTGTGGTGAAATCGTCAAACATACTCATCAGTGGAACAATAAATTACTGCATTTAATTCTTTTAACAAATTCAACCCCAGCAAGTTCTCTACGCAATCTGAAGTCAACAGAAATGGACAATGGTCCGCAAAGGGACCCAAAGAAATAGGTACGGTAAAGAAACCGGACAAACAACTGGTGTACCAGAAAACCTACAGAAAACATTGGTTTGCCCTGACAGTTGAATGTTTGGAACCCGTGAATGATCAATGGAACACTTCTGTGCTCCAGTGTCTATCAAAAACTGATGTTTCCTATTTCCCACCACCATTTCAACGTAGGGACCTTTCTGATTGACGGGAATAGGTGTAGGTTCCAAACCCTGCTTCGGGCAATCCTAACGAAACAAAATATCATCAAAGGAGGTTCTTCAGATAAATATGCAGCGGAAGGATGATCAAATATGTTCCTGGTGTCCACACTCGGAGTCTGATTGTCCTGCAAGAAAGGTTGCTGAGGGTCCTCTGTAAACTGACCTTTACCAAGGCCCCCTACACCCGGGCAACCTCTGGATCGCCTACCCATATTACCAAAGGTATTATTTGACCTTTGTTGAAGGACGGGGCATTGTGCTCGCCAATGACCCTCTCGACGACATGTTTACAGGACCCAAGGGCACATTCCCCTGCGGGACATACTGACCTCTAACCTGAGAACTACCCCCTCTGGGGCCTCTAACAATTTGCTGCAATAGCACTTTAGTTTTCAAATCACCTTTTCCTTTTTCAATCTTATCTTTTTTATTATTGACACGGTTCTCGTAGTACTGAACCATGTACAGTACTTCTGATTGTGATTTTGCCTGCCAAGCGCTCTCAGAAGACATAATTTGTGACTGGATGTCAGGCAGCAATCCACGCACAAATTTGTCCACAAATAATCTTTTCCCAGACTCTGTGCCTAAGTCTTTCCATTGAAATCCGAGAATACTTGTTCGAACCATTAAAGAACTCGGTAGCAGCCTCAGACTTCCCTTGGACACAGGCCGTAAGTTTGTCCCATATAATTCTCTTTTCGGAATTATGGTTTTTAATTTGCAATAATTCTATCAGGCAAAGTTAGTATCACCTGAGGCGGTCTTTTCACCAGCTGGTCTTTCTCCATGGAGTCTAGTTATATTCTCCCATGTATCTCCCAACCCTGGTACGTCGTCAATAGTTCTAACTTGTTTCCACAAATCTACAGGCAGGAGTACAGGAAACAACACATCAATGTCACCTTGGGTGAACACTGAGGATTGCAAGATGGACTCTATTTCTTTATAGAATCCTGTCGGATTTTTCCTAATATCAGGAATAGATTGTCTAATGGTGTTCACTTCCTGTCGTGAAAGCGGGACGTGAACGAACTGCGATACATAATGTGCAGGAATGTTCACAGCGACTATATTATGTGCAGGATCAGCCGCAATCTCAACCTTCGGGACAAATGTCGGAGGAACCTCTCTCATAGGCAACTGAGATGTAGGCAACTCTGGACGCTTACTAAGCAACAGAGCTAAGTCGAGCGCTAAAGCAGTCGAAGAAGTGTCAAGTGAAAAAGCTCTGTTGTAAATATTTGACACACTCATCCTGCAGGTACTCTACCATTACCTGTATCACTTTCCTCTGCATTTCTAGCGTATATTAACTATACGTGTCATATACTTCAACAGGAGTTATCGACATATCCGAAATCCACCTAAGTGCATCTTTCGCACAAATTTGTGCTTCCTCAGATATCGATTTACGACAAGGAAGGGACCGTTTCTGTACATACATATTTTCCTCCTCGTCATCCTCATCCTGTAACTTTTCTAACTCCTTTCTATACCCAAACAACCTCTCGACATGCTAATTTATCTTCCCCACAGTGTCTCTAGAAAGTGCTAGAGTATTTAGATCCCTTAACCCTTGCGGAAGATCCACATTATTTAATCTTCCCCACATTATGCATAACTGAATCCCTAAACCTTCAATAAAAACATTTTTCTCAGGAAAATTATCCATATTACAAAGTGTGGCAGAAACGCTACCTTGATCATCCTTCTCCATACAATGCTTAGCCCATGCAATTAACTCACGTTTCTTCTCTGGTGGTACAGTATTGCGAGTGACAACCTTTGACCCTGCACCTCGATCGATTACAAGTTGCTCAGGACCACTTGGAAGAGAGGGAGCAGGCAAATTTGATGGAGGCACTATAACTGGTGCGATAAAAAGAGGTGGGGGAGCTGGAAGAAGGGGAACATTAGGTGGAGCAAGAACAACAGGAACAACAACAGGTGGAGCAGGAATAACAGGAGGAAGAGGCAAAGCAGCAGGAAGAGGAACATATAGAGGTGGCGCAGAGGCCCCAGGCCTTTGTTCATTTAATAATTTGTCTATAAACTCATCAGAAACATGAAGATCTTTAGAAGCATAGATTTTCTGAATACCGAGTAGGAAAGCCCTATCCATATTTCTAGTCGATTCAGAATGTTTATCTTGGTCATACAATAGTGCTTTTTCGGCGTTCATCTTGTGACGGCGCGCATGCTTCTCTCTACTTTTATGTTGTTGCAACGCTTCTTTTTTCCAATTCTGCAAAACATCAAATGCTGCAGGTCTAGCCTTTTTCTTTAATAGAATGGACTCTAAATACTCAATACGAGGGATTTCAAAACTACCATTGATTGGCCAATTAAGTTCGGAGGCATGTCTGGTTTGTCTGTGCCAAATGTCATTAATACTATACTTCCAATGCCATGCTTACAGTACATAGTACATGCCGGCGACCCCTCCTGTGGTGCTGGACGGCTAAATTCCAAAGATTGTCTATCACTGCGGAATAATGCCCTAAAGCAGGTAGACAATTTCCAGGCATATCTCAAATTCTTGGTGTTACCTGGTCAATAATTGTGTCTGCAGATACAATGCGACCAAAATTCAAAATTGTCAGGATTAAATTAAGAATCTGGTCACAACTCACCTGACCAAACCTAAGGAGGTCCGATCGGATTTCTAAGAATCTTACCTAACTAATCTTACCTCGTGTATTGTGATTTCTGCAAATCTGCCCGCCTCGATAAGTGGTCCCTCGTCAAGATGCCATCTCGGACCACTCGCTTATCGTCCAAGGATCGGGTCGTGCAACGCTGCTGAAGTGTCACGTCTCTTTCAGTGTGGCCCCTTATGTCACACCGTCTGATCCCGGTCCGATAGCGTGCGTCAACCTTCAACAATCCGGCATCAATCTTGAGGGTCCCTATTCGGGTGCCAAGTGTGAAAACAAAATCAAAATATCGAGGCTGAGTACCCCAAAAGGAAATACACCGAACACGGGATACAAAGGAACATACAAAGTACTTTATTTTATACTGAATCCAGTTACAAAAACAGAGCAAAATCAGATAGCTATCGGGCCTCAGTACAACACAACGAACTCCAGCATGGTTCAGTGTGTTCAGTGAGAGACGTTGTACATTAGAATGCATTAGCTTTTCATACAGTTGGTGGGCTCGATGCCCAGCCCCACTTCGGGTTAATATTCCTCTTAATACATCACCGATCTAGGGTTCGTGCCAAGTCTCGAGCAACCGCATATAACTGGTTTGCCTTTAATACATGTATCAACAAGCCTATGCAATAAATGTGTATTCTAGATTTTTCCATACAGGCCTTCTCAAACATTAATACAATGTAGTTAAACAGATGTTCTACGTTCAGTATTTGAATACATTGTTTCAACACATGCTCGTGGATTAGTTTAATTGCACGAGTAATCCTTTTACACACAGGTCAACGAAGGACAAGGTCTCAGTTCACGACCTCAACAAGTGGCCTGCAGGCAAGTTACATATCAGCTTTGTACAGAGGTCAAGACGGCCATGTTGTATTCTGGAATGACATCGTCCACCATTTGAACTCACAGGGTGACTTTTACAAAGCGAATCCTAAAATGGCGGATTGACCTAAAAATGGCGGCTTACATTGTTTTAATGTCAGGACCTTGCAACACGGATTCTTTTGCAAGCAACTTTTGAGCAGCTTGGCGTAGGCCAATATTATATATTTTATTGCAATAGGAGGCACGATGTAATTTCACTTTTGACAACATGGGGACACTGGTGGGGGGCAGGGGAGACAAGGGGAAACTAGAGGGGCGAAGGTGAGACCTGGGGACACTGGCGGGGGTCAGGGGATACAGGTGACACTGATGGGGGCAGGGGAGATCTGGGGACACTGGCTGGGGCAGGGGAGACATGGGGACACTGGCAGGGGGCAGGGGATATATGAGGACACAGGCAGGGGGAAAGGGAGACAAGGGGACACTGGCAGGGGCAGGGGAGACATGGGTACACTGGCGGGGGCAGGGGAGACCTGGGGACACTGGCGGGGGCAGGGGAGACATGGGGACACTGGCAGGGCCAGCACAGCATCAGAAGCCATGACATTGCCAGACAGACAACAAAGAACTGGAAGACAGTCCTGATGGGCACTCTGTTTCTAGAACAAGTTACCAATGCAGAAAGGACAATCACTAATCGCTTCACTCAAAGCTAGGTTTGTGCTTTCTAAATCTCATAGATGCATTGAGAGGAACCTGCTTTCTTCTGGCATCTGTGTTAACAAATCCAGGAGTGAAATATGATTATGGATTTCACCCTGGGGCAGACATGGCTTTTAAGGGCCACCTGCCCAGGTAGTCTGGAGCAAATTGAGGGACTCAGTGAGGTCTGTGGGCTGTTAAAGGCCATGTATGCCCCTCACAGTGGGGCGTGAAATCCTTTTGCACACCAGGGTTTATCTAGGTGCATATGTTGTTTTTTTCCTCAGGAAATTGGCTCGTAAGGGGCAGGGAGGCAGAGGATGCAGCGGAGGTGCTTGAGGAGAAGGAGGGCCATCATGGCCTGAAAAACCCCTTTTCCAGCTGGTTGCACCACACAGACAGCCACCAATACAATGCTTAAGGGCCACACTTTAAACCTGAGCCATAGCCAGATCCACACCCTCTACTGCCTAGACGGGAACACCATCATGTATCTACCGGCTCTGATTCAGGATGACCTGGTCAGTCTTATAAATATATTCACAGCCAGCCCCCTAGCTCAAGGAAGTGTCTGTGCTACACTTTCTTGCCACAGGCACATACCAGCACACAGTTGGAGAGCTGCATGGGATATCTCACCCCTGTTTTCCACACGTGTCTTGTTCCAGGTCATTGATGCACTACAACCTCACGTTCGAGACCACATCATCTACCCAGAACAGCAGACCAGGTCAATGTCACGAAAATAGCCTTCCATGCCTTGCAGGCATGCCCAATGTTATTGGTGCCTTGGACTGCACACATGTGTAGTTGATGGACAGGCATGCTGTGGAGGCTTTGCACCGCAACAGAAAACTTTATCATTCACTGAACATGCAGATGGTGTGTGATGCCTGCCTCATCATCACCCATTGTTGTGCCCAATTTCCCGGTTCCACCCATGACTCCATGGGCTGCGCAACACCATGCTACCTCGGTACATGGCACGTCACAATGGACTGCGTACCTGGCTTCTGGGTGAGTCCAACTATAAGGTCATAAGCACATTTGAATTGGGAGAGGGCATGAAACAGCATAGTGTACCTGGCTGCTGTGTGAGTCCAACTACGGGCCATGAGCACATTTGAATTGGGGGGTGTGGGCATGAAACAGCATAGTGTACCTGACTGCTGGGTCAGTCCAACTAAAAAGCCATGAGCGCATTTAAATTGGGGCGGTGGGCATGATACAGCATAGTGTACCTGACTGCTGTGTGTGTCCAACTACAAGGCCATGAGCACATTTGAATTGGGGGGGTGGGGCATGAAACAGCATAGTGTACCTGACTGCTGTGTGTGTCCAACTACAAGGCCATGAGCACATTTGAATTGGGGCGGTGGGGCATTAAACAGCATAGTGTACCTGGCTGATGGGTGTGTTCAACTACAGATCCATGAGCACATTGAATTCGAGAGGGTGCATGAAACAGCATAATGTACCTGGCTGCTGGGTGAGTCCAACTACAAGGCCACTACACATTTGAATTGGGGCCATGTCTAACACACATCACCCATGGCTGTGCACATTGAATGATGCTTCATTCCATCTTACATCCCACTTACCTGTACTCCTTAAACAACATAAACACCATAAAATGGAACATGTGCAGGACAGGGAGAGTAAAGGAGAATGGTTGCCATGAATAAGTCTAATTGTCAGGATTCAAGCTATGAGTACTTCATGTAAAGTGAATAAATGAAAGGAGAGAAGTATCTATGTTGTGTTGTGCGTGCATCAAACATGAAAGTGTACAGGTTTGACTGAAGCTGTTACACAGTTATATGTGTGACTGCAAGGCCTTGACAGGTGTGCCACAATTTTAGAAATCGATCCAGTGCATGCATGAGAGCAGCTTTTCGGTACAACTATAAACAAGAAAACAACATGTACCACAAAACATATTTAAAACATGAAGCAATAACACAGTCAAGCAAACACAAACCACCTGATGGACAGACAGAGAACAATAGAACAATACTGCACCCACCCACATAACAGTGCATGTCAACACACCAATTGTCCATGTCCCCTGCCTGTTAGAACCACACAATCAAGCATGCTTCTCGTTTCTGATCTAGAAGTACAGTAGTACATTAACGTCTTGTTAACTTTTCCTTCATAACACAAGAATGAAAGATGCAGCTTTTCAATTTCTGTCTTTGGTACTACAAAGGTCAGAGGGCATGTTGCCTGTGAACAGCACATGTGAATGCCACTGCAGACCACACACCCCACACACATTTTGACATAGTGCATTTCAGGTACCTGATACAGGACATATGCTAGCTGAACTGAATATTTCATGTGCATGTCTGTCCACTCAAATGAATAACTATAGAGCCTGTGCCAACATGACATGGACAGAGGAATGACATTGTACACTTTCTGTTGCCCCCATGCAGGTGATGCTAGTTACCCCCTTTCGTCAGGGTTGATGACACCCCATGAGGCAACCACACAACATCCACGAGCAAGCCAACAATCGTGCCCATGTACATACTCATTGTTTCCTCAGAAATAGGGGATTCAGAACTGGCTTCCCCCCCACTTACCTATACTAGTGGAGAGACAGGAGAGAAAGAAAGAAGAAAAAGGAGATCAATTAAAAGAAGAAATTCTTAAAGCGTTGCTGACAAGCACCAAGAATTAGACTTAAGGTACCGTAAAGGCAGTATTTCTGCTCTTGCCAGTCACTTTATGTAAAATTGTTGCATGGTAGCAGGGCATCATGTTCCTTAAAGTAAAGTAAAGATATGCCCTTTATTCTTGCCCTTACAGTGGCTGGTTTAACCACTCCACAAATCATTAGGCGACTACAAGGATCAGTCCACCCGCTAAACAGTATTTTTCATTTCTGGAAACAAGGCCACTCGCTCTTACCCCTGTCAAAAGGCACAGGGTGAGTATTGCGTGGACACTTGCTCTCTAATTAAGTAGCAGTTGTTGTAAAGAATGTTCTTTATAAGAAAAGGTATTATTGTGTCTTGAATGAAACACTGATACATACATGTATCTTTCTTTCTAGCTCCCTCCACTCCAGGACTATGAGGTCCATTAGCCCTGAGGAAGGCTCAACATAGATGCTGCTAACATTGCCAAGCCAAAACATGTCTTTAGTGCCCGTCCTCTTAAATAAATATACATGAACACAGAGCAAGAATGTTTAGATTTACAAACATACACGTTGGCAGATTATAAACAGGCGTGCATTAATAGGGATCCCGATACTGTTTGAAGGATTAAGACAGTCTACTACAAAGGAACAGTAATCGATTTTTGTGATTCAAGTTTATGTGTCTCCTATGCTCCCAAACCCTTAAAAACGTTTATTTTTGTTTATTTACTCTTTTGGTATTGGTGTATATATAATAGTTGTAAATCAATATTTTTTTTCAACCTCTGGATACTGTCACTGTTGTATGTACTTGTCACTATTTATTGTATTATTATTAAATGTTGACAAGCTCCAGACACTTTTCTATGTTTTCTTATTTGTGACTTTTTTAGAGCACAGAATTGTTCTAGATGAATTCAAATGAACAATGACAGAACATTGTGCTGTTTAGAGTGTGGGTCCTCTTTCTTTTTGTTCAATATTGTATACAGCCCCGAATGCACACCGGCACCAAGGGGCGACCCTATACTTTGTGCATTAGCATATACGTACTCAGGGCACAATTGAACAGACATTTGTCCTGTTGAGGGCAAGGTTCCGCTCCATGAGCAGATTGGGGGAACACTGATCTACAGTCCAGAAAAGGTGGGAATGATAGTGCTTGCCTGTGCCATGTTGCACAACATGTGCATCAGACACAACGTCCCCCTGTCCACCAACATGGACATGCACGCACCTGAGGCTGAAGATGACAGTGAAGATGATCACTAAATTGGCCAGCGCTGTGACGGAATGGATGGACGTGTTTCACAGGATGAACTTATACAGAACTACTTCTAATCACCTATCACACACGTGGCACAGGCCACCTTGCGCACGGTGCCACTACACGTAAATAAATATAATCACACGGAATGATGAATGTCCAGTCATTATTGCAGTTTGCCACACCAACTATATTTTGTGATTAGGAACTATGTACAAATGCTAAATTGCTATGGTAGTGATACTGGGCACCCCAACTATCCCTCCACCACCACCACCCAATTATACCCCCCATACCCCAGCACCATCTATCTTCCGCACCCCGGCCCCAACTGTCCCTCCCCACACCCCTCACCAAACTGTCTATTGCCAAATCCTGTCCTGTTTAACTATGTACATTAGCACAATTGTCAGACAGGGATCCATGTATCCATGGCCTATTTGCGGGCCCTTTTATGCTCTAGGGTTCAGTTTTGTGGAGGCTGAGACAGTCGCGCTGAGCGATGCCTCAGGCTTCTCTGTACTGAACTCCCTGGTGTGGTGCTAGTGGACGGAGCCGGTGGTGTTGACAGGGCCTTCGGTTCAGTAAGGCCTGGAGCAACATGGCCAAGGTTTCTGCTATTGAGGACATGACACTGTTGTCCTTCCTCATCCTGTGTGACATTTGTACGATGGCACGTGTGCATCACCCCAATGCCTGTGCATTCCACTAGAACTGGCCAGCATACTCTCCTGCATTAGTTGTGTCTCATGAAGGTTCTGGTGCCACAAGTGATGTCAGAGCATCCTGGCATTGCTCCATACGTGTCAGGTGCCCTTCTATGTCTCTCACTCTGCGGAAGGGTGGAGGTTGCGACTCATTGGGAATGGGCTCTTCGGAGCTGATGTCTATATCAACAGTAATGGCTCCAGCCTCGACACCTTTGTTTGCACAGGAAACTCTTGTGCCCATCCTTGCTGCTGGGTGCAGGTGCACCAAGATTGGGGACGGCTGGGCTGCAGGTGCCACTGGGATTGGTGGCGGCTGGGCTGCAGGTGCTACTGGATCAGAGGCAGCTGGGTTGCAGGTGCCACTGGGATCGGAGGCAGCTGGGCTGCAGGTGCCACTGGGATGGTGGTGTCGTGCCACAGGGCAAGAACACAAGCTCCACTACATAAAGGGTCCAGTTGGACCAGTCCTGGCGCCTTTGGCACCAGGCTCATGAGAAAGTGTGCACTGCACACTTTTATTCTGGTGCACATTCTATTTTCTCCACTGCAGGGCCTCCACGTGCCTCCAGGTCAGGCGTAGCCATAGGAGTGCATTGGGCTGCACATGCAGCATCTTCTGGGAGTGGCAGGGTGGGGCCACAAGTCAGAACAAATGAGCCTGGCTGGGACCAGCCTATTTAAGCCTGCCCCGCCCGTATGCAAGCGATTCGCGTTAGTCTGCTTATAGCAGCGTAACGCTCACCGCCGCCTGAAGCGCATCTTACCTGATTCTAGCAATAACCATCACCTGTAGCGCATCCTTACCTGATTTCAGCAGCAACCGCAGTCGGAGTGCATCCTTACCTAATTCTTGCAGCAACCACAGTCGGAGCGCATCCTTACCTGATTCCAGCAGCAACCGCAGTCAGAGCGCATCCTTTCCTCATCCCGGCTCCCATCCTCAACACTTACTCGGGAGTCCATCTTCGGTCTGCATCCTCGTGGATCCAGGCATACTTCACCCGCCGGCAGATCTTCGCATAACAGCATTCCAGTCTGACTTTGCCAGGCCGTCCCTGCAAGAGAAAAGGACAAACAAGGCTAGAAAAACTATAAAGACATTACGCTAAGGTCACGCGCAAACCAATCCTCGCGCTTGACCTAAGAACCAAACTTACCACCTATTTGGACATCGTGAACCCCCCTGTTCTCCATTGGGGCTCGATTCTTGCACCGCAATTCCGCTGGGCCTCACATCACCTATTGGGGAGAAGGAAAGACATTATAAGAGATACAGATAATAATCAAGGAAAAAGACATCACAAAAGAATACGTACAATAATCTTTATCAGAGGATACTTACCTTTGAAGTGGTTCAGCCACAGCCGGTCTGGGTGCCATGTGCACATGGACCAGTGAAGAAACTAGGTCTATCTAAAATCGTCCCTGCAGTGAGAAGCAGGACAGAGAGCTTGCCATCATAATTAAACAGGTGAGACTATATGGGTAGGCGCATGCTCACCACATTCTAGGAAAACGGTTCGAGGGAGACCACAGCCCTATCACAGCATTCTTACGGCCTCTCGTATTCTCGCAGTGGCAGTACCCACAACTAGTGCAGTCCACAACACAGGAGCAGGGGAAGAAGCCTGACCCAGGGAGCCATTTCCTGGAGGGCTGCAACCATGCCCCAAACGTCCCGCAGAGACCAGGTGAGTGTGACAGGCAGGCAGCAGGGCTGTAGGTGCCACTGGGATGGTGGGTGGCTGGGCTGCAGGTGCCACTGGGATAGGTGGTGGCTGGCAGGAAGCAGATGTGGTTGCACATTCACATCTGCCTGGGGATGCTGTGGAGTCCTGTGTTGATGTGGTGGTGGTCCTTCTGCGGCGTGCCTGGTGGCCTTGATGTACTTGGTTGGCCAGCCTCATTGCCAGATGATGTGCCTGAGTCAGAAAGGCAGGACATCAGTGATGGGTGTGGATTGACGAGACAGACATAAATGCTAGTGCTTTTTATAACAGTGATGTGTGGGGGACATGGCATGGTGCACACATGCTTGTTTAGCGATACTGTGTGGGTGGATGTGTGGTGTGCCTACATGGTGTGTGCAGTGATGCTTCAGTGGTGTGCTTGTGTTTTCTTGGTAGAGTCTTATGGGTGTGGCACACAAGCTGCATGATATTGTGTTGTGGCTGGTTGTGAAATGGATGTGTTACACATGTGACTGCTGCCTGTGGCACTTACTGCGTAGGTGATTATTTGGGGACATGGGTCCTGGTGGATGGGACGAGGGGTCACATGTTTCCTTACTGTGTGAGGCTGGCCATTTGTTGGTGGTGTAGGTGCTTGGCACTGACAGGACTTAGGGCCGTTCTAGCACAGCGGTAACAACACAATTTAAGCTGTGGTAGGGGGATGTGTGAGTGTCTACAGGAGTATCTTGTCAGGGTGATACAGGAGGCCTGTGTTATGTTCACTGTGTGAGTGGGTGTGAGGATGGGAGGGTGGACGGAGAGCGGGACACACGGCCAGAGGAGCCCGCTGTGCTGCGGGCGTGTGCGACGCTGAGGGCGGGCGCCGAGAAGGCGTCCCTGTTGAAGGGAGAGCCTTGTCGGCGTCCCGCGACAGTGCCGGCGTTACAGACGCGGCGCCGCGGTGCTCACAGCCGCAGCGCCGCGTGTGTCCGCGAGGACCGGGTTCACTGGCGCTGCGGCTGGGAGACCCGCAAACACAGCGTACCTCGGCGGCCTCCGCGGCGAGCGCGGCAGGCTCGGGAACTAGAGAGCCCGACTCGTGCCGACCGCTCGGCTTCGGAGGTGCGCCAGACAGCTGGGCAAGAACCCATCAAGGGAACAAACCAGAACCCCCTCCTTACCTCATGCAGGGCAGACCCAGAACAGTAGCATGGGGCCTCAAGCAGGACGGGCCTCCGGGAGACATGCCTCGAGGGGACACCATATTGGGGGGTGGGCCCAATGGAGAGGGCGGGGCTGACAACAGGGAGGGAAGCCAGAACCAGGCAGCCAGAATAAAGGAGGAGGTGGGAGGAGGCAACGCTATTCATAGAGGGTGGGTGCCTAGAGTCCCACCAATCAGACAGGGGGGGAGAGAAGTTGTCCCCGATTGGCCCTTTTCCCTCCGACCACCAGGTATAAAAGGGACTGCCCAATGGCGTTTTGTTGCTTTTTGCAGGGAGAAGGAGAGGAGAGTGAGAGCAACTGGTGGGCCTATCCGGGTCCGTGAGAGTAGGAGACACTCAAAGAGAAGAGGAATCTCCTGGTGCCTTTTACTCACAGTGAAGTAACTGTGGGGTCAACCTGGAGTCCAACTACCTTGGTTAAGACATTGTGTAATAAAGGTCTACAAAACTCCACTTCGGCTACTGTCCTGATTTCTACAGTGGGCTATGAATGAGGTTTGGAGACAAGGTGTATGTGGATGTGTGCAACCAGGTTGCAGGGGGGTGTCCGGCAGGGCTGTACTGGCATTGTGCACATCATACTTTACATGTTTGGCAACTCTAGTGTATTCAGGGTGGACAAGGAGGTTGATGTGACATTGGGGTACGGGTACTCACCAGCCTCCTCGGAGGTCACACCTCCACTGCACCAACTCCCTCAAATCACTGCAGGTCTCTTCCCAGGGCTGCAGGTGGATGGGGGATGCAGTGCCACTTCCTTTGGCCATGCCCTAGGTGCGCTGGGCAGACAGGAGGATTTGTACCCTCAGACGCAGGTCGTCCCACCTTTTATGGCAGTCATGAACAGTGTGGGGTGTTGATCCAACTGCAGTGACCTTCTGGGCCACCTCCTCCCAGATTGCCTTTTTGCATAGTTGGGCCTTCCTTCTGAGGTCAGTGCTGAAGAGTTAGTCAGCATGCTCCACTATTGTGTCAGCAAGCATGTTCAATTAGACCTCACTGAAGCATGGCTTGCGCCTCCGGGTTCCAGGAATCCACCATTCCGTATCATGCCACCATCACTTCACTCACACATGTATCCATGCATCCACCATTACATTTCATGCTCCTATCATACACACAGGGTTCCATGCATCCACCATGTCATACCATGCTTCTACCCCTCACACAAGGCCCCATGCAAACCACCATTCGATCTCATGCTCCCTTCCATCACACAAGGTCCACCACTACAGCTCATGTCCCCACCCCTCACACAGGTGAGGGGTGCATCCACCAGTCCAGCTCATATCCCTACCCCTTGTGCAGGGTTCCATGCATCCACCACGTCATCCCATGCTACCATCACTCATACAGGGTCTCCATGCATCCACTACTCAATCTCATGCCCCCATGACTCCCACAGTGTTCCACGCATCCGCAATTCCTCACAATGCTCCTTTCCCTCACACAGTGTCTCTTGCATCCACCATTTCATCTCATGCTCCCATCCCCCACATAGGATTCTATGCTTTAACCACTATATCTCGTGTTTGGTACCATCACTTACACAGGGTTCCATGCATCCGCCATTCCATATCATGTGCTTATCACTCACAGAGGGTCCTAGGCATATGCCACAACATCTCATGCTCCCATGACTCCCACAGGGTTTGGTGCATCCACAATGCCATCTCATGCTCCATCACTCATACTGTTCCATGCATCCACCATTCCATCCATGCTTCCATCACTCGTACTGTTCCGTGCATCCACCATTCCATCTCATGCTCCCATGACTCCCACAGGCTTTGGTGCATCCACAATGCCATCTCATGCTTCCATCACTTGTACTGTTCCGTGCATCCACTATTCCATACCATGCTTCCATCACTTGTACTGTTCCGTGCATCCAATATTCCATACCATGCTTCCATCACTTGTACTGTTCCGTGCATCCACCATTCCATCCCATGCTTCCATCACTTGTACTGTTCCGTGCATCCACCATTCCATCTCATGCTCCCATGACTCCCACAGGGTTTGGTGCATCCACAATGCCATCTCATGCTCCCATCACTCATACTGTTCCGTGCATCCACTATTCCATCCCATGCTCCCATCACTCATACAGTTCCGTGCATCCACTATTCCATCCCATGCTTCCATCACTTGTACTGTTCCATGCATCCACCATTCCATCTCAGGCTCCCATGACTCCCACAGGGTTTGGTGCATCCACAATGCCATCTCATGCTCCCATCACTCATACTGTTCCGTGCATCCACTATTCCATCCCATGCTCCCATCACTCATACTGTTCCGTGCATCCACTATTCCATCCCATGCTCCCATCACTCATACTGTTCCGTGCATCCACTATTCCATCCCATGCTTCCATCACTTGTACTGTTCCGTGCATCCACCATTCCATCCCATGCTTCCATCACTTGTACTGTTCCGTGCATCCACCATTCCATCTCATGCTCCTTTATAAGTGCCACCAAAATCAATTCAATGAAACCAAATAATGGAGTGCAGCAGGAGCAAGGAAAATACAGCTATATTTATTTTATTTTGCAAGCTAACGGCTGGAGAGAAAAACACAAAAGATTCTCTCAATCAGCCTGCATTGGGCCAATGAAATATAAACAGAAAATCACAGAATGTGCATAATTACAAAAAGCAACATTTGATAACATTCGGACATAGTGATTGGCTACTCTAACCAGGACGCTGTAGAACCCTGTACATTGAAATCTACTATTGCTAATCCAATAGCTCAAGAACCACCCACGTTCAAGCCATCAACTATAACGTCATCACCATGAGCATCATCAGCTCACTGTTCAATTGGCTAATGGTTTCATGCTGACAAGGATAAGAAATGTTCTGCTATTGGTTGGCACTCTATTGAAGTGGTCTTGGGGTATTGCATACCTCCGGGAAAGTCCAATTGGCAATGAATGTGAACAGAGAGATCAAAATTATGCCTCAGGAAAAAACAGATACTCCCATCTCACTTCCCAGGCTCATGCCCCAATAATCACAGACCGTTCCATAACCTTGAATGGTTAATTCTGTAAATCTTGTCTCGATACATGTTGTCAACACTGGTGCACAGTCTTCTAGTTATGTCATGGGATGAATAGCTCTTCTAGAAAAACCCTGTCAAAGGCCTTTTTGCAGAAAACAATTTCTCGTATTTATTGGTCATACCAATTAATTTTGCAATGAGTGTCATGGCACTAGCCTGTCCTTGGGGCCACTGTGTATACAGTTCAACTTTGTATCTTTGGCAAAGTTACTACACGGATCATCGTGCATCTGGAGATCAAAGCTTTGTGTTTTCATGTAGTTATCCCTGGGACAAAAATAATTGTTGTACATTTAGTTTCAAGTCCTGAGAACAGCCGATTGTTTCAGCTACCAACATCCTATCCTCCCTTCGTTTCTGGCTTTGGCTTCCTGATGTTCTTCAACCTGAAGTCAAAAGAAAATGTCTTAATAAAACAAATGCATTGTGCATTTACGAATAGGGCTTTGTCTCACAATAGTGATACGCTTGCTCATTGTTACAAACAAAATTCAACAAAACAAATGTTGTAATTTATATCCTATCACATGTATTCAGCAACCTGAGGCTCCTTTAAGCTAAGCAAAACTAGTTTGCTGAAGTGTGGAAAAACTAACTCTATTCTACATGTCTATAACCTTCAAAACAATATGATAACTATTAAAACAGAAGAAGGCCCAAAATCACCTCTACTAAAAGAGTTGTTGTCAGCTCTTGCTTAGCGGGCCCAGAGGGCAGTGTGTGATGTTGCACCTTTGCCACCTGCACCATCACACTCCCACCCCACAAAAAGAGTCCCGTGCAGCCACCACTACAGCTCATGTTCCCACAGTGTTCCAAGAATCCACCACTACATCTCGTGCTCCCATCACTCTCACAGGGTTTCCATTCATCCAATATTCCATCTCATGCTCTCATCCCTCACAAGTGTTCAATGCATACACCACTACACCTCATGCTCTCATCACTCACAGAGATTCCATTCACTCACCATTCCACCTCATGCTACCATCACTCACACAGGTTCCATGCATCCATCATTCCATCTCATGCTCCCATCACTCACAAGTGTTCAATGCATAAACCACTACACCTCATGCTACCATCACTCACAGAGTTTCCATTCACTCACCATTCCACCTCATGCTACCATCACTCACACGGGTTCCATGCATCCACCATTCCAAGTCATGCTCTCATCACTCTTATGAGTTCGATAGATAGATAGCTCTATAATCTATCTATGTATAACTCATTTTGTTCTAAACTTAAAAAAGGATGCGTTACTAATTGTGTGTTAGTCACATTTTAAGCATTATCTGACCTTCATGCAGTTTGATGACACAAGGTAATAATGGCACATTTGATGACCTAAAACAGGAGGAAGATGTTTATGAATCGATGTGCTTTGCACAGTTGCTCTTGTTACATTGGTTAACACTCAGTGATTGTTTTCAAAATAGCATGTGACATATGTGGCCTTGTATAACAGATTGATACAATTGTGTTATACTTTCAGTATGATCTTTGTCATAAACTATTTGTTGCAAGTGTGCATTGAGATACATGTGCTATTTTGACACTGCAATATTCCTATCATATCTGACCCTCATTTTATTGTGAGTAGTGTGGAAGGGTCAGCTATTGCACCAATATTTATATTTGTGCTTCAGGGGGTTCCTCTTTTTGTATTGAGGTTCAATATTCCATCTCATGCTGCCATCACTCACACAGGCTGTCCATTTCATCCACCACAACATCTCATGCTGCCATCCCTCATACAGGGTTTCCATTCATCCACCACAACATCTCATGCTGCCATCACTTACACAGGCTGTCCATTCATCCATCACAACATCTCATGCTGCCATCACTTACACAGGCTGTCCATTCATCCACCACAACATCTCATGCTGCCATCCCTCATACAGGGTTTCCATTCATCCACCGCAACATCTCATGCTGCCATCACTCACACAGGCTGTCCATTCATCCACCACAACATCTCATGCTGCCATCCCTCATACAGGGTTTCCATTCATCCACCGCAACATCTCATGCTGCCATCACTTACACAGGCTGTCCATTCATCCACCACAACATCTCATGCTGCCATCCCTCATACAGGGTTTCCATTCATCCACCACAACATCTCATGCTGCCATCACTTACACAGGCTGTCCATTCATCCATCACAACATCTCATGCTGCCATCACTTACACAGGCTGTCCATTCATCCACCACAACATCTCATGCTGCCATCCCTCATACAGGGTTCCATTCACCCACCACTACATCTCATGCTGCCATCACTCACACAGGGCTTCCATTCACCCACCACAACATCTCATGCTGCCATCCCTACACAGGGTTCCATTTCACCCACCGCTACATCTCATGCTGCCATCACTCACACAGGGTTCCATTCACCCACCGCTACACCTCATTCTGCCATCACTCACACAGGGGTTCCATTCACCCACCGCTACATCTCATGCTGCCATCACTCACACAGGGGTTCCATTCATCCACCAGCTACATCTCATGCTGCCATCACTCACACAGGGTTCCATTCACCCACCACTACATCTCATGCTGCCATCACTCACACAGGGTTTCCATTCACCCCACCACTACATCTCATGCTGCCATCACTCACACAGGGGTTCCATTCACCCACCACTACATCTCATGCTGCCATCACTCACACAGGGGTTCCATTCACCCACCACTACATCTCATGCTGCCATCACTCACACAGGGTTCCATTCACCCACCACTACATCTCATGCTGCCATCACTCACACAGGATTTCCACCACTACATCTCATGCTGCCATCACTCACGCAGGGGTTCCATTCATCCACAGCTACATCCCATGCTGCCATCACTCACACAGGGTTTCCATTCATCCACAGCTACATCCCATGCTGCTATCACTCACACAGGGCTTCCATTCACCCACCACTACATCTCATGCTGCCATCACTCACACAGGCTTTCCATTCACCACCACTACATCTCATGCTGCCATCACTCACACAGGGTTTCCATTCATCCACCACTACATCTCATGCTCCATCATTCACTCAGGGTTTCCATTCATCCACCACTACATCTCATGCTGCCATCACTCACACAGGCTTTCCATTCACCACCACTACATCTCATGCTGCCATCTCGTCACACAGGCTTTCCATTCACCGACCACTACATCTCATGCTTCCATCACTCACACAGGCTTTCCAATCGTCCACCGCTACATCTCATGCTGCCATCACTCACACAGGTTCCATTCATCCACCACTACATCCCATGCTGCCATCACTCACACAGGGGTTCCATTCACCCACCACTACATCCCATGCTGCCATCACTCACACAGGGTTTCCATCCACCCACCACTACATCTCATGCTGCCATCACCCACACAGGGGTTTCCATTCACCCACCGCTACATCTCATGCTGCCATCACTCACACAGGGTTTCCATTCACCACCACTACATCCCATGCAGCCATCACTCACACAGGGTTTCCATTCACCATCACTACATCCCATACTGCCATCACTCACACAGGGGTTCCATTCACCCACTGCTACATCTCATGCTGCCATCACTCACACAGGTGTTCCAATTCACCCACCGCTACATCCCATGCTGCCATCACTCACAGAGGGTTTCCATTCACCACCACTACATCCATGCTGCCATCACTCACACAGGGTTCCATTCACCCACAGCTACATGCCATGCTGCCATCACTCACACAGGCTTTCCATTCATCCACCACAACATCTTATGCTGCCATCACTCACAGAGAGTTTCCATTCACCCACCACTACATCTCATGCTGCCATCACTCACACAGGCTTTCCATTCATCCACCACAACATATCATGCTGCCATCCGTCACACAGGCTTTCCATTCACCGACCACTACATCTCATGCTTCCATCACTCACACAGGCTTTCCATTCGTCCACCGCTACATCTCATGCTGCCATCACTCACACAGGGGTTCCATTCATCCACCACTACATCTCATGCTGCCATCACTCACACAGGGGTTCCATTCACCCACCACTACATCCCATGCTGCCATCACTCACACAGGGTTTCCATCCACCCACCACTACATCTCATGCTGCCATCACTCACACAGGGGTTCCATTCACCCACCGCTACATCTCATGCTGCCATCACTCACACAGGGTTTCCATTCACCCACCACTACATCCCATGCTGCCATCACTCACACAGGGTTTCCATTCACCCATCACTACATCCCATGCTGCCATCACTCACACAGGGGTTCCATTCACCCACTGCTACATCTCATGCTGCCATTACTCACACAGGGGTTCAATTCACCCACCGCTACATCCCATGCTGCCATCACTCACACAGGGTTTCCATTCACCCACCACTACATCCCATGCTGCCATCACTCACACAGGGGTTCCATTCACCCACAGCTACGTGCCATGCTGCCATCACTCACACAGGCTTTCCATTCACCATCACTACATCTCATGCTGCCATCACTCACACAGGGGTTCCATTCACCCACCGCTACATCTCATGCTGCCATCACTCACACAGGGTTCCATTCACCCACCCTACATCCCATGCTGCCATCACTCACACAGGGTTTCCATTCACCCACCACTACATCCCATGCTGCCATCACTCACACAGGGTTCCATTCACCCACGCTACAGACCCAGAACAGTAGCATGGGGCCTCAAGCAGGACGGGCCTCCGGGAGACATGCCTCGAGGGAGACACCATATTGGGGGGCGGGCAATGGAGAGGGCGGGGCTGACAACAGGGAAGGGAAGCCAGAACCAGGCAGCCAGAATAAAGGAGGAGGTGGGGAGGAGGCAACGCTATTCATAGAGGGTGGGTGCCTAGAGTCCCCACCAATCACAGGGGGGGAGGGAAGTTGTCCCCGATTGGCCCTTTTTCCCTCCGACCACCAGGTATAAAAGGGACTGGCCTAATGGCGTTTTTGTTGCTTTTTGCAGGGAGAAGGAGAGGAGAGTGAGAGCAACTGGTGGGCCTATCCGGGTCCGTGAGAGTAGGAGACACTCAAAGAGAAGAGGATCTCCTGGTGCCTTTTACTCACAGTGAAGTAACTGTGGGGTCAACCTGGAGTCCAACTACCTTGGTTAAGACATTGTGTAATAAAGGTCTACAAAACTCCACTTCGGCTACTGTCCTGATTTCTACAGTGGGCTATGAATGAGTTTGGAGACAAGGTGTATGTGGATGTGTGCAACCAGGTTGCAGGGGGGGTGTCCGGCAGGGCTGTACTGGCATTGTGCACATCATACTTTACATGTTTGGCAACTCTAGTGTATTCAGGGTGGACAAGGAGGTTGATGTGACATTGGGGTGACGGGTACTCACCAGCCTCCTCGGAGGTCACACCTCCACTGCACCAACTCCCTCAAATCACTGCAGGTCTCTTCCCAGGGCTGCAGGTGGATGGGGGATGCAGTGCCACTTCCTTTGGCCATGCCCTAGGTGCGCTGGGCAGACAGGAGGATTTGTACCCTCAGACGCAGGTCGTCCCACCTTTTATGGCAGTCATGAACAGTGTGGGGTGTTGATCCAACTGCAGTGACCTTCTGGGCCACCTCCTCCCAGATTGCCTTTTTGCATAGTTGGGCCTTCCTTCTGAGGTCAGTGCTGAAGAGTTAGTCAGCATGCTCCACTATTGTGTCAGCAAGCATGTTCAATTAGACCTCACTGAAGCATGGCTTGCGCCTCCGGGTTCCAGGAATCCACCATTCCGTATCATGCCACCATCACTTCACTCACACATGTATCCATGCATCCACCATTACATTTCATGCTCCTATCACACACACAGGGGTTCCATGCATCCACCATGTCATACCATGCTTCTACCCCTCACACAAGGCCCCATGCAAACCACCATTCGATCTCATGCTCCCTTCCATCACACAAGGGTCCACCACTACAGCTCATGTCCCCACCCTCACACACAGGTGAGGGGTGCATCCACCAGTCCAGCTCATATCCCTACCCCTTGTGCAGGGTTCCATGCATCCACCACGTCATCCCATGCTACCATCACTCATACAGGGTCTCCATGCATCCACTACTCAATCTCATGCCCCATGACTCCCACAGTGTTCCACGCATCCGCAATTCCTCACAATGCTCCTTTCCCTCACACAGTGTCTCTTGCATCCACCATTTCATCTCATGCTCCCATCCCCCACATAGGATTCTATGCTTTAACCACTATATCTCGTGTTTGGTACCATCACTTACACAGGGTTCCATGCATCCGCCATTCCATATCATGTGCTTATCACTCACAGAGGGTCCTAGGCATATGCCACAACATCTCATGCTCCCATGACTCCCACAGGGTTTGGTGCATCCACAATGCCATCTCATGCTCCCATCACTCATACTGTTCCATGCATCCACCATTCCATCCCATGCTTCCATCACTCGTACTGTTCCGTGCATCCACCATTCCATCTCATGCTCCCATGACTCCCACAGGCTTTGGTGCATCCACAATGCCATCTCATGCTTCCATCACTTGTACTGTTCCGTGCATCCACTATTCCATACCATGCTTCCATCACTTGTACTGTTCCGTGCATCCAATATTCCATACCATGCTTCCATCACTTGTACTGTTCCGTGCATCCACCATTCCATCCCATGCTTCCATCACTTGTACTGTTCCGTGCATCCACCATTCCATCTCATGCTCCCATGACTCCCACAGGGTTTGGTGCATCCACAATGCCATCTCATGCTCCCATCACTCATACTGTTCCGTGCATCCACTATTCCATCCCATGCTCCCATCACTCATACTGTTCCGTGCATCCACTATTCCATCCCATGCTCCCATCACTCATACTGTTCCGTGCATCCACTATTCCATCCATGCTTCCATCACTTGTACTGTTCCGTGCATCCACCATTCCATCCCATGCTTCCATCACTTGTACTGTTCCGTGCATCCACCATTCCATCTCATGCTCCTTTATAAGTGCCACCAAAATCAATTCAATGAACCAAATAATGGAGTGCAGCAGGAGCAAGGAAAATACAGCTATATTTATTTTATTTTGCAAGCTAACGCTGGGAGAAAAACACAAAAGATTCTCTCAATCAGCCTGCATTGGGCACATGAATATAAACAGAAAATCACAGAATGTGCATAAATTACAAAAAGCAACATTTGATAACATTCGACATAGTGATTGGCTACTCTAACCAGGACGCTGTAGAACCCTGTACATTGAAAATCTACTATTGCTAATCCAATAGCTCAAGAACCACCCACGTTCAAGCCATCAACTATAACGTCATCACCATGAGCATCATCAGCTCACTGTTCAATTGGCTAATGGTTTTCATGCTGACAAGGATAAGAAATGTTCTGCTATTGGTTGGCACTCTATTGAAGTGGTCTTGGGTATTGCATACCTCCGGGAAAGTCCAATTGGCAATGAATGTGAACAGAGAGATCAAAATTATGCCTCAGGAAAAAACAGATACTCCCATCTCACTTCCCAGGCTCATGCCCCAATAATCACAGACCGTTCCATAACCTTGAATGGTTAATTCTGTAAATCTTGTCTCGATACATGTTGTCAACACTGGTGCACAGTCTTCTAGTTATGTCATGGGATGAATAGCTCTTCTAGAAAAACCCTGTCAAAGGCCTTTTTTGCAGAAAACAATTTCTCGTATTTATTGGTCATACCAATTAATTTTGCAATGAGTGTCATGGCACTAGCCTGTCCTTGGGCGCACTGTGTATACAGTTCAACTTGTATCTTTGGCCAAAGTTACTACACGGATCATCGTGCATCTGGAGATCAAAGCTTTGTGTTTCATGTAGTTATCCCCTGGGACAAAAATAATTGTTGTACATTTAGTTTCAAGTCCTGAGAACAGCCGATTGTTTCAGCTACCAACATCCTATCCTCCCTTCGTTTCTGGCTTTGGCTTCCTGATGTTCTTCAACCTGAAGTCAAAAGAAAATGTTCTTAATAAAACAAATGCATTGTGCATTTACGAATAGGGCTTTGTCTCACAATAGTGATACGCTTGCTCATTGTTACAAACAAAATTCAACAAAACAATGTTGTAATTTATATCCTATCACATGTATTCAGCAACCTGAGGCTCCTTTAAGCTAAGCAAAACTAGTTTGCTGAAGTGTGGAAAAACTAACTCTATTCTACATGTCTATAACCTTCAAAACAATATGATAACTATTAAAACAGAAGAAGGCCAAAATCACCTCTACTAAAAGAGTTGTTGTCAGCTCTTGGCTTAGCGGGCCCAGAGGGCAGTGTGTGATGTTGCACCTTTGCCACCTGCCACCATCACACTCCCACCCACAAAAAGAGTCCCGTGCAGCCACCACTACAGCTCATGTTCCCACAGTGTTCCAAGAATCCACCACTACATCTCGTGCTCCCATCACTCTCACAGGGTTTCCATTCATCCAATATTCCATCTCATGCTCTCATCCTCACAAGTGTTCAATGCATACACCACTACACCTCATGCTCTCATCACTCACAGAGATTCCATTCACTCACCATTCCACCTCATGCTACCATCACTCACACAGGTTCCATGCATCCATCATTCCATCTCATGCTCCCATCACTCACAAGTGTTCAATGCATAAACCACTACACCTCATGCTACCATCACTCACAGAGTTTCCATTCACTCACCATTCCACCTCATGCTACCATCACTCACAGAGGTTCCATGCATCCACCATTCCATCTCATGCTCTCATCACTCACAAGTGTCAATGCATAAACACTACATCTCATGCTACCATCACTCACAGAGTTCCATTCACTCACCACTCACACACTCATGCTACCATCACTCACAGAGGTTCCATGCAATCCCACCACTTCCATCTCATGCTGCCATCACTCACAAGGGTTTCAATGCATAAACCACTACACTCATGCTACCATCTCTCACAAGAGGTTCCATGCATCGACATTACCACCTCATGCTCGCATCACTCAGATGGGTTCCATGTCATCCACCATTCGCAAGTCATAGCGCCCATCGTACCACGAGGTTCCAATGCACCACACATTCCACCTCATGCTACCATCACTCACAAGGGTTCCATGCATCCACCATTGCAACTCATGCTCGCCATCACTCACAACAGGTTCCATGCATCGACCATTCATCTCATGCTCTCATCCTCTCACAAGTGTTTCCATTCATCCACACTTACACTCTCATGCCTCATCACTCACACAGGTTCCATGCATCCACCACCACCTCATGCTCTCATCACTCACAGAGATTCCATGCACTCACCATTCCACCTCATGCTACCATCACTCACACAGGTTCCATGCATCATCATTCCATCTCATGCTCCCATCACTCACAGTGTTCAATGCATAAACCACTACACCTCATGCTACCATCACTCACAGAGGTTCCATTCACTCACCATTCCACCTCATGCTACCATCACTCACACGGGTTCCATGCATCCACCATTCCAAGTCATGCTCTCATCACTCTTATGAGTTCGATAGATAGATAGCTCTATAATCTATCTATGTATAACTCATTTTGTTCTAAACTTAAAAAAGGATGCATTACTAATTGTGTGTTAGTCACATTTTAAGCATTATCTGACCTTCATGCAGTTTGATGACACAAGGTAATAATGGCACATTTGATGACCTAAAACAGGAGGAAGATGTTTATGAATCGATGTGCTTTGCACAGTTGCTCTTGTTACATTGGTTAAGACTCAGTGATTGTTTTCAAACATAGCATGTGACATATGTGGCCTTGTATAACAGATTGATACAATTGTGTTTATACTTTCAGTATGATCTTTGTCATAAACTATTTGTTGCAAGTGTGCATTGAGATACATGTGCTATTTTGACACTGCAATATTCCTATCATATCTGACCCTCATTTTATTGTGAGTAGTGTGGAAGGGTCAGCTATTGCACCAATATTTATATTTGTGCTTCAGGGGGTTCCTCTTTTTGTATTGAGGTTCAATATTCCATCTCATGCTGCCATCACTCACACAGGCTGTCCATTCATCCACCACAACATCTCATGCTGCCATCCCTCATACAGGGTTTCCATTCATCCACCACAACATCTCATGCTGCCATCACTTACACAGGCTGTCCATTCATCCATCACAACATCTCATGCTGCCATCACTTACACAGGCTGTCCATTCATCCATCACAACAGCTCATGCTGCCATCACTTACACAGGCTGTCCATTCATCCACACAACATCTCATGCTGCCATCCCTCATACAGGGTTTCCATTCATCCACCACAACATCTCATGCTGCCATCACTTACACAGGCTGTCCATTCATCCATCACAACATCTCATGCTGCCATCACTTACACAGGCTGTCCATTCATCCACCACAACATCTCATGCTGCCATCCCTCATACAGGGTTTCCATTCATCCACCACAACATCTCATGCTGCCATCACTTACACAGGCGCGTCCATTCATCCATCACAACATCTCATGCTGCCATCACTTACACAGGCTGTCCATTCATCCACCACAACATCTCATGCTGCCATCCCTCATACAGGGTTTCCATTCACCCACCGCTACATCTCATGCTGCCATCACTCACACAGGGTTTCCATTCACCCACCGCTACACCTCATTCTGCCATCACTCACACAGGGGTTCCATTCACCCACCGCTACATCTCATGCTGCCATCACTCACACAGGGGTTCCATTCATCCACCACTACATCTCATGCTGCCATCACTCACACAGGGTTTCCATTCACCCACCACTACATCTCATGCTGCCATCACTCACACAGGGGTTCCATTCACCCACCGCTACATCTCATGCTGCCATCACTCACACAGGGGTTCCATTCACCCACCACTACATCTCATGCTGCCATCACTCACACAGGGTTTCCATTCACCCACCACTACATCTCATGCTGCCATCACTCACACAGGGTTCCATTCACCCACCACTACATCTCATGCTTGCCATCACTCACACAGGGTTCCATTCACCACCACTACATCTCATGCTGCCATCACTCACACAGGGTTCCATTCATCCACAGCTACATCCCATGCTGCCATCACTCACACAGGGGTTCCATTCATCCACAGCTACATCCCATGCTGCCATCACTCACACAGGGGTTCCATTCATCCACAGCTACATCCCATGCTGCCATCACTCACACAGGGGTTCCATTCATCCACAGCTACATCTCATGATGCCATCACTCACACAGGGTTTCCATCCACCCACCACAACATCTCATGCTGCCATCCCTCACACAGGCTTTCCATTCACCCACCACTACATCTCATGCTGCCATTACTCACACATGGTTTCCATTCATCCACCACTACATCTCATGCTCCCATCATTCACTCAGGGATTCCATTCATCCACCACTACATCTCATGCTGCCATCACTCACACAGGGGTTCATTCATCCACCACTACATCCCATGCTGCCATCACTCACACAGGGTTTCCATTCACCCACCACTACATCTCATGCTGCCATCACTCACACAGGGGTTCCATCACCCACCGCTACATCTCATGCTGCCATCACTCACACAGGGTTTCCATTCACCCACCACTACATCTCATGCTGCCATCACTCACACAGGGTTTCCATTCACCCACCACTACATCTCATGCTGCCATCACTCACACAGGGGTTCCATTCACCCACCACTACATCTCATGCTGCCATCACTCACACAGGGGTTCCATTCACCCACCGCTACATCTCATGCTGCCATCACTCACACAGGGTTTCCATTCACCCACCACTACATCCCATGCTGCCATCACTCACACAGGGGTTTCCATTCACCCACACTACATCCCATGCTGCCATCACTCACACAGGCTTTCCATTCATCCACAGCAACATCTTCATGCTGCCATCACTCACAGAGAGTTTCCATTCACCCACCACAACATCTCATGCTGCCATCACTCACACAGGAGTTCCATTCACCCACCACTACATCTCATGCTGCCATCACTCACACAGGCTTTCCATTCATCCACCACAACATATCATGCTGCCATCCGTCACACAGGCTTTCCATTCACCGACCACTACATCTCATGCTTCCATCACTCACACAGGCTTCCATTCGTCCACCGCTACATCTCATGCTGCCATCACTCACACAGGGGTTCCATTCATCCACCACTACATCTCATGCTGCCATCACTCACACAGGGGTTCCATTCACCCACCACTACATCTCATGCTGCCATCACTCACACAGGGTTTCCATCCACCCACCACTACATCTCATGCTGCCATCACTCACACAGGGGTTCCATTCACCCACCGCTACATCTCATGCTGCCATCACTCACACAGGGTTCCATTCACCCACCACTACATCCATGCTGCCATCACTCACACAGGGTTTCCATTCACCCATCACTACATCCTCATGCTGCCATCACTCACACAGGGGTTCCATTCACCCACCGCTACATCTCATGCTGCCATTACTCACACAGGGTTCAATTCACCCACCGCTACATCCCATGCTGCCATCACTCACACAGGGTTCCATTCACCCACCACTACATCCCATGCTGCCATCACTCACACAGGGGTTCCATTCACCCACAGCTACGTGCCATGCTGCCATCACTCACACAGGCTTTCCATTCATCCACCACAACATCTTATGCTGCCATCACTCACACAGAGTTTCCATTCACCCACCACTAACATCTCATGCTGCCATCACTCACACAGGCTTTCCATTCACCAACCACTACATCTCATGCTGCCATCACTCACACAGGCTTTCCATTCACCCACCACTACATCTCATGCTGCCATCACTCACACAGGGGTTCCATTCATCCACAGCTACATCTCATTATGCCATCACTCACACAGGGTTTCCATTCATGCACCGCTACCTCTCATGCTGCCATCACTCACACAGGATTTCCATTCGCCCACCATTCCATCTCCTATAAATAGTGCAGCGGATGTGCAGTCTATAGAAGGCACACATTCGAAAATGTGCAGGTCACTATATTCTCAAGGTGTCCTGAGCATATCTAATGGACTGGCGAGTATAGCAAGTGATATTCTGACCAGACCATTGTATACATTAATAACAGTTGCACGTATTACTGGCTCCCAGAAGCCATGTGAGTGCTGGGAGTCCATTTCATAGTGAAAGGGCTCGCCATTCCTTTCCTCACTTTCCCCCAGAAGCGCAATGTCTCTGGAGCTCTGGTTTTCTCTAGGATAGACTACTGCACTAGCCTTTTCCTTAATCTACCCTCTTCCTCTCTAGGCCCTCTGCAGCTAATACAGAATAGGTCTGCAGGACTTATCCTTGACTTCAAGCACAGGAACCAGATCTTTCCAGCCCTAAAAAAGTCTCCAATGGCTCTAGGTTGCTGAAAGGATCAAATTTAAATCCCTCTGCATCGTCCATAAGGCTGTGTGGGGCCTTGGGCCACACAATCTACAACTCGCTCTCACTAAATACTCTCCCTCCAGAGCTTTAAATTCTACTGGCACCGACTCGCTGTGTGTCAAGTGCTTCACTAAACCGCAAGCTGGTGGCCAATCTCTTTCCTCTTTCCTCAGCAGGTTCCCTCCTATGGAATAGCCTCCCCCTTCCACTTCGTCTTGAGTCGGATCACCTCAAATTCCACAAGCTCCTTAAGACTTTCCTTCTCACCTCCTCCTTCCCTTCCTCCCCTCCTCTGCTAAATCCCACAGTTGCTGAGATTGGTCATCAGGGGCCGTATGTGTCCCTCCGGGTCCTGGCCACCCACACCAATTGCATACAGCCTCCACCCCACCCCTCCCGTGCACTTTGGCATGGCACGCACCAGTTTATGCCTCCACAGGCCTGCACTATTTATTGTCAGCTGACCATTCCACCTAGGCACATACAGCTACTCACTCCCTAGCACTTCACTCTTTGGTACACCTTGCACTTGCCCCCTACACTCCCTCATCCTTTCTCTCTCTCTGCACTTGCACGTTCTGATTGCTCAAAAGGCCTAGTGGGTCCACCTGTATCTTTCATTGCTATATTTGATTTTCCTTCCCATGTTCCCTTCCTGTTGCCGTGTGGGTGCTTTGAAAGACAATTTACTTGAAGTATAAGTGTTTTATAAATGCACAATAAAAATAAATAAATAAATAAATAAACAAAAGTGTGTCTATCCCTGTTTGAGGGATAGAAAGGCAAATTGGACATCATTGGTTCATATCACTGCTGTTCCACTTAAGACAAAATGCATGGCAGGTCAGAAATGCCCCTCACGTATGGACCCACCCGCGTCTGTTCCAAACAGACCCAGGCAATGTCATTCATTTTTTTGCATTTAAATGCAGATCCAATTATTGCATTTGTGAAAGACATTGGCATGTTCAGAAGCGCCTTCTTTCACCCACTGCTTTGCTCAATAGTGAATGCTGCCGGTCTGATGGGAAAGGGCATCAGAACGTGGCATCTATGATGCGCCCATACCTACGCTCTTCAAGATAGAGGTCACATTTTGCTGGTGCAATTGAAATGGTTGCGCTAGAAGATACCTATGCCCTATGCCTGTTTCTCCCTCCTTCTCATTCTATATTTCCTTTGCATCTCTCTCTTGGCCTCTCTCATGCATTTTATTGTTCCCCACTCTTTCACCATTTCTTCCCTCTGTCACTTTTGTCCTTCCTTCCTTCCTTCCTTCCTCCCTTCCTTCCTTCCTTCCTTCCTTCCTTCCTTCCTCCTTCCTTCCTTCCTTCCTTCCTTCCTCTCCTTCCTTCCTTCCTTCCTTCCTTCCTTCCTTCCTTCCTTCCTTCCTTCCTTCCTTCCTTCCTTCCTTCCTTCCTTCCTTCCTTCCTTCCTTCCTTCCTTCCTTCCTTCCTTCCTTCCTTCCTTCCTTCCTTCCTTCCTTCCTTCCTCCTTCCTTCTCTTCCTTCCTCCTCTCTTTCCTAACACTTTAAGACTTCACTCAGCCTAGCTTGACATTTCCATCTCCACATCCCCCTGGATGGCATGTCGGGTAAAACAAATTGGGGTCCGCATTTGCCGTTGGAACTTTTCAATACTTGATTGCAATTAGCGGCGTGCACCCCAGCTACTCACTAATCATGCACCCCTCCATCTATTTCACCCTGGCGTGGGACGGATACAGGAATACCACGCGCCTAATGAACGCAGAAAACACAGCTCAACATGGGGGATTGCTCTCCGTGGGAGCTCTGCAAAATCTTGTTCTTTTTGTCAAGCTACTGAGTCAATTTATCAAATGTCCTACGAGTCTCGCAGCATTTCTAGATTTCTGTAAGAGCCCGGAGATTCAGACTGGGACTGGGTATTTTTAAACGCCGCTCGCGTTATCCATTTAAAGATTGTGCTGCGCTCCGTTGGCCCTTAGCTATATTCAAGGCACGTGCTAATATAAGGCAACAAGTGTTGGGCAGATGGCAAAAGCACAGCCAACGTCACAATTACCCATGGATCAGGAGAGATGGCAAAAGCCCAGCCAAATTCACAAGGCCTCATGTCTGGGCAGATGTCAAAAGCCCAGCCAAATTCACAAGGACCTCATGTCTGGGCAGATGTCAAAAGCACAGCCAAAGTCACAAGGACATTGGGGCTGAGGAGATAGCAAAAGCGAATTCCTCTCCCCTTGCATGGCCATTAAACATTGCAGAAGCCTGGAAAATAGACTGTCACTGTGGCCTTTCATTTGTGCCAGTACTTCAACAACTCCTGACTGGCCTTTAGATTATTTGTTGACTGTTCCTTTATTTGCCATTCTAGACGAAGGCCGAGTACATAGTCCACCACATCTCGTGACGTGGATGAGGGTTTGCTTTCCCTTGTAGAGGGTGTCCAAACAGAAGCTCAAAGGGGATACATCCTACTCTGTCTGTGGCACCTCCCTGTAGCCGAACAGAAGGCATGGCAGGAGAATGTCCCATGTTCTCCTCAGGTGCTCTTCCAAGCCACCTATCCTGCCTTTCAGGGTCTTGTTGAACCGCTCAATGGAGCTATTGGTTTGTGGATGGAAGGAGGTAGAGAACCTAATGGTGACTCCACACTCTTCCCACATGGAATTCATACAGCTGATATCAAGTTTGATCCCCTGTCAGAAATGACTTCCTTGGGGAATCCAACACGGGGGAATATCCCAATCAGAGCCTTCGCAACCACAGGGTCTATGATGCTCTTCTGAGGGACATCCTCAGGGTATCCCATTGCATGGTCCACCACCAACAAGATATATCAGTTCCCTGAGTTGGTTTGAGGATCCAAAGGATCCACAATGTCCATGCCTATTCTCTTGAAAGGTCACCAAACCACCAGTAGTGGAATTAAGGGGGCCTTTGTGGCACCACCTGACTTGTCAGAAGCTTTAAAAGTCAGGCAGGACCGGACAAATTCATTAACCTTTACTCCTAACTTTGGCCAGTAAAAGTGCTCAGACAACCTGTCCAATGTCTTAGTCACTCTCAAATGACCTGATAAAGGAATTTGGTGGCATTGGGGAACCACCAACCTTCTGGTGTTCCTGCCCTCCGAATCATTTGGCTCACTGTACACTTTGAACAGTTCAGGGGCCTCGCCCTTCGCCTGCTCCTCCGCCTGCTTCTGCAGACCAGCCAGTGTGGGACACTCTTTCTGGGCTGTGTAGAAGTCAGTCTGATCTGGGCCCCAGCTGATGCAAACTCATCCAGGTTGGGCAGACCCTTCATATCTGTGCCCACCTGGTCCTCCACCACAGGTTCCAGTGCTGCGCCAGGCAACTCTGAAATCACGAGGTCTCCTTCAACCAAAGTAGGGTACTCCATGGCTACCAGCCCCTCTTCCACAGGAGTAGGCGACTCAGTAGTATGTGGAAATGGATTAGGAGCTACCGGCCATGTCGGTCCTTCCAACAAGTCCTCTGGAAGCACTCCAGGCCCTAAGGATTTCTAATCGTTCAATCTGGCGTTCTCTTTGGACCTCGATCGTGTAGCTGCTGTGACAGTTTCGGGATCAGGAATATCATTACCCAACAGATATTGGACAGGGATGGAGTCTTTCTCCGCAAGGTCATGGATCGTTGGTTAGTTGCAACATAGCGAAAATACAATTATTACCCAATGATAAACTGGGTCATTGCATCTCGCCAGCTGAACTCTAACATCGCCAAGGGGCACTTACTCTTACCATCAAATCCATTTATGCACAACTCAGGCGCATCAATATACTGGACTGGCTGTACCCACTGCCGGCTGAGAGAGGTGACTCTAGCGGTGGTGTCTCAGAACACAGGAGGTTTGTGTCCATTGATGTACATGTGCTCTAGATAGAGTTGAGTATTATTGGGAACTGGGCTCTCTTCTGGATATCCGGTACTGTTTCCACTCAGTGTAACCAATCCACATTCGGCCACTCCCTGGCATAGTTGGAAATCCTCCTCTGAGAGGTCCACACTAATGGTGGCCTACTCCATGAGTCCAACATTCACTATGGCATGCTTGGGTAAGCCCTTGCAAGCAGTTCCCTTTTCTATGGCCCTGATCCTTACACACAAAACAACCTTTGGGGGGTGAGAACGCAGGTGTCCCAGTGTTAGGGGAGCCCACACTCTTCCTTTAGGTGTGCACAGCTGAGCTAGTGTTTTGGGGTTTCCCTTCGCTCTTTTGGGGACCTGACTTTAAAGAGGATTGGGTTGGACCTTTGTCCTTCCCATCCTGGTTTAATTTTTTTGTCTGCCGATTTCTCTTCCAGTTTGGGTGTGCTCGCCTTAGCCTTTTTCTGGACTTAAATACTCACAAACCTGTCAGCAGTCTTTGCAAGCTCCCTAGGATCTGTGATAGTCTTGTCCACTAGATGCTGGTGTAGGTCAACCTCACAATTTTTCAACACATGCTCACACGCAATCAAATTTTACATTCCTTTAAATGTGTTTACTTTGTTACCAGTCACCCACCCGCTCAGATATTTCAACAACAAGTGTGTGAATGCTTCCAATGTCTGCCCAATTTTCTTTCCAAGCTCTCTAAAGCTCTTTAGATACTGTTCTGGGGTTTTACAGAACTTCCTGAGGAGAGCTGCCTTCATTCTCTCATAAACCGCCCTTTTCTCAGGAGTTAATTGAAAAATGTCATCAGTCCCTGGTGTCGGTGAACGACTCATCAGGGCTGTACTCCACAGTACCTCATCCACCTCCTGCAGTTGGAATTCCAGCTCAAGCACTTCAAACCAGACGAAAATATCCTTCCTTACTTCATAAGCCTGTACTTAATCTTTGGGGATGTGCCGCCGGGGCTTATCGCCGGCACTCTGGTCTGAGTTACTACTGCTGCCTTCGCTAGAGGCGGTCCTATTGGCCTCTTTCCTCTCTTCAAGCGCCAGCTTGCACAGCTCTATGGCGGCCCTGTCCCGCTCAATGGTGAACTCATCCCACTGTTTCTGTTCCTCCGGCGCTAGTCTCCTTGCCTTGAGCATGAGCTTTCTAGCCGCTACATCATTAACAGCCGGAACAATTACTGGGTCCCTTAGAGACTGTGCTGAGAACTGGGACCTGCAGGATGCGGCACTGGTCCCTCTCCTCACTGACACTCAAGTGTTGAGAAACCACACTTGCCCCCGGCAGGATGATTGGCGAGAAACACTGCTCATGCGGTCATCCGCATCATTTCCTCCTCCAGAAGTTCTTGTCTAGCCTGTACCCTGGGGTCTTCTCCCTAATCGCCCTTGCTTCTATCCAAGCTTGGAGGCTGGTCTGAAAACCAGGCTTATTAACCTTAGTGCTGTGGGGAAGCCCCCTCTCTTGGCATAAGACACGCAGGACATCCTTGGTCATGCCGTTTATGGTCTTCATGTCAAGCTCCATGACTATTTCAATTACCTAGCAGTGACTAAACTTTGCCTGCAACAGTACTTTTATCATTGGGTAACTAAGCTGTGCTCAATGCTCCAACTGATCCCACTCCTTCCACCAAATGTGACAAATCAACTTCTGGGGCACCAGTGGTCAGGGATGAATATTGGTTTCTAAACCATCAATCAACCCCACATTTGAAGTACACCAGAAGCGATCCTAACAGATTGGAATACAAGTGAATTATAAGACCTTCTTCTGCAATTTTGGTATCATGGACGCAAAAGCAGGCTTATTTACACAAGGTCGTGGATCGTTGGTTAGTTGCAACACAGCGAAAATACAATTATTACCCAATGATACCTTGTCCAGTCAAGGTTGTATAAAAATATCGAAATATCTACTGTATTATTACTACAACAGACAGTTCTAGCAGACTACAATTACAAACCCCACTGTAAAGGAACACAGAGACAGACAGTTTTACAAATGAAAGGGATGCGCTTTGATACGTGACAGAGACTAGGTGGTTGTAATGGACCCTACTGATCGGGTCCAACCAGACGAAACACGTGTCTGGGATGCTGTTGGTACTCTTGTTCAGAGGAGAATTGCCTAGCATTTCGGTGCTGGACTGCCCCAGGGCAGGACAAAGACTGATATGTTTGGGATATTTCTTCTCTGTGAAAGATAGTGAGCTAAAGACTCTGGTAAGTCTCTCGTAACCAGGACTAATGTCTGGCAGAGGGACTCCCAGGACCCCCCTTGTTAATTTGCATATTTAAGTAACTTTGGGTCTCACCCTAAGTTACTAGGGGAATCCAGACGTGGACCCTTGCTCACTATTCTTAGAGAGGCACAGGTCCATCCCTACTGATGAGTCCAACCAGACCGAAACACGTGTCTGGGGTTTCTGTTGGTACTCTTGTTCAGAGGAGAATTGCCTAGCATTTCGGTGCTGGACTGCCCCAGGGCAGGACAAAGACTGATATGTTTGGGATATTTCTTCTCTGTGAAAGATAGTGAGCTAAAGACTCTGGGTAAGTCTCTCGTAACCAGGACTAATGTCTGGCAGAGGGACTCCCAGGACCCCCTTGTTAATTTGCATATTTAAGTAACTTTGGGTCTCACCCTAAGTTACTAGGGGAATCCAGACGTGGACCCCTTGCTCACTATTCTTAGAGAGGCACAGCTCTCCCTACTGATGAGGTCCAACCAGACCGAAACACGTGTCTGGGGATGCTGTTGGTACTCTTGTTCAGAGGAGAATTGCCTAGCATTCTCGGTGCTGGACTGCCCCAGGGAAGGACAAAGACTGATATGTTTGGGATATTTCTTCTCTGTGAAAGATAGTGAGCTAAAGACTCTGGGTAAGTCTCTCATAACCAAGACTATGTCTGGCAGAGGACTCCCAGGACCCCCCTTGTTAATTTGCATATTAAGTAACTTTGGGTCTCACCCTAAGTTACTAGGGGAATCCAGACGTGGACCCTTGCTCACTATCTTAGAGAGGCACAGCTCACCCTACTGATGAGGTCCAACCAGACCGAAACACGTGTCTGGGGATGCTGTTGGTACTCTTGTTCAGAGGAGAATTTCCTAGCATTTTGGTGCTGGACTGCCCCAGGGCAGGACAAAGACTGATATGTTTGGGATATTTCTTCTCTGTGAAAGATAGTGAGCTAAAGACTCTGGGTAAGTCTCTCGTAACCAGGACTAATGTCTGGCAGAGGGACTCCCAGGACCCCCCCTTGTTAATTTGCATATTTAAGTAACTTCGGGTCTCACCCTAAGTTACTAGGGGAATCCAGATGTGGACCTCTTGATCACTACACTTAGAGGCACAGCTCCTCCCAACTGATAAGGTCCAACCAGACTGAAACACGTGTCTGGGGATGCTGTTGGTACTCTTGTTCAGAGGAGAATTGCCTAGCATTTCGGTGCTGGACTGCCCCAGGGCAGGACAAAGACTGATATGTTTGGGATATTTCTTCTCTGTGAAAGATAGTGAGCTAAAGACTCTGGGTAAGTCTCTCGTAACCAGGACTAATGTCTGGCAGAGGGACTCCCAGGAACCCCCTTGTTAATTTGCATATTGAAGTAACTTTGGGTCTCACCCTAAATTACTAGGGGAATCCAGACATGGAACCCCTTGCTCACTATCTTAGAGAGGCACAGCTCCTCCCTACTGATGAGGTCCAACCAGACTGAAACACGTGTCTGGGATGCTGTTGGTACTCTTGTTCAGAGGAGAATTGCCTAGCATTTCGGTGCTGGACTGCCCCAGGGCAGGACAAAGACTGATATGTTTGGGATATTTCTTCTCTGTGAAAGATAGTGAGCTAAAAACTCTGGGTAAGTCTTTCATAACCAGGGACGTATGTCTGGCAGAGGGACTCCCAGGACCTGCCTTGTTAATTTGCATATTTGAAGTAACTTTGGGTCTCACCCTAAGTTAATAGGGGAATCCAGACATGGATCCCTTGCTCACTATTCTTAGAGAGGCACAGCTCCACCCTACTGATGAGGTCCAACCAGACCGAAACACGTGTCTGGGGATGCTGTTGGTACTCTTGTTCAGAGAAGAATTGCCTAGCATTTCAGTGCTGGACTGCCCCAGGGCAGGACAAAGACTGATATGTTTGGGATATTTCTTCTCTGTGAAAGATAGTGAGTTAAAGACTCTGGGTAAGTCTCTCGTAACCAGGACTAATATCTGGCAGAGGGACTGCCAGGACCCCCTTTGTTAATTTGCATATTTAAGTAACTTTGGGTCTCACCCTAAGTTACTAGGGGAATCCAGACGTGGACCCCTTGCTCACTATTCTTAGAGAGGCACAGCTCCTCCCTACTGATGAGGTCCAACCAGACCGAAACACGTGTCTGGAGATGCTGTTGGTACTCTTGTTCAGAGGAGAATTGCCTAGCATTTCGGTGCTGGACTGCCCCAGGGCAGGACAAAGACTGATATGTTTGGGATATTTCTTCTCTGTGAAAGATAGTGAGCTAAAGACTCTGGTAAGTCTCTCGTAACCAGGACTAATGTCTGGCAGAGGGACTTTCAGGACCCCCCCGTTAGGTTAATTTGGGTGGTTTGATTAAAGCAATCAGTTTGTACTGTTAGAGGTTTTTTTGGTTTCAACAACCAAAGGAGCAAGGGTTGTAACTGTCTCTAGGGGCTTCAGAGAAGGACCAGGGGGGCAGAACCACAATGTACCTGTGCTGAAGAAGTTCTTGGTGCTCGACAGGCTTGAGGCAGTTCCATGATGATTCTCAGCAGGGAGAGTTAGTGGTGAGGACAGCTGTGGGTACCAGGCAGCAGGCAGTTCGGCAAGCGAGGCTGGACGGACATCTGCAGGCTGTCCGGTGCAGTGGCTCAGGCAAGAATCATTGTCTCTGTGCTGGTTGGCAGATCTGGAATGCTGGTCGAGGTGTCTCGAGGGCCTCTGGTGACTGAGGCATGACAACAGTCAGCGGTGCAGCAGGATGCGGTTCGAGGACTCGACTGTCTCGAAATTGTCCTTAAAAAGATGGACACTGGATTACTGTGTGGC